>CM021246.1:33629909-34229909 GCA_010577795.1 Isatis tinctoria
CTAAGTGATTCAAAATAAAATAGAATTGTATCATTTACAATAAAATGATGTTAAACATGTAAATATTAGCATCAATTATCATAACTGATGTTAATCCACTAATTTTGGATCACTCACTAATAAGTAATTTAATAATGCATCACTTACCTTTCTGATGTTTTTTAAGTGATCTATTATGACCTTTTTTTTGCAGTGAGGTATTAAAAGAATTTTTTAGAAAGCAATTAGCAATCAATGTTTTTCATTTTCAATAGTAAAATTTAAGAAGTATAATATTTTGTTAATTCAAAACTAAAGTTAGATATTGAATCAATGATTTTCGTTTTTGGTAGTAAAATTTATGAAGGATAATGTTTTAATTAGTAGCTATTTATTAATTTAAAATATGTAATAAATACAGTCAACTTGTTTTCATTTTCTGATGTAAATATGGAAAATGTTTTTATGTAGCTATTTTATCAATTCAAATTCAGTATTGAACACAAAACTTCAGCTCAAAACTTCTGCTTTCGAAATACTCAGCCCAATGGAAAAGAATATTGGAGATCATAGTGGATTTGTCGTTGGATAATCTTCAACTCTTTCTGATCATATATGTGTTTTAGGCTATTGTTTATACTCTATGGAGATAGCGGAATGGGAGAAAACATCGGGAGCTCTCCATTCCCCTGCCCGCATTATTCAGAGTATCGATAAGTTGGTCAAGAATAGAATCTCCTTTATTCGACAAATGGGAGATACAAGATAGTACAAAAGAAGGCAATGGAAATGTGGTTTGCATCCAGAGCATAAACAGTTTCGAGTTTCATATTTATCAGATTCAAAGTTTTCTGTTTTTCTATCTAGCAACAACTGATGCATTCTTTGGAAGTCTTTTTTTCGGTTGAAAAATTCTTTCAAAAACAAAATATAAAACTGAAAGTGTAGATGTAGAATATAGTTGAGGGGAGCTACACAATTGATAATAAATGAAAAAGGACAACCAAATTTAATAGTTGTAGTGCCAAGGTAGTTTATAAAAGACATGTGTAAAAAAAGATTCCAATACTTCAAATTTCACAATTATAGTAATGCCCACAAGAAAATATATATATATACTATCATCATGTAGTAGTTTGGGCCAGAGATTCCAAAACTTCACAATTTCACACTGACTTTGCGATCTCCTAAATAATCAGGTCAGTTTTATCTCCTATTTCGTATTATTAGACATAGATCTAGTTAAGTTTCATCTTCTTTCATTTCTATCAAAAGAAAGCTAGTCTTTTAATTTGGTCGGAGGCATGCAAATCGATGGCCACTCGTTAATATTCGGAGGCACTGAAAGTTTTATATATATATGATGTCTCGCAATGGATATATTTTCTTCTTGGGTTCAAAAATAATGGATATATAACTACCATATACATATATATAAGCATTTTATTAAGATAAACTAAAGTGTTGCTTTGCGATGTTACCCCATGTATTGTTAATAGGCTAAATAATGTTGATTCTACTTGCGATTGTGGGAATGATAAGCTATTATGTCTACAAGTCCATGATACCACCGCCGCCGATTGCATTGCCACAAAATGGCCTTATGCCATCTCCAAGAATCAAGCTTAGTGATGGCAGACATTTAGCCTATAAAGAACTGGGATTCCCAAAAGACAAAGCCAAAAACAAAATAATAGTCGTCCATGGATATGGAAATTCCAGAAACATCGATTTATACACCACACAGGTATAAACGTAAATTATGATTTTTTGTATAATAATATCTGTAACTACAATATTTTTTGGCTTTTTCAGGAAATGATCGACGAATTTGAGATATATTTTTTATTTTTCGATAGAGCTGGTTATGGTGAAAGCGATCCTAATCCATCACGGACGCTGAAAACAGATACATATGATATTGAAGAACTCGCTGATAAATTGCAAATTGGTCCAAAATTTCACGTTTTAGGGATGTCACTTGGAGCTTACCCAGTTTATGGTTGTCTCAAGTACATTCCTCATAGGTAATATTATTACAAAATTGAAATATTATTTGTTATTGTCACTTCTCAATATGTATCAAAGCTGACGTGTATAGATACATTTATATATATACGTGAGTGTTTCTTTATATTCTTAGACTATGTGGAGCTTCGTTGGTGGTTCCATTAGTGAATTTTTGGTGGAGACGTGTTCCTCCAAACTTGTTGAATGCAGCAATCAAGAAATTACCATTTGAGTTTCGCATGACACTTCGAGTGGCACATTACTTTCCATGGTTATTATATTGGTGGATGACTCAGAAATGGTTTCCAAGTAGTCGGGATCCCCAAAAAACTATGACTGAACGAGATATAGAACTCTCGGAGAAACATTCAAAACCATGGCACAAGGTATGTATAAACTGATTTAAATAGTAGCGTAGTTGTAAAATGATTTCATAATTTCGTGTAGATATATGCTAATATCATGAATATACTATTCATACTAGGCCAATTTTTATATACTATTATGAATTTTGCTATCTACTACTATTTTTAAAAATACACTAAAAATATTAATATAATTATAGGCGTTTGCTGTACGGCAAGGTGAATATGTGAGTACACAAAGAGACATTATTGCGGGTTACGGAAATTGGGAATTTGACCCAACCGAACTGAGTAATCCGTTTTCAGATGGTAGTAAAGGATCAGTTCATATGTGGTGTGCACTCGCCGACAAACAAATTTTGCGCGATGTTCTGCTCTACATATGTGATAAGCTGCCGTGGATAAAGTTCCATGAAGTTCCTCATGGTGGACATTGGATTATTCATGAGAAGCAGCATTTCGAAGCTATCATCAAAGCTGCTTGTAGTTGAATGAATATGAAAAAGAGAAACTTGAAACTATATACGGAAAAGTTTGAGAAAATTAAATTTGAGTGTGTTTGTTTCATGTGACAAAAAAAAAATATGAGTGTATTTGTATTTGTTTCGTATTAACAGTTTGTATTATTTACACATAAATCTAAGTATCATCTTCTTTCGCTTTTCTTTGAAGAAACTCTAGTCTTTTGGTTACTTACAAAACGATGCCGATGGACACTCGCTAATATTTAGAGTCCTGAAAGTTTTGTAAATAATGTCACGAAAACGGATTTGTTTTTTCCTATTCAAAATATGTTTAAGCATCTTGTTCTCACGAGATAAACTGAAGGTTTTTTTTTTGCAATGTTACTTTCATGTAAGATATTCATCATGAAAGATCTAGTTGAACGATAAATGTTGTCAACTTCAAACATGTCTACATTTGGATGTGATTTGAGCTAAAGCTCTTTCGGGCGAGGGTAGGATAGTCATTTCGAGAAACCGACAAACCGGTAAAAGCAAAATGTTTTCCCACTAAAGAGTAAAGACTTAAAACAAAAAGAGAAGAATCAACAAATCTCAAGCTGCGAGAATCGACACTTCGCACTCTCTCTCTCGACCCTCGCCGGAGATGCAACTGTTTCTCCCTTTACTCCTCCTCCTCGTCGTCGCACTATCTCCGCCGGCGACTTGCCATTACTCATCCTCAACCTCGTCTCCTTCATCTTCGTCGGTCTCTTCCGACGCCTCGGAATGGCGTCCCGCTCGAGCCACCTACTACGCGGCTTCGAATCCAAGAGACGCGGTGGGCGGTGCGTGTGGATACGGAGATCTCGTGAAATCTGGGTACGGCATGGCTACGGTTGGTCTGAGCGAGACTCTGTTCGAGCGTGGTCAGATCTGCGGTGCTTGTTTCGAGCTCAGATGCGTGGATGATCTCCGTTGGTGCATCCCTGGAACTTCAATCATCGTCACCGCCACCAACTTCTGCGCTCCTAATTACGGGTTTGATCCCGACGGTGGTGGTCACTGTAACCCACCAAACAAACATTTCGTGCTCCCCATCGAGGCCTTTGAGAAGATCGCTATCTGGAAAGCTGGCAACATGCCCGTGCAGTATCGCAGGTGCCTTCTCGTTTCGTTTTCCTTCTTTTGTTCGCGTCTCCCTCGAGAAATGCGTTTGCGGTGGTGGGAACGCGCTTCTGCTTTTTTTGAATTAAAAAAATTCAAGCGATGATGATGATGATGCTTTTGCTTTTGTTTTTTTTTTCCGTCTTCTTCGATATCCGTGTGCTTTATATTAGCTGAGTTTGCCCTAGATGCTGTCCAACTTTACTTTCTTGCCCCTCACCGTGGTTTTAACAAGATTCAACTGTGGTTTGGATTTGATGGCATTTAGTAGCATATCTGTAAGCGTATTTGCTAGGAATATTAGTTTATGGAATGCACGAGTTTATATATATTTATTATAACCATGATGAGAGGAAGAAGAGTGGGAATCAATCTTATGACTGTAACTGATTGCTTCACTTCCTTGACGTAACTTACGTTTTCATCTTCTTTACGGGTGTTTCGGAAAGTTCTAGGCACCAGGCGATCACTGATTATGACTCATTGGCTGGATCCCTTATCTGTTTATCGAGTTTACAGATCACATAGATTCATTGTTGCTGGTTTTTGCTAAAACAGGATCAACTGTAGAAGGGAAGGGAGCATCAGGTTTACAGTTGATGGTGGCGGCATTTTCATTTCGGTTCTGATCACCAATGTTGCGGGATCCGGGGATATAACTGCTGTTAAGGTCAAAGGGTCGAGAACCGGGTGGTTACCAATGGGTCGTAACTGGGGACAAAATTGGCACATCAATGCCGATCTCAAGAACCAACCTCTCTCCTTTGAAGTAACTGCTAGTGACAGGTCAACCGTGACAGCTTACAACGTCGCTCCTAGAAACTGGAATTACGGACAAACTTTCGAAGGGAAACAATTCGAGACTCCGTGACACACAGAGACGAGATAGCTCGTGATTCTTTCTTTTTTTTTGTTCCGGGTGAGAATTTTTTGATGGCAAGTATATGTATCTTGGTCTAAGGTTAATCTTTAGGGTTGAAAAGGAAGAAACGGGTTTTCACTTTTCAGCAACAAAGAGTGTGTTCCTTTTGCATTTCCTAGTTTCACTCTCCCACGAATAGGTACGAAAGTCACCAATGTACTAAAAACAGTGATTACACAAACATCACTATTGTATCTATTTGTTTACAATACTACGGAGCAAAAGTTTCCTCGCAAATGCTTAAGGCTAATGATGACCAAAACCACTACTAGTGTACTGTGTTCCGATTTTGTTACAGAGCCGAGAATACAAAATGGTACTGTACTTTGTTTGATATATGGCAAGAATGAGAACAAACTAAAAGTTATAACTTGAAAGTCAAAAGATATTAAAACCTATAACCAAGAATGTGCAAGTTCACTTACTTCCAATGTGAAGGTCATTTAGACCTAAAGGATCACCGTGTGTTGTAAAAATTCCTATGAACATCCCACTTCTCTTTAAAACTCTACAAGAAAACTCCAAAAAAAGAAGGAAAGAAACAAAAAGAGAAAACCTGTCTCAAGAACTCATAAAGTTTGATGAGATTCGATAAGCAATGCGTTGAGCATGACATGAACAGCAGCATCATAGACCGCAGAGTCATAATGCATTCCGTCGAGCGTACACTGCGGTCCACAGTTCCAAGTGAAGGACTGGACATCAAGCAAGATAAGCGGACCGCCCATTTGCCGCAAGATCTTACTCTCCCCAAGCGATCTATCATACTCATGCCACACCGTATCACTCATCTTCTCCTTCTTCTCATCCGTATTCAACATCCCGTTGATCAAAACCGGCATCCCGATCCAGAACAGATGCGTAGATCTACCGGACACCGATACGCCTCCTTCTTGCTCCTTTGGCGTTAAGGGCACTAGAGACTCGACATGACTGCTCAATTGCTTCAGCTGAAATCCGAAATCAGAAGCATTGTTCACATGAAGCATATGCCATAAACCACTTCCCATTATCACAACATCTGGATACTTGCTTCTCTTCTTATACGATAGCACAAGATCATCCAAATCTTTCTCGTAAGGAGCCCACACAAAATCCAGTTTCATCCCAATCTCCTTAACCTCAATGCTGTAATCACTATGCCTCTTAAAGAGATCGCCTTTAACCGAACCCATAGCTTCAGAATCCGAACCCAGAACCAGATTCAACAAGGACAAAGCCACGAATCTCGCCTGAGAATCACCAGCAACAACGACCCACGATCCGTTCAACAGCTCGGAGACATCCAACTTATCTAATTTCTGAAACTCACAACTCAAAACTTTCCTAGATTTCATCCAATCCCAGTTCTTATCCAAGTAGTCAAGCTTCGAGCCGTTGTTCCTAGGAACAGAATCTGGATTGGGTTTCGGCTTAACATCCCAGACAATCTGATTCACCTCGTTGATACATGAGATACGATGATCGTAGACAACAACCGACGAGACGGAGGCTACGATGTCGGAGACGGAAGGGAAATAAGGCGTGAGATGAACACATACCGCGAGGGATATGAACAAAGCGCCACTGAAGAAGAGCATCTTGTTCCTGCTCAGATGCCAACCCGCCATAGCCATGGGAACGAAGAGGACGAAGCAAGCTGCTAACACTCCGACATGAATCGACCCTAGCATCTCACTCTTCGATCTCAGATTTCGATATCAGACACATCTCCAATTCATCTTTTACAACAAAACCAATTTCGTCCAGATTCGAAAGGCAGGATTTTTCGAGTTTTTTCTTTTTCTCTAAGATAGGGTTGCGAAATTGGTTTGGTGAAGAGACTCCATCAAAATTGAAAATAAGAAATTGAAGGCAGAGATTAAAATTTGGTGAGCTTAGGAGTTTGAAAGGAACAGAACAACCGTACGCTTCTTCTTTCGATCTTTTTTGTTTTCTTTTTGCTTTAACTTTCCAATTTTGTAAGATCTCCATAATTTTATGATCTCTCAGACATCGTTCGGCTCACCTTAGCCCCTGAAACGGAACTGGGAACTACTCTAACGTGCGCTCTGCGCTGGATATCACGTGACCGCTTTATAACTTTCCGAAATGACAGATCTAGCCCTTGGGCTTAACTATGAACTTATCACACATCTCTTAAACTTAAGGTGATTAATTTTATGTTCGAATGTTCAACATCTTACCACCATATGTTTTTGGCTTTTATTATCATTAATCCCGGAACCCAGGGATTCACTTCTTCGAGATAAGGTGGTGTGACTTTTTTAAAATCGTGAAGCAAGATTATTCAATATTTGGTTATAGATCATATAGCCAAGTGATTCAAAATGGTGAAAGATTGTGGATCAGATTACATTTGGATTGTTTTGATTGAATGGTAAAAATAACTCAATATCATTATACGGCCCGGCTCATAGAATATCATGGCCTTGTGCTAGCCCAAAATGCTTTTTAACTCTATTTAGTAGATTTATAAATTGCAATAATTGGGCCCTGTCTCGTAAACGTAAAGAGTCCTGAAGTGTAAACAAAATTGTTGAAAATAATGCTGGCCCCTGTGCATAAATTACATTTCCACTGCGACCATGGCCACTAGCCGTGGGCGTTTGGTTTTCGGTTCGGTTCGGTTCGGTTTTTTCGGTTTTCGGTTTTTTCGGTTATAGATATTTAGTAAC
This sequence comes from Isatis tinctoria, assembly GCA_010577795.1. NCBI lineage: Eukaryota > Viridiplantae > Streptophyta > Magnoliopsida > Brassicales > Brassicaceae > Isatis > Isatis tinctoria. The sequence goes on from CM021246.1 coordinate 33,637,474, forward strand.
CGTTCGGTTAATCATAAAATTCGGTTCGGTTTCGGTTCGGTTTTTTCAGTTTTCGGTTTTTTCGGTTATAGAGATTTAGTAACCGTTCGGTTAATCATAAAATTCGGTTCGGTTTCGGTTCGGTTTCGGTTCGTTATTTCGGTTTCGGTTCCGTTTTTTTTTATATTTTTTGGATAATTTTGGATAAAAAACCGGATAACTTAGATAATATCGGATAATTTCAGATATTTTGGATAAAACATTTGGATAATTTTGGATAATTCGGTTTTTTACTAATATTTGGTTAATTTTAATTATTTAATTATTTTAAATATAAATATAAATAATATTTTTAAGTATATGGATCGTATTTCGGATATTCGGTTATTCGTTCGGTTATCCATTCGGTTTCGGTTCGGTTCGGTTTCGGTTCGGTTTTTTCGGTTATAGAGATTTAGTAACCGTTCGGTTAATCATGAAATTCGGTTCGATTCGGTTTCGGTTATTTCAGTTCGGTTTTCGGTTCGGTTTCGGTTAAAATGCCCAGGGCTATTGGCCACGTTATAGTGTATAGGTTAAATCGACAAGACAACGTTGGGATGTACATTAGTAGTTTACATACATACAAACAAGCAGAGTCAGACACGTTCCGATTTAGGAGTATGGTATTTTGCCTCGTTGTATTCCCAAATAATCAATTTTGTTCAACTTGGAATTACGGTTCAGATAGGATGATTGTGCAATCCTAGATCATTATCATTACTATTTGATTTCAAGGAATCGCATTAAATTCTCTGGATCTATGATGTTTGCTTTCTTTAACCAGAAAGTTATGGGCATTATTACAACAATCTCTTCGGATCATGGACCAAGACCAATTACATGTTAAAATTAGGCATGGGCATTCGGGTACCCGTTCGGGTTCGGGTCGGGTCCATTCGGTTTCGGGTTTTCGGGTTTGAAGATTTAGGACTCATTCGGGTATTTTAGAATTTCGGTTCGGGTTCGAGTTCGGTTCGGTTCTATTCGGGTCGGGTCGGGTACTCGAACATTTATAAGAAGAAAATAAAAATTAGTTAAATTTAATATAAATCAATTAAATTTGACAAATATAACTAAAAATTTCATATATTATTTATTTTTGATATTTTAGTTATTTTTATCTAAAAGTAATTCATATATTTGGATTTATAATTATAATTTAGGATAAATAAGTTATATCAAATCTAAATATTATTAATATTTTTAAGTATATAATTGTATTTCGGTTATTTCGGGTACCCATTTGGTTCCCGGTTCGGGTCGGGTTCGGGTTCGGGTTTTCGGATATTGAAATTTAGGACCCGTTCGGGTATTTTACGAATTTCGGTTCGGGTTCGATTCTACTTTTTCGGTTCGAGTTCGGTTCGGTTTTTTGGGTTCGGTTTTTTTTCCGAGGCCTAGTTAAAATAAAGTAACATCTGCTCTCTGTCATCGGTATGTGAACTTGGGATTTGTAAACTATCCCCCACAGCATGCATGGCCACCTAATATTCTATAAGTCTAAGAGATCTCGTAAATCTCATGATAGTTTCAATCCATTTTACGTTGTTTTGTTCAATGAATCACTCATTCTGTTGTGGTGTAACAAATCTATATATTTATGCCTTAGTACATACACGGTGTCTCAATATAGAAGGCTAATCAGAGAAATAATCTATATGATAATATATATAGTTTATAGAGATGTGTGTGATCGAACGCCAGGAAGAAAGAAGTAAAGAACCAAAAGATGGATTCATGTGAGGGAAATGTGTCAAGAGGGGTATGTACACATTGTATTTAATATGTAGATACATTTTATATATATATATATGCGTATCATGATATATGTACATGTATATATGATGATACATAGAAAGAGAATATGGAATTGGAATAATAAGGAGAGAAAAAGGTTATGACGATGATGAGAAAGGCTGAGAAGTGATTCTCCATGGTTGGCCCATCTATAGCTTCCAAGGATTTATTCACATGTTCACAACTGATGGACCCACATGATCATATTTCATACATGCTTTTTGGTCTTCTTCGTTTTGTTTATATAAGTCGGGTCTCATATTTCGCATCTAGATAAATTATGGTTTCATAGTTGCCTGTACCAAAACGTGGATATTTTCATATGAATTTATTATATCAAATAAAATTATAATATCTTATAACGATACATTTTGGACCTTCCATCAATTGCTTTTTCATATATGAGTTTTAAACCAATAGTTTGGTAATATTTTAGCAGAAGTGAAGAAGTAACGTTTTGTTGGGGAAAAATGTGTTTTCAACCATTCAAGCTTTCAGTTGTGAATTCATGTTTTCCAAATTTCACCTTTTCCTCCGAATCATATAATCTTACCTTGACAATCTAGTCTCCTACAAAAGTACAAAATATACATACGATAATAATAATTGGTCGATCAACCAATAAAATTGACTTCTTCCTTTTAATGCGAGCTATAAACTATGATATGATATTGTATATATGAAGCTAATGAGCTTATAAATGAAAGAAAGGAGCACTCAAATAAATAGAAACACTATCTAGTTTTATTTTTCATCAAACACTCTAGTTTTAAAAGAAGGTCTACGAACGTAGATCGGCAATGAGAAGGAAAACAAAGCAGTCGCAAGTGGGTACAAAAGAGACAGTTATTTCAGTTAGAAGTGCCGCCAAAGACCAAAAGAGAAAAGAGAGATTGCAACAGTTTTGGGGTAACCCAATATTCGATCTCCCATGCAACCAATAGAGTTCTTACACGTGTAAATATATTCCAGACCGACGGCACTTGGAGAAGCATGGGATAATTGAGGAGGCCACTTGATGAAGAAACACGGTTAGGGCGGCAATTTTCGATTGATTATTCCGGTTAACTAGAGAATCGCCTCATCGTGTTTTTTTCTTTTTAAATTTTATTAATTAGTGTAAAGAAACCAACACCGATAGTGCTTAACACTAGCCCAAGACCGTAATACCCGAGAAACCCAAGAGAATAAACCTCTAAGTATGAAAATGAATATGGAAGAACACTTAGAGAATACTTGAAAGAATTTTAGAGAGAATTGTAGAACTTATGATGAACACTCTTTCTTATTTCAACTTCTTGTACTTTTTACAAATGAGGGGGTGAGGAGGTATTTATAGCCTCCAAAAGATCTTACAACATAAATCTAGATTTTTCTACTCTAACCTCCTTAACCTAGATATTTCTAATATAATATCTAGATTTTTATCATACAAATCTAGATTTTTCTACACAAATATCTTATCCATAACCTCCTTACTTCCTAGATTTTTTCTACCATAATATCTAGATTTTTATCATACAAATCTAGATTTTTCTACACATATATCTTATCCCAAATCAGTTTAATTTCAATACTCCCCCTTAAACTTGATTTTGTCAACCATCCCGAGCTTTGAACGAAGTAGTTCAAACTGGCCTTTTGGCAGTGACTTGGTGAAGATATCTGCAACATTATCTTCACTTCGAACCTCCAAAGCTTCAATCGTTCCATCAAGCACCTTCTCCCGTATGAAGTGATGTTCCAACTCAATATGCTTAGTCCTTGCATGAAACACCGGATTATTCGCCAGCTTGATAGCACTTTGATTATCTCCATAGATAGTAACTGGCTTGTTGATTGGCTCAAATAAGTCTTCAAGGAGTCTTCGAAGCCAAATACACTCTTGAGCTGCAAGTGTTGAAGCCTTATACTCCGCTTCAGTGGTTGACAGCGACACTGTTGCTTGCTTCTTGCTGCACCATGAAACGCTTGTGTCTCCACACAGAAACACATAGCCCGAAGTTGATTTCCGATCATCCAGATCTCCACCAAAGTCTGCATCCGTGAAGCCATAGAGAGAGACCTTGGCATTGTACTTATATACCAAACCCATGCCAAGAGTTGTCTTCACATACTTTAAGATCTTCTTCGCTGCTTCTAGATGTGGCTTCCTCGGTGTCTGCATAAACCGACTTACAAGACCAACCGCAAAGGAAATGTCAGGTCTTGTAATGGTTAAGTATAGAAGACTTCCTACAAGAGATCGGTAAGGTCGAGGATTGGGTAGCAGAGATCCTTCATCGCGCTTCAACTTAACATTTACATCCATCGGAGTAGTACGTGTCTTTCCTTCGTGTACCCCGAACTTCTCAACAATCCTTTTGCATAACTTTGTTGGCCGATGATATTCCATCCTTTACTCTTTCAACCTCCAATCCAGGAAGTTATTAAGCTCACCCAACTTCTTCATCTCAAACCTTATTGACATATCCTCTTGTAGACGAGCGATTTCCGCTTCATCATTCCCGGAGATTATCAAGTCATCCACATAGAGAAGAACTACCACGTGGGCTCTTCCATTCTTCTTGAGGAATAAGCTCGGATCAGAATTAGATGGGACAAACCCGCAGAACTGAAGAAACTGAGAAAGCTTTCCATACCAGGCTCTTGGAGCTTGTTTTAACCCATATAGAGCTTCTTTAGCTTGCACACATAGTCAGGATGCTCTCTTGATGTGTAACCAGGTGGTTGCTCCATATAGATTTCTTATCGAGTTCTCCATATAAAAATGCATTCTTCACATCTAACTGCCATAACTTCCAGCCAAAGCTTGCAGCTAAAGATAAAAGTGAACGTAAGTAGTCATCTTTGCCACTGGACTGAAAGTCTCATCATAATCTTCTCCATACTTCTGGGAGAATCCCCGAGCAACCAACCTTCCTTGTATCTATCAATGCTTCCATCTGTCCTTCGCTTGATACGGTACACCCACTTGCATGAGACGGGTTGGACATCCTTGGGTTTTGGAACCAAATCCAAAGTTTCATTCTTTTTAAGAGCATCCATCTCCTCCTTCATTGCGGTCTCCCACTCTTTAACTCCTTTTGCTTCATCATATGATGATGCTCTTCTTCATCTAATGGAGCTGAAAAATAGCATGAGTAAGTAGTGACAAAACTGTCATCTCTGAACCGAGCAGGCTTGACAATGTTCCGTTTCGGCCGTTTATTAGCCATGGAACCATGGTTCTTCTTCATCATCTTCTTCTTGGTTAGTGCTCCCCCTTTCACCTGTGTCTCTTGCTCAGAACTTCCACCTTCACTTGGTATCTGAACAGCTGGTTCATCGCCTTTGAGGGAACCCGTACCATCTTTCTCGAACAGGACTTGAGGAGGTCCATAATATGAAGAAACTTCATCAAAGACAACATCACGAGATACAGTGTACCTGTGTGTCTCTGGATCCATGCACCTCCAACCCTTCCTCTGTTCATCATAGCCGATAAAGATGCACTTCTTTGCCTTTGCCTCCAGCTTGGTTCTATGAGAATCGAACACTGGACGTAGCAGACTGATCCAAATAACCTGAGATGTTTCACCGTTGGCTTCTTCTTATGAACCATCTCATACGGAGACTTCATATTATTTGGACTAAGCGGCATCCGGTTGATGACATAGGCTGCACATCTCATACCTTCCGCCCATAAGGCCTTAGGTAAATTCTTCGCATGTAGCCAGCTTCTACAAGTCTCGCTTAGATGTCTGATCTTCCTTTCTGCTACTCCATTCTGTTGAGGTGTATATGGACATGTAAATTCTCTCTTGATACCATGCTTCCGGCAGAAAGAGAGAAACTCCTTTGACATAAACTCCCCTCCATTATCCGTCCTTAGAGTCTTGATCTTCCGACCTAACTCTCCTTCCACGTGACCTTGAATTCTTGAAACCTTAAAATACCTCTGATTTTTCCTTCACGAAGTATACCCAAGTGTACCGTGAGAAGTCATCAACGAACAACAACATGTAGCGGAACCCGGAATAGGAGGATGTTCTCGTTGGACCCATCAAGTCACTATGGACTCTCTCCAATGGAGCGCTGCATCGTGAAGTAGAGTTGTCAAATGGAAGCCTATGTGATTTTCCATATTGACAACCTTCACAAAGTATTCCTTCATTCTGAATCTTCAACTTTGGGAGCCCATTCACCAGATCTTTATTCACCATAACTTCAACTTAGTCATATTTATATGACCAAGCCTAGCATGCCATATAAAGGCATTATCATTCGTACTCATCTTCTCCACATAAGTGTTGGAAGCAGATAAGACATAAAGATTTTTAACCCGTGCTCCGGTGTGAACTACGTCTGCCTTAATTCCTGAATATTTTTCAAGAATTTAACATCTTTTGTCCAAATAAAACGTAGTTACCTGAGTCTACTGCATTCACCACTGAGAGAAGATTCTTCTTACTCCAGGGACATGATACACATTCTTGAGAGTGATTGGACTTCCATCATCTCCTTCAATGACAACAGTCCCTTCCTTCTCAACCCGGTGGACTGAATTATCCGCGGTAATAATGGCTTCTTTTCCGTCATGACTTTGAAGACTAGAAAATAACTTCTCATCTCCGGTAATATGATGGCTACAACCAGAATCAACGATCCAATCAATTCCCAGATTTTTAGTTTTGGATGTACCTGAAGATGCAGCCACCACCGTAAAGCATTTTCCCCAATCTTCGTCTTCAGCATGAGCTTTTGATTCCGCCATATTTGTTTCCTTCAGCTTTACTCTGCAGTCCTTTTTGAAGTGTCCAAGCTTTCCACACCGGTAGCACTTGAACCGCTTCTTATCTCCCGTAGAAGATCCTTCCCGTCCATCATTGTTCTTTGGACCTTCATACTTGGGTTTGCCTTTGAAGCTCTGTTGCCTCCGAGCTACGAAAGCACCCCGAGTCATCTTGGATTTTGACTCCAGCCATTTGTGTGGCTAATGATTCTTGCGAAGCTAGCAGGTTCTCAAACTCCTCCAAGGAAGGTTGTGTAGCCCTCCTTGAACGGAAGTCACAAACGGTGTATACTCGGGTCGCAGACCCCGAATAATAGACCGCTTTAACCGGGCTTCCGAAATAGATTCCTCCGGATTAAGAGTATTAATCTCAGAGCAAAGGTTCTTTACCTTGATGAAGAACTCTGAGATTGAAGACTCCCCCTGCTTCGCATTCGCCAGCTCATTCTCTAACAGCTGTAGACGAGCTTCATTCTTCTTGTTGAACAACTGATCCAGCGCCTGCCAAATGGAATTAGCGGATGTGCACCTTGAGACATGCTCAAATACTCCTGAGGATATTGACCTCTTCAACGCAAACTCCGCCTTGGCATTCTTCCGTGTCCATTCCTTTGTCGCTTCCGCTGTTGCAGCATCTCCCCTTGGTGGTGTTGTGCTACTACCGCCGACGACATCCCATAAGTCCTCACTCACCAAGTATGACTCCATGCATGACTTCCATAACCGGTAGTTAGATTGGTTTAAGATCTTCATCCCCAATCCAACAACACGACCCATTGACTCCATACTTAGAATAAACTCAAGCTCTCTTTAAATTCCGATCTTGAAAAGAACCAAATTAGAATGGCTCTGATACCATGTAAGAAACCAACACCGATAGTGCTTAGCACTAGCCCAAGACCGTAATACCCGAGAAACCCAAGAGAATAAACCTCTAAGTATGAAAATGAATATGGAAGAACACTTAGAGAATACTTGAAAGAATTTTAGAGAGAATTGTAGAACTTATGATGAACACTCTTTCTTATTTCAACTTCTTGTACTTTTTACAAATGAGGGGGTGAGGAGGTATTTATAGCCTCCAAAAGATCTTACAACATAAATCTAGATTTTTCTACTCTAACCTCCTTAACCTAGATATTTCTAATATAATATCTAGATTTTTTATCATACAAATCTAGATTTTTCTACACAAATATCTTATCCATAACCTCCTTACTTCCTAGATTTTTCTACCATAATATCTAGATTTTTTATCATACAAATCTAGATTTTTCTACACATATATCTTATCCCAAAATCAAGTTTAATTTCAATAATTAGTCGGTTGATACTTTTGTTCATCATTTTACTGTGTTGTTTAAAAACAAAAAAATCTAAAAACTTCAAAATATATGAACAAAATTTCGACCACTCTCTTTAAGAAAATATACAAGTTGTATAATACAACAAATACACGTTAAAATCAAATTGTACGTTCTTATTAGATATATATTAATGTATATATATGAACAAAAAGGTTAGAAGAGAGAACCTCTTGTTGTGTGGATTTATAAAAATATAATAGAAAGCTTAGAGTTGGCACATTATTTATGTGTCAGACAAAAAATATAGAAAAAGATTCATAATTTTAAATATTAAAATTAATTCTTAATATTATTTGTTGTTTTGGGATGGGGACCTTCCCTTTATTCACTTTTGCCTCTCCTTTTACATTTCTCCTGTCGATTTTTTCTCTTTATATATAACTTTCATCTCATAACTTCTTCTTTCATCGACCAAAAAAAAAAAAAAAAAAAAAAACTTCTTCTTTCAATCGAGTCTCGATTCTCTCTCCCTTTCTTGAAACTGATCAAAGCAAAATAATTCCGAGAATAGCGGGCTTGAAAGATTATATGGCTCCTGTCTCGTTACCTCCAGGTTTCAGATTTCATCCAACGGACGAGGAGCTAATTACTTACTATCTGAAAAGAAAAATTAACGGTCTAGAAATCGAACTTGAGGTTATCGCTGAAGTTGATCTCTACAAGTGCGAGCCATGGGACTTACCAGGTAATATTATATTTTCTTTATGCATGTATGCATGAGTTACATCTCTTTTACAAACTAGGATTTTTTTTTTCTAATTAAAGAAAAAAAGAACGATACTCGATCGATTATACTATTATTTTTGAAATTTTACAGCAAATCTTTATTTGGATCAAGTTCACAAGACACAACCTTTGTAATTAAGAATCATTGTTTTTTCTGTCTATAACCAATAGAAGCAAGAGAGGCTGAAGAAAAGAATAAGAATATAACAATGATGAAGAAACCCTAAATATACTTTAATATCGGCAGGAGAATACTACATACATGTTTTTTGCATAATTATATTATTCATTTGTTATGATTTCAACTGAAGTTTTAATAAGGTACGTTTGATTATAAACATACCATGGATTTAACTGAGATATTCTTAAATTTGGATTAAATATGGTTTAGCCAATTCTTATTAGAATACATTACACGTACGATGGTTAAAATAATAATCGATGATAAATTCAATGATATATAGGGAAGTCCTTGCTTCCGAGTAAAGACCAAGAATGGTACTTCTTCAGCCCAAGGGACCGAAAGTACCCCAATGGTTCGAGGACAAACCGAGCAACCAAAGGCGGGTATTGGAAGGCCACGGGTAAAGACCGCCGGGTTAGCTGGAGAGACCGAGCCATTGGAACCAAGAAGACATTGGTGTACTACCGTGGGCGCGCGCCACATGGTATTAGAACAGGTTGGGTCATGCATGAATATCGACTCGATGAAGCTGAATGCGAGCCTTCTGCATACGGCATGCAGGTTTGTCGCGTCGGCTAGCTAATTGATTCGACTATATTAGAGGATATAGCCTAACTTTGCTTTTTTTCAGGACGCATATGCACTTTGTCGTGTGTTTAAAAAGATTGTGATTGAAGCTAAGCCAAGAGATCAGCATCGGTCTTACGTCCACGCGATGTCGAATGTGAGTGGCAATTCTTTTGACGCTTGTTCGGATCTAGAGATCAGTTCAACTACTCATCAAGTTCAAAACGCATTCCAACCGCAATTTGGAAACGGACGTTTTAAATCAAACGCAATCAGTAACGAAAACTGGCGACAATACTATGGTTCTTCTTATGCACCGTTTCCTACTCCATATAAGGTATACCAAATATCTCAAAATATTTATAAATCCATCAGCCTATTACAATATATTTTTCAATGATGTATCTAAATAGCATTTGTGTATATGTTCATGTAGGTTAATAATGAGATCGAATGCTCAATGTTACAACACAATATATCTCTACCACCGTTGCGTATAGAGAACTCTGCGGTCAGCGATTGTGATTTCTATACGAGTATGACTCACAACAACAATCATGGCGTTTTGGAGGACTTCACTTTCGCTGCAAGTAACTCCGACCATTATAATAATAGTGATCAAGTGATCACCGTAGGCCATTATGATGAACCATTGATAATGTCAAATCATCATATGAACCAGGTATTTTATATATAAAAATATTTAAAGATAGTCTTTTACGTTAAAACTTATTTTCAAGCTTACATAAACTATCTTTTTGCATGAATATTGAAAAGGGATATATCGAAGAGCAGAAGATCATCTCGAGTTTGGATGATAATAACCAAGATCTTGGACTTCATGGTGAGTATGATACATAAATTTTTTCACATTCAAGATTGGTTAGGTGCTTTTCTTATTTAACAATAAGTACAACTCGTTTTATCTACAGGAGACAATACCAATAACAACATAGATATTAACGACTTCTTCTCGTTTGATATATATAACGAGGAAAACGTAAATCGAGTAGAAGGTAACGAAGAAGACGTGAATACAAATGAAGCCGTTGATTCACCGGGATTTGAGGTGGTTGAAGAAGAAATTAGGTATAACAACCAAATGCTCATCTCGACATATCAAACAACGAAGATTCTATATCACCAAGTCGTACCTTCTCACACGTTGAAAGTTCACATCAATCCTATTAATCACAATGTGGAAGAGAGAACCTTGTTCATTGAAGAGGACAACGATTCTTGGTTACAAAGAGCTGAGAAGATCACAAAGACCAAACTAACTCTCGTTAGTTTGATGGCTCAGCAATATTACAAATATCTTGCGATTTTTTTTCTGATTTCTTTTAAGAAATATTGATTTATAGACGCCTTGAAAAAAGAGCGTTTACATATATATGCTGCACACTAACATATATATATATATATACATCTCATTCTTGTTATTTATTAATTGGAATTATTTATTATAGGTATAATAAAAATATGGAATGTTTGACAAGGTAAATGTGTATACATGTAACTGCCCAACAAACGAGTATAGTTGATCAGAAGAAGTTTCATCTTTTTGGAGAGCCGGGGGAATTAGAAAATCCAGCATCGACTTGATAAATTATGATTTCATCGAGAACCTAAGGGATATACAAGAGCTTAAAATTTCCCCATGTTTTCCTCAATATTATTTTTCTTCAAAATATTGGTCATATGAATATGCGTTTTAGATATCACTCAAGACGTGTCCTAGTGGCTGTGCGCTCCTTTTTTCCTATGAGCACTCAAAAGAAACCAGTGATTAAGTAATGGAAAAAATTTGACCAAAAAAAAAAGAAGTAATGGAATAATCTTGATAAATTTATATGATTATCAAAAACATCCAAATTATCAAGGCTTGTCTTGAAATAACATTATTCTTCTTTTTTTTTTTTTGAACTGACATTATTCCATGGAGACAAATAATACATGAGATTTAACTTTATTTGGAAAAAAGACAGAAAACGTTAAAACTAATTTGGTCCAAATACCACACATCTTCAGCAAAGATATACTATAAGTCTATCACTAATTCAATATGCAGCCATTTCCATCAGTTTCTTCCAAGCCGGCCTAGCCGAAATCTCATCCCACCACCGTTTAACATTCTCCCTAGACGTAACCATTCCCCCCAAACCGGTTTCATTCATTATATACCTCATACCGGGCATATGAGTCAAATCAGCCAATGTGAACTCAGCACCGGCCAAATACCGGTTCGTAGCTAACTGGTTCTCATATACATCCAAGATCTTTTCGAACTTGACCTTTAGCTCTTCAACCAAAACAACGTCGCACTCACCAAACTTAGGCTTAAACACGATGTTCATAACTAAAGGTAGAACCACAACGTTGAAGTGGTTACCTTCAACTTCCATCCACTGTTCCACGATGGCTCGTTGCTCCAACGTCTTGCCCAATAGGTCGGTTCCTTGGTCCGCATACTTGGTCGCGTAGTACCTCGATATGGCTCGTGATTCTTATAACCAAACATCGAAGTATTTAATCTTTTATGTAAATTCTGACTTGTCAAGATATATACCTACATTTAAGTTTTAATTATAAATTTGGAGAGATTATCATACCAAAAAGCTTCAGATCTCCATCTTCAATAGCTGGAACTTGACCAAACGGCTAACACAAGTATACAACATAAGAACTACGCAAATAAACTATATAATCAATTTGTTTCCTCTGACAATAAATAAAAACTTTACCTGACGAAGAAGATGTTCTGGTTTTTTCTGCTCAAATGTGTCGAGATCGACATGGATAACTTCAAACTCGATGCCTTTCTCCAAAAAGCAGAGCAGTACTCTTTGTGGATTAGCTGCTTTTATCTGTCCATATAGTTTAACCACCATTTTCTGATCAAGCAGCTAAGTTATATGTAATTGTTGATATGAATTGTAGAACCAATATGATTTCTGCAGAAATACAAACATTTTAGAAGTAAGGATAAGAGTATATTACAAGTTTTCAAACTCCAAGTCAATGGCTTGAGTTAGCTAGCTTGAGTGGTGAAAACTGAAAAGTAATCAGTGATCAATCTTTATTGTTTGTTTTTTCAAAATTCGCTGAACCGGTGAGTAGGTGAGAAACGCAACGTGCTTTTTTATTGGAATTCTTGTAACAACAATAGACATTAGGAAAAGAAGAAAAAATAAACGTCTCTATCTCTCTCTCTATATATATAAAAGAAAATGCAAAAACTCTGGCAACCGAAGTTTACAACATAACAAAGATAACGGTTGACAGGTTTCTAGACACAAGTATCATCAACCTATCTATAAACTATACAAATCAGTAAAGTAGAAGAAGCTTTTAAATAATAAGTGGACTGATAGATGATCGCAGAATCAAAAAGAGATGAAAAGCAGCCACAAAACTACATCCAATACTATACACAAACCCAGTTACAAGAACCATTTACAACGCATTAGCGATGAGTGCTAGAGTGTTAAATACATATATACCATGAAAAGTCATTTACAGGAAATGCACTTCCGTGAAAAGAGGATTAGACAGGAACACGCCTTCCACGGTAGCGATCCAGCAACTGATACAATTTCAATTGAGAGTAAATCAGTCACATATGCTTAGATTCAGAAGGCTGATATCAGAAAGTAAATTGAAAGCAATGCAATTTACCGATCTGATGTATGGTTGCTGCAAAATCCAGCCCAATATAGGTATCCTTTGAAGGAAGACAGCGAGTGTAGGCCAGAAACCACTTAACATGACAAAAGAGTGGAGAAAAGACATCAATAAAGAAATCAAAACTTCATAATGAAATGATGAAACCAGCAAGAATTTACAAGAAGAAAAAAAACACCAACCTGAAGAGTACAAGGAATCCATATGATTCTAGAAGCAAACCGAGAAGAGGCCATCCAAACACAACCAACAAGAAACCCAAACCAAATGATATAGTTCCCTGCATAGCAACAAGTAGACAAGGAAGAATATCCGTTAACATAAAAACAGAAAAACAGAAAGAAAAGAAAAACAAAACCGTGAGTTCTTTCTCAAACAAAAGGGGCAGTAATAAAAACCTTAAAGTTCCTCCTTTTTGTAAAGAATTGGATTGCTGGGTTGATCCCAATGGTTAGAGTGACACCGGCTAAGAAGAGGATCTGTTTCAATTAGAGAGTTCACAAAGATAAGCTTGTTAAACTTGTAAAACCACAACGTATGGTGTACACCTACATTTCCCATGGCGATGAGTCCCTTGTCAAACACAAATATCACTCCCAGGAATGTAAAGAACACACCAAATCCAGTCAACCCTAGCCCAATCTCTGCGCAAACATCATCACAATTCAAGGAAATGAGCTCAGAAAATTGAAATTTTTTTGCATGCGTAATGATCACCAGGGGAACATCACGAAGGTTCAAAAACAAAACAGTAAAAAAGTCAACAAGAACTTTTTTCCGCCATAGAATACTATCAACACACGACAAATCCATAACCAAAGAAACAGAAGAAAACCAAGTAGAAGAAGAATCCAACAATTTCCAAAAACGAAGAGTTTATCGGAACTTACTTTTAAGGTCATTCATCTCGAAGGAAGCCATATTTTCTCCCGGTGAATTGGACAATCAAAAGCCTTGAAACGAAGAATTCAAGCAATTTCGGATCTGATAAAAGTGTATTCTGATCTCTGAAATCAGTCCACGAGTTTGAAAACGATGAAGATTGAATCGTGGTGCCAACTTCCGGTAGAAGCAATGTCCGTTTGACCAAGCGAGTCAAAGCCTCGTCACACTTCCTTCTCCACGTCATCTCGACCGATTAATACTTGATAAAATTCAAAAGGAACGCCTCACTTTTTGCACTCTCGGGATATTACCCCATATGATTTTGACGAACCCTATCTTATAAGTAGTATTTACAAAACTTCCCCAAACTTTCTGTACTTACAGAACCGCCAATATACGTTTTTTTTCCGGCAAACAATTTTATTGATATCAAAAGTTCCCCAAATCTTAATTATATTTATAAAACTGTCCCAGAGCTTTTGGTGTTTATTAAAAAAACTCACAACGCTAGGTATGTCCAAAAAGTTCCCCAAGTCTCTTGTGTGTGCGGCTAAGTGTAGGCTTTAGCTAATTTAAGATTAAACTGAGAATTACAAAACGATCCAAACAGTCAAAATACATAATTTATACATCACGCACAGTTTAGAAGACGGAAGCTCGAAAAAACATCGTCCCAAACGAAACCCGGTTCCATTCCGGTTTAGAGAAAGAAAAAGAAAAAAAAAAACTAAAAGCTTCCCGGTTTAGGTTCGAGTGAGCAAAGCCGATATATGAGCCGCCGAGAGCGTCTGGGCTCTCAGAGGCGGTCTGTTACCGGAAAGTCTCGGCGGCCTATCGTTTCCGGCGAAGAAAGCGTCGTGGCCGGCTAAGTTACGCTCCGATGCACCGCCACATCGTTGGCGGTGAGGGTTCTCCCGTCGCTGCTTCAGTTTTGCGTTGAAAGGATTCTCGGGTTTCGCGAGATCTTCTACTGTTAGCGCTTCCGACAACGACGTGAATGACTGTGACTTACCTTTGTAATGTTTTGACAATCCTCTCCTGTCGTGAAAATTTCCGAAACATTAAATTTTGGATAAATTTACAAATACACGAAAAGACCCCTAAATTATAGGGCTTCTTAGAAAATACCCTAAATGTTGGGGTTTAATCTAACAAGATCTAAACTCAAGGGGCAGAGAAACAAAAACTCATTGATACTCCTTACCTTGAAGAAGAAGAACTGCGACGGTCGGAATCGTCAGGAGAGTTTGGAAAAGAAGAGGGAGAGTTAAAACCTTCATCCGCGTCCGCGTCCGCGTCTGCGTCCCTATCACAGTTTCCGCGTCTGCGTTCCTCACCCAACATAAGAGACTCCATCTGTTCTTGATAATGCATATTTTGTTCAAAGCCGCTTCTAATTTATCAAGACTTGAGAAACAGTGGCCATTTTTACACAAAAAAAATTTTAATATATGATGACGAAACGTGTATGTATATATAGTCAGCCCGTAACTACAATTAATTGATAAGTGTAAGCATACTTTATTGGTATTTTTTTGGCCTAAAATGTTTAAAAACTGCATATTTTTAATCTAGTTTGGACAAGTTACGTAGTGAAGATTCGAATTTAAAACATTATCTTGTGAATTCTGTTTCTGAAATAACATGTTCACGCCCATGAACATGGGTTCTGGTTTTGCGGTCGTTATATAAAAAGGTTTGTCTGGTCGGGATAAGATATTTTGGGAGCGGTTGTGCCCGATCATGACACGTGGAAAGACCGGAGAAATGGACGGGGGGATTGGATGCATGTTACGTGGTGGGTAGAAACAGATGGCACGAAGAACGAGGTCATCGAGAATCTCTTTGTGACGAATCTAACGATACGTGTCGAGCTATGTTGAACAGATGCAGAGACTTCTGGGCCATGGTTGATAAACAGACTTTATTTTATGTGTATATGGATCGTCTCTTCGGGCACTTCGCACATGATCGTTTTGATAAGAAGATAAGAAAATAAGAAAATTAAAAAATATAACGAGTTTATGAGCTACGCAAATCGAATCAACTACAGTGTCAATTAACATATGCAGTAGTAAAACTTTGGGGGATAATGTATATGCTAATATATTGTGCTAATGTTACACATATCAAATCACTATCATGATAATCTTGAAATCTTAACTAATTCATCTACTCAAATTATAAACATGAACTGATTAACACAGCATATAAGTTCGTTTTACCATTCCGTTTGTGTTTACAGAAGATAAAACAGAAAAATGTTTGATGAAATAACAAAAATCCAGTGGTGGTCATACTTTTCATAAACGAAGAACAAAAACCCTTAAGGTATGCATTTCCAAAAATCCAGTGGTGGTCACTAAGATCTTTTTCTATCTCTTGGACGAGTAAAGAAATGGATATGAAACATCTTCAAAGTCAATGCATTTCGAAAGCAAGAGTGGCCAAAGTTCAAACATTTAAAAAGGTAACTCAAACAATCGAAAGTCTGTCACAACAAGATCGATGGGGAAAGCAAATACATGATTCATCAGTTTCCGTTATCAATCAAAAACCACATAGGATTACTCTATCCTACGCTATTCTGGAGTCTATTAATCACATACTACTAGTTAAGATTTAAGATGCATCATGAAATTTGAACACCGCATATCGGAGACAACACAGCTAAACAAAAGTCCTGACTACCAAATATGTATCCCAAGTGTTCCAATTCGCAGACAGCATTATCACAATCTGAGCGACATCGGATCAACCAACGGTGATATCAATAAATCAATGAGCCAACGGAGAGAAGATTATGAGCCAATCAAAATTCAATCTCAATCCGGTCAAGCAAAGAAGCATAGAAAAGTAGGATAATTAGGTCCTTTGATCTCACAAATCAGAAGCATCGAAAGAGGAAAACAGTAGTCGAAAGCCAAAAAAGGCATTACACTAATTCGGACCTGAGACGAAAGACGATCAGTCCTTGTTCTTGAGCCTCTCGACCCGCTGGTTGAGCTGCTCGATCTTGACCACCAGATGAGTGACAGAGTAGAGGATCCAGTAGAACACAAGCGCCGCCGCAATGAGAAGCGCGTTTCGCTGGGATTTCATCATTGATTTCTGGTGGCGGAGGTGCTCCGACGGTGTGCAGGAGTCTCCCTCGCACGAAGGCATCGTCTCGTACTTCCAGTAGATGTCCATCAAGAGGAAGAGGCAGAAAGGGACAATGGAGAGAAACGGTTTCAGGAGGTTACGCGTGACGGCGACCAATCCCTTGCGGAGTCCGTCAAGCCCCGGCATCGTCAAAAGCACCACCATGATCGCTTCAGCCGCCGCCGCGTAGCCTAAAACAACCCATTCGAGAGCCATTCTCGCTGAATCTAGAACGAAGGATCAAAGCGAGATCTGAATCTGTTCTTCGAAAGCTTGAATTTTCAATTTTTTTTTTTTTTTTGGTTGGGGAAGACTAAGGAAAAGTCTAACGAACGTGAAAAACGTGGCAGCGTACGCGTGTCGCACGTCGTTCAGGACTTTAAATGGGCCAAGCTTAATTTCAGCCCAAACAATCACAAGTTTTTCAAGATAATATGTATAACTTGAGACTTAAACGGGCCTTTCCGACAAGGCCTCGATTCACGCACCGTCCATCCGTTAGCTAACGGCGTCAGAAGAATCTGAAACGGCGACGTTTGGTAGGTAAGACACGCGGATCAGATTGTGCTTTGTCTAATCCTCCCATCTCTTTCAAACCCATATATATATACACGCACACAATAAACGGTGTTAAGTCATCATACTGATTGTTACAACAAACACAAGAGTAAAGAGAAAGAAAAACCCTCTCCTCTCTTCTAATCTCCGACGAAGAAACCGACTTGTATGGCAACCAGATCGAAGAGCTTTCAATTGATCACCGGCGCAAGGAAGCACCTCGTTGACGCCGTCATCCCACGCTCTTCCTCACGCGCCACCGCCACTGTGCTCTTCACTTCACGGTATCAAACACACTCTCTCTCTCTCTCTCTCTCTCTCTCTCTCTCTCTCTCTCTCTCTCTCTCTCTCCTTGTTTGTATATTTTTCTCGTACAGATTATTATGTTTATTGGAACCTAAGTCAAAACAAGATACATTGATAACAAAAAATGAGAAAAAGACTACATTTTTTCAGTGGAAAATATTTAAATTCCCCAACAGTGTAGTATAGCGTTTTGATTATGGTGAAACTGATATACACACACATCTTAAAGGGTTTTTTTTTTTTATACGTCAAACAACATATATTAGATTATAAGACCAAAAAAAATAAAAACATATATTAGATTAGAGATTGTTTGATTCTTTATCTGTGTATTATCATCGACTCGTTGATCCAATCATTTTAATTTTCCACTTCATTAAATTCAAGGTACTATTCGAGTGTTACTAGATCCAAAAAGTTCATATCCGTTTCTTCAGGAGCTAGTGATTCAGATCAGTTTTATAGTTACATATTGGTATTTTATATTTTGCCTTTCTTTTATTTTCCAATCGTATTTGCTTAATTTAAACGAAATGGATCGGAATAGGGATCCTGTGGTTTTTGGTACAAGTGTACTAAAATCTTCAAACTCTTAAAAAAATAAAGGCTTTTTATTGTACAAATATTCGTACATAAAGCATAAGCGATGTACACTGTACAGTGCACGAAAAAAGGCATATGCCATTTGGCCTAAATGGATAATACCAAAGCTAATCCGATTCATGGTTTGACACGTGCTATTGGACACCCATCACCTTTTGTAGTTTACTCGCAGTTTTTGAATCGTTCACTTATTAATCACTCGACATATAAGTTGAAACTCTAACCAAACTAATGGTTTTCAATCTTTGATGCTTTATTTCTTTCTCTCGCACTTCTTCATCTTTTAATTCAAAGCTTAATTTTTAGTTATTTGCTATAGAACACTAAAAAAAAAAAAAATCACATTAGTTAGATGTGTAGACGTGACGTGGCTGATTATTTAATATCGTGAGATGACGATAAGAATAGGACCGACAGCTTTGTAGATGTAAAATTGATAGAAACTTTAATGGCTGACCCATGACGTATTTGACATTACTTGGTTTATACTTTATTTAAAGGCTTTTTCGGTTCACCTTTTCAGAAAAACAAAACTTTCTATCTTTACTAAGTAATAATAATAATAATATACAAAGACCAGAGGAAAAGAAAAGAAAATTATACAACGACCCGTCTTTATAAGAAGAAAATTCATTTCCGTTTTGCTTGGTTGTGGATATTTTGTGGTGTCTGATAGAATAGGATATTCTGTTACCTCAAGATATGTAAATATCTATTTGTTTGTATATTCCTTAGGTTAAGGATTCTCCCCTGATTTCTTGTAACCGTGTAGACTATATATAGTCATGTAAATCGTTCATCAATAATCAAGAGATTATCATCATCTTTCATGGTATCAGAGCTTTGGCTCAACTGATCCACTCTCTTCACTTTCTTTTCTCTTCTTCACTTTCTTTCTTCTTCTTCTTTTATTGACGATGGCTGCTGAACACAACCATCAAGAACGGTGCTTTGGTGTTACAAACATCAAGCATCACATTCCGGTGATCCTTGATCTTGATGATCACAATTACGATGCGTGGAGAGAACTTCTTTCAACGCACTGCATGACGTTTGACGTAGCCGGTCACCTCGACGGTACACTCGTGCCCACTGATGCAACCGCCGCCGCCTGGAACAAGCGTGATGGTTTGGTTAAGCTATGGCTCTATGGAACTATGGCTAAACCACTATTCAAATCGACGTTCAAAGCCGGCGGAACTGCTCGAGAACTCTGGCTCCGTGTGGAAAACCAATTCCGCAACAACAAAGAAGCCAGAGCTATCCAGCTTGATACTGATCTCCGCACCATGGAGATTGGTGATCTATCCATTCGTGAGTATAGCCAGAAGATGAGGGAAACCGCCGATCTACTCTCCAACGTCGACACTCCTATTGCCGATCGCACACTAGTCATGTATCTCCTCAACGGCCTCAATGACAAGTATGATAACATAATCAATGTTATCAAGCATAAGACCCCTTTTCCCTCTTATGATGATGCCAAATCGATGCTTGAATGGGAAGAGACACGTCTCAAGAAGGGACGTCGCACGACTGCCGAACACAAGGACAACCCCTCCTCCTCCACGGCGCTCACCGCCTCCACTGCTTCTTCTCCAGCGCCGCGTCCTCAATATCAGCAAAACACACGCCACAATAATAACCGTGGTCGAGGTCGTTTCAACTATCGAAACAGAGGTGGTCGCCACAATGGCTCATTTCAACCACGACAACCGTGGAGCTCTCCGTTCATGTGGCCAACTCCGGCGCCGTACTGGCCGCAGTACCCAATGTGGACTCAGCCACAGCTCCGATCTCCGTATCCGTCTCCTCAGCAGCCGCAGGCAAATCTCGTTGCGTTTCCTCCTTCGGAAACCTTCGACCAAGCCTACACATCTGATTCTCTAGCAGATCCAAGCGACTTGGATTGGTATTTCGACTCTGGAGCTACTGCTCACCTCGCCGGAAACGCAGGTATTATCTCATCCAATCTTAAACCTAGCACCGGTAAATCTGTCATAGTCGGAAACGGTTCCACTATTCCCGTATCCTGCACCGGCAATGCCTCTGTCCAAACCACATCCCGCACCCTTTCTCTTAATAATGTTTTAGTCACTCCCCATATTATTAAAAACCTAATCTCTGTTCGTCAATTTACTCGTGATAACTGGTGCTCTGTTGAATTTGATCCATTCGGTTTTGTTGTGAAGGATCTTCAAAGTCGGACGCCTCTTCTCCGATGTAGAAGCTCCGGTGACCTTTACTCGCTTCCTGCTTCTCTCAATAAGTCACCATCTCATTCAACAGCTCTTCTTGCCTCTACACCAGATTTGTGGCACAAAAGACTCGGCCACATCAATAATCATTCTCTTCGTTCTGTTTTCAATTCTAATCCCTCTTTGTGTAATAAAGGCCCTTCGCCATTGTTTTGCGAACCATGCAATTTGGGGAAATCAATAAAACTTCCATTTCGTCCCTCTCATTCCATTGTTACAAAACCATTTGAAATTGTCCACTCTGATCTTTGGACATCTCCGATTTCGAGCATGAGTGGCCTTCGATATTATGTCCTTTTTCTTGATCAATATACTCACTTCCTCTGGGTTTATCCGTTAAGAAGAAAAAGTGATGTTTTCTCTAAGTTCCTTCACTTTACTTCTTACGTTCAAAATCAATTCCATACAAAGATCCAAAACTTTCAGTGTGATAATGGCGGTGAATTCAACAATGATGAATTTCATCGTTATTTTGACACAAATGGCGTTAATGTTCGTTTCTCGTGTCCTCATACTTCCCAACAAAATGGAAGATCTGAGCGCATGATCAGAACGATTAATAACGTCATTCGGACACTTTTATTTCAAGCTCGCCTTCGCCCTTCTTTCTGGGTTGAGGCTCTCCATGTGGCTGCTCATGTTCTAAACATAACTCCATCCAAATCCATCCAAAACCAGATCCCATACACTCTTCTTTTCAATAAAAAGCCGAGCTATGAACATCTCCGAGTATTCGGATGCTTGTGTTTCCCAAACCTCAATCATTCTAACCTTCATAAACTCTCACCTCGTACCACACCTTGTCTATTCATCGGGTATCCATCTCACCATAAAGGGTATCGCTGCCTTGACTTAAAATCCAACAAAATTGTTATTTCTCGTCATGTAACCTTTGATGAAACCAAATTCCCAGCTGCTGAATCTTCGCAGCGAGTCGACCCATATTCATTCTTAGACTTGGATGATGACTCATCTCCTCCTTTTCGTGCAATTCTTCAAGCACCTTTCCCGAACAGTACTCTTCCAAACGCAACTCCTTCCTCACCCCAATTACCTCCACCAGCTCCACGACCGCCCAGAACAGATCCTATGTTCAGGGCACCCCCACCAATGCGTACCCGATCTCAATCTGGGATCCACAAACCAAAGACCATCATTTCCCTTTTAGCCAAAACACAATCCCCACTTCCAACAAGCCATATAAAAGCCTTAGCTGACCCAAACTGGAATCCGGCTATGACAGTGGAACATGGTGCTATGATTAAGACCAGGACTTGGGATTTGGTACCTCGTCCTCCTAATACTAATGTTGTCAGATCCATGTGGTTATTTAAGCATAAATATGATGCTAATGGTGTTTTGTCTCGTCATAAAGCTCGATTGGTTGCTAATGGAAAATCACAGGAAGAGGGGGTCGATTTTGGAGAGACTTTCAGTCCTGTAGTGAAGCCGGCCACAATTCGAACAGTTCTAAATGTTGCAGTCTCGATGGAATGGCCGATTCATCAGCTTGATGTTCAAAACGCTTTTCTTCAGGGAGATCTTGAAGAAACTGTTTATATGCATCAGCCACCAGGTTTTGTCGATGCGAATTTCCCAGGCTATGTGTGCAAGCTTAACAAAGCTATCTACGGATTAAAGCAAGCTCCGAGAGCTTGGAATGCTCGCTTCTCCAAGTTCTTATTATCCATGGGCTTCGTCATCAGCCGAGCTGACTCATCACTTTTCATCTACCATCACCAAGGCGAGTTCGCATATCTCCTCCTTTATGTCGATGACATAATCATCACGGCTTCTACGACGTCACTACTTCACAAGATGATCTCCACCTTAAAAACAGAGTTTCCAATGTCTGACCTTGGCAAACTTCGGCATTTTTTGGGCATAAAGGCGGACTTCAATGAGAATGGCTTATTCCTCAGCCAATCACTCTATGCAAAGGAGCTAATTGCTCGTGCAGGTATGGCCGACTGTAAGCCAATATCCACTCCTGTTGATCTCAAATCCAAGCTCTCTGTCAACGATGGCGAACTCATTTCCGATCCAACCTTCTATAGAAGCATGGCTGGAGCTCTTCAATACCTGACATTTACTCGGCCAGACATATCATATGCAGTTCACCAAATATGCCTCTACATGCACTCGCCCAGAAAACCTCACTTACAAGCTCTGCGACGTATCATACGGTACTTGCAAGGCTCTATTTCTCATGGATTACAGATGGTCAAGGGCGTGAGTAACAGTTTAACTGTTTACTCAGATGCTGATTGGGCAGGCTGCCCCGATACTCGTCGCTCCACCTCAGGATATTGTGTTTTCCTTGGACCGAACTTGGTCTCTTGGTCGGCTAAACGACAACCAACAGTATCACGATCCAGCTCAGAGGCAGAGTATAAGGGAGTTGCTAATACAGTTGCTGAGCTAACTTGGATTCGAAATCTCATGGTCGAGTTACATCGTCCAATTGCAAAAGCTTCGGTAGTTTACTGTGACAACATCAGCTCGGTCTACATGTGCACCAACCCGGTCAAGCATCAACGGACTAAGCACATCGAGCTCGATATACACTTTGTCAGAGAAAAGGTTGCAATTGGACACGT
The DNA here is from genome assembly GCA_010577795.1 of Isatis tinctoria. NCBI lineage: Eukaryota > Viridiplantae > Streptophyta > Magnoliopsida > Brassicales > Brassicaceae > Isatis > Isatis tinctoria. The sequence continues at coordinate 33,660,948 of CM021246.1, forward strand.
TCGGGTTCTCCACGTCCCCACCTCTCTGCAGTATGCTGACATATTCACAAAGGGTCTTCCGACTACTCTTCACAACGACTTTCGCTCCAGCCTCACCGTCAGGAAACCCGACGCTGCGACTGAGGGAGGGTGATAGAATAGGATATTCTGTTACCTCAAGATATGTAAATATCTATTTGTTTGTATATTCCTTAGGTTAAGGATTCTCCCCTGATTTCTTGTAACCGTGTAGACTATATATAGTCATGTAAATCGTTCATCAATAATCAAGAGATTATCATCATCTTTCAGTGTCAATGTCTCACCTACCTATAGCAACAATCTCCCACCCAACAGGAAAAATTGTTTTAATTTATTGTCCTTGAAATTATTAGTAAGATCATTTAAATATTAATATTTTATTTTTGCAGGAGTGGTCATTCCTCCGCGTATGACAAGAACGTGGAGGACGAATTGCAGGCAACTGCAGTTCCTGATGACGTCATAAAGCCAGATTCTGATAAATATTGGTCTCCTCATCCTCAAACCGGAGTCTTTGGTCCCTCCACGACTGAGCAGAGTCCCGCAGCGGAGGCTGCTTGCCAAGACTCGGCGGTGCTGGAGGAGACTGCTTGGTTTCGTCCGATAAGTCTCGAGGACACGGACAAGACTCATCATGTTTAAGTCTCTCGTTCTCCTTCCGTTTGTAGTTTGTTCTGATGTCCAATGTTGTAATAAATGTACAAGTAGACAGACTGTATGTCAAGTAGTTTCCTGAAAAACCTTTCAAGTTCTGTTATGTCTGAAAGGTTTTTTTTGTTTTTCCGGTCAAATCTATCTCAAGGTTTTATGTTTAAAGTGTATTTGTTAAAGCGAATATATTCATACCGAACCAAATTGAGTCGATCAAAATAAAATTTAGTTCAAATTTGGACCAGACGCAAAGTCCATCATACAAGCTGAAGACGAGCCCGTTCACAACCAAAATAACTGAAGCGATACAATACCAAATCTAAACGAGTTTGGTTATATATTTTGACTAGTTTCTTCCGACATACTAAATAAAAAAATCAGAACCGAATTCCATTTCATAGGTTCCGGTAATTCACGAGATGAAACCAAACCGAAAACACGAATAGATTCTAAACCGGTTAATGCAGACTTGACCCAACGACAGATCCTAAAATGATTTATCTCTGAAGAAAGGAATCGATAATGTGTAAAATTAAAAATTAATTAGCCAGCAAAGATTCAGCAAAAAAAAAAAAAAACTTCTCTAACACTAATATATCTAAAGCTGGAACTAAATCAAAGAGACATAAAGCTTTCTCAAGAGAGTGAAAAATATACAAAACGAACCAGTGGTATCATTGTTCTACGTCTTCTTCACCTGATCTGTACCGATACGTAACCAGAGTCTCTCTACGTTCCCCCTACGACTAACTTTCCCTCAAGAGTTATCACATAATAAAAGCCTGGTGGTCGCTCAAAAAGACCCATCCCCCAGAATTTTGAATGCCTTTAACGTTATTCCCAATCTACGAAAAGCAGAGACAAGCCATGATTATATGTTTTGTACCAGTAAATCGCGGTTTGGCTTGAGTAGAGAGAGAGCTCTTATTATTGATCTCTTCTTCTCTCGTTTAAGGCTTTCGCCGTTGGCTTTGATGGCGGTCTATTTATCTTCTCCAGTAATCTGCTAAATACTAGTTTGACCGGTATGCAGGCCACGGTTGGTGGTCCCGGTAATACCCGTCTGTTAGAGAGCTCGTGAGTCCGATCCCCAAACGCCTTTATCCCATTGAGTGCTTGTTCGCTGCTGAATGACGATAGTGCTCTTGTCTTTTGACTAGCGGTTGCGTTTGTGTTCTTCAGCAACTTCTTTTGCTGCTGCTTTCTCTCTCCTGGTGGCCTGGGAATGCGCATTAGATTGCTTCTCCTCACAGAGTTATCATCATTACTGTAGTTTCCCGAACCAAGTCTCTTAAACAGAGGTTTCCGTCCCTGATCTGCCGGAGAATGTTCATCACCATCGGCTTCAAGTGATGATGATAATGGATGCAGTCGTGGAACCCGTGAACTACTCCTTCTTGCAGTCTTCCAAGCAGGGGGAAGTAGAAAGGGTTTGTCATGGTATGTTGTTTCATTACCAAAGTACTCAGTTCTCTGAATATATGACTCGGAGGAACCATCTGCTAAGACTTCGACTTCGACTGGATGTCCAATAATTGCTCTGCCGTTCAACTTACTCATAAGGGAGACAATTGGGACAGGCCCTTTCTGATAGCTTCCTCGTACTTCTAAATCCACATCCATCAATGGAGAATACATATTTCTTCCAAAATGTCGATGAGCAGCATCGAACTCCTGACCTGAACCTTCGAGTTTTTCCTCCCATCGCTTCTTCATACCAATCTGGCCTTCCCAAGGATCATCATCCCAGTCCAACATGTCACGGCTGTAGATGTTCTTACATCCTGATGCAACCATAGTTGAGAGCCGATACTCATCATCACCTGGTCCAATCATTCTGTCCCTGAACCGTCTTTCGTTGGGATCAGTGTCATCAGTTCCATCACTAATATCATTTGTCCCACTAGAATCTAATCCATAACCCATAGAATTTTGGCCAAATGCCCTTCTTTTATATTCGCAATATCTTCCATCTTCCAGGCGATTACGTTGCATTTCTCTCTTACGTGCAGACCTTCTTGGAAGATTGCGCATGTTTCTTTTTCCCTTCAGCTGCCACTTGGAAACCGTACCAGCTTCATTATCAGGATCTTGGGAATAAAGGTGAGAAGAGTCGCCAGAAATGGATGACTCATAACAATCTTCCTCACTGCTAGTGCTTTCATCTTCTGCAGACATATGTCTACTAAAAGTATTGTGTTGCTCTGAATGACGCCCAGCTCCTGGAAAGAGAGAGAGATTTCAAACTCTAGTTAGGGAATGCTAAAAACTACGCGACACATAGATAACGATGGTCTAAGCAACCAAAAGGGTTAATTGGTTTCTAAAGTTCAAAGGCTTGACACCAGTGCCAGACAAAGAAGAAATCAGAAATGAGTATCGTTTAACCCAATAGAAAACCAAGTTTCGCAAAAGTAGAAAATATTTATGTGATCGGAAACTAGCTTTTAGCCGTCCAGAAAGGCTTCACCTGACAACAAGGGAATGTCATCATCAGTATCCTCCTCCATATCAGAAGAATCAGTTTCGGATTCAGCAGAACCAGATTCAATATCTTCCAAAAAGTCAGGAGGGTTGTATTCTGAAAGCGAGTAACGAGAATCCCCACCAGCAAAGGAGGAATGAATTGCCTCCCTGTGACTTAGCAAATTCTCATGCAGATCTAAAACATCATTAGATTCATTTGGTGCAAACATATATTTAGTCCTTTTAGCCTCCATCGAATTCCTAGTCTTCTCCTTTCCTAAAAGAGAGACAGAATTGCATAAGAGTTTTATGTCAAAAAACAGGCAGAAGTCTTTAGCGTCCAACCATCTTGAAATTACAGAGTTACGAAGTTTCCAAAATCATCTTACCAAGGGTATAACTGGGCCTCTCCATGCTATGATCTCCACTAGAGGAAGCTGAAGAGTTGCTTCTGGCCAAAGACTTGATGGAAGTATCAGGACCATTGGAAGTTGATAACTTTCGCTTTGAAGAGGTGGTTCTTAGCCCAAAGTCCTGCAAGCCTCTCATTCGAGGCTGTGCCTCGTCGTCACAACTTGGCTGATCTTCCTCTTTATCTTTGTGCAAATGCATAACATCACCAACATGGTTACGCCCCAGACTACCAGTGGACTCTCGTGTCCCGTTGGAGATATCATGGACCCTAGACAAAACAATTCTCTCCTTGGTTGCGTCAGGAGAGTTATCCCTAGGCCTGGCAGTTTCTAGTTTGCCTTCCCTTTTCAGAATCTCCTTTTCAAGCTCAAGAGCATGGAGAATCGCATCTTCTCTACGAGCATACTTCTCTCTCTTTCTTATTGTCAACCCTTGCGACGTTTCCACCCTCTCAATGCAGTCATCAAAATCGCCACACCGGAACGGCTTGACCCGCTTGGATTTCTCTAAATTGTACCAATCCCTTAGCACAAATTAAGAGATGAACAAAAAGTGCTTTCAGTAATAAATTCCGAAACCAAGTAAAGCTATTTATACACAGAATAAAACAAGAGAGACTTACACACTTGCATCTTCTCTCCCGAGGAGCTTCACCGGAGTTCCAGATCGTGGAGACGTGATATGCGTGGAGTCAAGATCATCCTGTCCCAGAATCTTCCCCGGCCACCACGAGCCGTTCCTCCTCCTTACCCACACAATCGAACCCACCGTCCAATCCGCCGCACCTGATCCTGGACTTGCCATCCTTCTCTCACTCTCTCTTCCCCTCTCAACACTCAAGATCACACTTTCTCTACGAGTTTCTTCTATGTCACTACCAGAAAACAGGCCTCAAAAGTCTACCATTCTCCAAGAAAACAATCTCTTCTACGGTTGGTCATGTATTGATCTACCTGAAAATGAGCTCAGCCGCCGGTGATATAGGCGAATCCCGGCGGATCCAAGACCAACTGAAACACACAGAAAGGAGCCAAGTGAATCCGGCGAGGACTAAGCTTTCCATTCAGATTTGGAAAATTCCCATAACCCTACGCTTTCCGCAGGTTAGGTTAGAACCTTCTTCTATATGCCTTCCACCGTCTGTCTATGTAAACCTATGTAAGTTACTGTCGCTCTCTCTCTCTCTCTCTCTCTCTCTTCTCTCTCTGTAACCTCCGCGTCCTCTTGTCTCTCTCTCCCCTCTCCGTGACTCCGTCTCTCTTTCGCCTCTCTCTCTCTCTCTCTCTCTCTCTCCTCCGGATGGTGATTGCGAACCGCGCAGTTCCTTGAATTAACACGCGCTCCCGAAAAGCGCGTGCTTTCTACGTTACCGAATTATAGGCCCATTGACCCTATCTATGGGCTTCATATTTTTGTAGGCCCATAATGCTTTTTTTTATTTAGGAAATCGATCATTTTAAAAAAAATATTTTCGTTTACTCGTTGACGTATTTTCTCGCCAAAACAATGCGTAGTAAAGGCAAGATAAATTACGATTTCTTAACGATATGTAAATTTTTTTTTCTTTTTCTTCTAAGATATTTTTAAATTCAAACTTTACGCTCCTAACGGTCATTTCCGCTAAGGGATCTAGGGTTCCCCTTGTACTAATGTATATATATACCCTTCATCTTCGGGTCCAGTCTCATTGCAGAAACTTCTTGTTTTTTCAACTGTCATTTCCTGTCCAATCAAATTACAGAGAAACCTTCGGTTTCTTTTTCTCTCCCTGCATCGTCGCCATGGATTTCCAGAGTCTTCCGAGGAGAGATCTTCAGTTTTTCTGCAAGAGGAACAAAATCCCAGCCAATATGACCAATGTCGCCATGGCCGATGCTCTCAAAGCTCTTGAGATTGTAAGTTTTGCGCTTCTTTTCTTTCAGTTTAATGGTAAATCGAATCATTTTATTCGCATCTAGATCGTTTTCAGTAATATTGCAAATGATTTGCGATCCATATCTTACCCAGATCTTGTCGTTGCTTGTAGATTCATTTATTCTTCAAGATTTAACTAACTGAAATTGCTTGCAAGTTTGAGATATCTGGATGTTTGATAGTGAGAGTTAGTGAGGAAAATGAATCTGAACATTTCTTTCTCTAAGTGGTTTCAGGTCTTGTTTGATAGTTTCTTTTGAGTCCAGTGATTTCATCGGAATCGTATCTAAGATCTACTAAATCAAACAAGATCAGATGTGTTTGATCTTGACATTTATTTTTGATGACTGGGGTGGTTTGCTTTATTCACATCGGTTATCTAGATGTTGTTTGTGTGTTTACCTCCTGCTATTAGTTGTTACTCTAGCAATAGGTTACTTTTAACTTGAAAAGATTATACTCTGGTCTCACCATTATGCTTCTCATTGAATAGGTTGAAGGTATGGACGAGTTCGTGAATCAATCTGACCAGTCTCCAACTACTGTAGCAAAGAATTTGCCAAGTGCTGCTCGTACTGCAGCTAGAACTACTCGAAGAAAGACCAAAGATGAAACTCAACCATCAGAGCTGGTGACCCGTTCTTGTCTTGTGACCAGCAAGTCCCTCGCTGGAGAACTGGAACAAGAGAACAGAAACACGAACATGCTCCAGAATCCACCACTACCTCAAAGCCGCAGAAGAGCAACAGCTATCTCAACTGCTATGGATTTGGAGGCTACAGATATGAAGCCTGAGACCACTGTGACCAAAACTCCAGCAGCTAGAAGCACAAGAAGGACTCAGGCAGCAGCTGCATCGTCTAAGAAGGACGAGTCTGTCCAGCGGGTGTACAGCACTAGAAGGTCAGTCAGATTACTAGAAGAATCCATGGCTGACCTGAGTTTGAAGACTAAGGAATCCCTAAATGTACCTTCAAAGAAGAATGAAGACCCCGAAAGTGAATATTGGCCAGCAGGTTTGTAAAACAGATCAATGCCATTTTCTTATTACTTGTGTTAGTCTCTAATCAGTATGTAATCAATTTCACTTGTAATATGCAGCTTCCAAATTCCAGGAAAAATCAGATGACAGCTCTGAGAAAACCGAGGAGGCTGAAGTGATTTCAGTGAGAGATTTAAATGATTCGTTGGAGAAGGAATGGGATGGTTCGAAGAATGATCCAGATCTTGATACTTTATATGGTGATCTTGGCGATATTACTTTCTTTGATGCAACAAACACTAAGGAACAGTTGAATGGAACAGGTATACACACAAGCATACCCATCAATATTCTTTTTCTTCACTATTTTCTTGTTTGCATTTCTTAATTATTTTCCTCTTTGCAGAGCCCAACACCGTTCCAGCTTCGGGTAGTTTTGTTCTCGTCGAAGAACAAGAAACATCGCAGGAGGATGATTTTGTAGTTGTGGACCATGCTGCTTTGACCACCACAAACACTATGACCTGTAGCAAAGAATCAGAGTCTGAGCAAATGAAAAATGACTCTGAATCTGAATCAGAGGCATTTGGGTCTAAAGTCTCTGCTAGTGATATGGTGACCAAGGTAGGCTCTGTCCCAACAGTTGTGCTGGCTGAAGAATCGAAAGAACTTGAATCAGATTGCAACTCAGAAGATAGTTGCGAGTCTGATGAACTGATGGATAATGAATCAGAGGTGGCTATAGTTTCAGACAAGAAGAGGACTCAAACTACCTCACCTCTTGCTGGGAAAGAAGTAGAATCAGACAGCGATGAATGGTCCGAGTATGAGATTGAGATAAGCGATGTGGAGGAAAACAGTTGCGGATCTGAAGAAATGGTAGATTCTGAATCGGAAGAGGCTTCTGTTTCAGACAAGAAGACTGCAGCAGCTTCTTCAACTCCTGCGGGTAAAGAGACCAAAACTCCCTTGAAGTCTCCGTCTGAAACAGAATCAAACGAATCAGCTCTAGAGCCAAATCTTGTGTCAGACAACAAGAACAAGGAGATGATTCTTAACGACGATGGAAAGAAAAAAACAGAGGCCGAGGCTAAGAAGAAGAAGAAGAAGACGATCGATGAAGAGAGCCTTAAAGACGTAAGCATGAGGCAACTAACGAAGATGGTGAAAGAACTTGCTATTAAGAGCAAGCAACAACATAACTGCTTAGAGTAGAGGAGAAATATTTGCAGCCGTTGAAATCATTTCCTTTTCTCTGGGAAACTTTTTGTTATTTGTTTTGTTCCCTTAGGTTGTTCTGTTTCTTTTTTAAGAAACCCAAACAAAATTTATAATCGAATCTTCTTTCTTTTGTTTCCATTCGTAATTTCTTCTCTACTTTATTAAATCCCGACTGCTGTCTGTTCAATAATTTGTCAATTTAAGGAGTCGCCGAGTTTTTGATCAAAAAAAAAAAAAAGAGTTACCGAGTTATGTAATGCCATAAACAAAACAGTCTGGAGAAAGAGAGAGACGCAAAAAGATTTCTTAACATCTATCACCATATAGCTTCAAGGGACATTCAATGAGAATTTTGCAAATTATACATTTTTCCATCAGTATATACAATGAAGCTCCAATGTCATATCATCCAAACAGGAGTCTAACTGGTACTAACATTAGCTTTCACAAGCAGAGGGAGCCATGGGAAGACCAAAAAAAAAAAAAAAAAACACTTCCATTACAAGAATCTTCAGAGGTTTTGATTTTGTGATATTACCATATCAGAGACCAAGAAGAGGACTTTGGCTATGGATCAAAAGTATATAATGGTGGAGAGACTGAGACACCATGAGCTTGATTTGGTACTTTTTGTATGTCGATTTAGCTAGTCGGATTTTTGTTTTGCAGACAAAGTTAAAATGAGGGACCAACCGATGAGTAACCAGCGGCTCTAACCTCTTTGAGCGTAGAGGATAACCAGTCTAAACCTTCATAGAGGCCATCTCCTTGAAGAGCACATGTGCCTTGTATATGCCATTTCCTGTTCTTGAGATCTAATAAGCCAAGCCCTTCACATACTTCTCGGGGAGACATGGCTCCTCTCTGAGATTCACACAGCGTTAAGATGAGTATCGGTAAAATGGCAGAGCAAAAGAAAAAACATCAAACAAGGAAAACTAAAGCTTTGAACTATTTACCATGTCTTGTTTGTTTGCAAACACTAGAATGACACTGTTGAGCATGAATGGGTCTTTTATGATCTCCTGAACAAAATCAGTTAGCAGAGGTCAGAAACTATGCAGACACTAATTTACCAAAAGCCTTGGGCAATTTATCTAAAGGTACCGTAGTATAACCTGAAATTCTTGCTTAGCTTTACCAATCCTCTCTCGGTCCAAGGAGTCTACCACGTATATCTGAAAGCGCATCGAACAATAAAAATCAGAGAAATATTCCAAACAACATGAGGAAAATCATCTGTAGAGAAATTCTCATCTGAAGAATCAGAGCCCGGAAATGAGGAGAAGAGACTCTGCGAATAACTATCTGACTACACACATAGGCGAAATAAGTATAGACTTACAAGTCCATCTGTATTGTTGAAGTAATGTCTCCACAATGGCCTCAGCTTTTCTTGGCCACCAACATCCCAAACAGTGAACATAACATTCTTGTACTGGACTTTCTCAACATTGAAACCTGTGTAAGAAAGTTTAAAATACTCAGCAAAGCAGTAGAATATCCGGCATTATAACTGCAGTACATGACAGATATGGCACGAACATAGAATTTGCTAAGTTGTAAGATAAAACAGAAAACGCATAGAGACCAAATCAAGATGATGCTTCAGCAATCTAACTCACCGATTGTAGGAACAGTAGACAGAACTTCTCCTATGTGGAGCTTGTACAGTATCGTTGTTTTGCCAGCCGCATCCAGACCCAGCATAACGACCTGGAGTCTCAAAACAAAAGCACAACAACAAGTCAAGAAGAAGAACACAAAATCAAAGCAGCACAGATTAGTTAAAATTGTTGCACAGATGACTAACAAGCTGGGTCTATAAGATTTGAGCAAGATCATCAATACAAAAACATAAGCCGGATTACAGAAAGATCATATCTTCTGGTAGTAGCTTCTGTGCATATTTCCATGTATATCCAACAGTCTATACAAGTGGATTGGTTAAATCAATTGTGCAGGTAGTAGACGAAAGCAGAAGGGAACTTGGATCTTCAAGGAATAAAAGCGTAGAAGTGAAACACATAATGTCAATGATAGATAACGTTTAAGTAGTAGCAAGAGAATTTTCTGCTTCACCAGATTCGATATTACAAGCATGTATATATTGATAAGCTTTTAACCTAAATAAAAAGTGTAATAAACATAACTCGACTTCAGACGCAAACACAAAAACAAACTCCAATTCGTATAGCTAGGAAACTGCAATTGAACATTCTAGCATTAAAACATTCTCTGATACCACAAGTAAACACTCAATTGACGAAAAACAAACCCTAATTTGTATTCTAGCTAATAGAATTTAGTGATCTGATTCAAAAACAGATGAAAGTAGAACAAAAATCACTTGTTCCCTTCTACTGATCAATAGAATCCTTAAAGTGAATCTGAGTCGGAACATCTGATTACATCCTAGAATCGATCGGTGAGCAGCACAAAACGATATAAATCCATTTCATGATTTTTTCTTCAAACTACGAATGGTCGTTGTAGCTCGGTTATGACCGAAACACCAATATGATTCCGTCAAAAAAAAAGGGAAGAGCCTAACAAACGATCGTAACATTCGACAATCACACGAGACTAACAAATTTAAACAGAAGATTGAGAGAAGGAGAGTACCCTCATTTCCTGATTGCCGAAGAAAGTATCGAAAAGCTTGCGAAAAGCTTGACCCATGTCAACCGCAAAAGCTATGATCCCTACAATGTTCCTCTCTCTCTTCCGATACCAAATTGAGAATGAAACTGAAGGAAACAGAGAGAATCAAACGAAGACGATCGATTTTACGGAACACAAATGAAGAAGAAGATCTTTCCGGGAAAAGGAAGGGAAGAGAGAGAGAGAGAGAGAGAGAAGAAGGTAGCGTTTTCGTTACAAGGGATCACAGTTGTCTTTAGATTCGGCTTGGTTTGCCCTCTGCAATTCGATTGTAACTCCGCTTAGAACAATCAAACCGACTGAGACCGGTTTAAAACCTATTGATTGAGAAAAAAAAAGAAAATGATCTCTTTCTTGACTAATAATGGTTTTTGTTGTAAACAAATAATAAGAATATTTGTGTCTGTATTATTTCAAGAATAACAAATTCTTTTTGTAAGTACAAATGTACAATAGAGTTTAGGTCTAGGTTTACTTTGGGAAACAAGTAATGATTGATACACAAATAAATTTAGAATTTTTTAGAAGGTGGTTTTCTTAATGATCCATTTATAGTATTCCATGACGTGCTTAATATAATCTATACAACTTGTTATCTATAACAAACAAGGTAGATAATCTCTTATTTTTATTAGGGAATTTGATTATGTTTTGAGCTCCTCAAAAGATTGCATTGATAGTAAGTAGTAAATCAAATCATCCAGGCTAACAAAAAGTAACAAATCACATACTTCTCTGTTCTATTTAGGAGATTACGAAGCTATACTAAAAAGGACTGTTTGAAGCTTTTGCTATAAAAATAAACCAACAGAAACAAAATCTGATTCAGTAAAGAATTTTTTTTCCTAAGAAATATAATATGAATCAGCCATATCGTCTTGAATCTCGTTAGGAGCAATAAGTCCAGGAATCGAAAGCATCCTTTGTCTCTCTCCCTCCAATTGGGCAGCAGTTTCTTCAGCATATAAATCTTTGTTATCCTGAAGAATAAAAAGTCCGTTCAATAAAGTTTGAATGAAATGTGGTCTAGGGAAATGTTTATAGAAAGAAACCGATCTTTCTAGTTAAACTATTATATACCTGAGCAGAAAATTCTTTGGACTGTACAAGGAAGTCTCGTATGTTATTCTTAAATCTCGCAAGGTCCCTTCTCGACTCGTAAAGTCCATTCACAAACTGCGTCACCTGTTTGTTGTATTTTCAAAGATAAGTTGGCAACGAAGTCACATTGAAGTGAAAGAGCAAATCCTCTGGTTCGTGTTAGTTACCTCTGATGCACTCATGTTGGGTAGTGATGAGCTTAGAAGCTTGATGGTGTACTCACGAACGAAGGCCGCATTATTTGGATATTGATGAGGTACCGTTGAAGCGTCCCACAAAGGTTCCGTCAAAGAACCGCTCTCAACCTGAAATGTTTTTAAATGGACCACCCTCAAAATCCGCAGAAACTAGCAAATGGTAGATTTTATGAGTGTGTATATGTAAATTTACCACGGAAAATAGATGCAGTAGCACCATCACATGCAACTTGAATCCAGGCTTATGGAAAGTATCGGTCAAGACGGCAAATATCTCTTGCTCAATTTGCATAAAGTATGTCCGGTAGAACTGGTTAGAGATGTCAGATTTCTGTCACAATCAGAGAGAACATGTTATAGATCAGGCACATAATGTCACAGCCAATGGAGCTACAAGTGAAACAGGGAAATTTCAAAACCTGGAACTTTATCAGCATCTCCAGTAAGAGATTAAGCCCGGTTTCAGCGATATTTCTTTCGGTATGCCTAAATGCCCAGATAACTGAATCCATCACTAGCTTCAGTTGCTGATAAGGCACAAAAACAAGAAAGGCTCAGGGATTACTAGTAACAAATGAACCATTTAATTAATATAGAGCGTTAATAGCCCTCTAAGACCAGGTAAAGAACACTAAACGCAAGACCATAAGCACCAACCTCACTTGACAACTGTATCAAGGCACGGAAACAAAATGTCGCAATAGCACGAAGTAACGAGAAAAACTTGAGGCGGTGCTCTGGATAATCTTCAAAATTCTTAGTAATCATCTGCAAAAAAAAAAAAAATGACAAACGAGTTGACACTAGCCACTTCCATGTATGCATACAATTTACTCCATCTCTACTTCCACACAGTTAAAAAAATAATACTTTCAAAGTACTTTCCAGGGACTATAGAATCTGTTACCTCCAAAGTGCACTGGAAAACAGCTTCAAAAATGCGAGGCACATCGTCTAGCATCACAGCTTTGTACCTACACAAACACATTTCCATGTTACATTCTGCCGTAAGACTTTTCTTTTGATATGCCATGCATTAACAGAGACAAGAGACATACTTGTTTATTATTGTCGCGAAGAGTGATAAAACTTCGGATTCCCTTGCATCGGGAACATTTCTTGCATAATCACCAAGTACTGGATCCATCATTGGTGGAACAAACTGTTTACCAATGTGTGGCTCATTTTCAGCTTTGTCTAGAAACGTTTCTATCAACTTAAGGATTTCCCTCTTAACAGATCTGTTCCATGAAGCATAAAAGATGTAAATATTATTCACGTTTGTAATATAATATAGGGGCATCAAGACCTGTGATTTTTTTTATTTGGTATGGAAAGCCAACCTACCTTAGAAGTTTAACAACAGATGTCCTCGAAGCATACGGGCCACCATCAGCAATGCTGCTTGACACGAGTTCACTGTACATTCTGGTGCACAAGAGGAAGAATAACGTCAAGGCTTACTAAATTATGTCAAAGAAAAATGGAGAGAAGAAGTATGTAAACATTTTTATAAGAAGCATACAAAATTTACCTATAAACATTCAGCATATCCAAGAAGATCAACGAAATTTGAGATAAGAAGTGTGTTCCTAGTGAAGTTGCAACTCTCGTATTTGTCTGCATACAAATATAAGTAAAAAAAGTCTAATGCATTGAAAAAACGGTCCAACAAGCTCTAGAAGATGAATAAAAAATTATATATCAACGTAAGATATCAAACCTGGAGGATATTAAGCACTGTCCGTATCATATCTGGGTCTTTGAGGATATCTGCATTCTGACGTGCTTGTCCAATAATTTCTGCCCATTTCTACATTGTAGAAGAAGAAAAAAAAAAATTAGCGAGCTATGGAAAAGAAAAGGTGCACAGTGCCTTTTTGCTTATTAACTGACCTGATTCGGGAGAGCCATCAACCTCTGGATGTATTCGCCCCTCTTCTGAGGATCTGATTCTGCCTGGATCATACAACCAACCTGAAGAGAGGCAGACAGAGAATGAGATCACGGCAAGAAATAGATTCCCATCTCCATAAACGAGACACGGCAAACAATACGTACAGATTCATAAAAAGTGTGAATCTGATGAGGCTCCAGATCTCCAACAATTGTAGCAAGGCCTGACAGAAGTTCAGATACAAATGGCTCCTTTTCTCCAACCTAAAAAAACACAGATGGCCTCATTTTAGATGATAAATTAAAGGGTTAATGCATTAAACGAACCAGTACATACCTGAAGAACAACGAATTTGCGCTTGCATTTTTGAACAATTTTTAAGAATGTATCACAAGCCATGTCCTGAAAGGAAAATGTAGGATATTAGCTTGAGCAGATTTTAGATAAACCAGACCACATGGAAAGCAACAATAACTTCTATGAATATTGAGATGTAATAATTGTTGGTACATGGTTGGTAATGAAATCAAATTTCCCAATCTGTCCTACTTCATTATGAAAGATTTAGCCAAGAAACTCTAACTCCTGCAGCAATTCTATAGTGTAACTAAAATAAGAGAAGAATTACCTGAACACCAGGATGTGTCTCATGCATGAATTCAAACAACTTATGAACAACTGTTTTTAAAAACTTCCAATGGGCCCTTAAGAACCTTGAATACTGTCCAACAACATACCTGAAACGAATGTACAAGAAGACAAAGATCAAATACTCAAACGAATCATGCATGAAAAAGTTCAAGTTTTAGGATAATATCATGCCAGCAAGGAACAAATGACCCAATTTTAGTAAAAATCTCACACTACAAGTACCAATAATCATTTTATAGGTTTCCATATTAGCATATATAATGTAGAAACAAACTCACATAATGTTGCTTGCAATAACAGCTTTATTGTCTTTTCCCTTGACGATTTCACATAAACTTAACAAATCACGAATAACCATCACCAGAAATCTGTTTTCCTGAAATAAAGACACGGAGTTCAAATGAGTCAATGAAGGACAGTAAACTTGCAAAACGCTGATGTAACTAATCTAGCATAAAACGACCACAAATCAATGGAAGGCCAATAAAGAGTACTAGTAACATTAGAAAGATACAAACAAATTTCTCCACTGTTGTTCATTGGCAAGTACACGACAATGAGAGCGGAGATCGTACCTGATCTACATCCATAGAACCGGAAATAGATCCAATAGCCCAGCATAATGTGTTCAGATTGTTCCATGACCATTCCTCCCCGCTTAACTGTTTGCTTAACTTACTCAACATCTTCGCAGGAACAACAAAAAGTTGACATTAATACAACAGGGTCAGCCAAGCCTCCAGATAAGCAAAATAAGGACAACCTGACACCTTTAAAAATAAGTACCTGTCTTTCGGTATCATCATGACCAAGGTGTGAGAGGTAGATTAATGTCTCCCGCATTATCTGCAACAGTGTAAAATATGAAATGAGAATACCGTAGTGATTGATATCTAGAGTGGATCTATAGAATAATTACTAAATAGAACTTCTTTCGACTATATCATCAGAAGTGTGGTTCACAGTATTGGTAACATCATGGGTTATGGGAAAAAAAATAGATTTGACTGTCGAGTAGAGCTTATTTAGTATATACTTTGTTTAATTATTATGTATAAATCCATGCCCTGTGTGAGGATCTAGTACAACTTATATAATAGAGGATAGGCCATATACAGTTGGTACCTTATACTGGACAAGAACATCATTATCCTTCATAGTTTCACGGACTATGTTCCCATTTTCATCTTCAACAATTAGCACTTCTTCAGGCTTAGCCATACGACTAATCATGAGCCCCCTTAATTTTGACATTGGATCAGAATAAAGTTTGTGTAGCTCTGTGACTTCAGGTTTGATGCTATCAACCGTACGAGGAAGGGAAGCCATCTGACAATAAGCAAATTAAGACAAACGTAAGTAGCACAATATACAACCCTAATTTCCATCTTCTGAAATAATATAAAGAAGCCATACTTGCAATCCAAACAGACTTGGAGTTAGTGCAGGGTGACCGACATGATGATGCGACGTAAACAACTCCGCAACTAGTGAATTCCAATAGTCCAAACAAACCTGTACACTCATAAGCAAGTAAAAGCTGTCAATTTCCAAACCAAAGACAAATAACATGAGACAATTCCTACTATAGTATATTATTAATAAACATCAAAAAGTATGAGCGGCTCTAATTCAGATTACCTTGAATACTTCAGTGTCATCAACATATGAAATGCTAATGAGATATCCCAGACCCACAAGTAGTAAAGAAATATTCTCGGGTGCAGATTCTAGGACTTTTATATGTGACTGCAAATGAAGAACACAGAGCACATTAATATTTTTGAAATGCATAAAATATATGAAAGAAAAGGCCTAGAGAAATAAAATGCAAACTCTATCACACATATAAAGCCTAAAATTTAAGAAAAAAAACCCACATGACACATCTTACTCCACAAAAAAAGAAAATTACCTTGAAAAACGAAGTGAAAAACAGTGCCAAGTTCTGGATAAAAGCCTGGAGGAAAAAAAAAAATTTACAGTCATTATCTCCAAATGTTACAGTAAGATATGGGATGGTCGGAGCCTAATGCCCGTAAAAGACTTGCCTGTTCTTCACTACTTCCAGTTGAATATGCCTCCGGGATACTAAAATCTAGAGGAAGAATTGCCTGCAGACATGAAAACAAGTAAGCGAATAACATGAAAGTCAATAATAATAGAGATACCATAAACGACCAGAGAGAGTACATTAACCAGCTAAAAATGAAAGTGTTGCAACATCAATGAACAGAACCAACAAAACAAAGATAAGCGGCAAACCTGCAACTGTCCGATGAAAGTGCTGTACATCTTGACATATTGCCCATTGTAGAAGTCCCCAAAATTAAGAGCTGCAACCTGCCAGAAAATCACTAGTCATTAGATAGTGACAGTAAAATAGTGACGCCGAGAAAACCTGGACTATAAACTCGCATACCTCTGCCAGACATTGAAGAGTGAGATTCCTATATGCCGGCTGAGGGAAGAATTTAAGAAGGGTCTCCAGCTGCGAATAACGAGATCAGTAATAAGGATATCGTAATTGTGAGACTTGTTAACCCCTCTTATATTCCAAATATATTACCAAGGGTGACTCGAAAATATAGCCGAGCGGAATCCATGAAAGATAGGCATGCAATGCAGAGAGCGTGGCACGTATAAGCTCTGGCCTCTGGGAAGCAGAGAGAACATGTAAGCATAACTCGTGAATGAGTTGAAACTCGCTGCACATTAGAAAACAGAATAAATCAGTAGAGTATAGAAAACTCATCAGTTGCAAATTATAGCAAGATATTTGAATATAGTTTGCTCTTGATTATTATAATTAAGTAACCTTCCAGAAAAGTCTAATCTAACTTGCCTATTTAGAGAGTCTTTCAGCGCTTTTATCTTTTGCTGAGTCATCTCTCCTCTTGAGAAATCAAAGACCTCTTCGCTCAGGAGCTAAGGAAAAGAAGGAATGTTATTTAAAAGTACACCATTGAACTCAATGCAAAAGTAGCTAGACGATACTTACTTTCAAAATAGCCATGCAATTCTCACAGATAGTTTCGCTCGTTTTAGCAGCATTAACTAGATCAGGAATAAAGCTTCTCCACTTCGCCGGCCATTCATGTTTCAGGATCTGTGTATACGCATCACAAATAAATAGACAGTAAATACAGAATAAGTAGTCAACGCAAATAAGCAAGCAAGAATCACTCTTATATATTAGCAGGAAACCCCGAAGATACCTGAACCAAGATAACATTTAACTTGTTCACATAAAGCCTTTCCGATCTGAACGATGCTTCATCCTTTGAGAGCTACACGGTAAATTCATAATCAAAACAAATTCAGTTAATTAACCTAGCATCTTAGTTCTAACCAGAAAAAGACTAATGCGTTCTCAAATGATATATACCCCCACAATGACTTCAGAGATGTAATTTTTCATTCCATCACGTTGGTCAACTGGTAATGCATTCCACCTATATTTGATAACACCTTCTAGCACCTGAAAGTGGAATCCATAAGAGCTATCTTCTTATAGCAGCTAGCTAGCAAGGCCCTCAAAAGCAAACCTTATTTGGAAGTTGGATATATATAACTCACCTGGAGGGCAAAATACTTGGTATGCGTACTCCTAGTGTTCTGCAGAATGTGAACGACTTGAAGCCAAGTATCAGGATTGGCTTTCAAATCCCGTAAGATATTATCCGCAGCAGCTCTCTGAAATATAAGTAAACGAAAAGATAAGTAACCACCCACTACACTAAAGCATCAATGGATAATATTAGAAACATCATTTCTCAAACGCGAATTTACTTAAAACAGTTGTAATGCTTTTCCAGGGCACAAGAACAATCACAAACAATCGAAGCCACGACGGCCTATAAACAACAATCTCCAACCCCAAAAAAAATAAAATTAAACCAGGCGATAACTCGAATCAAAACCTTCGTAATCCTCTTTTGAAAACAAGCTAAACGCTCTAATCGAGAAAAGCAACGACAAGACGCATTAACAGTTTCGTTTCAATTAATTATCCGATGGAGGAGCCATAGACAATCGACTTACTTCTTCCTTAGATCCTGTAGCGTAAAAGGCCTCAACAGTAGCATCGAGTAAAGCGACGTCCATAGGCTGACTCAAGTCCCTTAACTTCTCGGCAGCCATGGCGAGGAAGATGCCGCAAACAAAAGGAGACTGAACCAATGGGGAGGAGGCGAGACGGAAGCTTAAGCTTAAGAGATGAGGAGCGTAGAGGAAAACCAAATTTGTATAGATGGAGAGGTTTTTGCAGAGCGCAAATGGAAGAAGTTTAAATAACGAGAGAGGTTTTTGAATAGTGGCCTGAGATTGACGCAGGGACGGAGAGAAAAAGGAATGACTTCTAATTTTCTTTTTGCTTTTTTTTTCTTCGTTGACCGTCTGGAAGGGTTTGTAATGTGTATATGTATGCCATTCAAAATCTTTTCAGGGAATTATAAGGAAGGTTTATAATTAAATGCAATGCATTTCATCTTAATTTACATGTATATATACAATACTTCTACCTTTTTTGCTGGCATAAGACAAAAAAATGTACTATATTTTAATTCATAAGAAGTTATATCAAATGATTTTTGACTATTTAAACCTTTTTATGATGGTCAATCGTAGATTTCATATCTAATAAACAGTGTCATCAGTTGTAGTATTTTTCTCTATATCAAACCATTATGTTTTAAGATGCGTATTAGTTGTTACTATGCCATTAGTTGTAATACATATGGGTTTTCTAGTCAAAATAAAATAAAAAACTAATATGTGAATTTTAAGACTTTGGTTGATTAGTTCTAGACTTTTAGTTAAGTAAGTAATTTATTATTCCTTCTTTTAGGTTTTGTGAATTGACTGAATAACCTAATAGAACGATGGGACA
Organism: Isatis tinctoria; assembly: GCA_010577795.1. NCBI lineage: Eukaryota > Viridiplantae > Streptophyta > Magnoliopsida > Brassicales > Brassicaceae > Isatis > Isatis tinctoria. The sequence continues at coordinate 33,680,018 of CM021246.1, forward strand.
TCTCAAAAATTAATGGGTGCATAACTAAAATTAGAGCTTAAAATTAACTGAAATTGACATTAGTGTTGGATGATATGTATCTTCCTCACCCTTGAAATACATCCGTCCTTCTTTGGTATGATTTTAAAACACCGTAATATTGTAGGTTAAAAATATATTTATAATATTTTACATAAATTTTCCAAAATGCAGAGATACATAATCTATTAGATTTGAATATTGCATTTTTGTATCTACAAAATGATGGTAAAAAAAAGAAAATGCTTCAGTTTTATTTTATTGTTTTGGTCCAATTTCAAGCAATAAGCGAGGCAGTGGAGTGGCCCATGAAACATCGAGCCAGGCTAACAATATTTAAAACTTAAAGCGTAAACGAAAAACGGTGCGTTTTGGCAGGTGTCTATTGTATCTGTCCCTCGTTGTTTCGACATCGAAATCGAATAATCCCCCAAGGCTTGTAGACTCCGAGAGAGATAGAGAGAAGATACCGATGGCTTTGACGGTGGCGAAGAGTGCGTTGGAGGCGATTAGAGAGAAAGGTCTCGGCGGTTTCCTCAGGATGATCCGAGAAGAAGGCTTTCTGTTAGTATTTTTCCTCTCTTTACGATTATCTCGTCCTCTTCGTTGCTTATTTGACATTGGGATCTCCTTGGATTTGATTTGTTAGATCCCGTAAAACCTAGCAATTGGCAAGATTTGTTGGTTTTCGAAGACAATCTCCTTTTTTTTTTTTTTGAAGATTTTAGATGAACGCGCGCTATTATCTCTGGCTTAGCTGCCTATTGAGTTATATATCCGAATGTTTTCACATGCATATGTTGAAATCTCCATAGTGGGAAATGGAAAAATTAAGACTTTTCTGTTTTGGTTAAATGGTTACTGGCTCAAATGATTTTCTCTTTTTCTGAGGATTAAGCCATTTTCTAATTGGTTCTTTCATTTTTCCCCCTCATTACAGGAGATGCCTGCCAGATGGGAACCTCTTGTAAGTATTTACTATAAAGTAGTGTCATTTGATTTTAAAATAAGTTCAGAATATTTTTCTGCCATTACGGAGTACAGTGATTATACACAAATTTTGTTTTTGCTACATCAGGATATCCATCTTTTGTTTGCTTGCTGATCCCGAATGTTAGTAATATGCTCGAATATTGTGTTTTCTATATAGCTACCACCTTCTTTATACTTGAGGTTGCTGATCAATATACTTACTTATGTCTCTATCTGATCATTCTAGGCAAACCAAAATACACAACATAGGAGCAACACTTATTGGTGTCGACAAGTTCGGTAACAAATACTACCAGAAGCTGGGTGATACTCAATACGGTACGCGGTTCTTTTCAGTACTTGATGTGTTGCTTATTAGAAATCATGCTTTTGCTAAATACCGGTCTCTGTAGGATTCATAATACCAGTCACTGTCTATTCTTGAAATATCTCTCGTCCAGTAAACTTTACATAATGTGCTTCAAATGTCTTGTCTACTCTGAATTGTAGCATTTGGGTTAACCATGGAACTTTCTATCGAACCAGCATCTGTTATTTGCTAGATCACACCATAATTTTGTTGACTAAGTTGAGTCGGAGTAAGAGAAAATGAGCCTTTTTAACCTAATTAACCAGAGATTTGTATAGCCTTGTTTAGGAAACGCCCAAGTTGTTATCGAAGCAAAAACTAAATCCAATCTATATGATAGTTTTGAGGAAATATGAAGATATAGTGGTGAAACTATGAATGTATTTCTATAGAATGTTTAGCTAGCAGGCTTTTTGTACATTGAAGCAGAGTCACTTGCCAACAGGTAGACACAGATGGGTAGAGTACGCATCGAAGGATCGTTATAACGCATCTCAAGTACCAGCCGAATGGCACGGATGGCTTCATTTCATCACTGATCACACTGGAGATGAGGTAATAAATGAAACCAATTTCAAATGCGCTATCACCATTACGGTTAGTTAGTAAGATTTGCTTCCTAACTTGAAAGAAAATCCAATGTCTCTCTCTCTCTGTCTCAAGCTCTTGAGTCAGAAACCAAAAAGGTATGGGATTGAGCATAAAGAGAACTTCTCTGGAGAAGGTGATGCATACATTTACCATTCCAAAGGACATACCTTGAACCCGGGGCAAAAGAACTGGACTCGGTATCAACCATGGGTACCCACCAAGACCAAGTAAGAATGTGAGCTTTGTTTTATGCTCTCTGAGTGATTTGTTGTTTTGTTTCCGTCTCTTTTAATAAAAGCAAAGCTGTTTTGGATCTAATGCTGAACAATTGGGTTTATGGAATTGTGTAACTGATGCTGTTTAATCATCCTATTGCTTACTCAAGCTTCCTTCACCTCTGGAGAGGAGATTACACTACAGGATTATAAATATTTTATTGAGAACCAGTTGCATCAAATCTAATTATATGGAACGACCATGAAGATCTAGTGAAAAAAATTATGTTGATTGCTGTAAATTACAGAAAATAAAAATGTTAAGTTGGAAACAACGCAAAAAGTAAATTATAAGTATCCCTTTCTGAATTAAGAGTTTTCTTATAAAATTATAATAAAAACCCAAATATAGAATTTCTGACTCGATCAAAACAAAGAAAAATATCTTTCATCAAGATATTCAACTGAACGAGATATTTTTTTCCCAAAACGGATATTCTATCATAAAAACACATGGTAGGCATTGCCGGCTGTACAAAATATTTTGATATTTTTTTTTAACGATTAGCAGAGAAAGCATTTTTTTATAGGAAAATAATTTAGTTGAAACAAATAATAATACTTTATTGTTAGCACAGAAAACATGTTATATAGGAAACTGGTTGACCAAAAAAAGAAAGTAAAAAAGTTGAAAAAACAGTAATACTCCTAATTTGAAATGCCCGTTAACAGTTATTATCACCCTTGCATAAATTTGACGTCTCCCTCACCTCGCATTTCTCTCCTCTGCGAATTCAAAACTCATTGAGCTCAAATCAGGCAAGTGAATTTGTAGAAACCCCCAGAGAGCGAGATCTTTAATCTCTCTCTCCTCCACCAAACCGCACTCACGAATCTCGGGATCCCTTTGAGCAAGCTGCCGTAGCAATGGGGTTTGATTCCGAGAAGCAATCTATCGTTTCTGTTGGACAGGTCTCGCGCTTTTCTCTTACACATCGTTTTTACGATTTCTTCTCCCCTTTTCTCCGTTCGCTTTTTGGTCGCCCAACTGTACTGGGTTTTGTTTGTTTGGTCCTTCTCCGGTCAAATTAAGGGGCTTGTGAAAGCTATGATTGCAATTTATAGGTTAGGTTTTGTCTTATTAATTCTGGCTTAGTTTGAGATTCCCTGCAATGTCTGCAACTTGGCAAAATTCGGATTTCAGATTTAAGCATGAGATTCGTTCTTAGCCTTCTGGATTTTTATTAACGATATGACCAATCCTAATATCCCAATTAGTATTGAGGCTTCTTAGTTTACCTGATAATTTGATTTTTTTTCTTTTTTTTTATTATTGTAGCAAATTTCTGAAATTGTTTTACTGTGTAGGTTGGTGATTCTTCTTCAGGTGGGATTAGCTCAGTGAAAGAACCTCTGATAAAGGAGAACCACAGCCCAGAAAACTACTCTGTTCTTGCAGCCATTCCCCCGTGAGTTTCTTTTCTGTCGTTTTCCTTTGTTTGGTGGTCAGCCATTAAATACAACTGTGGTCCCAGAAAGATTTTGATTGCTCTATTCACCAATGTTTCTGCTCAAAAGCAAGTGGGGAATCTGCTGGTTTTGTCTTAAAGCATACTAAGAAGTCATTTATTGCAGCTTTCTCTTTCCAGCCCTTGGAGCCTTGCTTTTTGGTTACGAGATTGGTGCAACATCTTGTGCAACCATTTCTATTCAGGTAATGAGCTTAACCTTTGCCTAAATCTGTGCTTAGGTTGGTCTATTGTACTCGAACTTTTTATAGGTTTCCTAAGTATTTAGCCGTTGTTTTCAAGCTTACGCATCGGTAAGCTGTGTACGACGGACTAAGATATCCCACTTAAATAGTTAAACGACGCTGTTTCATAGTCCACATCTGCATATGCAGTGCCAATGTGTTCCTTTGAGTTTCTAAGCCACTCTCAATTCTGTTAATTACTCTGCTTTTGCCTTCTCTACAGTCGCCTACGCTAAGTGGAATTTCATGGTGCAACTTGTCTTCAGTGGATGTTGGTATAATTGTGAGTCTAACTTTTCCTGGTTCTTTCAACGTGTTGGTTATTGCACTAATTTTTCTTATTCTTTCTTGTGGAATGAAAATATATTTTCTTACAATATTTATTTATAATTCTGTGCAGACTAGTGGCTCATTGTACGGTGCCTTAATTGGATCCATTGTGGCATTTGGTGTTGCCGACATTATTGGTTTGTTTCTTTCGATTTTTTTCATCTTGTTACATAGCACCGTCTCCAATCTGAAAGAAATTGAATTGTTTTGGATTGATTTTTTCAAGGAAGAAGAAAGGAGCTGATTTTGGCTGCATTCGTATATCTTGTTGGAGCCATTGTGACTGCAGTAGCACCTGTCTTTTCTGTCCTGATAATTGGACGGCTTACCTATGGCATTGGGATTGGACTGGTAAGATTGATCATGGATTTTTAGCGTTTGCCTGCTAAAACTTGTGTCCTTCGGAGTACACTTTTTAGCATTCTTCTGAACTTGAAAGCTGATATGTTCCCATGTATTTAGACAATGCACGCGGCTCCAATGTACATTGCGGAGACTGCACCAAGTCAGATACGTGGACGGATGATATCACTAAAGGAATTCTCGACCGTCCTTGGGATGGTTGTAAGTTCTCAAAGCTCTGCGGATTTAAGATATTTATTGCTTAGTTTAAAGTTACAGAGTCGCTTCTCTCTGTTTTGAAACATTTTTGTCCACCAAGCTAAACTGACACATATAATATATTTAAAGGGAGGTTATGGAATCGGTAGCCTTTGGGTTACGGTATTTTCTGGTTGGCGTTATATGTACGCAACAATTATTCCTTTGCCGGTTATTATGGGAATTGGAATGTGTTGGCTACCAGAATCCCCTAGGTGGCTTTTACTGCGCTCTCTCCAGGGGAAAGGGAATGCGGAGAACCTTCAACAGGCCGCAATTAGGTCTCTTCGCCGCCTTAGAGGATCTGTCACAGTTGACTCTGCCGCTGAACAAGTAGACGAGATCTTGGCTGACCTTTCCTCTGTGGGTGAGGATAAAGAAGCTACACTTGGTGAATTATTTCAAGGCAAGTGCTTGAAAGCTCTCACTATAGCAGGAGGTTTAGTCTTGTTTCAACAGGTTGGTGTAGTCAATTCTTCAAATGTCTTTAGGAGAAAGAACAATAGCTAAATATATATAATGTTTATTTTTTTTCAAATGGCAGATAACCGGGCAACCAAGTATACTTTATTATGCACCATCAATACTACAGGTTTTCTTTTCGTCTCTAATCAAGTTGACTTTTTGTTTCACTATGAGGAAACTCGTGAGAAAATCTTAACTTCTTTCTTTGTACCGCTAACATTACCTGTTAGACTGCTGGCTTTTCTGCTGCAACTGATGCAACTCGGATCTCAATTCTGCTCGGTCTATTGAAGGTATTCGTTATCTTCCATCTAGTTTAGAATATCAGATCCTGTTAGCTACGAAATATTGGAGGATTGATATGGTTTCTAGTACAATCTCTGGAACCACTATTAGAAGTATGAATGCTTAGCACGTTTTTAACCGTGTTATCCTTGTGATTAAATTTTTCTGCAGCAAAGCTATTTTGTATTTTTCCTTTCGGAGACTTAACGCGGTCCTTTATTGCTGCAGTTGTTTATGACTGGAGTTGCTGTTATAGTGATTGACAGACTTGGAAGGAGGCCTTTACTTCTTGGTGGTGTTAGTGGCATGGTTTGTTCTCTGACTTCTTCAGTCTTTTCTCTTTCTTTTGTTTCTTCGATTCCATGAGACAGAAAACCTAAATTATTCAGAAATTTAGCCTCTTTTGAGTATTTTTAATTGTGTAACAGGTGATCTCATTGTTCCTTCTGGGGTCCTACTACATCTTTTATAATACTGCACCAGCTGTTGCTGTAGCTTCATTGCTACTGTATGTGGGCTGCTATCAGGTTAGACTTTTTCACAGATCTTCCGATCAAAGTTCCATTCTTGACAACGTGAAGTCGTTGATTTTTTTCTTATAGTTTTGTGATCTCAAAAGATTTTCCATCGATCTTGCAGTTATCTTTTGGCCCTATTGGTTGGCTGATGATTTCAGAGATATTTCCATTAAAATTAAGAGGTCGAGGAATCAGCATAGCAGTGCTTGTGAACTTCGGCACAAACGCGCTTGTGACATTCGCTTTCTCACCTCTAAAGGTAAAGCTTCCAGAACCAAGAAACTCCTTCTCGGTATCTATTCCTTCAATAGAACTTAGCCATAACTCTGGAAGAACATGTTTAACTAGAGGTTCCCCACTTAGCTCTCAGCTGTACTTACTATCTCCTACACACAACCCCTTATGCTAATTACAGTGATCGTGAACTAAATAAACACAAGAAAACCTTATCAGTAATCCAGTGTTTCTTTTTGACTGTTCCTGTGGATTTACCTGTGTACGCATACATATATCTTGTTGGCCCCATATCTTCTTTTGTTTCTTTCGCGAGATTGTCTTAGAGGTTTTAGCTGACCTGGTATGTTTCTACAGGAGCTGTTGGGAGCTGGAGTATTGTTCTATGGATTTGGAGTGATATGTGTACTGTCTCTCGTCTTCATATACTTCATTGTGCCTGAGACAAAGGGTCTCACTCTTGAAGAAATTGAAGCCAAATGTCTCTAAATAGGTTTCTCATCTCAGCTCCATTGTCCTTGCTGCTTCATTGCTTGAGGCTCTGATTGGCGAACGCAGCAACCACAGGTGGCGTCGCCATTTACCGCGAAATTTCACTGTTCGGTCAAAAAGAATTGGTGCAGTGCAGCTCGCGGCAAAAGTTGACAACTATTAAAATTCGGATGTTTCCTTTTCTTTTTTTATTCGAAAAAAATCGAATTATAAAGTGTAAAAACTCACGCATTCAATTTTTTGTTCCATTGCAATTTTTTTGTGTGTTCCTTGTGTTTTTGTCTATAAACTATATTTACTTTCGTTTAGTAAGACATAAATTTGAATAAGGCAACGTTATTTGGGTTTGAATTATATATTTTCTTTGCATATTGCGAACTTGGTTAGAAAATCTATAACAAAAACTTGATCAGATTCGAAATTAGAAACCACGTCCAAAAGTTGGTTACCCAAGGAGACCGGCGGCTAAATCAAAACCGAAACTCAGAGATAATATAACCACGAGATCACAATTCAGTAGACAAACAGTTTCAACTTTCAATCAATGGTAGCAGGCAAGACATACCTAGCTATAACCGAAACTGATTCTGTTTTTTTTTCTCAAACATAAATGCATTCTTTCAGACCAAAACATATGGCCTACGGTTTGTATTAATGTCATCATCTTTTGTGTTACCATCAAACGTATAATGAATATAGCTGAAAAAAAAAATGCATTTCCCCAATCAAATAAGCCTTGCACCTTTAGTTTATCAGTCTAGGGAGAGACCCTAGAACTACGTAGCAACTTATGTATTCCCAAAGGGAACTGGATTAGAGTCGTGGATCTGTGACAAGACGTTATGACGTCATAAAAGGAAACACAAAAACGTGGGATTAATTTCCATATTTGTCAGCTATGAATATGATGTGTGGCTATGACTACAAGGGAATGAGATTAATCATTATCATCTTCGCTACCAAAACTGGAAACAGAGAAAAATGGCGAATAATGTCATAGCTACAGCGACCAACAATCAGGTGATTCTCCGAGACTACGTGAGTGGGTTCCCAAAGGAATCCGACCTCCACATTGCCGCAACCACAGTGGAGTTAAGGATTCCGCCGGGATCGACGGCGGTTCTGGTGAAGAATCTCTACTTGTCTTGCGATCCTCGCATCCGCACTCGCATGGGAAAGCCCGATCCCTCCTCTCCTGCTTCGCTCGCTCAAGCTTACACTATCGGCAAGGTATTAAAGGAAGTGTTCGTACTTTCTTCATTTTTTAGGACATCGAAGGTTTGTGTTATATAAAAGGAAGATCTTGTACCTTTCCTTTTTGCTTTTCGATGTTGTACTTTCTTCTTATGTTCAAATTCGGAATCTCTGATTACCACACGTGTCTACATGTGTAGTTATTTGTTTCTCCGTCCACCTTACGTTTTGGAAATAATTTTTCATTATTGGACCACTTCTGATTTGAAGCCATGTACCAACCCTTTGACAACATGTCTTAAATTTTAAATTACACTAATGGACTGAAGTGTTTAAACTTAAACATGTATCATCTGAAATTTAACTAATCAAATATTTACCAAATAACTTTAATTTAGTTATGTTACATAAAGCTACGTTAACGAACGGTTTTATATGGTTATTAAGTGAAGATTTTTCTTCTTTTTTGAGTTATATGTTAAATTAATTGAAGTTTTTGTTTATTTGGTAATATAATTAAATCGTTCTAAACTTTTATGCCACATTGCAATTCTTGTTATGAATATCACGTTCTCAAAATATATGCTTCCGATCAATTAGAAGTGATCAACTGATCTTTCTCTTCCGTCGCAATTAAAGATTTCATGGTGTTGTGGTGCAGCCAATCTATGGGTTTGGAGTGTCTAAAGCAATAGATTCTGGACACCCAGACTACAAAAAGGGGGATTTACTTTGGGGCAGAACTGGATGGGAAGAGTACAGTGTTATAACTCCAACTCCTTCTTCACATATTAAGATCCAACATACAGATGTTCCATTATCCTTGTACACGGGACTTCTCGGTACACAATGGCTATCTACATGAGTGTTGACATGAAACATGACTCATTATCTGCTTATCGTCATGTCAGAATTGCTGGTCTGGATTGCTAGACACAATCTAATGACACTGCTCAAAACAACTTACTAGACTGTAGTTGGTTATGCTTTGTTTTGCCCTAAACATTGTTGTTTTAACATTATGTGTTTCAATGTTTTCCTAAATCTCCCTTAGTTTCAATACGTTACTAATCATTTTTTCCTCTGTTTTGTTATGAACTAGGTATTCCGGGTCTCACGGCCTATGTTGCCATGTTGGTTTCTACGAAATATGTTGTCCAAAGAAAGGAGAGGCTGTTTTTGTATCAGCTGCATCTGGCGCAGTAGGTCAGCTTGTGGGACAGTTTGCAAAGATGGTGGGCTGTTACGTCGTTGGAAGCGCCGGCAGTAAAGAAAAAGTCTTTATCGCTCAGTGTAATCCCCATAATTCGATTTTTGAGTTTCCATATATCAAGAAAATGAACTGTTCCCTTTTACTCTTTTTTGTTATAAGGTTGATCTTCTCAAGACTAAGTTTGGGTATGACGACGCTTTCAACTACAAGGAAGAGCAGGACCTCAGTGCTGCCTTGAAGAGGTCAGTAGATAAAAACGTGTTTTTGTTTATTCATTGCGATTGCAACGTAAGTTCGGGTTAATTTGTAAGCAAACTGGGTTCGGTTTGCGGATCAATATCAGGTGTTTCCCAGAAGGAATCGACATATACTTTGACAACGTGGGAGGCAAAATGCTAGACGCAGTGCTCCTAAACATGAGGACTGATGGTCGAATCGCAGCTTGTGGAATGATTTCGCAATACAATTTGGTGCAATCAGAAGGTGTGCATAACTTACGCGCCATCGTTCACAAACGGATCCGGATTCAAGGTTTTGTGGCTACCGAGTTTTATCATAAGTACCCCGAGTTTTTGGATTTTGCACTTCCGTGTATTAGACAAGGAAAGATAACCTACGTTGAGGATGTTGTCCACGGGCTCGAGAACGGACCTTCTGCCTTAATAGGACTCTTCCACGGTAAGAACGTGGGAAAACAACTTATCGTGGTTGCTCGCGAGTGAGATTCAATCAGCAACTGTTATTATGCATGCACGCTCTTGCTTTATTTAGTTGTTGTCTCGGAGTTAAATTAAATTCTGATTTGTTTGTACAAAGTAATCACTTGCATGCTTTGGTTGTCCATGTGTGTGTATCAGAATTCATAAATGGTTGGATTATGCAGTAATTATTGAAAAACATTAGATCATATGTGCTTTAGAATTATTTCTTTGCTGGGAGATTTGGAAGATTGATATTGATACATGATGAGTATATATTTTTATTTCCAGACGAGTAGGTGCATGTTAAGAAATAGTTTCGATATCAAACCAATTAACTTTCAAAGGTAGAGGATAATTGATTTGAGTCAGATAAAATATACATTAGCATTTATTAGAATATTTTGGCTTCAATCATCTAGATAGTGAAAATTTTGTAAAAACGGAGTTATCGTAAAATACTTACATAAATACATGATTTTTCCTTCCTTTTTTTTCATGATTTTTCCTTTTGGTTCTGGAATATCGTTTAAAAAAAGATAAAACTACTATAGTTGATTACATGTCATTACAGACTTGAGAGTACTTACTCAAAATACCTACGTACCGTCGCTGCCGCCCCAATAAATTATGAAAGGTGATTGTGTGAAAAGGAAACTTATTTATTGCAAAGAAACAAAAATTGAAATTACGCGAAACAATGCTAAAGTAGTGTGAAAAATGAAAACTATAAATGGTATGAAACATATTGTGACGTCACTGATTATTACAAAAAGAAAAAAAAAATTCTTTTTTTCTTCTTTTTCTAGCAGTTGTCACTACGATCACACGTTTCACATAAGCCTATATAAACGCAGACGCGCGTCTCCTCACATTTCCTTATATATGAACAACCACGGAAAAAAGGAGAAATCATCTTTTGTTATCAAAATCTAAAGCAGAAGATAAAATGACGAGCACAGGCGAAGCGTCGACGGCTACCAACAAGCAGGTCATATTGCGAGATTACGTCACCGGATTCCCCAAGGAATCAGACCTCATCTTCAACGATGCCACCGTCGATTTAAGGGTCCCGGCGGGATCCAAGAAGGTTCTGGTGAAGAATCTCTTCTTGTCATGCGATCCTTACATGCGCATTCGCATGGGCAAGCCCGATCCCGGCACTTCTGCTCTCGCTCTACCTTACAATCCAGGCGAGGTATATCTTACGCTGCATCTCGCAGACTCTTCTTCTTTACACGATTCTGTTTCTGTGTTTGTTCTTTGATCGTGAGTACCGTTTGTTCAGTGATAAGATTTGAAAAGATTATTTCAAAAATTCAGAAAGCATTATTCTATTCAGTGAACAGTACGATGACGTCTCTTATTATGAATTCATTAAAGTAATTCACGGTGTCGATTTGCAGCCAATCTATGGGTATGGAGTGTCTAAAGTGATAGATTCAGGGCACCCGGATTACACAAAGGGAGACTTGATTTGGGGAATTGTTGGATGGGAGGAGTACAGTGTTATCACTCCCAATCTTTCTTCACATTGCAAGATCGAACACACCGATGTTCCTTTATCCTACTACACTGGACTTCTCGGTATGTTCCTTTCTCTTTTGCTCACGCATGTAATTCCAGAGAAAATGTGAACTTGCAAGTGAGAGAAAGCTTCTCTATGATATACAGTGCTTCATGTTGAATAACATTGTTCAAAAACTCCACAAGTTTCAATAGTTTGCTAGTGAGTAGTCTTGTATTAAGCATTGCTCTGTTTCTGACAGGTATGCCCGGTATGACTGCCTACTCTGGCTTTCATGAAATCTGTTCTCCTAAGAAAGGAGAGACCGTCTTCGTGTCAGCTGCATCTGGCGCAGTTGGACAACTCGTGGGACAACTTGCAAAGATTATGGGATGTTATGTCGTTGGAAGTGCCGGCAGTAATGAAAAGGTAATCAGAGTTTGCGTTTGTACTCTTGCTGTTGATCCGTTACACATCAAATGATAACAGCACATACTTCTTGTCATGTACTCTTTCTATCGATAGAGTGACTTGTCTCCTTCTCCCCTTCTTTGTTGTAGGTTGATCTTCTCAAGAATAAGTTTGGGTTTGATGAAGCTTTCAACTACAAAGAAGAGCAAGACCTTAATGCTGCACTGAAGAGGTCAGTAGTAAATACTTGTTTTCATATCGATATTCAATAGCTTCATGAGTCAAATCTATGAGACATTAATTTTTCTTCTCGCCCCAGATGTTTTCCGGAAGGCATCGACATATACTTTGAGAACGTAGGAGGCAAAATGCTGGACGCAGTGCTCCTGAACATGAAGCTACACGGCCGTATCGCTGTATGTGGAATGATTTCACAGTACAACCTGGAGGAGCAAGAAGGTGTACACAACCTAGCAACCGTCATTTACAAGCGGATTCGGATTCAAGGTTTCGTGGTCTCTGACTATTTTGACAAGTACACCAACTTTTTGGATTTTGTGCTTCCCTATATTAGAGAAGGGAAGATCACTTACGTTGAGGATGTAGCCGAGGGATTCGAGAACGGACCTTCTGCTTTGCTTGGCCTCTTCCACGGTAAGAACGTGGGCAAACAGCTCGTAGTGGTGGCGCGTGAGTGAATGAGACGTTGGGACTTGGTTTAATTTCGAGAGGAGTTAACTCTGTTGTGGTGTTTGGGAAGTTTAAGTTTTACATTTCAGCTTTTTAATAATAAAAATTTTTTGTTCGTATAATAAAAATAATTTTGTTCGTACATGTTTGCAAATGGACATTTAATGATGCATTCACAACTAGTTTAAAATGAAGTAGTCATAACGAAGCTCACTGAAAGGACAAGATTTTGGCATTTTGAAGAACATATAACATAACCGAGGACTGCAATTTCTAGACCAAAATTTATCGTAATTATGATTGAAACATTTATAGCAGGAAGTAATCAAACTCGTTCACGCAAGACCTCAAAAGTCAAAACCATTGATTCGCTCCAGGAAATGTCACTTTTACACCGATTTTCAAAAAAAAAATGTAATGGGCCTTTAATGTGGGCTATCGTTTATACTTAAAAGCCCAAATTAAAGCTGGTTCCGTTTCACAAACAAGGCTTGGTCGCTCTTTCCCTTCCTCTCGAGTTGCTCTGATTATTTTGTTGGGTGTTGGAGGAGAAAAAATGGCTTCGAATCTGCTGAAAGCTCTCATCCGATCTCAGATTCTCCCATCTTCGAGGAGGAACTTCAGTGTGGCGGCTACCTTCCAACTCGGCATTCCAACGGAGGACCTCGTCGGAAATCACACCGCCAAATGGATGCAGGTAGGGCCCGATTTTGAGTAATTTCATCTAATCTTCCGAGAATCTCTGTCTCCCCCCTATGGTTAGATCGCGGTTTGGCATGTTTAAGATTTGCTCGTCTGGCATGGTAGCCGATTCGTTTTTCTGCTGAAATTCGTCACGGTTTCTGGGCTCGTGAAACTGTGTTTGCTAGCGTTAATTGGATTTTAGAAACCACAGGCTAACTAATTGTCCTTGATAGACTTTTCGATGTTGGATCAGAATCCGTAGAGGCATTATATCTATTTGAAACTGCTCAGACGATGTTTGAATTTCGAGGACATTGGGCAATTGCGATAAGCTTTTAATACGAGTAGAAAAATGATTCTCGTGCTTCCTTGACGATGGTGTACTATCTTTGATGGCTTGTTTTGTTGGTCTTATATGCTATTACGATCACATCTCCCAAGTCTTATAAATGAAAAAATAAATCCACGATTGCATGACACTTTCCTTATCCAAATTGATCAAATCATTAGCTTAATAGCCTACTGTCTTGGAATCAGTTCATTTCACTGATGAATTCTGTGAGGTAGAAAATTGTTCATGTTAGTTGAGCTCTAAGTTTTTTTGTCAATAGTTTCGTTTAGGTTCTCTCTTTTATGCTGTCACTTCTATTTGCTGGTCAACAGTTTCGTCTGTGTGAAGAACTTATGAAAAAAGCAGATCAACTTGCTCTAATTATTTGAATGCATCCGTGTCATAGAGGTTTCTTGGGGTGTTATAGATGGCATCTTTGCTTTCTTGAAAAGCTGATTCATTCTAGGCAACTTTAGTTGTTTGGTGAGAATGTTTGCGTTTGGCTCTATAGCATTGGCTCTTTCTTGTAAATTATGAGGTTTGCGTTTCACATTACTTCCCTGGTTATTTTGCATATAACGTGGCTATGGAATTTAATCTGTAACAGGATAGAAGCAAGAAGTCACCAATGGAACTGATCAATGAGGTTCCGCCTATCAAAGTTGATGGAAGGATTGCTGCTTGTGAAGGAGGTTTGTCTCCTCTTCTCATCAGTGGCTTAAGATTTTTTTATTATACCAAACTGGACATTGATATATAAATCGACTTTGATATAACTTGCAGACACCAATCCAGCACTCGGTCATCCAATTGAGTTCATTTGCCTCGACCTAGACGAGCCTGCCATCTGCAAGTACTGTGGCCTTCGTTATGTTCAAGATCATCATCATCACTAAGGAATATTCCGAAAGTGAAAACATCTCTGGTCTTTTTCTCCCTTTTTATTGCATTGTCTAGTTTGTGTATCGCTTTTGTGATGCTCCGACATCTTCAGATATCATACCTAATAAAGGATTCGATCAAATTCGGGCAAGTGCGATTTTATTTGATCACACTTGTCAGGTTGTAACATCCAAATATCTGATATCACTGTCTTTTTCATGCCACTGAGCTCAGCGGGGATTTCCTATATAACCAGCGTCAAGCACATACGAAATTCAAACTTTTCTTGGGCCGACTAAAGCCAATTAGTTGTGATTGCGAGGTATATGCCACACACACGACAGAATCTTCGATTTTTATTCGAACTGTAGTTTGAGCTTTGCTACAAGCAAATAATTTAACGCAGAAATAGTACCAAGTACAAAACCTCTCCTTCAACCAAAAAGGAGTAACAATTGGATTCGAATCTCTCTGCCCAAACATCCTAAACAACTTCAGAGATTTTGAGCCTCTTTTTTGGTTTACCTCTTTCCAAAAGTGTGAAGGTGAGAGCTCAGCTAACATATCAATCTCATTTCGAATCGGTTCCAGCCAATTTTCTTCTCTGCTGATGCTCTGCAACTTTGTAATCCACAACCTCTCTGAACAGAACAGAGTCCAACACACAGTCTTCGCTTCCATAAACAGCTGCCTGAACACTCGCCATCAGCTTTGCAATCTCTCTACCCGAGAACCCTTCGGTTTTGGCAGCCGCTTCCTTTAAGAGCTCTTCAGTGACACCCTTTATCTCGATCTTCTGCTGCTCTTTCTTAAAGAGGCGGTCGAACAAACCTGGCTTTCTCGGACCAGCTTGAGCTATGTACTTTTCTAGATAGAGGCTTAGAAGCTTGAACCGCTCTTCTTCTCCGGGTAAGGGGAATTCTAGAACCTCATCGACACGATCAGCCACAGCTGAGTCTAGGTCACCAGGTCGATTTGTGGCAAGTGCTAAGACTATGTCTTTAGACTGATCACCCGTGCGGAAGAGAAGAGCATTTAGTGCACTCCTTTGGGCTTCACTCATGTATGTTTTGTTCCTCCTGTTAGATTGTGATAAACACATCAAAACCATGAACAAAAATGTTGAAATCATCAGCCTGTAATATGATATGAGTTACAACACACTTACTCGCATAAAAATGCATCGGCTTCATCAATGAAGAGCAATAAGCCTCTCTTAGACTTTTTCCCCCAATCAAACAGTTGGTGAATCTTTGTAACAGCCTGAGATCCAAGGGGAGCAACATCTCCACCAGTCATAAGCGCATAATCCAAACCCTACACGAATTATAAACGTTAGAATAACAAGAATAGATGACGCAACAAAACCAGAGAAGGCACATGAACAACATAGAGCTAAAAGCTTAAGTTCAACTTTCATATGCAATCATGGAAATCAGCAACCACCATCTTCTGCTCTACCCTCCTAACTCAATATGTTAGAGAGTCCATTGTCCATTTGGGTGTTTTAACTTAAGAACGAATATAAGAAGAATACATACAGATTTACGAGCCAGCTCTCTGGCGGCCATTGTTTTTCCTGTTCCTGGAGGACCATAGAAAAGCATATTTCGGAAAGGAGCTTGGTGCGACTTTGTGTTGGCGGTTGCATTAGCTAGATGTTCAATTCTCTTCTGTAGGGAAGGATGCAAAATAACATCACCAAACCCTTTTCCATTTTTGGTAGCTGACCCCTTTCCGCGCAATGTGGACATTGCACGAGAAACCGAACCGGACCAAGGGTACTTGCCCCTTGATGATTCTCGGATTAATGATGGTTGTCCTAATATTCTTTCCACGTAGCTCCAGATGACCTTTGCACCTTCTCTGCCACAATCAGTTTAGCAGTCGGCAAAGATCAAAATTCAATATTGCAGAACAACTGACTGACAGGCAAACTAAGAAACGCGAAACGAGAAATTTTCTTAGCTACTTCCTCAACCTTTCAGCAACAAGAGCTCATGGCGAATGTTTTTCTCAAGTAGAATATCTAGTCCTTACCTCGTTGTGTAGATACCAGCTGCGAGAGCGGTGGCACCCCCAACAGCAACAATTAGTTTATTCTGATCCGTTAGAATTGCACGCAACCCGCCTACGAAAAAAGAGAAAAGTGTCAAACACCTCATAATACATTTAGAACTTTCAAATGTTAATGCAATGTATAGACTATTACGATTTTAATTCAAAATGGGTGAAATCTAATTCTGCATCAATCTATGCATAGGGATTCCATGTCTAGACAACAGAGACATCATGTATGGAATAAAATCTCACACCTCCAATATGGTCGAATGTAGTGTTTATGGCAGCAACCCATTTCTCTCTTTCTGCATTTGCACGATCAATAAGCATTCTCCTGTTTACATCTTCAGCAAGTCTTGCTTCATGGGCTCTTCCTTCCGCTTCTGCTATAGATTTGACCCTGATTGTCTCACGTTCAATCTCAGCCTTCTCCCTCTCAGTTTGTCGCCTCTGTGCCTGGATCTGTTCCTCAGTAGCTCGCCGAGCTTGTTCCTGCCTGATTGCCGAATCTTCTTGCATTTTCACAAGTTCTTGATTTCTTGTTCTATGAAACTCATTCTCAGCCTGTAAATACACAACAAAAGCTGTTAGAACGAAGAAAAGAAACTCGAGATGTTGTATAGAAAGTTGCATGCCTGCATCCTCTTTCTTGCCAAATCATCTTCATAACGAGCCATCTGCGATTTTGTCTGTGCTTGGTGCTGAGCAAGTTTTTTCTGTTCATCATATATCACCTTTTGCCTCTCCTGTAAAATTGACAATTGTCAGGCACACAACAGTCATACCAAGAAACATCTAAGCCGAATAATGAAATGATGCAGAGAAAGTATCTCATAGTGGTGGAAGCAGGGGTTTTCCACAGGATACTATTTTCGACTTTACTAAGATAACCATTCTAATCTTTACGCTGCATTTGCTAACTTGTCTCGATTAGGTAGCCATAGGTGAAACACCACAAACTCATTCAGACATACAAAATATCGGAAATAGTAGATCTCACAGTTTCAGCTTGGGCTTGCATAGCTTTGTACTCTTGCGCCTTGGCTGCAAACTCAGTTTGCTTTGTCTCTTCTTGCTGCTTAATACTTTCAAAAACCTGAAAGACACAAACACAAACACAAACTGTGAGCCTAAAACATAGAAACAGACCAATTCTGAGATCCGACAGAGAGATCTACTATGTACAACTTTGAAGCCCAGACCCAATGCTATGAGCTTATAACCTAGAAAGAACCCATTTCTCAGCTTTCACGAAGATTCAGTAAATAACTCTTAATCTGGGAGAGACCTTTTTCGCGTAAGAGGAGTTGTTGATCTCCTTCAAGGCCTTAGCTCCTCGCTCCAGCGCCTCCGGATCGAAACCACCGGAACTCGTCCTCGGAGTATCATTTCGAGCAGAAGATTCTTTGCCAGCCGTCGACGGAGTTTGCGACGGCGGAGAAGAAGAAGAAGAAGACGCAGCCTTCTGCTGAGGATTTCCGGAAAGCGGAGGAGAATTAGAGAATCCGGAGAAAGTGAAAGGACCATCTGCAGCAGCGACTTTCGATTGCGAAAGAGATGCCGAAGCTGCTAGGGCTGAAATTAAACCAATCGCACATTTCTGAGCCATCGTTCCTGGTGACGAAGACTTAGGGTTCCTCCGGATTCGAGAATGCTATAAGAAAAGAAAAAATTATGTAGAAGAGATTGGCTTGGAGAAGAAGAAATTCGAAGCCGGAATATCTGTTGCCATAGAACACTCGTAGAGAAGCTTCTCAAGTGTCAAGGTTTTGGTAGGGTTTCGGCGGGACAGAAAAAAAAAAAAAAGTATTAACCTTATGTTTGCGGGTTACGGTTTCGGGTTGATTTCTGGATATTTAACCCGGTAACCCGACCCGTTTGATCCCATTAACTAATTGAATGATTTAAGATTTTTGTTCTTTTAAGGAAAAAGAATATCATAGATTAACAGTAGCAACATAATCCACGAACAGATCAAAGATGATTACAAAATTTAGAAAGACAAATTAAAAAAATTGTCCTTTTCCAGCCAAAAAATCAAAAAGAGAAAAGCAAAGACAAGGAGAGGAGTTCTTGACTTGCTCTATGTTTGGCTCAACTATACGTTGTGTTCTTGGCCAATCTCTGTCTCCAGCTTTTAAAACCTATCCGTATCTTGCAAGACTCGCATCTTTGGACAGAAGAAGGAATTTAACATAGAAATGTATAGGATACACATATGTAAGAGACTTTTGTGTTTTGATATGGGGAAAGCACAGAATTTTTGAGAAACCAAACCTATAATCATCATGGGAAAGTGAAAGATCCTCCAATTTGAGTAGAGCCAGCAGGTGGATTGATGGCGACCCAAAGCAGGGAAATGGTGATGGCAACAAGTCCGGACCAGACATAAACAATGGTCGGAGTCCTTCCTCTTCTTCCCATAAGCCCTTTGGCGAAAGGATAAAGATGAGCCAGAACCCAGAAACTGAAGAACACTCCACCAATCAACTTACTCCACTGCGGAATCACACTATAGATGGTCCTACTAAACCCGACGGCGATAGCAATTAGATTCACCATCATGATTGTGATGGGTGGGATCATGAGAGATGTCCATTTCACTATGTAAAGATCCGCGAATTCATCGTCCACATCGTCTCCTCCAGATTTAGATGTCAAGGTGAACGAGATTTCGATCCCGGCGACCACTTTGAGCAGTCCTTGGATAACGGCGGCTAAGTGAGCGCTTGTTCCTCCAATGAGCCAGAACTGCTCGTTCCGCCACCATTCCTCCAGTGAGATTCCTGACCATTTGATCTCGAGGAGAGCGAGCAAGCAGAGTGTAATGGAGATGATCAAGAGGTAGATGAGGAACGTCACGTTGAGTGTTTGGACTATGAACTGGCCTGAGAAGAGTGAGAGCGCAGGGAGGAAGCAGTAGACGATGAGGAAGATTGATGTGAAGGGGTAGATTCCAACGTTTAAGTAAGCAATCCTCTGGAGGATTTTCATTCTCGGGCTAGCGAGGAAGGCGTTGTTCCTTGAGAAGAAGATCTCAACCGAACCAGTGGCCCATCGTAGAACCTGGTGAAGCCTATCCGTCAAGTTGATCGGAGCTGTGCCACGGAAAGCATCCCGTTTCGTCACGCAGTAAACCGACTTCCAGCCTCGGTTATGCATTCTGTAACCCGTGACCACATCTTCCGTGACAGAGCCGTAAATCCAACCAATCCGAGTCCCCCACTCGGTTTTGTCTTCGTACCAACAAGAGATGACCGCTATGGCTTCTGCCACGGTCGATGCATCAAGAAGCTCACGAGGAATGGTGAGAGCGCCTGGAGGTCGACCGTTTTGCACAGCTGGGTGATCCGCAAGAGGACGACCTTGGAACTCGGCGACGGGGATTGAATCGATAAGGAACGTCGAGTTTCCGAATTTCTTGGGAACCAAAGAAAGATTCATCTCTTCATCATCATCCGAGTCACCACCACCCATTCTCAAAGATCGGTTTTCTTCCGGCACACGGCTCTTCTTCTTCTTGCGAGGGAAGCAGCAACTGCAGCATCCGGGATGGTGTTCTTTAGCCCGAGGCGGGTCGAATCCGTACAAGGCGATTCTTCTAAAGAGACAACCCGTTCCGACGTAGACCGGGCCCATCAAACCATCAAGAGCTCTCATGTTCACATCAAAGAAGACAGTGTTGTGATTCGCATACCGATCAGACGGATCAATACCTTCAAACCGTTGCGGGAACTGAACGTAGCAAAGCCGGTCACCGCCTCGATCCATCATGAAACACATTCCTTCTCTCAAAGCCTGAGAGTTGTAAATGTAATGATCACAGTCGAGATTCAATATGAATGGACCGTTGGACATAATTGCGGAAGCTCGGACCAGCGCATTCATGGCTCCTGCTTTCTTGTTATGATCATAACCCGGTCGTTTCTCACGCGAAACATAGACCAGAAGCGGAAGACGAATGTCGACATCTGTAAGATCTAAGAACCCTTCAGATACTCCATGCAATGGCTCATCACTCGGCGGCTTCAACATCACCTGCGTTTATCAAAATTTTGAGAAACATTGATCGTAACCAAATTTTTTAAACCAAACGTAACCAAAACATTTGCTAAACTAAATCGAACCAAAGTCTGGTTCCACTTCAGTTACGAATGAACTAAATGGTCCAAACCGAATAAACATGAAATGACTGAACTGAACCGAAATGTACCTGAATGATACCAGCATGGTCACTACGGGAATGATCAGAAGCAGAATTTATCCAAGTCCCAGGCCAATGAGTGCCATCAGCCATCCATGTAGCCTTAGGAATCTTGACTGGCTCTAAAATCTCATCGTCTCTGTTCTGTCTCTGCAGCTTCATGGCCTTAATCTCTTCCCTCGCGTGGTAAGCATCAGAGCGTCGCCTGATTGAGTCAGGCAAGCTGTTGATCCTAACCTTGAACTCATCATACTCACGCTTCACCTTTCTCCGATCTTTCACGAAATCAGCCTTCACCTTGTTCTTGTAAGGATCTCTTTTCAGACTGAAGTATGAATCCGGATTCCTCGGCTCGATATTGTGTTTACGACAAAAAGGAACCCATATGTTTGCGAAACTAGCTGCTTCAGCCATGGCTTCAAATGTCAGAAGCGCACCTCCATCGTCTGAAACATAGCAAGCAAGCTTTTCGACAGGGTAGTCAGCAGCGAGAATGGACAAAATGGTGTTGGAAGTAACAAGAGGAGGTTCTTTCTCCGGATCTGCCGTGGATACGAACATATCGAGTCCAGGTAGATCAGATTTCCCCGTCGGGTTGCTCGCTGTAGGCGTTTCAAATTTTTCTCTAAGAACATTGAGATCCGTAGCTCGGTTAATCGGGCACAGCTTTGGAAGCTGATCAAGAAGCCAAGAAAAGGCGAACCAAAGCTCACAAACCACAGACATCCCCCACAGCCATATTGCATCTTGGTTTTTGTGATTAATCCTCCACATCAAGAAAAGCGCAAGGACAACAATTCGGATGAATATCAAAAGCCTGCACGAGAAAAATCATATGTATCAGTGAAAGTTTGAACAGATTGCGATATTTTGGATTCACAAGAACAAACAGTCTTCACCTGTAAGGACTAATAACAGCTGCAGGAATCTGCAGTTTCCGAGTAAGCGGTCTCCAGGGTCTGCTCATGAGATCCTGTGGCCCCATGCCGTGGTCATTCCCATCCTTCTCACTCCCAAAGTTGCCGTCTTTTGTCCAGAAAGCATTTCCGTAACCATAAGTCCCACTAGTCTCAAACAACCACCTGTTATGATCAAAGTCCCCGGTTTGACTCCTCATCAAACCGGACTTAGTCGACTTCATCAACGACAATCTTCTCTCCATCTTGGAACCACCGGATGGTGGCGGAAGCATGGGACGTTGCTGCTGCTGGCCCTTGTTGTTCTCAGCCAAATCCGTCAAATCTGTGTTCCTGTAAGGCTCCTTGCACCCGGGGCAGATACCACCGCCTGTTTTCACAGCATCCACAAAGCAGTCCCTACAGATTTTGAAGTCACACTCACAAGGAAGAAGATCTTGACCTCTCTCATCAGTCATCACCTTCACATCACAGCCAGGAATCGCGCAAGACGAGCCTTTCGCTCCGGCCATCTGCGGATGGTTGGTCTCGGAGTCAATCACTTTGTCCATAAGATGAGCACGAGTCACGCTGTTAAAACCTCCCGTGAACAAGGAGCTCGACACGTACTGCTCCTCGACCTTCTGAGAGATGGACGGATCCATGGGCTGGTTATCCGGAGTTGGTGGAATGTGAACCGTATAGTTCGTGAAATCAACACTTCCGATCTCGCTGTCGAGATCATCTCTCGAGTAGTTGACATAGCGACCAGAGGAAGTCCTCCGGGCAAATGTCACAGAGGGCACAGGTTGCTGGTTCCTTCCGGCTTCAGCAGCATCGGAGTTTGTTGATAGATTGGATCGACTGTTTGTGAAATGATTATTAGACGCCATTGTCCAACAAATGTCAATATCCACCGGACTTTGTAGCCGGCAGATCCCTGAAAAAGGAACAATGGCCATTTAATCTTCAAGTCAGACATGATTAAGAAACAAACAGATCATCAGTAGATCTAGGCAAATCTTGTCCTATAATTATTATCCAGTATAAAGACAATGATCATTGCTTCATAACCCCACCAAAAAAGAGAAGCTTAAATCTGAAAGCAGCTAAAGAGGGAAATCACTAACTCGCTAGCTCAATTCAAAGCTCTGCTGAACTCCCATTTACCCACAAAACAAACTCGAACTCGGATTTAACAAAGTTTAAACTTTCACATTCCGATTGTAAGACAATCTGATACAAAAGAGAACAAATGAATCGACGATGTTATGTTACCTGAGGGTCTGTAGCAGAGGAAGGTTGAGCTTCAGATCTTCCGCAGATTGAATGATTTGGGATATGAAGAAGAAGAAGACGCTTTCTTAGTTTAACAAATCTTTTCTGACGAAATCAAAGGCGGTCGTGGTGCCCAAACTGGTTATGGACATTTGAGAGAGAGAAGGAGAAGAAGAAGAAGAAGAAGAAGAGACGAGGAAGGGACTTAGTCGTGACCAAATACATCAGCACTACTCCTGCTTTACCAATACACGTTATGATGGCAACGATTGCCTCCTTTTTTTATTCAGAGATCTTACAGAAATTAATATTAATAATATAATATTGGAGACGAAGAGAATTATAACGAAAGAAGATCCAAAGATCTCTGCTATTTGCTTTTTTTTTTTTTAACTCAACTCAACTAGTAAGGTTTCCAGGCGGTAACAGTGACGACGACTGTCAAAACGCCGGCGAGAGAAGAAACCGGCGGAGATTTCTTTTGTTGTTGTTTTTCTTTTACCTTCTGGTATTCTTTTTTGACTTGAGGTTTTCGGACAAGGTAGAGAGAATCCATTTACTATTAATTTAATTTTTTTTGATAATTTAACGCGTTTGATATGATGATTATTGAGAAAAAAAATGAATAATAGAAGATGAGGGTATTTTGGTCGCAATGTAATATTAGGTTGAATTAACGTGTGAGTTTTGTCTACACCCTTCGTCAAAAACGTCAATCACGCATGTGGTATGGGCCTATGGGGAGCAAGTAAACACCAATTAATTATCGTTTATAAGATAATTAATAACAAAACCCATATAAACGAAAATTATGCTAGTAGCACGCGTACACACGTATATTTCGTATTCCAGAATGTTTTTTTCTTTTTTAATCCCACAATGAAAATTGAACCGAGCAAATCAAACCACTAGAACAACTTGGTCGAACGAATATGTAGACAAGCAAGTTTAAAACATCGTCACGCGGTTCTGTCGAGAAAAAAAAAGAATTCAACAAACGGCCTTCAAGACTTGACAGTGTGCTAAGGGATCGAGAAGCTAAACCAGTAAAACAGTTGATATTCAAACATAAAACTTAACAGAACTTCCACAAAAGAGGAGATAGGAGAGAACTGGGAACAGAGAAGTTAGCAAAGAGAGAGGGATACTCCCAAGAAGAGACTAGAGTTAGTAGAAGCACAAGAGATGGAGTAAACTTGGACATCAACCTTGCTGATTCCAGAGTCTTCTTTGTGCAGTCTACTTCTTACGGAATTAATCCCTCCTCAAGGAGCTGGACACTGCAACTGTATGAGTAGTTGTACTCTTCTATCATCTCTGAGACACGTTCGGCCACTTGAGGGTCGTATCTAAGCGGTGTAGGAAGATAATCTTCAATATAGATATCCATCTCCTTCAAACAAGGAAAATAGTCCAAGAAATGCTCTATCATGTTCATCTCTTTCATTGTTCCTGTAAACCCTCGAATAACAAACATTTTTACGGGGCAAGACTTGAGGGAACGGCCTTTGTACTTCCTATGAATGCAGTCACAAGCATCCCCGCATTTATCTGTCACATGGTGCACGAGACCCTGCTTTAGCAGAAACAAGGTTATATTTAGTATTGCCAACTGCATCTTTAACACATGCTCTGTCCAAACTAGTTTCATGGTTTATATAATTCCACCTTAATGAGTAGATTTTCTAACTGTGGGCAATTCCTTAGGAGAACTGGCATTGCCTGCCATCCTCGATCCTCGTCACTCGTGACAATCAACATTTTGAGGTTGTTGAACACAGGCATCGATTCACAGCATAAAGAGAGCACCTGAGGAAAAAAAAATATATAAATAAACTATGACATTTTGCAATAACAATTTCTGCAACTAGAAAAAGAAAGAAGAATGTAGAAAACTAACCTCGAGGGTATCAGGATGCAAGTGAAGTTCCCGAACATTTTGTATGCCATTCATGAGCTTGACCACATTGCCAAACTGGAGAACGACGTCACCCTCTAACAAATCTTTACGTGGCGCTCTTATTCGCCTGGTTTGATCATCACTTACTGAAAGGGCGATTCGAGCCACGGCTAATTTGTTCATGTTAACAAGTGGATAGTCCTCTGCAACCCAATCAGAGTAGGCTAAGAAAAGCAGACTTGGAGTGTCGAAAGAAATGCTCTTTGGATTCTGAATGGCTTTCATGCCGGTGGCGTGAAAAGTTAGCTTTTTGAGGGTTGCACTTGACACGGTTTCAACCGAATCTATCCAGTCCATGCTTATCATTTGTGCTTCCTCAAGCACAGGGAAACAAGGAAGAAACTTGTCCATGCTCTCATCACAAAAAACCATCTCCGAGGCAATATGAAGAGTCTTAAGCATTGGTAAGAAAGTGCCTTCAGCACCAGTCCACCAGTGAAGACCAAAGTCACTTGTTAACTTCAGCTTGACGAGTGTCGTACTCACGAACATCTCTCGAGGCAGATAATAATCCTCATCTACGAAATTGATGGAGAGATCAAGCTCCGACACACCACGCTGCAGCACATTACATATCCAACCATTCACACGATCTGGATCAACGCCATCTTCACACTTGAGGGAGAGTTTCTTGATGGGAGAGTCACCCTGCAAAGCCAATACGCGATCCACGAAATCCATGAAGCTCTCCAGAATTCCGTATCTTTCCCGCTTACCCTCTACCGGATGAAGAAAGACAGAGTCATCAATGTCGAGACTGGGAACAAGCGCAAACATATTGCGCCATTTCTTCGAGAGAACCGACGTCAAAGCACCCTCCTTTGTGGTAAGGAACGACAGTATATGAGTACGAACCTCGTCTGGTAGACTGCTCAAGAGATCCATCTTCTCTGCCGAAAACCTAAAAGTTAACAACAACGCAAACAGGAAACCGCCAAGAAGGGGAGATTGATTTTGAGACTGCGAACAAAACACTCCTAAAAGTGACACTAAAAATTAGGGCGTCGAGTGAGAGAAGAGAAAAGGAAGCTAAGGGTATTTTGGAGATTTGGTTTATAAAGTGTTATACGTTAATTTGTTCTTTTGTAAACAGAACGAATATGTATACATCTACATAGAAACGTACATTTCAATCCCATACTGAAAATGAAACCACCAACCATTATATAAAATCCCAGCCTAAAGAGTGAAAATCCCCAAAATTTCGAATCTAAGGTCAAACATAAGTAAAATCAAAATTCGGTCTTCAAGACAAGACACGAGTCAAAGGATTGGAGACTGTGGAATTGGATTGCCAACAGTCGCATCTGCAAATACTCCTACTTCCTTTCACCACTCGCTGCGACCTCCTCGTGTGAAGCTTCATGTTCACCACTTTTCCTGATATCTGAAATTTTGCAACAACAACGTCGTCAAAAACTTCTCACATGTTCTTCGATATTGAAACTGCAATCGACTCAACACACCAAAAAGTCTGATCAAATGCACAAAATGCTGGATTATAATCATCAATTCGTAGGCCAATACGTAATTCACTGTCTTGAAATTAACCAAAAACAATCAGAAAGTTTCGAGGAAGAAAGCCTGTAATTATGAGTGTGCTTTAGAGATTATTAATAGAAGGTAAGCTACACACCATTCTCCATGTCAAGTCCTCTGGACCTAAAGGCTGAGCAGGGTTGGAATATATAAAATGCCGCGAGTACTGCAAATACAATGTAAAGAACTTGTAAAGGCCCTTTCCTGTGTGGCAGAAACTATGAAACAAGGTTCCAAACATTTTGTAGAATTGGATTTTTTGGTGAAGGTTTAGAAAATGTAATTACTTGCGCTAGATTCTTCTGTAATCCTTTGATGTGGGAGGGACTAAGGCTTTTCAGATGATTCACAAGCCACCCAGGCTGGGTAGCATCACCAGAAGAAACAATCACAGCAATCTGAGAGATAGACAAAAGGAGAGATGAGAAAGTTACACATAAAAAACTCTTGTTTCCCATAACAAATACAGTAGCAATTTTATCAAACTTAATACATTATACATCTCCCAGACACCTATATGATGTGAAAGTGGAACACAGATGCGACTTTGGTGAGACGGGAACAAAAACTAATCACACCAAACATTTTCACATGTTGCACAATAGTACTTGGAAGTCATCATTATTCGTTTTCCTGTTTTTACAACGTTTCAAGGGAAAACATGTGTGTTCTAGATTGCTCTAGATGGTGGTGTTATGAGAAACAGGAAAAAAAATAATCCTCACTACTTAGTATTATGGTGCAACAACCATCGATATCATCAGTCGATGCATCAGAAAGGATTAGGTTAAGGGAGTTTCAGACAATACCTTCCTGTAGTCAAGCAATCCTTCAAAAGGTAACTCCAACTCATCGCTGACTACAACTGGTATGCATCCACTGACGATGGCATCAAACAGCCTCGCAGAGGATGGTGTGTCACCAGCAGGACACAGACAAAACATCGATCTAATAGAATATACACATAGATTATAAGAAGATAAGAGGAAAAATGTATTCCTCAGAACTGATCACGAAAGATCTCAGATTTTACCTGCGCATGCCCTTTTGAGCCGCCAATTTCCCTTCATCTCCAGCGGTTCCCTCTGTAATGATGACATCTTTAGCACTGCTTAGCTCTGCACCGAGTTTGGCACGCACTTTCCCTCCCTACAAATATATTTATACGACTCAATCAGTGAGACAAAAGACCCGCCACGCCGGGCTATAAGATACAGCTGTTGTACTACTTGACTGGTAAGAAAAAGAATGCAACTCAGTTTCCTCATTTGACAAGGGAATCCTACTGGAATGGGAAAACTGTTACACCATGTAAAAGGATGATCGCCTGAATGGTATAAACAAATTGACTCCTAATTTAAACCATCAATTCCATCCAACGAAACGGAGTGGACTTTATGTAGAGTTTACTAATAATACTTAGCAATGAAAAGTGATTGAGTTGGAGTTAGCATGAATCTCACAGCGTTCCTCTTTAGTCGGCCTCGGAAGAAAAGAAGAGTGGTCCTCTTTGATGAATTCTCTGACAGGCATTTGGCATCGCAAAGATCCACATTGGGGACATAAGGAAGAATTAGGTCTTTCTCCAGTGAAACTTGCCCAGGCTTGTACCTACATTGTCAATTCAACAGAAAGTCAGTAAAGTAAAGCTAAAAATATCATTTTCCATACTCAGAAACTATGCACGGAAGTCTTTAATCACCAGTTCCCAGTGGAGTCCAGATCTGGCAAAAGCCAGATTGCGTTTTTCACATATTTGCGGACAGACTTGAAAGACCAGGGATGGTGAATAGGAAATACGTGATCCCTTCCCTCAGATCTTTTCCATGCAGGCTGATCAGTGATCCACTTCAAAGCTTCCTAGAGTTAATAAATGGCGAAAATGTCACCGTAAAGACCCAAATTTAAAGTTATTCCAAAGATAATTGTATCAACTATTGAAGCAAGTTTAAACTGAATCTACAAAGAACAGATAAAAAGTCATTAAACACATGCAATAGGAGAAGTCAGAATCAGCTTCAGCGGACAGTGGGTAAAACCAAATTTCTTCAGCAAGTTCACTATCGATAACTCAGGGGTAAAAAGAAACAATTTAAAACACACTAGCTCAAGCTAAGATGAGGACTATATCTTAAACACAAATACAAGTGAAAATAAAAGGTATAGCAGTAATTTTGTAGCATGAATCTCACTCACACCCTATAGAGAGCTTTGCATTGCTGCTTCTCCAACAAGAAAAAGCTGATTGTAGTGAAAAACGGAACATAGAAAATGTCCGCATCCTGCTGCTGATGGACCCTCACAACACTTTTCAAACGCCTTTCAGATTCAGGAGCAATCAGATCTGCCCAGAGCCAGTAATCAATAGAATGCTGCAATTTAGAAAAAGGTTATTAATGAGCCAAATGAATTAATCAGGAACACTTGAAGAAGATCACAATGCTGAACTTAACCAATGGTCCCTGAAGGAAATTGATCAGGCCAGTCCATCAATGAATCCCATGAACAATAATTTCAGCTTCTTAATCTCTTCTTGTTTTTTCACTCTCTTAAACTAGTTTTAAGCTCTTCCTTTACTAGAAAATCCGAATTCCCAGAGTTAATCAATAATCATGTCCTAAGAACGCTTCGTTACCTGCTCGATTAAGCGATGCACAGGGCTGCCATTAGAGGTGAGATTGGAAGTCTCTTTGTAAGTATTGTGAAACAACCAAAGAAGATCGTAGGTGAACTTGTTCGGCATCTCGTAAACGTAAACCTTAACCGGGAACCCCGTGGGATCTTCGTTCAACAACCGATTCTCTCTCTCAAACACCATATCATCGAGCTCCCTAGCAAGATGGTCACTCTCACCACGCACTGTGTCATCTCTAACCGGTAACGAGAGCTTCGGCGCCTTGTTAATCAAAAAATGCTCCAAGGAAGCGACGAATGACCTCTCCGTCCGCGCAGTCTGTACCAAATTGGTAACAGAAGGCCAGGCGAAGGAAGAGATAACGTAGACGACAATAATCGAGGCGACGACCAAGAGTGCATAAATTAGAAATCTCAAGCTACGTCTGCTGGATGAATGACGATTGTGCAGCTTTCCAGGCATTTCGAAGATCTAAATTTTCGACCATCAATTTGTCTGCTAAAGTGAGGAGAAGAAGTAGCGACCCATGGTTCCGTCCGACCCAGATCGGAAACGTGACGATTCACGCAAGCGACTGCGACTGCGACTGCGATTGCGGTGCGGTAGATAGAAGATAAATAGATAATCAAAGAGGATAACCAGGTGGCGCTAAAGTGCGTAACATAGTGGTTAATTTTATATGAGAAAGATAACCAGGGGCTTCAAACCAAGTGCGCAAGATAGTGTGCTTCAAACCAAGCGCGCAAGATAGGCAAACCAAAAGTCTCTACTCTCTAAGCCTAGCCTGTGGAGCTGTTGAACTCCAAGATAGATTCGCAATTTTTCTCATAAGTATCTCTTTTTTATATATACAATCACACAAGTGAAGTCAGAGATCCAGAAGGTTACTTGCATAAAAACTGTTCATGCATAATCCCAAACACCAATTCACTAGAGTTTTCTCACTTTAATAGAAGAAGAAAAAAAACATCTCAGAAGCGAATGAGATCATCGTTTTTAGACGGTTGTTGCTTCTTCGGGTCATTCCCTGTAGCAGCATTATTAGCGTCAGATGAAGAATGACCAAAACATTTCTTCCCAAATATCATCTCGTCGAGATCATCCATCATCAAGTCATCGCTGCTGCTTCCGCTCCCATGAGTAGTCCCACCTCGAGCACCACCCGAGAATTTCCTGACCAGCGATTCTTCTTTTTTCGCATGAATGGGAGACTCATCAGGCTCAGCGGCAACAGGAATCATCGCTGGCTCAGTTGCAGCTAATGGTGCACAAGGCTTCTTCAACTCTTCATACTTCGAAAGCGTTTTCACAAGCTCATCGTTTACATTCAAGGCTTCGAATAAAAGTGCTTCGTTTTCTCCACATGTCTCGATGATTCTTTGAACAGTGGTTTGGGATCGGCGACATTGTTGTACAAGTGTGATTGTCAAGTCGTCCTACAAAAGAAAAAAAAACAATGAAAATGCAATACTTTCGAAAATTTTATATAATGCTATAAAAAAGCTCATATCTGTAGGGTTGGATTACATGTAAAGCTTCCTGATGAGGTGAAGAGGACAGGACCGTTGAAATAAGTTCAATGCTGTTCCTCGCAACATCGAAAGCTTCTTTTGTCTCCTCCTCGGTGAAGCTTTGTACAGGAGGAGGAGCATTGTACTGCACTTGTGCATGCTCATTCACATGCTGAGCAAGACCAGTGGTGTCGACTTCTGGTATCGAGGAAGACCGAGGAGGGGTGAAAATAGGCGCTAAGCTCTCGTTGTCACGTCCAGGGAAGCGGATACCTCTCGATTTTAGGCTCTATAGTATTAAAAACAAAGGTAATCAGTGTAACATGCTCATAATTTGGTTGAATCTAGCAACGTAGTAGAGTGATAACGTAAAACAAAATTCATCAAAGTTCACCAAACCTTGTAAGTTTCTTCGAAAACTGGTAAGTAGCGGAGTTCACTGGTTGATTCTCCCCAAGCTTCAATCAATATCAAAGCTTTACTCCGGTTATTCACAACGGTTTGAGGATCATCAATCAGCTTAACCATTTCATCGAGGACTCTCTCAGCAGCAACCTCAGAGAAGGCTTTCTCACAGTTCTTAACACATGTCTCAAGCAAAACCAAGGCAAGGTACTGAATCCTCGGCTGCTTCATCATTATCCTCTTCTTTATCCCGCGGATCAAATCAACGCTGTTGATCTTCTCCTGGTTGATCATATCGCATAGTTCCAAGTTCATAGCCCAATCAGGTTCCTCTAGATTCTCCGAAGTAGCGTCTTCCACTAGTTTATCGGTTGGGTTAGGACCTTGGAAAAGTTCCTTCACTCTATAACTCATCGAGCTCACGCCAGCACTCACTTTCTTGCTCACTTCAGAACCTCCGATCTTGAGAAGCTCACTAAATGAGCTAACTTTGTCCATCAGATTGTCATTCATCTTCTTCGGGTAAACAAGAAACCTGGAAAGTCTCAAAAACATAAACAGTATCAAAACTCAAATGTGTTTTACATATATATTCTTATATTGATAGGTTGCTCTTAAGTCTAATATGAATCTCCAAAATGATTACAGTATCTGAAACTTTTCATCAAGCAGTAAAAGTCCACAGAGGCTTTCATATACATTTGATTTAACCGATCACAAATAAAATCCATCACAAAACGATCAAAATGAGTCTACAAAGTCACTAGGCAGTCGGATTCGGAGAAGTAAACTCGAATTGGGAACAAGATTAGGGTTTTTCCTAGGGAACCAAAATTCGATAACGATCTTCATTCATCGAAATTCAAAAGCAAACAGAACATACATATACTTAATTACTTTTTGATGATCGGCAAGGACGCAAAAGAAACGGTAGGGAAAAGCAGTCAATAACATCAGAAAAATCCAAAAGTCGAGCGAAGCGGAGAAGTGCGAGAAAGAGATAGCGAAATTACCTTAAGTTCGTCGACACGAGAAGTGATGATCAAAGCTGAAACGGAGAATGTGATCTGGTAAAAGAAAAAAGAGGCGAATAATGAAGAAAATCTACGACGGGGTCAATGTCGTTGACGTAAGAAAAATAAAAAAGGAAAAGTAGAAGAAACGCGTTAACTTTTAAGTTAAGGTGTGTTTGGTCGCCAGTATAACTTTATCCTTTAATTACTTTTATTTAAGTGAAGGAAATATATATATTCCCGTTCCCAAACAGAAGAGCCTTAATTGTTAAAGAGTTGAGAGAAGGACTGTTCAACTGCTCAGCCACCGTACTTTCCCACCTCCGTCGGGAAAATTAAGGTAAAGTAAAAATTCTGTAAATTCATAACTCACTTTCGATTCTCGTCCCTCGTAGATTGTTTTTATCAGTAAAAGTGCTCATTGTACGTTGTTTTTTTCTCTGCAACTCGCCATTGGTGAATCCTAGAATCGAAAAAACTTGCTCTCGAACAATCCTTAAAAGGAAGTAGCTTTATCTATCAAAGGGTCCGATACAGCTTTTGTGTAGGGCCTAGGCTACTTCTTGTTTTCGTCACTTGTATTAATTGAGAAGACTTCCTTATTCACTATAAGTTTCCAAAATTGGTAGTGTGTTTCTCTCGTAATCGCCAGGTTTAGTTTTAGTTTCTGCTTTCCACACTGTTTCAACTTTGTTTTGGGTTTGATTGAAGTCTTGTTCTTGTCTGTTTTCCTGAAAGATGATGGATTTGATGTGGTTAAGTGCCTTACTTCTTGGAGCTGCACTTGGATATTACATCAGCACTCTACGACAATCCCGCCGCATCTTTGTCCCCTCCAAACCTGTCGCCATAAACGCGGATTCCAGTGGAAATAAGAAGACTAAGTCCAAGGAACCCCTCGAGATTGAGAAACTCACTGACTTCCGCAAAAAATTCAAAATGGTTTTTAGCCTTACTCTTAACTATCTCCTTCTCTCCGAGACACAAGAACTTGATATGAATTTGATTCTTTTTTTTTGGCTTTGTCTGTGCAGGTTTTGGTAGCAAGGAATGATCTTAAAATGGGTAAAGGGAAGATCGCAGCTCAATGCAGGTGGTTACCAACTCTATAACGGTTTTGTTTTCTCTTTAGTGTTTCAATCATCCGAAGCATATCTTAAACTCTATTACTAATTCATTTTTTGGTTTTGCATTATGTAGTCATGCAACCTTGGGTTTATACAAAAAACTCCTTCGACGGGCGCCAAAAGCCTTGAACAGGTAAACCACACCATGCCATGTAGTCTACCTCGT
Organism: Isatis tinctoria; assembly: GCA_010577795.1. Classification (NCBI taxonomy): domain Eukaryota; kingdom Viridiplantae; phylum Streptophyta; class Magnoliopsida; order Brassicales; family Brassicaceae; genus Isatis; species Isatis tinctoria. The sequence goes on from CM021246.1 coordinate 33,713,266, forward strand.
TTACAGGGACCCGGACGGAGTTAAAAGTTTTGTGGTTTTCTCTTCCTATCACAGATGGGAGAATTGCGCCCAGCCAAAAGTTGTTGTCAAAATCGAGAGTGAGGAAGAGATGCTAGTTTTGCGAGTAAGTTTACTAAATTATTGGTGAGGATATTTTATTTCCTCTTTGCAAGATTGTAGATAGTTCTTGAACTTGGATCTAAGTTACAAATTGAATCTTAGCGGCCAAAGGATATAGATGAAAAATTCCTAACTCCTGTGTTGACTGTTTAGATGATTTCAACTTCAGAGTCTTAACACTGCCGTCAATATTGACAGGAAAGAGCAAAGTCCCTTAAACTGCCTACCCATATCACCATTGATGCCGGAAAAACACAGATCGCTCCAGGTGAGTCTCATAGTTACTGACTTACTGTCATTTGAATTCAAGCTGCGCTCAAGTTTCAAATCCTACTTAACCGTAGTCTAATGAAATAAGAATCTGATGTATATGTACTTGTATTGTTCTTTTCTCCAGATTCAAGGACAGTAATGGCTATTCTTGGTAAGTTATCTATGATCCGTCAATGTGTTTGAAAGATTATATTTTTTTTATTAAAAAAAAAAACCGAAATGGAGAAGAGGAGAATAGTTATATAGTAATCAGTACAAGGGCATTAGTTTAAAGTTGCAGCCACTTTTGACCGCTCTGTGTTGGAACATTAGTTAGATGGAATCTAGATTCAGTTTCTTCTAGTCATGAATTATTCACCATATATAAACTTGTTACTTGTGCAGGACCGGTGGATGTTGTTGATGATGTAACAGGTGGACTGAAGCTTATGTAACAACTCTTACATTCAGTATTGAGACAATCAAGCAGAAGGGAGAGGATGTGAACCGGCTCCATGTTTTTTCGCCATTGCCCGGTGACAAATCTGTATTTTCTTTCTTCTTAACCATTTTTGTCAGTGAGAGAAATGACTGCATATTAAAGTTAATTACTGGATTTTACATGAATTTGTACGATTGCCTTGCTAGAGAAGATGATCATATGATAAAATCTGTTGTTTATCCCACCAAACATTTGAAGATAAAGAGTAAGTTTTGATGCTTTCTTTTGTTTTGGCTATTTAAGAGCTATAAAGTGGTTATAGTCGTTTGGTTTCATCGTGCTGGTTAAAGCGATTGGGTTGATTCAGACTCACGCATAGGTAAGTGGAATTACCCTAGTGCTCGAAACCAACAATGATATTAACTTTCTCCTCAAGCTATCAAATTTTCATCAAAGAATATAAGAAAGAGCAAGTATCTCGCAATATTTTTGTGCAATCACACAACTACAAGACAAAAGACTTTGAAATCAGAATAAGCAAGATGCTCGACAAAGGAATCTTCTAGAAACAAAGAAATAATCTCCAGATGAAGAGCAGAAAATCCAAATTATGTACCTTTCTTCTTCTTCTTCATCCCCAAGCATTGTCAAACGCTGCTGAAGTAATCGCCTGAACGAATTCTTGGAAATCGATACAACCGTCACCGTCTCGATCTGCTTCCTTGATCATCCCCGTCAACTCCTCCGCCGTCAACGCGTGGCCTAGTTTCGCCATCGAGTGCGCCAGCTCCGCCGCCGTTATGTAGCCGTTGCCGTCGCGGTCGAACATTTTGAAGATGGCTTTGAGCTGCTCGTCCGTGTACGGACACTTGACCAGATCGGGCTCGACGAGTGCGACGAACTCCGAGAACTCGATCATTCCGTTGTTATTCCGATCTGCTTTCTGGATCAGAGTATCGAGTTGGTCTTGACTCGGCTTTAGACCGAGGGATCTGAGAAGCGAGGCTAACTCGAGCTCCGTCAAACTTCCGTCCTTGTTCTGGTCAAATGATCGGAAAATCTCTCGCAGCTCCGCTAATTGCTCGTCTCCTAGTTTCCCCGGCGCAGGCGTAGGCTTGTCTCCGTCGCAGCTCATCTTTCTCCTTTCAAGTAGCCGAAATCTCGGATCTGTTTTTTGAATTCGGTCAAGCCTCGATTTCGATAAACAACATTGTTTTTTCTTTATTCTCGTGTGCGAAGAAAGTTTTTTAGATTGATATCTGTTTCTTTTTGACAAGTCAACGACAGGTATGTGATTGAATAGATTGATTTCTAATTATGAGCAAGGGAATGATTTTAATTTATTAAAAATCAGTATCAAATAATAAATGATTTTCAGATGTCGTAAGAAACTAAAACAGTCAACGCTTGTTCGGCGGAGAGAAAACAGTCGTGCCAAAGTTTATTTATCCGGAGAAGTCGACCGATCACAGAAGGCCAGGAACGTTGCCGCCCGTTCCCAGTAGGCCATGTAGAGAAAACAGTTTGGCGGTAAAGTGCGTGCCACGGCAAAGACGGGGCTCAGATTATGCATGATCGAAAATTAGGGTTCTCTTTCGTCGTCTTTGATTTGTGAAAGAGGGAAAACATTTACTATAGTATTTGTCACCAAATGGGCTTCTTAGTTGTGGTCAAATGGGCCTGGGTCCAGTTACAAGCTTTACAACCGAGAGAAGATCAAAATTAATTTATTGGCCGTAAATAGTGCAAATTCCCTTAATAAAGCCAACAAGCTGGCCACTATTTTTCTTTTTATCTTTGAGATTGCGGAAAGTGGAAAAAAAAAAAGACGAGATTCGTTCGTTGGTTATAACCGTTATATATTTGATTGCGGAATGAAGTGACTTTTGAATCGAGTATGAGCTTTTTCGTTTGCTTTCACACGTGCCAATTAAGTAGCATCGAACAAGATCAGTGAGTTCTCTCCCAAGAATATATATATATATATATATATAGTGCACGAATGACAAAGCGATACTTCACTTATTTTATTACACATTGACAAGAATGAGACGTTACTTGAGAGTTTGATACATAGATTCGTAACACCTACTCTTGATCATATAAGTAAATTCACCAATAAAGAAAGATGGCTCACCTCTTGAGTAAAGAAAGATTGTGGAACTTGTGGCGATTTCATTTCCTGAGCGCATCTGATGTGAGAAGCCCCATCTGTTCGGTAAGATGGTTCATTTGTTGATTGTTGCTCAACACATTCCTCAGGTTGGATTGTAATTCTAGCTGCTCCATTATCAGCTCATTGTCCACTGATCCTGAGACTAGCTCATCTGAGTCGCCTATCCCTGAGCTCTCACCAAAGAACTGTTCCCACAATGAATCTTCAACTCCAGGAAGCAACTCACTTACCGCGCCACCGGTTTCTAGTATCATTGGGCCATCCAAAACAGCCATTATTGGATCCAGACACTCTCCATTGTCTGTCTCGCATCCAATAACATCCGAATTTGGGCTCCCAGAAGCTTTTGCTCCTTGCCTTGGAGCTAACAGATCAGCTTGAGGATAAGGTAAATTGGTCCCCAGGACTTGATTTGTTGTACCAGGGTCGTGATGTTTCATTGCAGGATACGAGTGTGCAGGATTGGATGAAACATCAGCGAATGCAACTCCAGATGCTCCATTTGAGGAGCTCCCATTGTCTGAAATGTTAGAATTTGGAACGTCACCCAAAAGAAAGCTCCCATGGTTGTTGGAGAGAGATTCAAGATGGCCATGCGAGTTACTCATGTTTTGTATCTGTTGGAGCATACTGTTTGCTGATTCGTTCATCGATGACTGGTATCTCACAATCTGGCGGCTAAGACCATTAACACCGTGGCTCCCAGTATTCTTCTGGTCCTCTACAGGTAGCCTCCTCTTTTTGTTGCTTTCGGAAATGTGTTGGTTTCCGTCATTATTCTGCTGTGAAAACTGGTTCAAGAAACCTGGACTCTGAACAGCCTTTGCTAGAAATGACATCATTTGCTGCTGCCTCTGCTCCATCACATGAACTTTCTGCCCCACATTCTGCAGATGATGTTCGGTAACTTGTTGCTGCTGCCTTAACCTCACAAGTTCTTGCATAAGGACGTTCTTATCCCGCTGGAGTCTCTCCACTTCTTCTTCGAGTCCAAACTTCCCCACTTCAACGCACGCACCAACAGATGAGTGCTGAACTTGAGGTTGCTGTGGAGGCTGCACCTGAGCAGGTTTTCGCCGAACAATAGTCTTTAGCAATTGTTTCTGGCCTCTTAAAAATCCCTCATTTGCAAATTCCCAGCGATCTGGATCAACTTTTCTGAAACCCTGAAAAGAAGATGCATGAATAATGGAACAATCATCAGACACAGGAAGTTACTTGGATTCCATTGGAAAAAAAAAGGAAACCAACATAGAACAGCGGTACATAGAAGTATAAACAAAAAGGCCATTGAATACTTCAATAACAACTATTCCAAAGAGGGTATAATATGATAAGATCTCTCCACTGTATGAGTCTAACTACAGCACCAAGCTACTATGGCTCAACGAAACTAATAGATGTTAGTGGATCGGCATGTACCTGGACGGAAAAATACAAACGAATGGAAAGCTAACGTGAGACAACTGATAGAAATTTTGTTTTGTGACTTAGAGCAGAAATGGAACTGCCGAGGAGCACATGTCCAAATAAGCCTGCAAAGTTCGTGGAACCCTTTCGGTAAGTAAGAAAAACAAAGAAGAACAAGAAAGAAAGCTATGTAAGAGTAATCTCTTTATGGTGCTGTTTTGACCTAAGAAAATTCGTTTGGAAAATGGGAGGAGAAATTTTTATTCCAGCCTCACAGACACAGATGCAGCTCAGAGACTTAGAAAACAAAATAAGAATGTCTCCACGCAGTATACATGTAATAACACTAGTGAAAAGTATCTGCAAAACAAGGACAAACCACAGGTGTAAAACATGGATCCACTCTTAAGCGAAGACACAATTAATGGATCTAAAAGAAACATCACAGAAACAACTAAAGGTGCATAGTTCTACCAGCATTGAAGACACTTTAGGAACATGAATCAGCATTATTCTAAACACTCATAGGAGTTGACTTGTCAAAGTCTATTCTCGCACCCTCTCCTCCCAAATCCTTCACAAGTGGTAATTCTTAAGAACCCAACTTTCACTACTTCCTGCTCTGAAGACAGCTAAGAATAACATCGCTTACCCCAGAAAAGAGACCACGATCTCTTGAAACCCTTACTATTATTAGTATTTTTTTAAAAAGTTCTTAACCTAAGAAAAACGATGAAAGATATATTCACTCGTTCCTATACCAAACTTCAACCTAACCAATAGGGAGAAAAAGAAGCACGGCAAAGCAAAAGATTCCCCCCAAATCGAACTATGAAAATAAGGTTAAAAAAAAGCTGATAAAATTAAAGACAATCGAAGGATGCTCACGTAGGTATTGAGCTGCCTGACGAAGCTGGAGAAGTTGCTGTGCTTGAAGTACTTGGGTAGAAACTGTTTGGCGAACTCAGGCACGTTCCAGACGACGAAGCTGTTGTTCCCGCTGCTCCAAGACACCACCTCGTCGGTCGATGGATCGTCAACCATATCGTAGGTCTTGCTCAGAAATGGCGGAATTGAGCTCGCCACCGTCGTAGACGCAGACGAAGAGTTCGCTGTCGGTACAGATTCGCAAATCGATCCCATTTCTATCCCAACAGTTGAAAAAAAAAAAAAAACCAAAAACAACGCACTGAAAAAAGGTAACTGATTTGAGAGATTCCGCGATTGACGAGATCACTACTTCGTTCTTCTTTGCGAAAGAAAACTAGAAAGAGATTTTCAAAGATGAAGTTCTTCTACAATTTATTTTATTAGTCTCTGCAAAACATTGCTTTTCCTCTGCTTCTTTTATTTATACTGAAACTTCTTCATCCAGAAAGCGGTGGAGTTTCGCACGAGTACCACAACGTGTCGCGTTTCCTACCGTTGATCTGATTTCTCTTTTACCGTCCGATTAAATTAATTACTCTTTAGATAAGAAATACCACGTGGGCCACTGACAAAACGTACTTGGCCTTTTTTATTCATTGACGTACCTGGTCTTTTTTCCTTAAGACCGTATCTGGCCCTTAACTTTTTTCATACGTGGCCGTTGAATTATTGGAATCTGGTCGCAGTTTATAATCACGTTTTTTTTCTTCTGCGTTTCGCGTTTTGCTCCCTGCTACTACTGCTTGCCGCTATGGAAGGCCACCAATACTAATTTTTCAAAAAATATTTATATAACACAATTTAGAAAGAACAAAAAAAAAAAACTTAAAAGACCATATAACCAAAAATAGGATCAAATTTAGGTTTTTATAAATAAAAAATATGAGTGGAAAATACGATTTTTTCTAGTACTTGATATGTAATTGTCTACTATGGAATGTTTGTTTCATTACATAACACTTTACTCTCTTTTTTTTTACTATTTTGTACTAACATAATAATAACATTGCTCCTTTTGGAAGAAGCACGTGATTGTCTGTGGCAAAAAAGCACGTGAGCCAAGATGCTTCGCTTCAATCGAGAAGGCCCCAAGAGGCAGAGGAGAGGGCAAAAGTAAGAACCTTTTTTTTTTCCCTCTGCTTCGAAACTCGAAACTCGTTCCTTGATTCCTTCTCGCGAAGCAAATTCAGATTACCCAATCAAATTCAAACCCACGCAGATCCAGATTGGGCAAGATCTACCCGGATCCTTTTAGGTCAACGGGTCGGATCCAGTGATCTGGCATTTCAAAATGGAAATGTGTTCGACGTTTGTGTGACGAGTTTTCATGATCTTTGCATCCCAAAACAATGTCGCACTTTCCTCGAAGATTCATAGAGGATCCAGGAATCTCTCTTCGCCCAAGTATTCACTACAGACCAATAAACCCTAGTGATTTAGATCGTTTGGAGCAAATCCATCGAGACATCTTCCCTATCAAGTATACATCTACTTCCTTTTTGGGTGGTTTTGTATATTTGAGATTCAACTTTCCAATTTTTGTGTCTTGTAAGAAAGTTTAGAGCTTTGATTCTCGATATATGTCGTCAGGTATGAGTCTGAGTTTTTTCAGAGTGTTGTGAACGGAGCTGGTATAGTCTCATGGGCTGCTGTTGATCGGAGCCGGCCTGATGGCCATTCTGATGAACTTATCGGTTTCGTTACTGCTAAATTCGTGCTTGCCAAAGAAAGCGAGGTGAGTTCTGGTTCTATGAAATCGTCTTTTTGTACAGAAATGCTGTGATTACAGGCAATGACCTTGCAAGGGGTCCTGTAAAGTTCAGATCTTGAGTGTTCATAATGTTTATGATCTTAGCTTTTGGTTTTTCATTCAATTCACGAAATGGACCTTTTTAGATTGTCTTTGTTCTGTAAGCGTTTGGATTTCTGAACAGAAATGTTGTGCTTACAAGCAATGATTTTGCAAGGCCCTGTAAAGTTTAGATCTTGAATGGTGAAAGGGTTCATAATGCTTAAGGTTTTAGGTCCATTCGTGATCCTGATCACTAAGCGGACCTTTTTATAGAGTGTCTTTGTTCTTTTAGCTTTTGGGTTGTTGTACATGAATTTTGTGATTACAAGAAATGATCTTGCAAGTGCTTGTAATGTATAAATTTTTAATGTTGAATAAGTTCATAAGGTTCATTGGTTTTAGCTTGCTTTGTTATCTTGTTTACTAAATGGGTCTATCTTCAAAGTGATTCAAATTGTGAAAAGCTATAGCATTGGAGCAGCTTGAAGTATTGTTTCGTTCGTAGGTTTTTTGGGTGTTTCTCTATATATCGAATAATCAATTCCTCGGTAATGCAAACGAGTCAAGTGCTGGTTTTTATCTTCTTGATTATATCCATCTTCATCAGCTGGCAGATGGTTTCTGTGTCTTGCACAGATAGATGATCTGATATGTTACGATTCCTCAAAAGGAGAAGAGACTTTGATCTACATCTTGACACTCGGAGTTGTAGAAACATACAGAAACCATGGAATAGGCATGACTCGTATAATCAAATCTGAAACGTGTTTTATCGCTTGCTCTAATCATTTCTGACGCTTCTGCTACTTTTTTTGTTTGTCAGCAATGTCGCTTATTAGTGAGGTGATCAGATATGCTTCTGGCTTACCGGTGTGCCGAGGAATATACCTTCACGTGATTGCACACAACAATCCGGCGATACGTTTGTACAACAGATTGATGTTCAGATGCGTGCGGAGACTAGACGGATTCTATCTAATCAAACGTCAGCATTTTGATGCGTTCTTGTTTGTCTACTTCATCGACGGTTCTCGATCTCCTTGCTCACCTCTGTAAGTACACAGACAAAACAAGTGTTCGATCTCTTGTAGTCCGCATTTTGATGAGAGTAATGATCATAAACGTACAATATAATGGTGGATAAACTATTTCGGAAATGGTTTTTTTTAAACCATGAACTGCATTTTTGCAGAGAGGTTGCAATGTTTGTTGTGAATTATATGAAGAATGGAATCAAGTCGGTGGCGTCTAAGCTGACGAGGAAAGAGGAGAAAGGCTTGAGATGGCTGATTTGCAAAGACACGGATTGTGTCTTACCCACTCAAACCAAACCTAACCTCGGATCATCATCCGGGTACGGATTCATTTAATCCAAATTCTATTTTCAATCAATTCATTTGATTTCTCTGTAATAAAAAGGTACCACGTCCTGAAAAATGTAATTAGCCACAGTTTTTATTTTTAAAGCTGATCTGATTAATCCTCCGAAAGGGTGAAAAAAGAGTTTAAAAACAAGAGAAAAGACTGATATCAGTATGTATCGTATCAATCGCTCCAAAGGCGAAACAAAAGCACCTCAAACTGTTCGAAAGTAGCCACCGGTATAAATTCATTATGAATTTTGTTCGGTTCGGTTTTATATGCTCATCAGTCATCATTCATCATCATTCATCAATCATTACGTGTGAATAGAGTGTTGGAAATTGTTAAGCGTTTTTTCACCACCCATCTTAAAATAGTCAGCTTTGTTGAAAATAGCTATTTTGCATCATTGGCTTTTATCCAGAAGAGAAAGAAACCACCTTTTGATGTCAAAAAATAGCTTAAACAATAAATTTATTTACTTCCCCAAAAAAGACCCATCCAAGGCCAAAAGAAAAAGAAAAAGTTCGTAACGCGGTGGCAATGGCGTCTTCTTCTTCTTCTTCTTCCTCCTCCTCCCTATCCGTCATTACCTTCCTCCTCTTCGCGCCTCTCTGTTTTTCTCGTGAGTCACCTTCGCAAATCCCAAACGGAACCTTAGATCTCTCTTTACTGTGGTATGGACAATTCACACCCGTCCAAAAAGAGAGGGTTCACGATTTCATAGAATCGCTTAACTTCGACGGCAAGGAAGGTCTTGATCCAAAGGTATCGTCGTGGTGGAAAGTGGTGGAGAGTTATCAAGAGAGGTATGAGGTGAAGGAGATTTACGGACAGAAGGAGAAGAAGAGTAACAGAACCGTAGCTCCGAGGATAAATGTGAAGATTGTCCGGAGTTATGTGGATGAGAAGATGAAGTATGGAAAGGAGTTGACGATCGATAATGGTGAGAAACTAGTTGAGACCGCCATCGGAAATATGTCGAAAGTGGTGCCGGTAGTATTACTTGCGGCAAAAGTTAGGGCTCATGGCGTAGGGTTTTGTAACGATACTTGCCAACACTACGCCCTCACCGTCAGTGGTATTAAAGGTTTGATTTTTTAATTTCCTCGTTAATTTATTTTCATTTTCTCCTCGTTGATTGCATTATATTGGAAAATTAATCTATGTGATCTCCACATAATTGTAAAACAGATTAAATTATACTAATAAAAATAATATAAACATAATTACGTGGATGCCAACTAGGTCAAAAAAAACAACAACCATACATAATGGTGAGCAACCCGGAGGTGCAATGTCCTGGAGAGTGCGCTTGGCCTTTCCACACGGCCGACAAAGGTCCACGTGGCATGACATATCAACCACCAAGTGGCGAAATAGGAGCCGACGCATTGGTTATTCAGCTAGCCACCGGTTTAGCCGACGTCGCCACTAATCCAGCTTTAACCGAAACCTTGTTCAAATCTGACCCACCGTACACCACCGATGGAAACCATAGCTCTTCGGTGTTTATCGCGGACCCTGCAACCAAGTGCACTCGGGTTTTTGGTAGCGGAGCTTTTCCGGGTTTTACTGGAAGAATCCGGGTTGACCCGGTTACTGGTGGAGCCTTTAATTCACACGGAATCAACCACTTGAAATTCTTGATTCCTTCTGTTTGGGATCCTAAGACCAAATCTTGCTGGACTCCTATGTAAACGTTGTCATTATTATACTCTATGCTAATCAGATTTGATCCTTTTGGCAAAATTGAACTTTTTAAGCTTGGTTTTTATGAAGGATATACATTTGTTATTGCAATAAATTTATACTAGTATACAATGGGAGTTGGAACGATCCTCGTGTAAATTAAATTCTGTGAGAAAATCAGATAATCCATGATTTAGTAAAGAGGTAAATATATTTGGCATATCTAAAACGCTAACAAGTAATAAGAGAGTAACTATTCATGATTTTAGAATATCCAAATAATGAATATTGTCTTTAATCGGACAAACGAAGAAGAAGTTAGGAAGTCCCAATTGAAAAATTAAATTTAATAAGGGTCGTTACAAAACTAGTTGTCTCTTTGTCATCCTATAATTAAATCATATTAGTGACTACAGTTATGATTAGTTGTAACTCTTAATTAGTAGGATCACCAGATCATCCAAACAGAGAAACAAATAATTTTGTGTATGTTACAAAATACTAATTAATTAATCGTAAATATTCTCTGCTGGCCTTATATATAGTCTCACTGTTCAACTTCCTCATCGCACTTGTGGTACAAAGGAGTAAACATTGACATGGGAAAGGTCTGTGCCCTTTATTGGTTATTTTTGCATAAATCTATTACACAAACTTACATATTTTTTTATTTTTTTGGTACTAAAGAACAAGCAAAATGGAGAATCAGACAACAAGTCCGAGAAGAAAAATCAGAAAAATGGAGATTGCGATCAATCTGATAAGAAGAATCAATGTAAAGAAATTGTTTTGAAGGTTCAGATGCACTGTGAAGGTTGTGCTTCACAAGTTTCCCATTGTTTGAAGAAATATGATGGTAATTTCAAATTAACACTAAACCATCGTGCATAGAATGTATCAAGTTTACAGATTTTATTATATTTCTATCTTGATTTACTGTTTTCTTTCTATCAAAATATATATTTCTATTTTTTAACATTTGTTTGAAATTTGAATTGTATTTTCTTCGTATAGTTTCAGGTTTTATGTATGTAGAAAAACGAAATATTGACAAGCTGTTTCTCTATACCTCCCATAACGGCATAACCATATAGTCTTTCCTAAATCTAGTTCTTAAAATACCATTAAAAAATTATATTACCTTTTTATATATATATACTGGTCGAAATATGAGTGTAAATGCTGATTTTATTATTTTTTAGGGGTTGAGCAAATTAAGACAGAGATTGGAGACAATAAAGTCGTTATATCTGGGAAATTTGATGATCCAATGAAGATATTACTAAGAGTGCAAAAGAAATTCAGTAAAAATGCTGAGTTAATATCCCCAAAACCTAACCCTAATCAAGATCAGAAGAAGGAGCCACAACAAAAGAAAGAAGTAGCTTTCTATATCTCTTGTATTTTCCTCTTCACAATTCTAGTTTTAGATACTGATCTCATATATATATATATATACAGACTGAACTTGGATATATCATATAAAATGATTTGCTAAATACCAACAACATCCAACATCATTAATCTTTCGCTTTTGTGTTTGATTCAGAGTACGCCGCAGATCCAAACTGCAACTTTAAAGATGAACATGCACTGTGAAGGATGCGTTGATGAAATCAGAAGAGGCATTGAGAAAATAAAAGGTAATCAATATATATGTGTGTATAGTATAAAAAAACACATAAAATAAATACAAATATTAGTTAAGATGTAGTATTTCTCGTAATTATCTATGTGTTAAACTCAAAATGATAAATATACACTGTCATGGTGTGGAAAGTTCAAAGCAGGACTTTTCTTAGTAAATTTCGGGATTTTCAAACGGTTAAGGCAATGCTACTAGACTAGTTCAAACCAACCAATATGTATGGATCGATATATTCAAAGCCAATATGTAGTTGAAAACCAACTTATAATTATGTTTGTTATTTGACAAATTAAAAGGTATTCAAACGGCGGAACCAGACCGGTCAAAGTCAATGGTGGTGGTACGAGGAGTCATGGATCCTCCAAAACTTGTGGAAAAAATCAAGAAGAAACTTGGGAGACATGCAGAGCTTCTAATTCAAAACACAGAGAAAGGGAAAGATAAAAAAGACAAAGATAAAAACGAGAAAGATAAAAAAGACAAAGATAAGAACGAGAAAGATCAGAAAGACAAAGACAACAATAACAAGAAGAACGAAGACAGTGATGGAAACAAAATATTTAGTTACCCTCCTCAATACTCAGCCCAACATAATTATCCCCCTCAGACATTTAGCGACGAAAATGTGCATTCGTGTTCTATCATGTGATTTTTGCTGACTCGTAAACCCGGAGATCTTATTAAGCTAAACTATGTGTTTTTTATGCTACACGTTTATATCTCAATAGGTTTACGTTCAGTTCAAACGGCACTTCTTATGATAATATGAACGTAAATTTGGTGTCTCCGCAACTGAATCAGACGTGTTCATTGTAATTGTAATACAATTGATTAAAGAATGTTCGATTTATTCTGGTTAACTTAGAGAAAGAATATTCGATTAGAAATGTACATTTATTATCTGGCCAGGCCCAGCCCGGCCCAAAGTGTTTTTTCGTTGAGATCTTGGGTCAAACAAATCCCCGACACTTATAAACAAAGAAACAAAAGATTTTGAACAAAAACATTTCCTTACAAAATTGTTTCCTTTGCTTGTGGGTCAAAGGACATGGGCATCTTCTTGCAATCAAGCGGCTGATCAACTTGCAAAAACATCACTATTGGTTTTTCCTTCTTGGCAGATTTTCGATTATTGTCCCCAATTTCTAAACAATAATATTGTAACAGACTCAACTGCAAAATTTATCTCGGCCGGCAAAAACAAAAAAAGGACATGGGCATCTTCTGCCCGACATACTTGGGCCGGGCCTCGATTTGGACGAGGCGAACTTGTGAACAGCCATTTGTTTGGGGGTTATAGTGTTAAAAATAAATGAAGAGGATGTACGGTTTTATTTGTATATTTAAGAAGGGTTCATTTTGCAATAATAATATAAGTTGAGAGTACTTTTTAAAATTTTATTTTGCATTTTATCCCAAAAGGGAAAAGAGACAGGGGAGGGAGGAAGAAGATTAGTTTCGATTTAGGGTTCATCAGAATTCGAAGCATCTGCCTTCCACTGTAAGAGGTGGCCTGTTTTGACTGCCGAAGACGTATATCGATCTTGCTCACTTCCAAGTAAGTACAGATATTATATGTTTTCCTGATTTTTTTTATTTTAATTGGCTAAAAATCTCTCTCCGGTTTAATTCATCATACATAGTACAAGGAGAGATTTCTTACGGATCGATGAGATGATGATTAAGAATCGATTAGTGATTCACTCGAGAAACGAATTTCAGAGTAGACTGAGAGTTGCAAGTTTTGAAGACGAATAGCTCATGTTTCGGTTATGTTCTTCAGATTTGAGCTTTTGATCTTCAGAAAGTGCACTTTGGTTTTGGTTTGATCGAATGTTATCTTTGGCAGGGTTGAATTAAGATGTCAGTTAAAGCAAGGAGGATCTCTGGTAGATTAGAGACTGTAGTAGCCAAGGCTAATTATGCATTTGATCCTGTGGACGATGACAAAATCATAAGAAACCGGCTTCTTACCCGAACCACCACCACTCGAGGCGAACCTCCACTGAAGAAGCTTCAGAAGAAGTTCACTTCTTTCGTACTCGAGGTGGATAAAGAAGAAGATAACTACAACGAGTGCGGCAGGCTCGCAAAGGCTTTCTTGCAGGAACTCACCACTTTCGAGATCCCTCTTCTCAAGAGCCAAGCGGTCGTGGAAGCAAACCTTAGGGAGAAAGAGAGCTTCGACGAGGTGAAAGACGAGACCGAAAGGCAGATCACCCAGGCGAAAGCTGAGATTGAAGATCTGAAGAAGCAGCTTGAGGAGAGTAAAATAGAGAGGCAGCATAAAGAAGAGTGTGAGACCATTAGGAAACTTATTTCCGCGCAGCCGCCGAGGTCTGAGACTGAGAAAGTCATATATGAACTGAAGAAAGAGATTGCTGAGCTCGAAGCAGAGAGCACTGCGAGCTGGAGGTTGCTTGAGCTAAGGAAGAAGCAGTTTGCTCTTCTCTTGCACGTGGTAATGTCCTAAAACCAGACTTTTTGTTTGTGGTTTTCATCAAAATTGATATATACTTTTGGAGTTTTGTTGAGTTTTTGATTGTGAGAACATTTGTTTTGGGCACAGGTGGATGAGTTGCAGAATACAATGGAAGATGAGCAGAAGAGTCTAGTGGATGAAATTCGGACAGATCAGAGGAACATAACCGAGGCTATGTCTGTGGATTAACTCCATATGTCGTGTACTTTGTAAGAAGAAACATGGTTTTCATGTGTCTACGTTGTCAAAATCGACATCTGTTCCCGGTTTCGGATATGCTTATTTGAAGCGAAACTGCGGTTATCCCAACTTGTGCTTTCGGTTTACCAAAACCCGGATTTTGGGTCGAAGAGATGAGAAACAAAGATTGCTTTTTAAAATTTTGCAGATTTAAGAAACTTGCCTAAATGGCAGATCTATAAGAAACCATGGGTCTCGTAATAAAGCGACATTGTGATGAGCTCAAAACCGGCTAAGAAATCGCCGGTGATAATGCATTTGGTGTGCGTATACTAATAAGTTTCCAGTTATCGGTAATGTGATGAACTCGTTTTCAATTACATACCGAGACTGAACAGTTGATTCGACTATACCGAAATGGTTTATTAGAAAGAAAAAAACCGAAATTGTTGGTGGCAGCAAATGCATTTTGAAGAATGTTAAATCCGACTTTCGATTTGTAAACTGTAGGAGCCAAAGTAAAACTGCAGAGTTTTGGTATGAATATAAAATATGAATGGAAGTATTTTATAGTAAATTAAAACTATTTTCCTTTATTGACTTGGTTCGAATGGTTTCGGTTGCTCGATCTTAATTGTGGACTGGATTTATGGTTTTCAGATGTAATCTAGCTTTGTTTGGTGCGGTTTCTATTTTTGTTCTCGATAATTTTTCTTACAAGTGTGATTGCATATTTCGTATTTCCTGCAAATCGTTATCCACAAGCAAAGCTTAGTGTTGATTTTTGGAAATAATTAATTATTAATAAAGAATAACAATGCGACCGACTAGCCAAATAGCCTTTACATTCCATATGTAGGTTTCTATTTTCTTGAGAATTTTTTTAGCAGCATTAGTGTTCGTATATTAACACACGTTTCTCCGTTATTTACTTGTCTCTCTTGTCACAATCTTAACACTAAAAATTAACTTTTGAGTGTTTAATTTGAACTATGTATTCTAATGTCATCTTTTTGCTTTAACTATAAAGTTTTACTTCGAATTAAACATTTGTTCTTACAAATATATCCCAAAAGATTTCACCTTACCCAATTAAAGCAGATGGCAGTTTTTTTGGAAAATGCGATTCATTGGTCAAAGCATTTTTTCTTAACTGAATCAAACTGAAAATAATGTAATTATATGAATTTTGCTTAATCTATTCACCTAGAAATTATAAGTGATCCCAGATAAAAGACCAGACTGAAATTTACTTTGACGTGTTTCTGTTATACCAAAAGAGTCACTTATTGTATTTACGATCGATTTAGAATTTTAGATGATTATATGCAAATTAGTTGAAGTATCATTGTGTTATCATTTTAATTCATTCTCTTATATTAGTTTTCGCAGTGTCCACATTGAACGTAGTAATAATACTGTATTTGTTTTGTGTGATGCGCATTTATTCACTCCAGATTTAAATATGAAATAATTTTGTATATATACACATTTATCTTTAATTTTAAATCACAGCGACAATAAACCTAGCGTGTGATGTAATTGTGGCCACGAGGTAAGATGTATGAGTAATGTTCAAATGCTACCCATCAATTAATTATACTTATACATCTCTTTTGTCTCCTCTTAAAGTCAAATAAAAATAAGATTGTGTCACTTTCGAGACACTATTAGTTCACTTCTTCTTAACCATCCTCAACTATATTTGAATCTTTAAGGAATAAAAGAAAAACACGATCTATAATCAAAACGAAGAAACATTATCTTAGTAGTCATTATACAACCCATAATGAATTACCTTTATCTAACATAATTTAGAGATGTATGGTCTTGTACATGGAAAACTAGTACTAAAATACATATTTCCCAAAAACAAATTTACATAAAATAATACAAATGTATGATAATCAGTTTTGTACAATATCAATGTTGTGTATACAATGGTCGAAAAAAAATAAGAAAGAAAATTCAAGACACAAACTGTATGAAAGTTAATTAACAATATCCATGTGTATATATATATCCACAGAAAAAATAATGCTATTGTGTTTCTTTTGTCTCTATTCACGAAATGGCCAAGGCTCCGAACAAGTTTGCCTGCAAAAAAGAAAAGCAAACCAATGATAAGTACTCGTCGACATTCAGCAATTAAAATATTAAATTATGTCAGTGAAAATGTTTAGATTCTCTAACTTACTCTATGATTTCTTTCCAATAAGAATCACTTGCTTCATCATCAATTATGTCACACCATGGCTGATGGTCTTGTGTGAACGTTGAGGTCGATGAAGGGTTTGAAGTATGCTCATTATGCTTCAAAATCTCCTTGTTCTTGATCATCATTGGGGTTTTCTTAGACTCATCAGGAGAGGCGGAGAGCAATGGAGGAATCATATCTTGATGAGAAAATACTCCAATCGGGCTAGAAAACGAATCCAGAGGCTGATGATCAATGCGTGCGAGGCTTTGGGTTGGATCATATATATTTTCACTAATATTTGGTCGGTTCTCTAAGAAAGAAGATTGGCCAAAGATATCATTGTTGGTGTGATGAATGCTAACGGAAGAAGAAGAGGTATTGTTGTTGTTGTTGAGGACTTGAATCATACTATGTAACAATTGGGCTTTTGCAATACTTGTTGCATCCAATTGTATATTTTGATTTAGAGTCAAGAGGTTATTGAAATTTGCGGCAGCTAGAAGTTGCGGCAAAGCGGCAAGAACGTTTAGATGGTCGGTTCTCGGCCTGTGGGTCACCGGATCGATCCCCATCTGAATAAGTTTCTTTCTAATATGCGTGTTCCAGTAATTTTTTATTTCGTTATCCGTTCTTCCTGGAAGATGACCAGCTATAGACGACCACCTATAAAATATATGACAAATAAATTAGTTAAATTGATATAACTATTTGGTGGGTTAGTTAAGCCTTCTACATATTATATTAGAATTTCTAGCTATAACAAGATAATTAATTATTAACTTGAAAAACACTGACGAGTACGTATGCATGCACCTACAAAAATCCAGTGTGGTAGGTTTACATATGTATGATCTATACCTCAACTAACCAAAAACTATATACTAGTATATTTACATTGATAACAAGTCACACTTTCAGACTATATACCGGTGGCAAATAAATTAAGATTTTAGAAACACTAAGATAAGACATTAAATTTAGTTAATAATTTAGCCAAAAATATTAATATTTAATTACTATAATTCATATATAACGAAAGAGATGATATAAAAAAACATATCGTGTGTTTAGTTAATCACACGTAGTCTACCATATTGTAGGTTTTTTCCTCAATTCGTTTATTTTTCAATCTAAAATGATATGAAAATTTAATAGTTTTAGCCAAAAGAAAAACACTCATTAAAAATAAAACAAGAACGTATAAAACACATATTTTCTCCAAATAAAACGTATAAACTAACACAATAATGTAACGATTTAATTGTATAAAACTTGTTGTAGAATAGAAAATTTGATCTGTTTCTGTTTTTTTGTTCGCTCTTGATCTCAAATATGATAATAAAAGCAATTAAAATAATCAATTTGAAAGAAAAAAGAATTATACTTGTTTCCAAGAAGAGAATGAAGGTTGATGATGGTTTGCTCTTCCTCAGCAGTGAAGTTTCCTCTTTTGATGTCTGGCCTCAAGTAATTAGTCCATCTCAGTCTGCAACTCTTCCCACACCGGTTTAAACCGGCTTGCTTTGGAAGAGCTCTCCAGCTTCCATGACCGTGTTTTCGTATGTGATTTATCAGTTTCTGGTCTTCTTCTGGCGTCCATGGCCCTTTCTTTAACCCGCTCTCATCGCAACACGGTGATCTTCCCATTGTACAATAGCATCTATTATATGAATCTGTAAATTTTTTTTAAAAAAATTAACCACTGAATAGAGTTCATACAGATTAAAGTGCTGTGAGCTGAGTAATAAAACAAAATAATATCCTTGATATTATAACAAATTAGTAAACACACTTTTGATAAGAAAATCGGATTTACACGCAGAAGATTGTTAAGTAAATAAGTTTTTTCTTCATTTCTGTTATTTATGTAAATGTGTTTGTAATATACCTGTTAGGAAGAGAGAAACTTGAGGAGGGGGAGAAGAATTGCGAAGGCAAGTTCTTAGTTAATGAGGGTAAGTGCTTTGTTCTTGCTTTATATATAGAAACATGGAAGAGGCTTTCTATGTCTTGTGTTTTGTCGGAACAAGGAGATCTTAGTTAGCTTTTGTGACGTGTCCTTTTGACTTTAATCCTATCAAAGAATGATCTGACGAAAATGCCCTTGGTGAATGCTAGAAGAAAAAACGAGGAGAAGAAGAAGAAGATGTTCAAGTTTGTGAAGCAATGTCTGGAATAAAAGTTGCTGCAACTAATTCATGTTGACAATGTAAAGCTTCTCAAACTTTTTTTTAAAAAAAATCAGAATAAAAAGGTTAGTTACTTACAATAGATAAGTATTCAAATAAGGAATAGGACTATATAATATTTGTTTAAATTACAAAAGATATATAAAAAAAACTAGAAACTTAAAATAGATACTATATAAATCTTTTTGTTAGAAAAGGGTACGATACTAAATAGAATATTAAGTTGAGTTAATCGGAACAGCGGGACCTTCTGTCAATCGAAGAGGGTTTTTGGCTGACAATTTCTTATATACATTTTACATGGTGTCGGTATATCATTCTCTCATGTTGATGAATTTCTATTCTAATGATCATATTATATATGTATTCTATTATTTTCATAGAATAATTAAGAATTTGTACAATTAACCCTTTGAATTTCCGTGGAACGAAACACATGTCTTAAATAATTTATCTTCTTTTTTTGGTCATCGAATAACTTATGTTGAGTAACATACTATATATATGAGGCCTGAGCTGCGAATCGTGCATGTCTATGCGCTATTGGAATAACTCTTTTCATTTCCAAAATATAATTTATAATGTTACGATGACCCAACTACCTATGAAAACATATTGCATAAGCTAGACGAACAGACAGTGTCTATGGACTACGGGTCATTGGTTAACTAAAGACACATCTGAACCATACATACATCAAATTATTTAATTATCTGAGCTGCAGTGTTATGTCTAAATATCTAATTATTCGTGCTAAACTTCATTCAAAATGGTAAAAGGACCATTTTTATGAAACAAAATATATATATATATATCCATAGTAGGGGTTTTCATAATATTTGTTTGTAAATATATTGTGTGTATTTTTTTTTTAACTTGGTGTATTTTTTGTTTCTTTTCAGATTTTTGTAGTCTTTCCGTAGTAAAATTTTCTTATATTCATGCAACATATATAGATACATAATTAATTAATTATATTCCCTGTTTAATTAAAAACATCACATACTGTATGTAGCATTTTAATTCAAAATAAATTTAATAAGTGTCGATATGGTTGTCCACTATTTGTATAAATCTAGTTTTAAGCACATCGAGACACGGCAACTATTATGTTTGAGATCATATAAACCAATGGGACCCCCAAAACCCTAACGTTTTCCAGCTACTAAAAAAGTTTCTTGATCTTTGCACGTAAAACTTTGTACGTGGCATTTATGTATAGTTTGCTGACATCAATTTTGAATATTAAGAGGCCTAATACATACATATATGCTTCGCATTCTAAAAAAATTGAATCGACATCCCAAAAAGTAATTTAATTAAAACTTATATTTTAAAAACTGAAGAAATAGAAAAATCTAGCACTTTATCAATGTTTCCAAACCATCTTATTATTCTACGTAAATTATTTAATTTTCAAAAGTAGTTCTTACAATCTTTTTTTTTAAAGTAGTTCTTACAGATTAATCTTAATATGCATATATATATATTTATATATATATATATACGTGACAGAATATCTATAATTTAATTCTAACAATTCATGATTAATAACAGTTTTAGATTCCTTTAAAAAATAACAGTTTTAGATTAGAAGGAGAAAAAAAGTATTTTTCGTACGGCAGAAGTTTCCAACTAATCCGAACGACGTGATAGCATTCTCACAGTTGATCTTCCTATAACCAAAAGCACACTTTATAGTTCGTCTACGGTGTTTATCAATTTATAAAAAAAAAATATACTACGATCGATGCTACTGTAAGGGAGTGAATTATATTTTCCCCCTAAAGTGTGTTAATTCATGCGTTCAAGTTTCTATATCACTTGATACATAAATTGTAATTTGTGACGAAGTACCAGTTTTGATTTGCAAGATGAGAAAATATATATTAAATGTTAGTAGATTCAAAGTTAAAATGTTCTTAGCTAGTGTTATGTACTCCAATTGGACATCTGGAAATGCCTAGGAGACTCGATTAATTAACAGCCTATTTAGTTTGATTTTTATTTTCAAACAATTATATATTTGATCTTTATGATTTTATGTCTTTAATTTAAAAAGAAATAAATTATATTGATAAACTACTGATACATGATTATTTAACGGACTACGTATATATGACTAATCAATCGTATATAGATTAATCTTCCTCCTAAATCCACATGCATACTCAATTAGTCTATTTATGGGCTGATATATCCGATTTATTCGAAATTGTTGGAATAATTTTTGTTTACATATTTATGGAAAATCGAAATGATCAAATCATAACCCTTTGGTCAAAACAAAAGAAGATCAAATCAACTGTGCATCGTGAGTTTTATATACCGAGTTTTAATGATGGAGGCTAATCTAGTTTTTAACATCTGATCCCCGTTACAGTTCAACTATTCTCATACGTTGATACTAGTAAGCTTTGAAGCTACGTATATCTTTCATGACAAGAATACCCTCTTAGAAAAAAGTTTCCAAAAGAGATGATAGTAAAATTCAAATCTCCTCAAATTGATAAAAGGACAAAACTAAATTATCTTAATCCATGTAGTAATTTTCTCCTTAATGCACAAACCAACGCCATAAAATTATACATACGGACGTTAATCCTTTTTATGTGCTTTTTAAAATACGTACATGTACACGGCACATATATAGAATCAAGTATAATTTGTGTATTATTATATACGTACACATATGATTAAACCTTCAATGTTTGCTAAAAGACAAATTAAAATAAATTATACACTCACGCAAGCTAAAACCTGACTGAATTTTGCTACAATACTCGTAGTTCCCAAAGCATAACACAACATAGTTTAAATAGTAATTAATTAACTTAATTTCATAAAATGCTCAATTATCTCTTCCGAACCATGCAGTTTAACGTCACGTTAGGATGTAAAGAGTGACTTTTCTTCATGCACTGTCACTAGTGGACGAAACCAGATATTTGAATCTTATAATGCTTTATATTTTTTGGTATTTGATTTAAAAATAATTCACGAGCAATAGATTCTTACGCTGTTATATATGAATTAATTCAGTAACCAAAAATTATACAAGTTCTAATCAATATCATTTTTGTTCAAAAACCCTAAAGGTTGATCTAGAAATTTAAAAAGCTGTAGCTTTATATATAATACATGAATGCAATACATTTAATACATTATACATGCATAGCGTAATACTGTATCCTGCTATAAAAGTTACCTTCTCGTTCGATTCAACCTAACCGGCCAGAGTCCAAAAACCATTCGACCCGCGCATAGTTGTTCAATGATATCGGCTTTGGGTTTAGGACCACCGACCACGGACGCAATTAAGTTCATCACACTCCCCAAATCAATACGATCGTGTATAAATATTGCGCGTATACCACATAAATAATCACTAATGTGTAATTATTTCAAAATGATATGGATTTATTTTACGGAAAGCTGCAACCAAATTTGTATTTGCCCTATGTATATGAAAAGAAACATGGACGATACCTCATTTAGTACACATATTTTCGCATAATGTTCAATATTAGCTTTTTGATATCTACATTTCCTTAGCCTAATTAAGAAAACACCTTCCATAAAGATTATATCACGCAGTAATTATAGCGTAATTTGTAGTGAGAAATTAGTATTCATTTGCGTATAAGACTTGTTCTGGCTCTTTTTCTAAAGAAGTTTGATAGATAATAACATTTTTTTAGAAAAGTAATATACTTTTTTAATTCAACTACTTTTGAATAAAAATACATTTCGGGTTTTCCGTTCAAATACGTATCTATAAAACACAACAATAAGTTGGTATATATATATATATGTCTACACTAAAAAACACTGAGTACACAACCATATATCTTAAGACTAACTTATACTTATTTTGCCAAGTTTTTATATATTTGATTTTGTTTGGAATATAAATTAGTCTTGGCTGAAAATGTTCAACTTATATATTATAGTACGGCCATTGAACCCAAATCTGACATGCGCTGTTACAGATGACAACTCATATTCGAACCCAAATCTAAGAGAGTAGATAGATATACGCTTTATTATCGGTTACCCTTAACCGTACTCGTTATGGGCGAATTAAAAAGGAAAGTGAACAAAATTCATATACTTTGAAACCTAATACATTCATATGTATAATTTGATCACGCAACATCAAAGATAAGTCGGTCCAATTTTTTTGTTTACGATAAAAAAAACACCCAGAAAGTATGCAAACTATGAACGTTCCTCTATTCTACGTAGATTCAAGATGAATGGAACAGATGAATGGAACAGATGAACGATTATCTCTCTTTTACCTTCTATGTATACTTTAGTTAGTAAACAAAGGTTTCGTTAAACTAGAGACTTGCCTATTTTGAAACAACGATTTTACCTTTCTCGACTTTATTATCTGTTTAAAAGTCAAAGATTATGAAATATAACTTTTGACTTTTTTGCTCTGGTTAAAAGGTTGGGGATAGGTCCGATAGGACCATATAAAAGGTTATTAACTTTTTTTAACCGCGAGAGACTTGTAAGTTACTTACCGTGAGGAACTTGCGTAGCAAGTCACCTACCAGTTTGTGAAGAACCAAAGATAGTTAAAGGTCTTTGTAATTAAGTTCTTCACAGTCAAAGAAACAGGGAATCGTGTGGAAGAATTCGAAACCAAGGGATTACGCCGACTTTGGTTACGAACCTCAGTTTTTGTTCTTTTTATCAAAAACTTTTATTATTTATTCTTCAATTTTGCAATAACATTACAATCAAACAAGGCGACTTCGTTTGCACTTTACACTCATGTTATCAGTTTACTATGTGGATAAGACAAGAGTTTATATGTAATGCAAAAAAAGTATTCCTGGATATTTGAAGAGCAAGAATAAATCACAAACCTATACATTAACATAGACTTTGTTCTGAGTTCGTTGATGACGTACCAACGAAGAATACAGCAAGCCAAAAAAAATAGAAAGAAGAAAAGAATCATAAGCCAACAACTTAATACAAACCTATCTCAGAAGCCATTACCCAAAAATAATATAAAAATATAAGAACACTTGTGAAGAAGTCTAAATGATGATGAGGAGAGATGCGTGTAGTTGTATATGTAATAGGCCAGATTCCGCAGTACCACAAAACTGTAGAAAAATCAAGAGATGTTTTTATTTATCTCTGATTCACAGGTCCTTTCTTCTTGAGAAGATTCCCAACTTTACCAAACAGAGTCTTCTTCTTCTTCTTCTCCTTCTCATTCACCAGCTGATCTTCTCCCGTTAATCCATTCTTGGTTTCTTTCATGTCTTTGGGTGAGGTTTTCTCGCTTTCGTCTATCATGTTCGAGTCATCCACTTCTTCTTTTGGATACTCGTGCTCTGGTTCTCCCTTGTTGAAAGCTTCTTTCTTCTCAATCTGACAACTTTCCCACATTTTAAATTCAACTTCAACTGTATCAGCATTATTATTACTATCTGGAGAATCTTTGTTTTCTTTGTCCTCCTCAAGTTTTACGTTCATACCACCGAGCGTTTCTAGTTTAGAACACTGCTCTTCTGCACTTCTGTGACCATTCTCCTCAGAAAACTCAACCACCTTTGGAAGCAAATCATAGTCCTTTTCGCTCTCACTGAACTCACCAATGTCTTCTTCTGTATGTTTCTTGGCCAATGCTTCCTCGAGTAATTTCGATAACTCCTTGATCTTCTTCAGAGAATCATCCTGTTTTACTCTGAGTAGATCGTTCTCATGAACAACGCTCTGAAACTCAGTTTCTTTGTCCAACATTTTCTCATTTAGTTTCAAGCTTTCAGCTCTTGCTTCCCTGAGAGTTTCCTGAAGATAAATCACCTCATCTTCGACTTCTTTAAGACTATCTCTCATCTCGGATTCTTTCTTCCATGCTGCATCAGCTTCTTCCTTGGTCCTTTTAACCAAATTACCCAACCTATTCATTTCTTTCCCCATTGAAGAAACTTCCGCATCAAATTTCTTCACGTGATTCACCAAACCGGCTTCTCTCGTCTCCCAATCTACCATTGAGCTCTCGAACTGTTTCTTGGTTTGTTCCACCGCACTGACAAGAACATCGATCTCATGTCTCGCCTCGTCAAGCATCTTCTCGTACTTCTCGTTTGTTGCTTTGATGACCAACTTCAGA
This sequence comes from Isatis tinctoria, assembly GCA_010577795.1. Taxonomy (NCBI): domain Eukaryota; kingdom Viridiplantae; phylum Streptophyta; class Magnoliopsida; order Brassicales; family Brassicaceae; genus Isatis; species Isatis tinctoria. The sequence continues at coordinate 33,738,286 of CM021246.1, forward strand.
TCTTCTACTTGTCTTTCATAATCCTGATCACCTTGACTCAGCAACTTTTCTTTCAACTCGCGTGCTTCACTCGAAACTTCGTGCAATGCCGAAGCTAAACTCTCCATAGCTTTCTTACTTTTCTCCTCTTCCTCTTTCGAGCTCTCCAGCTCTGACAAGATCTTGTTTTTCTCTTCCAAGAGCTTTTGAACACTTGAAGTAGCATCTTGTTCCTTCCTTAAAGCCTGATTCTTCTCCTCCTTCACTGTTCCAAGCTCGTTCTTCAGTTTCCCCGCCTCTGTCTCGACCTTAAATAATTCTTCTTCTGCAACACCTATCCGCTGTTCAGATTCCTCAAGATCCTCCTTCTGTCTAGCAGCCGCCGTCTCCAATAACCCGACTTTCTCCTTAAGATCAGTAATTTCAGACTCCATAGCGTGCAATCTATCATTGCTTTCTTCCAGCTGCTTCGTCACTGAAGCCAGAGAAACCGAGGCAGATCTCTTAAGCTTGTTAGCTTCCTCTAATTGCTCCTCCAATTCTTCGGCTTTGTTATGCCACTCGTCAGCAGAGCCGTGCGCATAAGACTCCGCCATTTTCGCAGCTTCTAAATCAACCTTAAGCCTCTCAATGATCATCTCTCGTTCCTTGACCTCTGCTTTAAAACTTCTCGCATTCTCAAGTTCTCTTTTCAAAACCACTATCTCCGCTCCTAGTTTCGAAGCAATCTCCTTGTTAGAGATGGTTTCCTTCTCTCGGGTTGAATCAAGCAGAGCCTTCAACCGTATCAACTCCGATGACAAGATGTCCACTTTCTCTGCATGAATGGCAGCCATCTTGCTAGCATCATCTGCTTGAATAATAACCTTGCTCTTGGCATCATTAGCTGCGACCAATTCTTGACTGACTTTCTCCAGCTCCCGTGTTACCAAAAGAAGAGCAGCCGAATCTGAAGCATGCTGGTTCTTGACATTCTCGACTTCTTTCTTCAGTTCTTCTTCTTTTCTCTGAATTGCCTCTATCCCTGCCTCGACAGCCTCGAACTTCTCGATCTCGAAATTCTCCTCGGCCTTTTTCTGAGCTTTTAAAGCCTCATCAAGTTTCTCCGATGCCTCTTCAGCTTCTCTCCGCACTTCTTTAAGTTCATCAAGTGCTTTGGCTTTTTCATTCTCAAGGGATACTATCAGCTCATTCGCTTTCCTCAGATCTTCCTTAATTTGGATCAACCGAGGTTGCGATTCTGATACTTTCACAGCCCGTGTTTGAGTTTTCTGCAAACAATCATTAGACAACAACAATGGATATCAACAGTTACAGCATAGTGTGGCAAAAAAATCCTAAAACTAAAGACCAGCAACGAAAAGGCTTCTTAAAGCTAAGACCAGTAACGATAAGATAAATCTATCGTCGACACACTTACTTCTGGTGGGGTTGGAACCTTGGGAGACCTCTTTTCAGAAGAAGGCTTTGAGTTAGCAGAAGAGCGGTCAAGCGAAAGCCGCGAATGTTGATTCGGTGAAGGAGAATTGGGTTCAGATCTAATCATTGTCCGACTCAGTTTAGGAACTCTTAAAGATCCTGGAGATGATTTCCCCAGAGTCGTTTCAGATAGGCCAGTTCTGCTTCAGAAAACAAACAAAAGTCTTATCAGGCAAGCAAAAGGAGACAAGTGTGAGCCAACAAAACTTACAAAAGTCGTGAAAAAATAAAAATACAATCTTAATACACACATCAACAGTAGTCTTAAGTCAATGCTAGTGAGTGATTGGTAAAACTAAACACGATAAGAACATTGAGTCCATCAAATCATATACAATCTCATAGCCTGTGATTCCTCTACCATGAACTAGTGCATACAGATCTCAGTTTCTTTTGGTCCATTAATCAAAAATTTACTCATGCTTGGCAGGTATAATGATCCAGCTTGATATAATTGAAACAAGACATTTATGAAAATCTCAGCTCACAGGAAACATATAACAATAACTATACAAGCATCATGAAATTAACTAGTGCTTGTAGCTAAATATAGAATATTTTCCGCTTTTGATTCAAAGATCAATCAAATTTAAACAGTCCAAATAAAACACACTGATTAAAAAGAAACCGAATCCAAAAAGTCTAAATATTGTCGAGTCTCGTGAATCTGTGAATTTAAACAAGAACTAGAGTTCGTGTCTCTCTCTCTCTCACTCTAGTGAAGTCCCATGTTAAACCAGCCGAATCAAAGGAGGCATAAAAGAACAAAATTGGAAGGTAGAAAGAGAAATCAAATAAGAATCCAAGATAAAGACAAGAGCTAAGAACTCGACATGGAAACGCAATTAAAATAAGGTGAATCAGCTTAATAAGATTTAAAAATTGCAATAATGATCATGTGCTACAAATAGAATCCTTTAAAAAGACAACGAGATTAAACCCTAAACCCAGGCCTATTAGATCTACTCGACCGTAGACAACGAAGAAACGTCAGAGAAACTCTGTTTCGAAAGAGAAGAGACTAAACCCAGATCGGAATTTGAATCGACGAAAATTTTCCACCGATAAGTTTGAAGAGAGACAAAAGGAGATCGGAGACACTTACTTAATCTTAGCAGCCATAGCCACAGTTTCAGTTTGCTACAGATCACTGATGATTGAAATAGAAAGTAACACAGATGACGATAGTACTAAAACTTTTGAATCTTGGAACTTTGAAAAATCAAATTTGCTCATCAAAACAGGGTTTGCATGTTTGAGTAGAGATCAAGAGATCAAGAGAGAGACAATGATTTGGTCCATCGGATTAAGGAAACGATTGATGAACCAACAGAGAATGATAGAAGTTGGTGAGGTTTGTCTCCACAGTGGCCACACAGACACTCCTAAAAAGCGAAAAGCATTCATATATATAAATATATACAAATGGATTAAAATAAAAACAAACCAAAATTCCGATTCGCATTCCGATCTTACGAGATAAACGCAAACGATAACGACCAAATATAACGTATAAACAGTAAATATTCGATTAATCATAAACTAAAACGTGAGATTAGGGGTTAAAGACTAATGCGTGAGCTCTGAATGACAAAACTAACCTTTATTGAAAGAACACAATCAATAAATGGAATTAAAACCTCAATTCAATATAGTTAATGTGGAATGAAAAATATCGTTAGTCAGATCCAACATGAACTTTATCAAAAACAATTTTTGTTTCCTAAAAAAAATATCATAATTGATGCTTTGGTTACCGTTTTGTCATCAATCGTACGTCTAACTTTTTGCAAATGTTATTGTTGATAAATGGTTACCGATCCAAATTAAGTTTTAGTAATTTTATTGTTAGAAAAAAAGATGGTGCGATCAAAATTGATAAAAGTAAAGCAACAACCGGAGAGAGAACGAATTCAAATGTATATTTGATTGATAACATATTGCCTTGATAAAATCTTTAATTTGAAATAATGTTCAACATTTGTTGTCAAAAAAAAAAAAAAATCAACCGGCTTAGTGATTAGTAACCGGTTGACATTTCTGATAATCAAACAAATAAGCTTTTGAAAAAGAAAAGAAAAAATCTCGCTTGGAAAATGTTCAAAATTGTCGCGGGAAAATGAGTGAAACTTTCGGCGGGAACTATATTCACAATTTCCATTAATTAGTAGTATTGTATTAACTTTGGCATAGGAAAAGTGGAATTTTGTAATTACCCAGATATTAGTTTTGAAAAGGTAAATGATATGGTAAATGTTACTATTAGTTGATAATTATTTAAGACTCTTGAGCTTAAAAATCCCGAGAAATTTCCAGAATCTTCTTCAAGCGCTATATCGATTTACTTCCGTTGAAGCGACCGGCGTTCCATTAGGGTTTCCATCGCTGAGAGAGAACTAAATCATGTACGGAAGCGACTTTGACGGTAACGCTGCTTTCGCCGGCGGCGGTTTCATGCCTTCTCAGGCAACTACGCAAGCGCCTGACTCCGCATCGGCCTTCAACAAGGTTTCGTATCTCTAATCTTCTTCTTCGCCATCGACAGATTTGATAAATCCTTTCCGCGTTTTGTGCTATTTAAATCTATATCTATCGCGCTTAAGATTCTTCTGCTCAAGCTCCCTCTTATCATGCGGTTGTGTTTTCGTGCCCTATACTTGTTTTATGCATCCGATTCTTTCGGTTTCCAGCGGTTTCTCGGGAAAAATTGCAGAAAGAAGCATAATAGTTTCGCTCGATTTTTCTAGGAAATTTCACATGGTTGAAAAGTACCTAAATCACAAATTGCTGACCAGAGAGATCTGAAAATGTAGATTTGCCCGTGACTTTTGCATCCTATCACAAACCTGTGCATGTCAATACAATAATTGTATGTTTTTGGAGTTGTGGAACTGGATATAGACATCGGATATTGCTCAGCATTTCGCTTGAACAAAGTTGTAAGACATGAGTTTTCATCACTGTTCTGCAGAACCGCGAGGTACGTACGTTGCTTCCCTTGACACTGAAGCAGTTGAATAGCGTATCAACCAATGGCGAAACGAATTTTTCCATAGACGGCGTTGATATTAACACTGTAAGCTCTTCAGCAGTTACTCTTGTTTGCTCATATATTATGCCCTCTTACTGTTTTGTTGCGGCATCGGTTGAGTTTGAAGTCTATTGAGTCAAGTTTAGTCAAGTACGTTTCTGCTACAGATTTGATGTCCAATAAGTTGAGCCATTGAGCTTTGTGTTGTATGTGTTTAGGTTGCAATTGTTGGACGAATTTCTAGAATGGAGAACAGAATCACCCAGGTTGATTTTGTTGTAGATGATGGTACTGGCTGCGTTGAATGTGTCAGATGGTAGGTATTTCATTTTCTTCTATTTTAATAGATCCTCAACATAGCAATGCTGTCATAAGGGTTCAACAATATCTTGCTAATTCATGGTGAACAATAATCTGCAGGTGCCATGAGCGTCAAGAAACTGAAGAAATAGAGGCAGTCAGGTATGATACTGCAGAACATTTGTAGATTCTTTGATTTGGTATAGCAGCTAATTCTGATAGTCCACATCTGTTGCAGGCTGGGAATGTATGTTCGCCTACATGGACACCTCAAAAGTTTCCAAGGGAAGCGATCTGTGAATGTTTTCTCAATCAGGTACCTTTGTTTCCTTGGCATACTCGATCGGTCTATGGTATACTTGGCTTAGCAAACCATATCATATTCGACTTTCTAATTTTGAGATTTTTAATCTTTGGTAATTTTTTGTTTGTGGCTTAAGATGTGACATATTCTATATTTCTTTGTCCAATTAAATGAATTTTCTGCAACTGAAAGATTATACTCGAGTCTAAATAATATGCTTCCAGGCCTGTCACTGACTTCAACGAGATTGTACACCACTTTACCGAGTGTATCTATGTCCACATGTACAACGCCAAGTCACGGGTATTAGCCTATCCTTCACCGTTATTTTAAGCTTTTTTGTTCCACAGCTTAAAACTTGTTCGTGTTATATACTAACCTCAGTTACTTCAGGGTGGTTCCATGACTCAGGCTACTGTTACTCCTAGGCCCCAAGTGCCATATTCAACAATGCCAACCCCTGCAAAGCCATACCAAGCTGGTCAATCTAATCAGGTAACAGACAGATCCAGCCTAGAACTCAAATTTTTATATGCTCTTTTGTGGCCGTCTTCAGTTACTGCTTTTTCAGTTCCCGAACCAGTTCAATGATCCAATGCACGGCGTAAGGCAGGCAATCTTAAATTACCTGAATCAACCTATGCACCTGTAAGTTCATCTAATATCCCCAAAGGATTCCCTTAATCTTGTCATATATATCATTCACACAACTTTCAATACTCATGATCAAACTTCAGTTCATCAATAAGCATATCAACCACTAAAAAAATCTCTGCGAGCCAACCTTAGTTAAGTGTTTTAAGTAAAATTCATTCAGCATACCACATGTATAATAAGCATTGTTGCTGATGTTTAACCTAAGTTGTTGCAGAAAGTGAGTGTTCTTGTGTTAGTTAATTGTATTGCCATTTGAAACTTACTTTCTTTCATTGGATTTTCTCTTTCTCTTCTCGATCAGTCATGTAGAAGCATGACTTGAATTTGATATTTGGGTATATATTCATTTTGAATCAAAATCAGTACATCCGAAGCTGGAGTTCACTGCGATGTGATTGCGCGCGAGCTTAGGATTCCGCCACATAAAGTCAAGTATATATCTCCCATTCTCACTCTCATTTCCCTCTCACTGGCAAAGTTACAATATAAGAATGGAAACTTTCTTGACAAGAATTGCTTGGTCTCTGTATATTTCTATGGCAGGGATGCGTTAGAACAGCTCTCAAGCGATGGCTGCGTTTACTCTACTAGCGATGAGACTTGCTACAAATCAACCGCAAACGCATGATGAAAATCGATTTGTTTCATCGGATGTCAAGTAAAACGTGAAAAAACAAAGCCCTTTGTATAGTCCCAACGGTACGACAACCTATGGCTTTAAGACTAAACATCTGCCTAATAGCTTTTGGATTTCCTAGAACCAACTCAAAGGTTCAATCAAAATCCTCCGGTCTTATGTTATTTACTTGGTAGAATCCCTCGCCTTAGGGGTAGCGGGTCGGCCCGGATTTGAAGTCCGGAACCGAACCGAATTTTGGGCTGGGCCGTTTATTTCAGTTACAGTTAGAATCTAAACACCAAAAACTTATACCTCACATCGTCTATGAAAAAAATTGATAAAAAAAAACAAATATCTTCGGGGTTAATAATATTCTACGTTATACAGATCATCAATTGGAGTTGGTTAAGGGTCCATAAGTATTGTCAAACATAAATAATCAAATTATTATTTTTTCTCTTTTGCAGATTTTAGTGACCTGACCATTGCTAGTTTTTTTTTTTTTTTTTTTGACCATTGCTAGTTGTTTCTTGACTAGGTGAAATCTTTGGGATATCATTTGTTTTAAGACATATGAAAATGCAAATGGTAGTATTAAAAAAAAAAAATCAGATAATTGGTCTAAAAGAGTATTATCAATATAGGAATAGTTCCGTAGCGTCCCGAGTCACCGAGAGACGTTACACAGATGTTAACAAATAGTGAATGATAACAAAATTTACATCACATAGAGCAGAGATTAGTTCAATCTATGATACTACAGAACCCCTTAACACTTGATGTCGGATAGATTATCGTGAAGTAACGATTTTTGCTTTATGTAGAAAAATAAAGATTGGATTCAAGACACGAGACATAAAAACATAACCTGAAGTAGAGAGACACTGACTGAGTGACCAACGATTAATAGAGTTAACGAGAGCAACCTCAAAACTTATTTAAGATGGAGGAATTATATGTTTTTTTACATCCAACAATCGCAGAACGTAATCAGATGTTCATCGATATGATTAACAACAACCGTTGTACGGAAACGCCGGACCGGTGGGACCCCTTTTAATATGTGAAACTAATGGTTTGTTTTTTCCTCCTCGTTTACTTTTTTCTTTCATTTTCCCGAGAAACAAAAAAAGAAAAACGGCGAGAGAGAGAGATGGGAGAAAATAAAAATCAGTCGCATGGAGAAGAAACGAAAATACGGATATGGTCCAAGAAGCTAAGATGCTGTGGCCGATCCTTGCGCTTGACGTACCCACGCGCCTCGTTCTCCGTGTACGCGCCGAACGATCTCCCACGATTCCTCTCCCAGAGCTCCTCCTCGTAGCTCTTGTGCGCGTAATACGCCTCCACCACGCACGACGGCGACGGCTCTGTTTCCAGATCTCCTCCCTGTTCCTCTGACGGGGCGAGGCGGATAGGCTGTCTGACGTAATGTCCGCGAGTGATCCCTTCGAGCTCGTCGAGACGCGAGAGACCGCGAGGAGAAACCGCGTAAAGCTCGCCGGTGACGCGATGTCCCGATCCAGGCTTGTTGAGGAGGAAAGGGACTCGGTATGGTCCGCAGACGAGGGGATATTTGTCTAGGGTTTGATATACTCCTTTGAAAGAGGCGTCCCCGGATCGGATCAGATCTTGCATCAGGACGTGATTCGAGAATCCTCTCTTCAGTGTTCCGTACGTGAACACGAGCGTCGTTTTCGCGGTGATGTCTGTGGTGGCCATCGCCATTGTTTCGTGGCCCATTGCCAGAAAAACAAAAAAAAATGGATAGCGAAGGAGAAGAGATCTATGGAGAATTTTCTATGGTTGGTGAGAAAATAGAATCAGAATCGTATTAAGAGAGAGAGAGAGAAGTATGAAAATTGGAATCTCTGATTTTTAGGGCGTGAAATTTGGTTAAGCCGATGACGCGTTTATATACTAGTGGATTTCGTCGTCTGCTCAGCTTATTGTTTTTTTTTTTTCTCCAATTTTTTAATAATAAAATTATAGTAATTAATAAGCATATTTTTCAATTATTTGGAAAATTGATCATTTTCAATGGTTCAACACTTCAACGTAAGGAATTTTTTTTTTTTACAACAAAAATATGCTATATGTTAAAGTTGTAACAAATCTAAGAGTGTGTTCGTCATTTATCTTGCCTTTCTGACACCAAGTTGTGTGGTCATTATGGAGTTAAACAAGTTGTAATCACTCAAGTTGTAAATTACCAATTATGTATTTTTGCTGCTTTTTCAGTATCAACCAAAAAATGGAACATAATCAGAGGATGTCCACTCGGCTCACTAAATGGACAAGTGCAAACGTCGTATCATATTATTGTGTATACAACATATAACATCATAACTCATAAGGTTGACAAACAAAATATTTTTGTTCAACATAATATTTATGCTTTTAACCTATTCTTTCTCTGTTTTTTTTTTTAGCATATAAAACCAAAACTATAACAATTATTGGCGTGAGAGGTAGGTGTGTTTGGGATTACGTGTAGATGTAGAATGTAGCAGCACCACACATTACAGCCAAGTTGCCATTCTTTATTTAACCTTTCTATTGTTTGGAAATTATATATTTGAACAATACAAATATTCTTATAGAGTTACTTAGAGAAACCGCCAAACACATTTATTGGGTTTTCCTTTGATTTTCGAAATCCAGAACAAATTCGTTTGAATGTTGTAAGAACTGTATGTATATTCACATAAGTGAAAGTAAAAAGAAGTTAAAAGGCAAGTAAATACTTGATTTAGTTGACAAAGCAAAGACGAAGAGATGAAGGATAAAGATGATTAGACAGTGACAAAACACAACAAAAGCTAAAGGTGATTTGTTTTTTTTTTTTTTCCTTTGGATTTTTGTTCCGTGGCTGTAGTACAATTGCACCGTACTTCTTTTCAAACCTGAAATATTCTGTTTAACTTTATCTATTTTTAAAAGAGAAAAAAAGTAAAGCAAAGAAAAGTAAAGCAGTACTTGGTTAAAAGCAAATCAAAAGTACTTTTCCAAGCAACTTTTTTTTAACACAACGCAGCCTGGTCGATTAGACTAATCTGACATCAATATCTGATCTGATTCATCTACTATTTTTCTTTCCTGTATTTTTTTTTTCGTTTATTTTCAATTTTTTTTTATATTGATTAAGAAAGAAGATAATAATCAGTGTTTATATGGTTAGACAAAGTGTACCTAACCATATGTATATGATGTAATTTTCTTTTTGACTAATCTACAAATTTACCGAGTCAAGACTATTGTGTCAGCTGTGTTTTACATGGATTTTCTATAGCTAAAAATTGTTTTTTTGAAAGATGAAGGGTTGCTTGGATATAATATAGTTACTTTCGTATAAAATCACAATGGAAAGAAGAAACAACAACAGAGTGTGAACTGTGAAGCACATTGAATGGTGGACACAAAGCATGACTCATCGAAACTTTTGAGCACATTCAATGGACGAAGTGACGATGAACACAAAAAGTTGCTTTCGAACCTTTTACACTTTTCGCCTAGTGATTAGATAATTTCATTCTGCTTTTTTTTTTTTGTGTGTGTGTGTGTGTGTGTGAAACCATAATATTATATACCTTCCATTTTATGATAAAATGTTGCAAATTTTAATTTCAATTTGTATTAGTCTAAGTTAGAGAACCAGTACGGCAGTGGTACTTATTTCTTCTTGATATATTGAAGGACATATACACTGAAACATCAGCTATTATTTGGTTTTCTTTCGGTGATAGAAAAAATACAAAAACAAAGCATAATTATAAACATCATTGTTAAGATATCCTTTTTAATGTTAAGAGCAGAGCTACAAAACCTATCAACAAATATCCAAAGACTGAAGCTCGTATGTATCGTTGTTTGTCTTTAATGTCTACACTTAAGTATGGCCCATAAATGATAAGACAACAAGGTGAATAAGTATATGCCTTTTGAGTTTCAGATAAAATTGTTACAGAGCTCTGTTTCTGCTTCAGTCTAGTTTATACAGTATCCTGTAAAATAAAAATGGTTAGAACTGAGAAGTGAGATAGAATTGCGTCAAGTACATCGACTGGTAATGGAGTTGTTCAGAGCTAAAAAAAGTTAAGTAAACCAGATCGAAACCTTGCTCATCTGTCGTGTTACTGCCTTCCGCCAATTGTTGTGTCCTGCAAGTTTGAAGGCATTGCTGGTTAGAAAAGACCAGAGTTCGGTTTGGTTTGGATGAAGACGTGTTGAGCAAACAGAGAAACAAAGTGTTGAGTTCAAAGAGAAGTACCATGGTGATGAGGAGTGAGTGATGCCCAGTCCATTGCAAGTGAGTATCATTCCCTTAAACCTAGCGAGATACTCCTGCGTTTATATTAACGAATCCGAGACATGTCTCAAACTACTGATAATGCGAAAGCAACCACACCGATTTTCGATATATAGCATTTCATACCCGTAATGTATATTTGTGAATCTCGTATATACCGGTTAAATCATACTCAACACGTAAAGCAGGGTCCATTAGCACTGCAATGTTACGAGAAAAAAAAAAATTGTATATGTTTTGATTCTCAAGCAACTTCATTTAAATCGAGCCTACTTATGCAAAAGACTTTTACCATTATAAGCTTCATTTATCTCCTGAAATTTTGAAGTAGCCACAGTATCACCACTGTGTTTATCAGGATGCCACTTCTGCATATATGGCAAGAACCTCGATAACACTTTACTAATCATATTTTAGAGCTAAACATAAATTAAAAAAATAAAATCTGGGTTTTTAGTTACTAACCAGTGCAAGCTTCCTATAATTCAGTTTGATCATCTCCTCAGTTGCATCATAATCAACTTCTAAAATCTTATAGTAATCCTTCAAAAACAAGACAGGAACCATCTTCATATTAGTGATCACTCGAATTTTCCAGCAAACAATCAAATCCTCTATAAGAGTGGAGCCAACCCATCAGTTCCCATATTAAGAAGATATGAAAACATAAACTTGCAAGCACTTCAACAATCTAGCAAATCACTCGATGGAATAGTAAGAACGAATTTTTCCAATATCTTCCCAGAAAAATCTTAACTTTTACATCACAACCCGATTGAATCACAGAACTAGAATAGGCCAATCACACTCATTAATCATCAGTGAGAAAAAAAAAAAAACCAGTACCTTGGGAGAATTGTTATCTTCCATCTGATGCAGAGACGAACAGAGGAAGAATCTCTTCGTACATCATCTAACCGAAGAATCAAAAGACTAAAAAGGACTGCAGATTTTTCTCTTTTTTTTTATTCCTCGGAGAAAAAAACCAAACTAATGGCAGAGGAAATACTGGAATCTTTTTTTTTCCCAAGCAAAAAAAAAAAAAAAAAGGAATTTCAACAGAAAAATATCAGTCGAATCTGTGGTTTCGCTTTGGTATTATATTACTTTTTTTTCTTTCTGGTTTTCAGTTTAGGCTGAGAAGTGAGAAGAAGAGACATTTTGACTCTTTTTAGTATTTGGGGTAACGTTGAAGATAGATAGCCGATACGATAGCATGAAGAGGCAACCGGTTTAACTAATTTAAGAAGTTTACCGCTACGCTAGTACATTTGAGTAACGATTCTCCGGGAAATAAAACTTGCGCATTAGCAAATGTTACGAGGGATAAAAGAAACTTAAAAATAGAGAGCTTCTTCAATCATTCATGCAGTAGCTTCTGCTTCTGGGTCAGTTTCAACGGGAACAGAAGGCGAAGAAGTGTTCTTGCCGCTTCCACCGCCTCTAAGACGCGACGAAACATTGTCAATGGCTGAATTAAGTTGGCTGATTTTCTCATTCAATGTCTCTCTTCTCTCCTGATATATAAACACCAAACCAAAAAAAAAATACATGTCCATATTTTAGTGCTTTTAATGAAATGAGAGATATGAGATTTGGTAATAGTTATCTGAGTGTTTTTTTTATTCTTTTGACCTCTAGGCCTTGGTCGTAGTACATTGGCTGCTCCGGTTTCTTGAAACCATATTCATTTTCGTTCAGCACCGATCTTCGGATCTGAATCACACACAAAACATGACAGCTACGGGCAAAAGTAAAAAAGCAAAGAAAAAATGTTGTTGATTTCATTTGGAAGAAGAAATCTCAGAAACAAAGAGACTTTAGCTAGAGTAAATGACACCATGCATTAAGCCAACAGGATCTATGTCGGAAGTGAAGAAAAAAGCGAGGAACTACAACAACAGGATCTATGTCGGAAGTGAAGAAAAAAGCGAGGAACTACAAGACTCATTTTGTTGTTGTTGATTTCATTTGGAAGAAGAAAGCTCAAAAAACCAACTATATATGCCAGTTTCATGTTACCGAAAGCCTGAAAAGAAAAAAAAAAAGATAACCTGTGGAGCAAAGATATAAGCAAGAGTTCCAAAAACAGCACTTCCTAGGAGAAAACCCGTAAGAAAATCACTACTTGCACTTGCACCACCCTTGCCTCCATCACTGCAGTAATCAAGCAAAAGATCAAATCTTTGTTATAGTCTAATGAATCATAACATAGAGGTAGAGAGAGGTTTCTATATATAGACAAGTATACTAATACCGGTACCCCGCAGAAACCGAGAATCTGTGAGTGCGGTTTGATTTTGTTTGAATAGCCAATGCGGAGCTCTTGCGAATCGGATTGAGGTTTGTGGAAGACAAACGGCGTGCTTTGACGTGGGAGTCACCTGTCGAATCAAGAAGCTGCTAATCTCAAAACTAGAGGAGTGACTTTGCATCCACCATCGAAAACACAGCTCCATATCAAAATTATGTGTTTTCACTTATTTAGCAATTGGATTCTGAGCCGATTTCAGAATGTGATCCTCACAAATATATTTTCGCTAAATGCTAATTAGCCAACGGAAGTCTTAAAATTCGACTGCCTGCATCTCTACGACGAGCATAATGACTGAATAAGAATCGGCGAATCTTTCGGAGATGATAGAGGAAAGAAACTAACAGAAGCAAACAGACAAAACATTGCAGAAGAGACGAATCAATCACCTGAGAAACAAATAGGAGCTGTTCCGCACGACGCCATTGTACATGAATATAAAGAGATCTGAGACGAACACACAAGTAGAGAGACCAAGAGGGACCATATATATATACAGCTTTTGTTTTGTTTTTTTTTTTTAATTTTGTTTTTTCTATTCGGGAAAAAGAACGAGTTACTTTATCTACCCCTACAGAGTTACTTATTTCTTAACATGCCCCTTTCTTATTTCACTCAATTTAGTACCCTTTTCTTCCGAATATATGTACACGACTTTCATGAATAAACCGTCAACTGCTATATTTCTATAACGAACATTAGTACAATAGAGAGATTAGAAACACACATTAGGTTAAGCAGATCATCTTCTCATCTGTTTTTTTGCCCATTGCCTTTATATTTACAAAGCTGTGACTTCTGATTTGGTTAGGTCTTCGTCAGGAAACCAAACTAGTACAAGATATGTTTTTTTGTTTAATTATTATTATGACCAGATGATCAAAAGCTACTGCAGATTCTCTCCCCCCATGTATATTGTTATCCCTACCAAGTAAGAACCTATGAGGATTTGTCAGGGAAGTCCCTATAGAGAAACAGAGGACTATTCACATTCTGCTCGATGCGCGAGGACTCTGTTGCTTGGATTTTCATGGCAAAATCCCTCACGTGTAGAAAACGCTTTCCCCATATTTGGCAAAACATTAGACGCCGGAAGAGGTTTGGTCTTGAGTGGATTGGAACATTTCTCTTTTTTTCCTCGAAACACACCCCAAAGGAAATATAGCATGTTCCAACCTGAAAACGCAATGGATATAGCACCTCTAAGCAATAGACTTCGTACAGATAAAATCGGACAGAGAAACTTCAAACAAAAGGTATGTTCACGATGTAGAAGAGTTCTCGTTAACATTCTTACGCTGGCAGTTCTGAGGAAGCTGGTTGGACGCAAATATCAAAAGCTCAACACCCTCGAGGCTTCCTTTTAGGGCTAAATCTTTCTGGATCATGTTATCTACCAGGGGCTTGTAACTTTTCTCATAACTGTGTGTAACAGGCAACAATTATATTTCGCCAGGAGGGTGGATAATCAAAGCATTGAAGGTGACCAAAACACGAATAAAATGTGAAATGAACACAATTATATGCAGTTTACCTCACGATGTCCTTGGCAAAGAAGAAGAGAGCCACATGGCCTTCCTCAGCACCTCTATCTTGAAACTGCGAAGGCCATGTACTTAGCCTGGGTACTTCATTCAAGGTGACTTTGAATGGGAATTGGTTCACCACTTCAACAACCTTAGGTGATGCTAATGTTGATATATATGCTTGGATTCCACAATGCATTGCTGATAGATTTGTGCTTTTCTGCACTTCCATGTCCCCTCTGGTCAAAGGAAATATAAGGTTTATCTACGAGCAAAAAAAAACCAGAAAAGAGATCTTCATTAAAAGAAATGAAAAATCATACTGCCAAATGTATTCATGCTCTGGGATGGCTGAGGTTGTCGACAGAACAGATGGGTGAACCACAGGCAAATCACTCAAGACCGGTTTTACCGAAGATAAATGAACTTCAGGCTCTACAGATTGGGAAGCATCTATTGTATCAGTACCAGAGAATGTAAGCTGCTTTCCATTTACTGCAATCGTCTGCTTGTCTGTCCGTAAATTTGGATGCCCTCCTTGCAATCCCACAGGCCAATCTCTCATGACCGGCACCTTCGGGGGAAAATTTTGAAAAGCCTTATCACGACTAGGATCCGCATCAGACACTGAAGGCGAATCAGATTGCTCCAATCCTCTGTTCTTGCCAAAGCTAGGTTTTTTCCTCAGCGCAGCATCAACCGCTGCTCGCAACCTATTGCCGTTATTAATGTCCTCCTTAATATTTCGCGTGGTAGAGAGATTGCTTCCAGAGGCACATGGCGTCTCAGTGGGTTCGGCCGTCTGACCTTTCTGAGATGGAAGGCCTTTCGAAACAGATAAAATGTCAGACCTTTGGCGATTACCAACAGTGTCTTTGCTTTTCTCCCCCGTCTCTCTGAAGTCCTTCAACCGGGATACACCATCTACATGTGACACTTCATCCTTACATTTGGCTTCACTTGAAATTCTCCCACTTGAACTGCATTTTCCATTCGTAAATGTATCCCCCACTACATAGGTAAGAAACAAACCTTAAGTGTCGATCATGATATCTTTAAACGCAGAGAATCTTCCACTAGGGGAACAAAAAACATATAACAGTAACAGTTGAAATTGTACCAGAAGCAACTATATCTTCTAGGCGGTTTCGACTTAGATGTCTGGCTTGTTTTGTCAAGCTACCTTGTTTACTATCAGCCTGCAAGGCCTTCAAATCACGTGCGCTGTTTGCATATGAATTGGACGAATTGCCACGTGAGATTAGCTTCTGCTCGACTGTGGATGCTGAAGGGTTAGCTTCTGTACCCCGATCTTTCAGTTGCTTTGAACCTTTTACTTTTGAGTCATTGCAACCAGAGCTGCCGACGTCCGTACATCTAGTTGACATTGATCTGCCTACATTTCTAGAAAACCCCTCCTTAAGCATAACATCATCCACTGGTCTCACTTTTGGTCTAGAGCTCGAAGAATTAAACGAATTGGACTTGAGAAAGGAGCCTGTACAAAATGATAACAAGGGTACATTATACTGCCTGAAAAAATCACCAAACGTACAAGAAACTACAGAACTGCGTTTGGGAGAATTTTTTATCATATATCCTACATTTAGCGGACTGAAGCTGTGAGTCGGTAGATCGTATGCTTTCTGTATCATCACTGGAGCGGCTATTGAAAGATGAGTGATGAGCTAGCTTTCTCGTTGTCTTCTCTAGGCCCTTAAATGATGTTTCCCGGGATAAAGCGAGTAATCTGGGGAGAACAGGTCGCTTGGGTGACCCTGTTGAAGCCTCAACTGCCTGTCTTTTAGCATCTGGAGCTGCCTCAGGTTTATCGATATGCCTTTTGCTCTGTGTATTCAAATTTACCTCAGTTTCTTTTTTCCTTTTCGTTTCTGCGTGTTTCAACTCAAATTCGTCAGATAATAAGAAAAAACCAAGTTCCGCTAATGTTCATGTATGGTAAATTATTCAGCTTTACCTAGCTTCCGTTTTTCTGCTTCCGCGGCAAATTTGCATTCTTCACAAAGCCAATCACCCGCTGGAACATTTTTAAGCATTACCCGCATGCAATAGCTGAGCATAAGAAAGCACAACTATATGAATAACAAAGAGAAAGGTGATGCGTTATTGTAAATATGATAACCGAATTCCAAAAAGTACTTGATCTTTTCTTTCCCATGAACAGAAGCAGGCTTACGTGTGTTCTGCACCATCACTGCATCTGCTGCAGATAGCAAGTAAATCCTCACGACCCGCATCTCCACAAGTGTCACATATTTTTACCTGCTCAACAACAAAGAGAACATGTTCACTTGAGAATGTTGTCACTGGGAGATGAAAGTAAATATTACAACAGAAAGAAACAGAGGCAGAGGTCCTGCCAAAACAAAGTACTTCATTACTTACATCAAGTAATGGCAAGCCAATTTCGGAATCAGCACTCTCACTCTCAGACATAGCTGATGTGTTTGGTTCCTCTGCTTTACTTAAGAGAACATTTTCTCCGGACTTCCCAGCCACCCCACTTTCGTCTGGATGCGTACAAATTTCAACTAAACTATTTTTCATGTCATCGTTATTCCCTCCTCCTGACTTTTCCTTGATTTTTCCCTGTCGTGGAATGTTTCTGGCTTGGTGATCTGAAGACGGTACAGTTTCCTTACTCTCAGCATTCTCAGATGAAGTACCATGATTGGAACTAACCAGATTGCTCGCTTTACCAGCAGTGTTATGTGAATTTCCGAGAGCATTAAACCGAGAAGAAGGCAAAAGATGGTCGTCGTTGAAAGAACAGTGGCTCGCGACTGTCCCATGGGAGTTTTCATCTGATGAATCGTCTGACTTTAAACCGGTGAGACCCGCATTACGATGCATACAAGATGAACAAGGAGCAGCGCAGACATTACAAGTTCCAGCCTCCATTCTAGAACGAACTCTCCGACCCGTGGAGCGGTTACCAACTCCTCTATCAGCCTTCAGGCATAACAGCGAGAGAGAGAGAGGGAGAATATTAGCAGTAAGAAGTAGCAAATTGACAGAACAAAAAAAAAAAAGACTTTTTTTCTCCCGCTAGTTCAACTGTTGAACAAAAGAACGAAAGAGCATAATCAACAACAAACCCAGATGATTCAATCATGCTCATCAACCCTGGAATAAGCACATAATTCCATCAATTCTTGGACAGTAAAAGTTTTACTGTAAAACCCCTTAAAACACTGAATTCTTAAGATAATCAAAGCGAAAGAAATCCCTAAAATGAGAATTAAGATTGCATTGTTCAGGTCTCAAAATCATCTTGCTCGACATTTGCATCACCATGGGCCAATCGAGATAAACAAGACATCAACTTACCATCTCTCGATTATCGCTCTCCAACTCCTAAAAACCCTAATTCCTCTAAAATCCAGATTCGATTTCCTCTATCTCTCTCTAGATACAAGGAGAATTGCCATGGCCCTAGTTCGATTCTTGATTCTACTCGCTTTTCCCCGTCTATGTACAAATAAAAAGCTGCTATTAAATAGCCACCCAGGGATCTATCTATACATACACGTAGATACGTACGGACATTCATACATATACACACACCCAAAAAAATTGTATATAAAACTAATTTACTTGTGACAAAAAAAAAAAAACAAAAACTAAATTACAAACGAATATTTTTGTTTAATCAAACACGCACGATTTTGGAGCTTTTAAAACGTGCTTTACAAGATTTTTACAGTGATTAATATTTTACCCTTCACCGCCATGGAATCACTCGTCTGTTTTAGAAAATCAAATCAGGACTCTGCATTTTGACAGACATATTTATAATGTGCACAGATTTTTACTATGCCCACGTCAAATATAGAACTATACTCCAAATGACATTTAAATTAATAGCTAATTCGGTAATTTCGTTTAAAGTTGTTAATTGTTGATACCCCAAATTATCTTGTTCTTATGGAAAACCATAATCGTACCATCTTCAAATTTGTTATAGACTTACAGCTCACTAATTTCATGGAGATCATCTTGTTTCTCATGGTTTACCATCTCAAATTTAGTATCGCCCATTAATCTTATAGAGAGGATTCTGAATTAGATACATGAGTAAGCGACAGTACTAGTCATTGCTTTCCTTCTAAGATGCGACGTACTATTGCTTGAAACACATGTTTTCTTAATCTCATTTAACTTTATTACTAGGTGATTCTAAATAACCTAATTAAAATTATTGGTTAATGTTATCTTTTATTTATTTATAAGTTTTTATTTGTTTTTCAACTATATGTATTCATGTAAATAGAAAATTGTTGTAATTAATTTTAAGATGTTATATATCTTATTAAACATATTTTGATATAAAAAATTTACATAGGTAGCTTTATTCATTTTTAGATTTATTATATGGCATATATCTTTTTGAATTGAAATACAATTAGTTTTTTTGTTCTATTTAGGCTAAAGTTGGGTCGGTTTTTTATCTTTGATTTGTAAAGCTATTTTTGTGAAATATGTCTATTGATATATGTTGTTTTTAATATGATTTTAAAAACACTTTCCTTTATGTAATTTTCGTTTTTATATATATACAAAAATTATTTCTCTTTATTAATGTGATTTTGAAAAAAAAATATCATTAAACAAAAATTAAATAAAAAGTTTTAGTAATGGAAATTGTCTTAAAGTTATTTCTTATTTAATATTTTGAAATAATTGGGCCAGTTTATTCAATAGGACCCGCCACTTAGTTTTGGATCTAAAAAGACACAGAGAGTTTCTATGTGGAAATCAAAGTTATTACAGTGACCTTATAATCACCAAGATCGTGGCATGAAAGAAGCCCACTAATTATTTTCTCTATATATAAGAATCTTTAGCCCACTTTAATTTGTTCTTCAGAATCATTCGTTGGAAACCAGGAGTTACAGAAATGGCGAATTGTATCAAAAATGCTCTTTTCATAATAAAAAATGCTCTTGTTACAACTATATTGGAAGACTAAAGGAGGCTGTTCAAAGTGTCCACAACTTCTTTTCGTAATCAAATATTTATAGTCAATGTTTGTATTATCAAATCAATTTTTGGAGCAGGGTACCGATATATATAGATAATTGCATATTCGAAGCCTGTGCTAACATCACTGACAAACTGACAATCTTATTATTACTGACAATTAAATTTTTCTTACTGATGATTTATCCTTTAAGAAGATCGACGTTAACATTTTTTAATGCACGCTACGAAAGATATTTTGATGTGTCAGCATTTTAAATTTTATTTTCGTCTGTGACAAAAAAAAACTCTGTTTCTACACTTCACGCACAATCTACCTATTAAATACGAACGATAAGAAAGAAAAAAACGAACGATGAGACGAATAGCAGTCATTGTAAAAGCTAAAAATATGTACTTAGTAGAATCTCCAAACATGTTCAGTAACATACTCCCACACAAAAAAACAAATCATATTTATTTATACAAATACGCGTTGGTTAAACTGGTTAGAGGTATGATGTTATTAATGCTATTCGATCGATCCGCGTTCAAGTACTTGAGGTGATCAATGTATGTGAATATGTCACAAGTATTAATGAATATTTGTTATAGCTCAGTAACCTTATAGAAACCATCTTGTAAATATTTCTCATAGTTTACCATCTTCAAATTTAGCAGCGCCCATTAACCTTATAGAGAGCAGTTTGAATTAGACACGTGAGTAAAGAAGGGGTTTCCTCATAGCGACAGTCGTTGCTTTCCTTCCAGATGCAATGTAATATATTGCCTGAAACACATGTCTTAGAACAAAACCTTGTTTCTTAATCTCATTTAACTTTATTATATAATTATTAGTTTACTTATTTTATGTATATAAAATAATTTAAATTTTCCATTGATGTACCATATAAATAGAATAGTTACATTTATAATCTTTAGGTTATGCTATATTCCAATCAATTTTTAAAAATTTATTGGTTAACCTGTTTATTGGCTCGCCAGTGGCCACTTCACCCTGGGTCTATAGACTCCACGCCTACACGTAAATACGTATGGATACACTCATACACATACATATACACACACAATTACTAATTTAGATGAGTATTTGTTTGATAATAAACCCGCAAGCTTTTAAAACGTGCTTAACAAGGTTTGTACTTTGTACAGTCGTTGATAACGTTTTAAAACGTGCTTAACAAGATTTTTACACCGGAAACTTATGAGCTGGGAAAACGTTTAGGCCATCATGTGTTCACCCTTCACGGTTTTCGTTTTTCTCTTTCTCGGTCCCATCAAGTCATCAACCCACATCATCCTCCCTCAGTAGTCCCTCCATTATTTATGTTCTATTCCAACCTTTATGGAAACTGTGGTTTTCTGTACTTATCGTATGAATCAGAGACAAAATAAGGGAATGTTGAAAGTAACTTGTCTGTATATGAATTATTGTACATCGAAATAAATTGAGCTGTTAAGAAAGAAAAAGACCGGTGAATCTCGTGCTGGTGCCAGACCCCAAATATGATGAACAATAATAACAAATCTACATTACTATGAATCCTTGTAATACTATTTATTATTCTTAATTGATATGATAGGTCCATAAAATTGATCTAGTTAGTTTTGATTAGAAAATAAAAATAAAAAGACAAGTAGCAATTATGATATGTTTTTGAAATTAGTTGTCACCTTCTTAGAGTATTACTATTTACTAACTTGACTATTGTATATGATATTCATTTTTCATTTTTGTTTAAAGGGAAACTCCTGCATGGGAAAAAAAAAAAACTCTTGCAGGGGTATTGACGTACTGTGTAACGTATGCATCAGAGAGATTCCCTTCTCTTGTTCCAACTTCCAACTCGTTTTCAAATAAATGTGAATTTATATAAAGTTATTATAGTACGAAAATGACATATATTTATTTATTTATTTTTATATAAATATGGTTACGTAAATATGCTTTTTTGATCTGCAGTTCAGTACGTAGATTATGGACTAGCTAGTATTTTTTTTTTTTTGTGTGTGTGTGTGGATCGGGGTTTAATATTAATAACGGGACCACTATTCATTTTTATTTTTCATTTTTGGAAAATGACATGTATGTTTTTATTTTTGATATAACCATAAAGCGTGTTTGGTCTACAATGGGGAGAGGGTTTAATGTTAAGGAAGGGACCGCAATTTGATGAACTTTTGGTGGATTAACACATGTAAATGAGATATCTTCAAACGTAGCACATAAAACTTAAATTAACAAAAACATATTACTATGAATCCTTGTAAAATTATCTATTATTCTTAATTTATATGCTAGATATATCCATCAATTCGATCTAGTTAGTTTTGATAAGAAAAAAAAAGAAGGCAATGTAAGCAATTATGATATGTCTTTGAAATTAGTTGTCATCTTCTTTAAGTATTACGATTTACTAACTTGACTATATATTGTATATGATATTCATTTTTCATTTTGGTTAAAGAGAAACTCTTGCATGGATATTGACGTACTGTGTAACGTATGCATCAGAGAGATTCCCTTCTCTTGTTCCAACTTCCAACTCGTTTTCAAATAAATGTGAATTTATATAAAGTTATTATAGTATGATTGTATTTATTTATTTTAATATAAATAAGGAGCATTTGATCTGCAGTATCAGTACGTAGATTATGGATTAGTATATATATATATTTTTTGTGTGGAGGGGGTTTAATATTAAGAACGGGACCACTATTTATTTTTATTTTTTTATTTTTTTAAATGACATATAATTTGACAATGACATATATGTATTTATTTTTGATAAAGTGTGTTTGATCTACAGTGGGAGAGGGTTTAATGTTAAAGAAGGGACCGCAATTTGAGAATGACATATATATATATGTATCTTTTTATTTTTGAAAAATAACATATGATTTGAAAATGACATACATGTATTTATTTTTGATATAACCATAAAGTTTGTTTGATCTACAGTGGGGAGAGGGTTTAATGTTAAAGAAGGGACTGCAATTTGATGAACGTTTTGGTGGATTAACACATGCATGTAAATTATATATCTTCAAATGTAGCACATAAAACTTAAATTAACTTGAATCACATATTTTTATGCGGGTCGACGAATCCAATAATTAATAGAGATGTGATTCTCTTTGATTAAAGGATTATACTGCAGTCCGTAAATAAACACATATCTATTTAAAGTTTACAACCTTTGGGACATTTTTGATATATATCGTTTGTTCAATTTTTATATATACGGGACGGCTAATTTAATCATGTTTTTTTTCTTCTTGCCCTTAGCAATTTGTTAAGATTGAACATGGTTTGAGATATTTGGAAAGATATCTAATTTTTTTGATTTATGATACCCATGATGGGGAATGAGAAACTCTTGCATGGGTATTGACGTATTAATTGTTCACGTATGCATCAGAGAGATTCCCTTTCTCTTGTTCTAACTTCCAACTAGCAGTATCAGTACGTAGATTATGGATCACTATATTTTATTTTAAAAAACTATTATTTTGGGGTAAAAATTTTTTACTCTTACTGCGCCCAGATAATTAATTCTACATTTTTCACCCCAACCTCTTCTATATAAACCACTCGTTCCTACGTATTCTAAACACACATTGAAAGCAAACAAAAAAACATAAAAAAAAAAAGAAAAACAGAAAATGAGCCACTTAACTAAGTTTCTCTCCCGTAAAGGTTTCCGTGGGTCGACCTCGACCACCAGCACCAGATCGTTGGCTTCCGTATCCAACCCAGACGAGCCACCAAAGATCCAGGGCGTGTACCTCGAAAACGAGGATCCTCTCCACCAAGCCAAGACGTTCCCGCTACAACAGCAGATCGGTACCAAAAAGGAGGTCGAAACAAGCGCTATGCACTTCACTGCCAAAAGCATATCCTACAACAAGATTCTCAGCGGTGTCTTTCGTAGCCCAGTTACGGAAGATACCGTGTCAAGCCTGGCTGATAGCATAATGCCGGATGTGAACGTAGAAGATCTCACACCGGAGGAAAAGAAGGCTGCAGCAGAAAAGGGGATACGTGACGCCTTCGACATGTTTACCTTCTTCCCGGACGACAAGTGAAATCCGACTACGATCCGTACGGGCTAAGTTAATGGGTTTATTAATGTTTAATCGTCTTTACTCTCTCTTGCACTTCTCTAATAAGTAGAACTTCTTCTCGTCTTTAAAAAAAATAAGTAGAAACTTATATTGTTTAAATATGTTTCTAAGATGTTATGTATTGTCTCGTCCAGCCCATGTAAGCCCATTTTCAATTATAAAATATGTTTGCTAAATTTGTTGAAGTTTATTCCAATTTGTTGTCACTGCCACCAACAAAAAAAACTTGTTACCAACTTCACATCACATCACTATATAAAAACGGTAGAATCCTGGAGCTCTGAAGCATGCCACATCATCTTAAAAAGGCAGCTAATAATTCCACAGCCAATCAAAATTCTTCTTCCAAATCTAACACTCGAGTATTTTTTTCCCACCGCAAACTAATCTTTTTGGGCCTGCTGTGAAGACCACTACCATTTTGGGCCACAAACTAACGCTTTTGGGCTCATTGTGAAGGCCACCTGTTTCCTTATCGCCGGCGTTCTTCTTCCTAGCGTCGTTCCGGTGACCTTCAGATTCATCCGTTTCCTAATCGTTACAAACTCAGCGGTTCAACTTTCCCATCGATTGATTGAATGATTCCATTAAGGGCAGAGTTAAGGCCCGGCTCTTCAATTTCTTAGCCTCCGATGTTATATACGCTGCCAGAATTCGCCTTTTGTTCCCACCTCAAACTTTCTCACCTTACACCACCGGAAAAATGGCCAAGCAAAACTCGAAATCTGCTCGGACCGCCGCTGTATCAGCCAAATCGTCTCCGACGGAAATCTCTTTCGCAGACGTCAAAGCTGGATTGTGCGAGGACAAAGTCGTGTTCCGGTTGATGCATTTTTGGACGGCACAGAATCCGAACAAAGGTGGCATCTTGATTGGTTTGGAACTGCTTCTGATAGATGACAAGGTACGTCTTCATGCGTTTTTGGCTTTCAATCTCGATGTTCTCATTGTCGTATCCTTTTATCTGCGAGAAACACTAATCGAGTCCCACCTTATATTCGCTACAAAAATTGGGTCCTCTTTCGAGTTTGAGATACTCTTACTTACCTAATCAAATTGTTTATGCTTCACCCGCACAATCTGGTTCCGTTTACAAACTAATCCATAACTGGAGAACTGCTTCAAATTACCTTCCTTTTACTCATGCGTTAGTTTCAAACATGCGTTACTTTGAATTTACAAACTTTATTTATGTTCCTAAGTTTTTATGTAATTGCTGTAGTAGTATTCAGCGGCACTTATCCATCTAATCGGCTTGCTTACACTGCAGAGCACTGTGATCCAAGCTTTCATAGCTCCAAATCGCATTGCGAGGTTTGAAGGCCGTTTACAAGCTGACACCATATACAGCCTCGCCAACTTCTTTGCCACACCAAACAAAACGATGTACAGGGTGTCCGACCACAACTTCACCCTTTGTTTCACGGACAGCTCCATCCTATCTGCTTTGGTGGACCAGGCTCGTGTCATAGATTCTGATAGATTCAGGTTCCACACTTTCGAACAGTTTGAAATGAACTGCGACAAGAGAAGCAACCTTGACGGTAATACCAAACTTCCCCGTCCATTTTTAAAACACATGTATTTGTACTGCACATCTTCCTCCCACATACAGAGTTTAGATTTCTTTTTGCTTTCGTTTTGCAGATATTATAGGCCATGTGAAGCTCATTAACGGCTACACTCTCCACCAGCTCTCTGAAAAAAATAATAGCATTCTAATCAGACAAAGGAAGAGTGTCAATCCATCTGCAGCCTAAAGAGTGAGAAAAAGCCTTTGCGTTCGCGTTTTGTTTTTATTACCCAAAATAAACCGCTACGTAACTCCTCCTCTGTCAAACGTAGGGTCCCGGTGCTGAGCATCTACCTTTGGAACAAAGTAGCCGCTGAATTCATAAGGAAATTTGATGCCATCGATGGTATCCCATCTGTCCTCATGGTGACGACAATTAATCCCAAAAACGTAGGGGGTAAGGCATTGAAATATATCATCTACTCATCATCGATTTTAAAATATATCATCTACATACGTATTACTTAATATGTCAGATTTTACCATATCAACAAAACTGATGTTTTGGAATTTTGAAGAGATTGATGGATGTTTATATATATATAAACAAAAGCATTTGAATTATTTAGTGTATTATGTAATGACCTTTTTGAACACACCGTAAGACCATATTGAGCAACTCTAATATATGTTGCCTCGGCTTATCTCAAATTCGAGTTTGAGAACAACTGTGAAGTTTGTGTCTTTTCCACACTCACTAATGCCCATTGCTCAATATGAACACAGAGTCCTCCACTCTGCTTTTTGAGATCTTTTACATTCGTGTATGGCTTAGCGTTTAAAGTGTGATTATGTAGGAAGAGTTTCAGCTGGCTTCAATCAGAAACCGTTTAGTTCTTATTTGACTTCGCTTATTGTTTAGGGAACTAGCTTCACCCCTTGATATGTTCTTTATTCTGCCTATTGTAACTTGCTGAATTGCTTTCATACGTCATTCCTCATATGGCTCTTCACTAACTGTTTGATGATGCTTTGCTCAAACCCCACCAAAAACAGGGAGAGTATCTCTGGCTTCCATGTCCTCTTCAAGAATTTTTTTCGATTCCGAGGTCCAACCAACAAGAGACTACTGACCTGGTCTGTATTGTCTTCATTCTGCATTATTACCTATGTAGTGTATATCAACACCCCTGATTTGGTAATAAGTGTAGGTGATAGCAGCGCTCAAATCATCAATCATATCTATTTATAGCAATTTATCTCCTACGAATCCGCTGAAGAATCCCCGTGAACATGTTGATTTTAAAAAAGAAAATCACCAAAACACATATGTGACAAGAAACAAATTTCTTAGCAAAAGCAGACGTCCATACAGTTTAATTCCAACGTTAGAGCATTACTCGATGTTCTCTTCTGCGTTACAGACAATTCTCCTTCTTCTGCAGAGCATATTGACTAAGGTATGTCTGCTTCTCAGCCTTGCGTTTATCGTACAGTTATGTTTCCGTATTGCCATGTACCTTTTGAGTTCATGTTTCTGTAATGTGATGTACCTTTGTTTATATGATTCGATCTTCAAAGATTTGCGTAGTGAGACTTCTATTAATCTATGTTTAAATTAAGATTATATTTTCCTTCTGAATGAAGTCATTCACTTAACAAATATATAGTTAAGTGGTCAAAAATGTTTTCATGGTACGTCAAATTCAAAACCTGTAAAATCCCATTTACATCAAAAAACCTATTTTTTACAACCAACTCCACCTACTTCATCACCAACCAAAAGTGAAGTTCCTGGATGAAGAGTACTTGAGAAAACAATCTTAGGAAATGTCTCCTCCCCTTCGCAACCTGTTTATGAGTGAGATTTCTTCGTTAATCTAATAAGCTCAGAAGTGGTTTTAGAATTTTGAAATGTTGCCACACCAGACACTCGAACCTCACCATACCACCTTCTACTCACATGCATCCGGAGAAATAACGAAATTGTTAGAACTTATGTTTGATATAGTACACCTAATTCGTTATTTGTCTGATACGCCAAAATAAACGAAGATGTCTTTTTTAGGTCACAACCATTACAATTTGTAAAAGAGTGTATTTAATATAGGATTTCGAATGATTTATATTAATATAAAAAATTATCTCTAAATTATTTTAAAATTCATTGTTATTAGATTCATTGTTATTAGAAAAAAAATATGTTCATAGTAATCTAAAAAATTCTTAGATTAGATAAAAAATTCTAAATTCTAAATTCCATGGGTTTTTAATAAAAGTCATAACAATCTCTTTAATTCACTAAAAATCATTTTACAACTCATTAAAATTCAAATCATTCTAAATATCCACAATAAATATTAGTTCGTTAACATAGATATTGTTGAAAGGATACGTTTAATCCTTGGAACCAATCTGACCAATCCAGAAAAAAAAAAGAGAGATTCTGATTGCCATACAATTAAACAGATAAATACAATAAACTTTATCAAACAGTGTTCTCAAAATATAGACTTATAGTTATATGTATGCTTTCATGTATAAGACAAAAATTGTATGGCTATATATATGGGATGAACATGTAGCTAATTTCCTACAGTTGCATACCATAAAAGATAGGAAGAAAACAGTCATCATCGTTACAAGCATAAATCCTAAATCACATAAAGGTAAAACTCTGTATAACACATTTCGTATTTGTAGCTTTAAAAGATGTCACCCAAATTTTAAACTATAATGCAGGAAAATTACTACTCGCATCAATTCCAGCAACGCGCTTCTACTTTGATACATCCATTGAAGCCATAAAAAAATTCAAACGAGGAGGAAGAACAAGCGTTTAAACGTAAGTCTTAATGGAGAAGAGCTTAATATCTCAACAGAAGTATGAAAAACAAATCAGATCGTTATTTGCAATATATATGTTTTCAACAAAATTTATAAACACATGTTCTCACATTCGAAGACATAAAGGGATAAAATCCAGAGCAGTGAGACTGTCCACGTAAGCATGCCAGGTAATTAATCTACAGCAAATCAAATTTTATCTTCCAAATCCCGTGGAAAAAAAAAATCTAAAAAAAACAAACAAACTTGGAAATAAGAATTTGGGGCCCACTTATGGCCCAGTTTGAAATATCAAAATCCATTCACCATTTTCCCTGTATTCCGACGGTCTCCTTTTCGACTCATCTTCTCCGTTCGATTCAGATCAGATGTCAGCTTAGCCGTTTCAGGAAAGGAAGCGTCAGAGCAACATTGTCGCACTGTAAAACGCTTCATCCGGCTCTTCGCTTCTCACAGCATCGCGTTATAAACTCTCCTCACCTTCGTTCTTATATAACAGATTTCCTCGATATATTTTTGCGAACTAATGTTTTCAATTTTTACCTTTAGATCTTTCAGCCTCATACCATGTTCATATTTCATTCAATTATTTCAGATCTTTGATTGCCGATTTGAAATTGTATAGGTCCAGATTTGTACCACTCAATGATTCTTTGTCGAGATGATTAATATTAACTCACGAAATTTTGTTGGAAGGAAACGCAGGTATATACTTTCCCCAATCAAATCTTCATATTGCTTATATTGTTACTTTTGGAGAGTGTTCTGCGACTGACATGTTTCATTTAGTCATTAGGTTGCATTAATACTTAAATCTTGATGCTCAGAAATCAGAAATCAGAACCTAAAGGAATGAAGGCGAAGATGGAGGGGGTTGGTTCTCTGGGAGATGAATCCATACAAGTAGCCATCGACGGTAGTAACATCTGCTCTAGATACAAATTGCAAGCTTGCTAAGGACCTGTCTCACCTCTCTGCCATGGACTTCAGGTGAAAACTCGAAACTCCATAAAGATAAATATCCTGATGATTAATTGATGTCTTCATCGGGAAGCACGTCACCAAACAGATATCTGTAACTCAGATTTGCGCCTCCAACTGTATATACTTTGGCTGCTACCGTTTAATTGAATTGCAGAAGCAAGGGTTTCAATTCTTCAAGTTTGAGAGCACTTTTATATCTGAGTAGTGGGAAATGTTACATATTAGTTATGCAGATATCTTGACCGTATGTTTTTTTCCCCTTTCTTACCAGATACATCTTTCAGTTCCTAATGACCTACAATTTTCTGTTTCAAAAAGTAAGTCTTCTTCTGCAGGAATTGTTCTATCACAGATTTGTTGTTTTTCGGGTTGGTCAATACAGCAGGATATCATTTTTAATATCTTACTCGCAAAGAAATATCTAAAGATAAATCTAATGCTCAGGGTTACTTAATATTCTATTTTCTTTTGCAGGGTTAAATTTAAATATGAAATTACATGAAGAGAAATCGAAAGCAATGGGTCTAAGGATCTACGGAGGTTAAAACGGTCAGTAGGACTAACTAATGAGAACATATCCTCAGTTTAATCTACGTACATATCCTATGTAGTGTATGACAATTCATCTTACGTATAAAACTCTGTTCTATTTTATTTCTTTGTTTTGTTTGCAAGTGTCTGAGAACAATTCCAAGGGAAGAGGAGATGGAGATGGTGGACAGAAGTAAGAGTAAATATTGTTTATTCTTGATGATCTAAGCTGTAATATAACTCTTCAGAGATTCAATTTTCTTCTCATCTAAGTCGTCAAAGGTGTAAATTAGGAGTACAAAGTAGATGGGATTTAGAAGCAGAATCTAAATGTGTTAAGTTCTTGATGATGCCACGTTTTTGGTAGAAATGGGAATCTACAAACTGGTGGCTTCAGTACAATTTCAAAAACAAATGGATTGGGAGATCAATCAAACATCTTATCGGCCTTCATTTGCTCGCTTAGAAAGTATTAAGAACCATCTTATGCATCTCGTCCTCTCTAGTGTTCAACCATTAATGTTGTAGTAATTTTTTAAAACAAAAGCACATACTAAAGTGCTGTCTTCTATACAAAATTTGTTGTCTTTTTGTAGGGAAAATATATAAAATCGCTGACTCTGTTAATATCAATGTTGTGAGGATATCTATATTTTGTATCCCACCAAAAGGGGATTAAAGTGTTGTTTGGAATGAATGGCTTAGATCGCAGAATATTTCGATGCAGTCATCAGCAACGGTGGTGAAGTGAAGTTGGGAGCAAATTGGCTAATGAGTGATATTGCCGTTTACTTGAAAAATGAGGAACTTTCTATCAATGATGTCAAACTTACTCGACAAGAGTTGGCTGAGCTAATATTTGGAATCAAAGATGGAACCATTAGCGGAAAGATTGGAAAACAGGTCAGTTTGATTCAAACTAAAAACTGTGTTATCTTTCGTTTGGATGAATATGATTTCTTCCATATTTGCAGATACTGTTTTAGCTATTGGCCAAAGGTGGAACCGTCCAAGGGATGATGAAGGAGAAAGACTTGGTTTAGGCAAGTTCATGCTATTCCATAAAGGAGTTAGATCCACAGAACTACATATTTTACTTTTCAACTGGCCTTTTTGAAGCTTCATTCAGAACAGATTTCAGGTTTACCCTATTGTAAAAATGATGTTTTCGTCTGTCTGGCATATGCTGCAGATAATCAATACTGTGTAGATTGAGAAAATGGTTATGAAGGAGGTCTCCGAATCTCAAAAGCAGCTTGAGCAGTACCGAAGCGGGAAAACCAAACTTCAAGGCTTTTTGGCTGGTCAGGTATGCCAGATACGATCAGCCTTTTGCTTGCGAACTTGTGCCCTAGGAATCAGTTTAAACTCATATGTTGCAAATTGTTCAGATTATAAAATTGTCAAAAGGAAATGAACCCTGTTTTGCCTAACAAGATTTTCTTGGAGAAGCTCAATTCAAGGAGTGACTAGAGCTTCAAGTTATGTACAAGAATCAGATTTTTGGCAGATCTTAATTAAAAACACAGAATTATGAAATTATTGAAAGTGTTGTCTCCAACGGCTTTTTTTTAGAGTTTTTTATTGAATTCTTCTGAAAGGAGTTCATTTGGATACATTGTTGTAATAAAAACTGGTACAGAATGATGGCTTTTATAATTACAGATTCGTTGTTCTTCGGGTTGGTTAATAAAACATGAAATCATTTATATATTTTAAAATAATAATCCATACTAAGCTATCTTTAAACGTATTTGTTTCCCCTTTTATACAACAAAAGTTATTTGTTTCCCCTTTTATACAACAAAAGTTGGGAGACTGACTATGTTATTCGCATATTATTTGCATTATCAAACTTGATAGTAGTGAGACAAAATTGTGAATTAGCCGGTGAGCTGATTAATTAGTTTGTCTTGCTCGGTCAGAGTTGTATATATATGTAGGTTTGAAAAACTCATCATGTCTATAATTAATAGAACTAAAAAAATTACTTATTGACTTCCTAAATTTGAAGAAGAAATATATATGCAAGAGTGCTGCTATCATTTCCCGACGACATAGAGTTTTGTGCTCTACATTTGCAAAACTCTCTATTGGCTTCTCTAATAACTACTGATTAGGTTTTCAATTCAGATTAAAACCGTTGACTTCCCACCCAGTGGAACTTGCGCTCCTTCTTCAGTTCTTCCTCTTCGTGTCGACATCTACAGAAAATCAGTTTCTTTTCACATTCACACTTTTCTGCAGTTTAGTGTTTATGTGATTTTCGCTGTTCAAATTGTTTTACTACTTTTTTGGCGAATATTGACTTCAGAGATTTTTTTATAGTCTTAACTTTGAAATTTCACCGTAAAAAGGTGCATGTGAATTTGAGGACACATGTATGCCTGCACCATTTACCCCAATTTTGAAAGAGCTGCCAAAAAAACAAACAAAATGTTAAAGGTTTAAATGAGACAATACACTCTTTCAAAATTGGGGTATATGGTGAGTTTTATTCTACGTATTTTACATCTGTTGTTTGGTTTTATCAAATTTGATATCGGTATCTTTCCTAATGAAACGTGTTTCTAGGAGTTTTTTTCGTTTATACACATGGCAGTAGTAGTCACTTTTAATATATTAGATTTTTTGAACAACAATTTATATTTATAGATCATGTAAGATTTTAGAATTACAGAAAAATAAATAAAATTACTAAAAAAAAAGATTAGCAGCAAAAAAATGTAAAAAAATACATGTGTAACTCAATTATTTACTTCAAAAGATTTACTACCCATAGAGTTAGCAAAGATGACAGAGAAAATCACTGTTATTTCTTATGATTTCAAGGTAGTTTGTTTACGTGTTTATTAATGAAACATAAAAAATGGTTACGAAGATGCGAATTGCAATCAGTTGCAAAAGAGTTTAGATATTACGCTTACATCAAATTACCAAAAAGTTATTAAGAATACATAATACTTTTTCTTACTTATTTATTAATGACTCTATTATAATTAATTATTCTTCGTAGATAAGTTAGAAGAATCACTTACATAAAAAATTATAAACTGTTTTCGACGTTATAAATATGTATAAGATAAACAAAGAATTGATTGTAATTAACATTACGTTATATGGAGTATTGAACATCTGAACATCAGAACATCAAAAGGAGATTTTTAAGCATAGTAATAAATAAAAAACGTGGCAAACTATTACGATGGTTACAACAACTATACATAAATATCTAAAAAAGTTGAAATACATTCTATTTTATTATGTCTGTCTAACATAATTTTATCAGTAACTTTTAAAAACAATGTACTAAAAACAATATTTCGTAATAATAATAATAAAAAAGACAAAACTTATACATATTCTTATAGTATAATCCGCCGATTGTTTTAAAACAATCTGAGTCTTATATAGTCGAACTTCAATTAGTATATAAAATAGAAGTACATCAAATTATACATTTAAACTTCTATCTTATCAAAGTAAATGCAAATATATAATATTGTAATAACCGCCGGACAAACCCTAGTTATAATAAAACTAAAATGACATAAATTCTTCAGAACTTTCCAACCAAACCAACTATTAAAGTCTCATTTGAACAATCTTAACCATATATTTTATTTACTTTTAATATAACTTATTTGTGATATTTAATTTTAAAAGTATAAATAAAAATTAAACATTTATAAGAAGGAGTATTTCAAAAGATTCTGAAAACATCTCAAATGACTTCAGTTCTCTGTCATCTTTTTCTTTTCGGTTTTTTTTTTTAATTGGGAGAAATTTTGGCAAGTGTGCCGATGGAGGAGAAGCTCTTGCTTTGTTTCTTTCTTTTTTCTTCTTTCGGGGTCTCATTATGGGCTATTCTCATACAAGTACCACCACACGTGTGAGATAATGGGTGACGGAAAGAAATCGAAACAATGGGATTAGTCATATTCACCTGGGCCTAATCCAAATATAAGATATCTAATTGTATTAATTGGGTCATGAAGTATCTCAGCGGAAAATCTGAAATCACGTAATGTAGGATAGATGCTGGGCCGGTTCCTTTTTAGGCCCAAATATAGAGTCTCTAATAGAGGAGGGGGAACGTGACAAGAGAAGATAGGCGTAAAACATGTGGAACCAAGAAAAGTACCAAGTGTTCTTTATCGTCTGTGCTGAGATTCGAGTCTTTTTTTTTTTTGGTTTACTATGTGATTTATTTATGAAACACAGAGAAATCATTGAGTAAAATGTTTGTGAAAACTATTTTATTAATAGAAAATTTTGTAGATGATCATTTCATTCCTCAAACACACGGGTAATTAGTCTAGGAACTGTAAGAACCAATTGGTGTGTATGTATTGATGAATTTGTATCTAAACACTAAATCTGATTAAGAAAAATGAAAAAAAAAAAAAAAGCTGTTGCAACACATATAGTGTCAATGAAAACCGAAGCAAAATATGCACACTATAGTCAATGAAACCACCACCACTTTTGTTTTTACTTTTTTGTCTTTTTGCCAATCTATAGGACCCACCACTTTTGTTTGGATCTAAAAGACACGGAGAGTTTCTATGTGGAAATCGAAGTCTTAAAAGCAACCATACTCTTAAGTCTTAACTTTTTTTTTTTTTTTGGTAATCATCTTAAGTCTTAACTTATTTATAAAAATTCCAAATTTAATTTAAATGGGTTTCATCAAAAGTCTAGATGAATTTATTTTCCTCTTGTACGTCTTCAATAAAAGAATATCAATTAAATGTACTTTCCTGACAAATTGGTGACTCGTACCTAACCAACTTTGAACAATAATGACCACCCAACGACGTCATTCAACAAACTTGGCGGGGAGAGGAAGAAGGCAAATGGCAAATGATTTATAAAGCGGACCAGATGGGTTGAACCACAAACCCCGGTCTGTTTGTATTCATCTTGGCTCTATAGCCTATAGGACCCGGTTCTTGGAATAGGCAAAAGGCAAAAGGCTAAATGAATGGTTCTGATCGCGGCCTGGTAAGGAAAATACATCCGGTTTAAAACTCCGGTCTGGTTTTTTAAAACCGCAGAGAAGAGAAACCCTAGTACATTCAAAAGGACTGACTGACTTTTTTTTAAAAAAATTATAGTTTGGAGACGCAGAGAGAAAGATTCGGCTTTGGGAGAGAGAGAGAGAGAGAGAGAGATTGAAAACAATAAAAAAAAGAAAAACTCTGCAAGAACCTCAAAATATGTATCGATTCTTGCAAATTAGGTTGGCGAAATCAGCTAGTGGCCTGAGTTTGAACTCTGTAAGCTTATTCTCTCTACACTCACTCTGTTTGTGTCATTATTTTATCTTCTCTTCTCCTGTTTCTTTAATTTTTTAATACTAATAATTATGTTTTGGTGATGACAGATGCAAACTCGGGTTCGCAGCTTATCCTCCTCGGAGGGTGTGACGTCATCTCTACCGTCGTCACCGTACCTGTTGCTTCCTATGGAGGTTGTGGAAGATAGTGCCGATGGCAAACTAGTGGTAAATTTGAACTACTACGATCCGATGAAGAAAGAGACGGTGAAGGTTCGTAATCAGACAATTCCGGAGAAGCTGTGTACGGTGTCTACCAGATACGTGGGTTCGTCACGAGGCTGGGTAGCTCGTATGGACATAGAAGACCTGACCATGCATTTAACCAATCTGTTCAACCCAACGGTGCCAAAGTCATCGCAAAGAGTTATTTCGCTACCTCCACTCGACCCTATCCGCTCTGGCTCAGACCTTGCACGTCTGGATCTGACCGTCTCTCTCTCCTCTTCTCCTGACCAACAAGACTCGGACTCCGTGACATTGGCCGTTAAGTGGAGAAAGTCAATCTCTTTCTGCAAGCTTAGCAATGGATCGAAATGGACTCACCTGCATTATCTCCCTCACCAATTTTGTACTTCCGGTGTCCTCTTCTCCGACAAATATTCCACTTTTTATCTCACTCCCACTCCTCTACTCAAGGGCTGGGACCGGGACCCGCTCCCAGTCAACAAGGCATGTTCACAGTTCCCTCCACTGTCTCAATACCAACAACTCGCTCCTCTCTCTATCCCCGACCTCTCACTCACCGAGCACCGGCTTTTGGAATGGTGCTTCCACACGAGACAGTTGGTTCAAACTCCCTCTGGCGACTTCTTACTCATTTACTGGTATAACCAAGTTCCCTTCTATCTTTTTTTTTTTTTTTTTCATTTTGATCGGTGACTTTAAATTCCCCCCACGCAGGTTTATCCAGCAGACGTGTCAGGGGCATCCCATCCCGTTCTTGGAGTCGGGCGATGAAAAACACACGAAGAAGGGCCGTGTCGTGCCTAAGACCAAGCGGTTCGCTGTACTCAAGAGAGATTCCGACAAGGGTTGCGAGACTTACACGGAAGACATCGGAGATCTCTGCATTTTCTTCGGTAAGAACGAGCTCTTTTGCGTCAATGCCTCCAACTACCCAGGACTTGAACCAAATTCCATCTACTTCGTCGACGCTCGTCGCCTTTACATCTTCGATCTCGCTACTCAGAGTTACACCGAGCTCGCCAAACCCGACTATCTCAGTGTTCCTTATTGGCTTGCTCCCACCCTTTGATGATTTTTTTATTATCATCAAATCCAAGATTTTGGGTTTGATTTATTATTATAAGTTGACAATTGTTTTGTGAGATTCTCGTGATGTTTTATATGATTTCTTACATTATAAATTGACAAGTGTACTGTATATTCAAATGTTTTCTTCATATATGGGGAATGGTGGTAAAAACAACTATATAAATTAGACAAAAAATGGCCTACAAAGATCACATACACGAAGTCAAATATTAGTATTGTTTATCACCACCATTCCTCCCACTAACTTCGCCGCATTTTTCGCTCTCAATTACACTGTACTTGACTTTAGTCCTTTTAATGTGCACTTTACAATTTACATACATTTCTTTCGTTAAATAATTTACAATTTTAAGCTTAAAAGTGGTCTTGTCCTGCGGCAGAGGCAAATAAACTCTCAAACTAATAGTGAGATTCAACACTTGGCAATGCCACCAAGATATCCCAGCTCTAAGTTCCAGTTCTATATAAATTGCAATATCTAGATCTTACGACAACATGTATTTCTCGAAAAGTAAAATGGTACATAGACTTCTAAGTGCATTGATGATTACTAAGTTATTAATAACCAAAGCAAAATTGTGCATGTTGGTTTATAGTATATACCAATGTATGTATGATCTTGAAATATTCTCAAAATTGGACGAATAGGAAAAATGTTTACATTAGTTAAAGAATACACTGTTTAATGATTTTAATATTCTTCTAAAGGACAAAACAGATATGTAGCATAATTAGTCATTGCAGTGACCGGATAATCACCAAGAATTACGGCATGAAAGAAGCAAGTTCCCACTAATTATTTTCTCTATAAGTATCTTTAACCCACTCTGTTCTTCAAAATCATTCGTTCGAAACCAGGAGTTACAGAAATGGCTAATTGTATAAAAAATACTCTTTTCTTCTTGATTCTTCTCTTTCTATTGACAGTCTCCAACCTCGCTCAGGTATATTTCTTTCAAAATTTGCCAAAACAGATTCTATCTATTAAAATAATTAGCTGTACATGTTTTAAAAGAAATCGATGAATGTTTTTTTTGGAACTATAAATCGATGATTTTACAGGCATCTCGTGGTGGTGGCAGACTTCATCCCCAAGGTACGAATAAAATACTATGTGGTTACAATAATGTTTATTCTAAAATACATGCTGATCATTTATAATTCTGATTTAAAAAAAAAACTCAAGAGTATATGTTTTGTTGAAGTTAATTGTAACCTTATTAATGTATCACTATTTGATAACTTGGCTTATTTATATGATAATTATATATACACATCAACATGAAAGATCTCAATAATTTGTTTATCATCTGTGATGGGATTTTGGATGTAAACTTGCAAATTAACGTAGATTGCAGGCCGAAGTGTAACTACCGGTGTTCGGCAACATCACACAAGAAGCCATGCATGTTCTTTTGTCTTAAGTGTTGCAGCAAATGCCTTTGTGTTCCTTCCGGCACTTACGGCAACAAACAAAATTGTCCTTGTTACAACAATTGGAAGACTAAAGAAGGCCGTTCAAAATGTCCTTGACTTATTTTCATAATCAAATATTTATAGTCGATGTTTGCATTATCAATCAGTTATATTGTTTAGATATGTTTCTACTAATAAGTAGAAACTCTACTTGTCTTTACCGTCTCTTCTGCTCTTCCTCTATTGTTGTGCTAAGATGTTATATATTTTACGTCCGGCCCATGTATCATAACCCATTTGAACTAATATCCAAGGCCTTACACTTATAAAATATGGTTTTGCTAAATTTGATAGTTTATTCCATCCTGATTGGATGTGTCATGTATGTGTGGAAGCCATGTCTATGTTGGCTCTGTCTTATTGTTTTCTTTCAACTTTTTAAAAATATAAAATTTTGGAGGAGTCTGGGGTACCGATATATAGATTATTGTAGATTCGAAACCTGTGTTGACAGTACTGACAATCTTATTATTGCTAACAATTAATTTTTTCTTGCTGTTGATTTATCTTTTAAGAAGATCGAGTTACCATTCTAATGCACGATACCACAGATACTTTGAATTCTCAGCATTTAAATTTTTGTAGTATTCGTTTATCACAAAAAACTTTGTTACTACACTTCACACACAAACTACCTATTAAATACGAACGATGAGAAAATAGCAGTCATTGTAGAAGCTAAAAGTATTTTTTCATGGAACAATGATAATTTTCTTATTTGCATCTGCCCAAAACTTCATGGCTATATTAAAAAACGAAAATATGTGTTTACTTACTTGTTGTCAATATATTTACCCTTTGTCAAAAAAATGAGATACACTTATGACTACGAGTTGAAAGTATCCACATGGACACGAGTTGGGCCAAAAGTTGGTGTCAACTGTCTATGACTCGGTGTAAATGGTATGTCACATGGAAAGAATGGAGAATTTGAAGATTTAATTCGTTGCAAGGAAAGGATCACAATGTATATTTTTCCAATAGGAAGTTGAAAGTATATCATAAAATAACGGCCCTGTTGAATGTTGATTATAAACTCAATACATAAATTCTGCAGAATTTTCCAAACCAAACCAAAATGACAATAAGTCTACTTACGAACCACAAATATAACATCATTTTATATATATCGTGAAACCAATTCCATGTAGACACACTAGGCTATAAAAGCGACGAAGTCAACTCGTTATTAATAAGATAGTAAATGATCATGACCAAAAAGTTTGTTTTGTAAGGAATAAGTCGCAAGGTTTGATCACTGTCTTTCATTGTCTTCCTGGGTTGGTTTTCTCGCGGTTCAATTCGTGGCTTCCTCCACTTTGGAGCAATATAATGAGTTCCGGTTAGTGTTTCAATGTTCAATATAATTATATAGTGAAAAGAATAAGTCGTTTAGCTTGATGTTTGAAGATTATTACAAAACTGGTTTCATGGTTTTACCAATAATCTGAAAGCTAGATATAGATCCATCACTTGAGAAAGTAATTTATTTTCTTGAAATTTGTAACATGTATCTTGAAGAAGATAGACTTAGCGTTGGACTTGCGTTCATTTTATTCAATGAGGCAGTTTCAAATTGTTATAGTATTCAACAGTTACTGCCACCAAAAAAAAACAAAAACAAAATCGGTACTATTTATATTGTCATTATAACTTATGGTGTACGGTTACTGGTTAGTGGTTACCAACTTCACATTATAATAGAACTTTATAATTGAATGGAAACGTGAACTACTTGTCAGTCAATCGTGATATGATTCACCACCACTTTTGTCGTTGACTTTTTTTTTTTTATTATGTGAAGTCAGTTTGAACGAGTAGAATTGGCCGGCAATGACAATAAAAATCGCTGACGTTATTGGTTGGCCAAATCGTTGACCAGGATTGAAGGATAAGATGTTAAACGAAGAAAAGTAGAAAACAAACCAACTTATTCACAAACAACCAATAATATATTTATACAAAAATTGGCAGAAGCAATATTTTTTATAAACATTTTTTTGGAAACTTAAATTAATAAAAAGTTAAAAGAAAAAAAATCTTTAAAGTCTCATCTCAATTTGAGGCTCAAGAATTAACGAAGAAACTAAGGAGGACACGAACAAAGAAAAAAAAAAAAAAAAAAAAGGCGGGGAGGGCGTGAAAACTATTGAATAAATTGCAACTTTAGCCCCAAACAATTTTGAAATCGATCAATTAAGACCCCATGAAAAAATCAGTCAGATACCGGATTTGGGGAGCCTGATGAATGCGAAACCTCCTCGATGAGTCTGGTGACATCGGCCATCGAAGGACGACTATCAGGGTACTGAGCCGTACAACTCAAACCGATCTTCAAGAGCCGGATCATGTTCTCATTGCCCTCCGATTGGTACCTCGTGAGCTCGGGATCAAACACATCAGACGGTGATTGTTGATCAGTAATCGATTGGACCCATCTTGGCAAATCTACACCTTCTTCGTTCATTTGCTGATTTGTTGGAGACTTCCCTGCAATGCAATGTACCACATGTTAAAGCTCACCGCAGCTAATTAAAGATCCGTGCTTTATTGATTTTTACCTGTGAGTAGTTCAAGTATTAAGACACCAAAGCTGTAAACGTCAGCTTTCTGGGAGATTTTGCGAGCATCCGTGACTTCAGGGGCACGGTAGCCATCTATACGGTTAGGTGCAGATGTGGAACTAATGATAGGCGCTAGGCCGTAATCAGAGACCTTAGCTTCGTAGGAATTAGACAAGAGTATGTTTGAGGACTTAATGTTTCCATGAGAAGTTGTCGAATCACGAGAATGTAGGTAACTAATCGCTCTCGCAGCTCCTAAGGCTATACCGGCTCTGGTTTCCCAGTTCAACGGAGTCCTCCCGCTTCCTTTGTTACCTGCGAATCCATTTAAATAATCCCAACACACGAAGCTTAATGACTTAATCCCATCAAGATTATGAACTACGACAAGGGACACATGATCAACTAATCAAAATCACAATCTAGCATTAGCCAACTCCAAGTAGTACTGTAGTAAGAACCTCGACAAAATGCAGTGATGGTGAATACGATATTTACCGTGCAATAGCGCAGACAAGCTTCCTCTAGACATGTACTCAAAGACAAGAAGCTTCTCGTCGCGGCTGAAATAGTAAGCGATGAGAGTCACGAGATTTGGGTGGCTCATTGATCCCAAAACCTGCAACCTCTCTCTGAAGTCTTTCTCAGGCACCACAACGTCTCTTAACCGTTTCACAGCCACCACTAATCCATGGTCAAAGCTCGCCTTATACGAAGACCCAACAGTTCCTTTCCCAAGAACCTCAGCTGAAGCCTTCAACAATCCGTCCAAATCGAATTCCCCGAACGATTTCACGAAAAATATCAAGTCTTTACTCACCGGACCGCTCTCCGACGACGTAGGCTTCGCCGCAGGGACGTTAATAGCCGATTCCTTGGGTATAGCAGCGGAGGAGGTCGTAGCGCCGACAGGAGCTTCGACGTTACTCGAAGGAACGTTATCGTCTTTATTTCTCTTCCTGCAGAGACAGAAGAGAAGCAAGAGAAGCAGCAGTAGACCGACAACTCATCCGATAACAATTCCGGCAATAGCTCCGGCTGATAACTTGTTGCTATCTTTCTTCCCCGACGACGGGGAAGTGGGGCTTTCGGCTACGCCTTCACAAGGGTTTAAGGGCTTCCCGCAGAGAGAGTTCCCTTCGAAAACGGCTCGGGGGAAACCCGACAAGGAGTTGGGAATGGACCCGTTTAATTGATTGGAAGAGACATTGAATTGCTAAAGACTAATCGTGATCTCAGGGATCGGACCGGTGAGCTGGTTCCTCTCCAAGTAGAGTGTAGCCAACCGGGTCGCGGAGTTGACATTATCCGGGATCCGACCCGATAATCTTGTTAGATGTCTGGCTTGTTTTGTCAAGCTACCTTGTTTACTATCAGACTGCAAAGCCTTCAAATCACGTGCGCTGTTTGCATATAAATTGGACGAATTGCCACGTGAGATTAGCTTCTGCTCGACTGTGGATGCTGAAGGGTTAGCTTCTGTACCCAGATCTTTCAGTTGCTTTGAACCTTTTACTTTTGAGTCACTGCAACCAGAGCTGCCGACGTCCGTACATCTAGTTGACATTGATCTGCCTACATTTCTAGAAAACCCCTCCTTAAGCATACCATCATCCACTGGTCTCACTTTTGGTCTAGAGCTCGAAGAATTAAACGAATTGGACTTGAGAAAGGAGCCTGTACAAAATGATAACAAGGGTACATTATACTGCCTGAAAAAATCACCAAACCTACAAGAAACTACAGAACTGCGTTTGGGAGAATTTTTTATCATATATCCTACATTTAGCGGACTGAAGCTGTGAGTCGGTAGATCGTATGCTTTCTGTATCATCACTGGAGCGGCTATTGAAAGATGAGTGATGAGCTAGCTTTCTCGTTGTCTTCTCTAGGCCCTTAAATGATGTCTCCCGGGATAAAGCGAGTAATCTGGGGAGAACAGGTCGCTTGGGTGACCCTGTTGAAGCCTCAACTGCCTGTCTTTTAGCATCTGGAGCTGCCTCAGGTTTATCGATATGCCTTTTGCTCTGTGTATTCAAATTTACCTCAGTTTCTTTTTTCCTTTTCGTTTCTGCGTGTTTCAACTCAAATTCGTCAGATAATAAGAAAAAACCAAGTTCCGCTAATGTTCATGTATGGTAAATTATTCAGCTTTACCTAGCTTCCGTTTTTCTGCTTCCGCGGCAAATTTGCATTCTTCACAAAGCCAATCACCCGCTGGAACATTTTTAAGCATTACTCGCATGCAATAGCTGAGCATAAGAAAGCACAACTATATGAATAACAAAGAGAAAGGTGATGCGTTATTATAAATATGATAACCGAATTCCAAAAAGTACTTGATCTTTTCTTTCCCATGAACAGAAGCAGGCTTACGTGTGTTCTGCACCATCACTGCATCTGCTGCAGATAGCAAGTAAATCCTCACGACCCGAATCTCCACAAGTGTCACATACTTTTACCTGCTCAACAACAAATAGAACATGTTCACTTGAGAATGTTGTCACTGGGAGATGAAAGTAAATATTACAACAGAAAGAAGCAGAGGCAGAGGTCCTGCCAAAACAAAGTACAGCATTACTTACATCAAGTAATGGCAAGCCAATTTCGGAATCAGCACTCTCACTCTCAGACATAGCTGATGTGTTTGGTTCCTCTGCTTTACTTAAGAGAACATTTTCTCCGGACTTCCCAGCCACCCCACTTTCGTCTGGATGCGTACAAATTTCAACTAAACTATTTTTCATGTCATCGTTATTCCCTCCTCCTGACTTTTCCTTGATTTTTCCCTGCCGTGGAATGTTTCTGGCTTGGTGATCTGAAGACGGTGCAGTTTCCTTACTCTCAGCATTCTCAGATGAAGTACCATGATTGGAACTAACCAGATTGCTCGCTTCACCAGCAGTGTTATGTGAATTTCCGAGAGCATTAAACCGAGAGGAAGGCGAAAGATGGTCGTCGTTGAAAGAACAGTGGCTCGCGACAGTCCCACGGGAGTTTTCATCTGATGAGTCGTCTGACTTTAAACCGGTGAGACCCGCATTACGATGCATACAAGATGAACAAGGAGCAGCGCAGACATTACAAGTTCCAGACTCCATTTTGGAACGAACTCTCCGACCCGTGGAGCGATTACCAACTCCTCTATCAGCCTTCAGGCATAACAGAGAGAGAGAGGGAGAATATTAGCAGTAAGAAGTAGCAAATTGACAGAACAAAAAAAAATGACTTTTTTTTTCGAGACATCGTCTCGTATATCCTCAAAAACCAAACTAAAATCTCTTATATCCCTATTTTATCTCCTATATCCCTATTTCATTAAACAGATTGGAAATTCCGAAAATACCCAGATTTGTTTTATTGGTTTAATTGGAAAAAACAGAAAATAAAAAAAAATCTGAAAATCTCGAGCTCGCCGTCCTCCCCTCGCACTCGTTCTCCCCGACTCACTCACTCGCCGTCGCATTCACTTCCAGTCACCTCCGCCGCCGCATTCCGTCGCAGATAGTTGAAAACAGGTGCTGCATTCTTCTGTTTCCTCCAGCTGTATTTAGTAGAAATTAGGTTCTCAATTAGGTTTATGGCTTTCAAATTCAGATTCAATTGAGATTTGATGAATTTGGTACGCACATTGTTGTATTACCCATGTTTCTGGGTCAATTAGTAATCTTAATTGGTAAAAAAATGAATTTCAGTAGTTGAATGGATCGAATTGGCAGTACATTTGCAGTGGAAACCATTGATTTTGGGTATAACTAAGTAGAACTAGTAGAACTGATAAATGTAGTATAACTAGTAACACAGGTATTACTGAAAATGTGTAACTGGTATAACTGTGGATAACTATGGATAACTATGATAATTTATTGAGTTTTTTGCATTGTTTTGGCAGGATACAATGACTACGCACGTGACCATATATTTTAAATGTCAATGTCGTATGTGTAGTGTAATTTTGAAGACATCAGTGGAGGAGATAACTTTGTCAGTGATAGAAGCTAGGATGTATAAGAAGCTTGGGTTAGATGAAAGTAAGGTTAAACTGGAGCTGGTCAGGGTCGTGGTCGTGATATCCAGTTAGAACTATATGACCTGTGCACAAAATATTACTTGACGGAGCTATGGGCATTGGCTTACTACAAGATGATTTATGTAGTGCCGGATAGGTCTGAATAGAATGTACCGGATTACATCAGAACACTGCATAAAAGGCAAGCCTATAAAGGTTTTTATTGGTTGTTATTTGGGAGAGGGTGTAGCGGTGAATGAATTTATTGTCATCTTTTGTGTTGTAAAACTTGTATGATTAGGACTCCTGCGTAAAACTAAGTATAAATGTGTCAAATATATTTGATTTGTCGCCATGTTTGAGTGCGAACGTATTTGATTTATTGCCATCTTTTGTGTTGTAAAACTTGTATGATTTGGACAACTGTGTAAAACTAAGTATAACTATGTGTAATATATTTGATTTATTCCCATCTTGAGTGCGAACATGTTACTACGTTGAACAATCCAAATTATCTGCCTAAACAATTATATCAACGGTAAAACGAAAATAACAAAGTTTTTATTAAGGTAACACTAGTAAAAGCTAATTTT
The DNA here is from genome assembly GCA_010577795.1 of Isatis tinctoria. Classification (NCBI taxonomy): domain Eukaryota; kingdom Viridiplantae; phylum Streptophyta; class Magnoliopsida; order Brassicales; family Brassicaceae; genus Isatis; species Isatis tinctoria. The sequence continues at coordinate 33,783,072 of CM021246.1, forward strand.
GGGTGATTTTTAAATTAAATTAGTATTCCTTCTAAAAAAATAAATCAACGGTAAAACTAAAAAAACAAATTCGATTTTATTGTATTTACATATAATTATAACAAATATATGATTTTGATTTTTACATTTGATTTTTGTTACACAAGCCCAACATTTCTCCAATATACTTCCTTATACTTTCATGAACACTTTGTTGGTGACAACCAACTTAGTAAGGAAAAGTTAACGAAATTATGATTTCAAACATATTTTTCCATAAAACAATCAGTCTTACATGTTAAATCATTAAACGTAACTGTAAAACTACTAAAACATATTGAAGGTTAAGTAATACTAAATAAAATGAAAAACACCAAATAGAACTGTGAAGAAGTTTCGTACTACTACTATCTTAGGTATACTAAGAAGGATTTTTGGAGGGAAATTTTGGAGGGAATTTTCACAGAATTTTTTGAAAAAAAATTTACTCTCTCATTTCTCTCTCAAATCATTTTGTCATTTCTCATTCTCCATTTCTCTCTCCATTTTCCTCTCTCATTTTCTCTTATTTTCTCATTCTCTCTCTCAATTTCTCACATTTATCACATTTTCTCATTCTCTCTCTCATTTCTCTCATTTCCTCATAACTCTCTTGCTGTTTCTCCCTTTCTCTCCTTCTCTTTTTTCTTTCTTCACGATCTCTACTATCCCTTCCATCTTGGATCCATATGAGGAGAAAATGAACAAGAGGGAGACGAAGAAGATGAAGCCACATGTGGATATGATTAACTAAATTAAATTCTCTTCGCAATCTTCCTTTCCTAAAACTTGTTCTCGGATGATATAAATAATTGTTTGTCAAGAGTTGTATCAGTTTATGTGTTTCTTAAGACTTATCCATTTTATGTTATTGTTTATACTTGTGGTTGGTAAGATTTATGTTGTGTTTAATTGTCTTTGTCTTTTCTATTCTAGCATTGCCCAACATAGTTCAAACTAGAATAAGAAGAATTACCACAACAAGTTCAACCAGTTCTAAACCAAAATGTGAAAACATCAAAAAAAAGGAACAAATAAACAAGTTCCAAAAAACGGCCAAAGTTCAGAGTTTCCCATAAAGTTTCAAACTTCAACCACAAAACAAGTTTGTCTTCACTCCCTTAAGAACTTCATATATGAAACACCTTGTCCCCAGCTTGATTTGCTTTTTGTACTCCGTTGGTAAGAAGTACATTCCAGCTGCCATGGTTCCCTCATTATCCTGCAAGAAACATTGAGTTCTACATCAGTTATACCAGTAGTACATCACAATTCCCAATAGTTTTCCCCAGTATTACCCAGTTTTCCCAACTTTTACTAGTTTTACAAAAGACTATCGCGACTAGTTTTACCAAATATTCCTAGTGTTACTCAACAAATAATTCAAATTTTTACCTAATATTCCCCAATTCTACATAGTTTTCCTTCGCACAAAACAATGGAAATGACACCAATCAACCAGTGGCTTCCTACTCGCCTACGATTTCTTCCTACCCCTCGGCGAGGTCGGCGATTCCTTCAGAATCTCATTCCGTTTAGCTCCTCTTCTTGTTTCCACCATTGTTGAGACGGCGAGGTCGACGATTTCTGATTTAGAGATGAGAGAAGAGGAGAACGAGACTCAAAAGAAGAGTCGGAGAAGAGGAGAGGAGTCGCGTGAATGTGAGAGAAAGGAGAGAAAGTTTCTGATTTTTTCCCCAAATTGACAAATTAGGGATTTAGATGAGGAGTTGGTTTAATTCCGGTTTATGTTTGGTAAAATTGTGATTCTTTTAATTGTCTTGGGTTTTATGTCTTTCCTTTACTTTTGTATTTAAAATAATGTTAAAAACAAAAAAAAATAGAACGGGGACATGAGAGATTTGTCGAGATGATTTAGGGACATAGAAGACGATGTCTCTTTTTTCTCTCGCTAGTCCAACTGTTGAACAAAAGAACGAAAGAGCATAATCAACAACAAACCCAGATTATTCAATCATGCTCGTCAAGCCTGGACAGTAAAACCCCTTAAAACACTGAATCTCAAGATAATCAAAGCGAAAGGAATCCCTAAAATGAGAAATTAAGATTGCATTGTTCAGGTCTCAAAATTATCTTGCTCGACACTTGCATCACCATGGGCCAATCGAGATAAACAAGACATCAACTTACCATCTCTAGATTATCGCTCTACAACTCCTAAAAACCCTAATTCCTCTAAAATCCAGATTCGATTTCCTCTCTCTCTCTCTAGATACAAGGAGAATCTGCTATTAAATAGCCACCCAGGATCTATCTATGCATACACGTAGATACGTACGGACATTCATACATATACACACACCCAAAAAATTGTATACAAAACTAGTTTACTAACGAATATTTTTGTTTAATCAAACACGCACGATTTCAGAGCTTTTAAAACGTGCTTTACAAGATTTTTACAGTGATTAATAATATTTTACCCTTCACCGCCATGAAATAACTCTGTCTGTTTTAGAGAATAAAATCAAAATTCTGCATTTTGACAGACATATTTATAATGTGCACAAATACAGATTTTTATTATGCCCACGTCAAATATAGAATTATATGGACTCTATACAGATTCTCATAGTTTACCATCTTCGCATTTAGTATCGCCCCAATCTGAATTAGACACATGAGTAAAGGAGTTATTGGTTAAACTGTTTATGGTTGTTAAATGTTAACGTTAAAATACTAGATCAAAATAAGGATGAAATTACAAAATTTCCGTTTATTAACTAGAAACAAAAAAAAAACTAAAATTGTCATTTCTTGGCTTCATGAGCTTACAGTTGTTTTCGGCCGTCCAACCCAGATCTTTTGAAATAATTGGGCCAGCCCATTTTCAGAGGCCTTCTAAGAAATCAGAGTTCTAAATTAAAGAAGAAAACAAAATAATATGAAAAATATGATCGTCCTAGATGAAAGAGCACAGTGGCCACTAGAGTGACTACACCCTGGATCTAAACCTACACGAAAATATGTATGGATACACATACATATACACACGCAATTACTAATTTAGATAAGTATTTGTTGTTCGACAAAAAAAGTGAAAAATGAATATTTGTTTAATAGTTAAACACACAAGATTTTAAATTGTGCTTAACAAGGTTTGTAGTGGTTGATAACGTTTTAAAACGTGTTTAACAAGATTTTTACAGCGGAAACTCAGAACATTTTCATCAGGGATATGAGGAAGAGTATTTGATATTAAAAAATAAAAACGTAAGAGAGAGAAAGAAAAAACGGTTCTCGTTTGAGATTTTTAGAAAGATTATGTGAAATTTTTGTTCATATGTGTCTGTTTTTTATTGATACAGTTGAAAAAAATTACAAAATGATAATAATATTTTCTTTAGATACTCTATCTTGGGTTAGAGAGCGACGAGGTTGCTCTTATGCAGAGCCGGCCCTTGAACCAAGCAAATGAAGCTTGGGTTTGCGGCCGCCAAGTTTATAAATATTTTTCGGCCACAAATTTCTTTAATAGCCTTTAGTCTAGTGGTTCTGATAAAGAAGTTTCAGTTTAGCCAACCGGGGTTCAAATCATTCAAATGCATTTTTAATGTTTTTTTATTTTTTTTACATATAAAATCAGTCCTATTATTTTGTTCCGCTTGTAGCCTCCCATATGTCAAGACCAGCTCTGTTCTTATGAGTTGCGAAAACGTTTAGTCCATCTTGTGTTCACGGTTTTCATTTTTTTCTTTCTCGATTCCATAAAGTTATCAACCCATCATCATCCCTCCATTATTTATGTTCTTTTCGAACGTTTATGGTAATCGTGGGTTTTTTTTGCTTATCATAGGAATCACACACACAATAAAGAAATATTAAAATTATCAAAATCAATTGAGTTGTCTTACAAAAAGAAAATTAAAAAACAGTGAATTTCGAGGAGCTTTTATTTACCTCTTTCTCGTGGTGGTGGCAGACCCAAAGTATGATGAACAAAAACAAATTACTATGTGGGTCGATTAATTCTAGTTAGTTTTGATTAGAAAAAAAACAAGTAGCAATTATGATATGTTTTTGAAATTAGTTGTCATCTTCTTAAACTATTATGAATACTAAGTTGCATATTGTACATTATACTAGACAATGGCATGTGCTGACGTCCGGATATTTATTCATATTAGTCTATTTAAAATTGTACAATTTTTGTACTTATATTGTTATTTTGTTTAAACCTTTTTAGTTATAGTTTTTCTTTAAAATATTTCGAGGTTTATCATAGCTAACATGTATTTATTTATTTTGATATAAATAAGGTTACTTAAATGCTTTTGATCTACAATATCAGCATTTTATGGACCAACGTTTTTTTAGGGGGTTTAATATCAAAAATCTAGATGAATTTATTTCTCTCTTTTTCGTCTTCAGTAAAATGATGACAATTAAATGTATTTTACTATAGCAAGTCGGTCTGCCAAAGAGTTGAAGCAAGTATCATGTGCTTCACGGCTACAAGCATTATTTACAACCAAATCCTTTACGGAGACTTTGGTAACTGCTTTGTTTATTTATAACATGTATTTATTTATTTTGATATAAATAAGGTTACTGATGAACATGTGGAGAACCTCGCTTCTGGCACAGTGGAGGATGTGAACGCATGAGATTCGCTCGCATTGGAGGAAAAGCAGCAAGCTGCGTCAATGCCTCCAACTACCGAGGACTTGAACCAAATTCCATCTACTTCGTCGACTGGTCGCCTTTACATATTCGATCTCGCTATTCAGAGTTACACCGAGCTCGCCAAACCCGACTATCTCAGTGTTCCTTATTGGCTTGCTCCCACCATTTGATGATTTTTTTTATTATCATCAAATCCAAACTTGGATTTGATTTATTATTATAAGTTGACAATTGTTTTGTGAGATTCTCCTGATGTTTTATATGATTTATTATATATTATAAATTGACAAGTGTACTTTATATTCAAATGTTTTCTTCATATATGGGGGGGAATGGTGGCAAAAAACAAATCTATATAAATTAGACAAAAAAAATGGCCTAGAAAGATCACATACACGAAGTTAAATATTATTATTGTTTATCACCACCATTCCTCCCCCTAACTTCGCCGCATTTTTAGCTCTCAATTACACTGTACTTGACTTTAGTCCTTTTAATGTGCACTTCACAATTTACATACATTTATTTCGTTGAATAATTTACAATTTTAAGCTTAATAGTTGATAGTGGTCTTGTGTCCCTGCGGCAGAGGCTAAAAACTCTCAAACTAATAGGGAGATTCAACACTTCGCAATGCCATGCACCAAGATATCCCAGCACCAAGATATCCCAGCTTTAAGTTCCAGTTCTATACTTCTATATAAATTGCAATATCTAGATCTTACGACAACATGTATGATATATTTCTCGAAAAGTAAAATGGTACATAGACTTCTAAATGAGTTGATGATTACTAAGTTTTTAATAACCAAAGCAAAATTGTGCATGTTGGTTTATAGTATATACCAATATATGTATGATCTTGGAATATTCTCAAAATTGGACTAATAGGAAAAATGTTTACATTAGTTAGTAAATACACTGTTTAATGATTTTAGTATTTTTCTAAAGGACGAAACAGATATGTAGCATAATTAGTCATTGCAGTGACCTGATAATCACCAAGAATTACGGCATGAAAGAAGCAAGTTCCCACTAATTATTTTCTCTATAAGTATCTTTAACCCACTCTGTTCTTCAAAATCATTCGTTCGAGACCAGGAGTTACAGAAATGGCGAATTGTATCAAAAGTGCTCTTTTCTTCTTGATTCTTCTCTTTCTATTGTCAGTCTCCAACCTCGCTCAGGTATGTTTCTTTCAAAATTTGCCAAAACAGATTCTATCTATTGACATAATTAGCTGTACATGTTTAAAAAGAAATCGATGAATTTTTTTTTGTTTGGAACTATAAATCGATGATTTTACAGGCTTCTCGTGGTGGTGGCAGACTTCATCCCCAAGGTACGAATAAAATACTATGTGGTTAACAATAATGTTTATTCTAAAAATACATGCTGATCATTTATAATTCTGATTTAAAAAAAAAAATCAAGAGTATATGTTTTGTTGAAGTTAATTGTAACCTTATTAATGTATCACTATTTGATAACTTGGCTAATTTATATGAATATATGATAATTATATATATACACATCAACATGAAAGATCTCAATAATTTGTTTATCATCTGTGATGGGATTTTGGATGTAAACTTGCAAATTAACGTAGATTGCAGGCCGAAGTGTAACTACCGGTGTTCGGCAACATCACACAAGAAGCCATGCATGTTCTTTTGTCTTAAATGCTGAAGCAAATGCCTTTGTGTTCCTTCCGGCACTTACGGCAACAAACAAAATTGTCCTTGTTACAACAATTGGAAAACAAAAGAAGGCCGTTCAAAATGTTCTTGACTTATTTTCATAATCAAATATTTATAGTCAATGTTTTGCATTATCAATCAGTTATATTGTTTAGATATGTTTCTACTAATAAGTAGAAACTCTACTTGTCTTTACCGTCTCTTTTGCTCTTCCTCTGTTGTTGTGCTAATATGTTATATATTTTATGGCTCATGTATCATAACCCATTTGAACTAATATCCAAGACCTTACACTTATAAAATATGGTTTTGCTAAATTTGATAGTTTATTAACTTTATTCCATCCTGATTGGATGTGTCATGTATGTGTGGAAGCCATGTCTATGTTGCTCTGTCTTGTTGTTTTCTTTCAACTTTTTAAAAATATAAATTTTGGAAGAGTCCGGGGTACCGATATATAGATTATTGTAGATTTGAAACCTGTGTTGACAGTACTGACAATCTTATTATTACTAACAATTAATTTTTTCTTGCTGATGATTTATCTTTTAAGAAGATCGAGTTACCATTCTAATGCACGATACCACAGATACTTTGAATCTCAGCATTTAAATTTTTATAGCATTCGTTTACCACAAAAAAAAACTTTGTTTCTACACTTCACACACAAACTACCTATTAAATACGAACGATGAGAAAATAGCAGTCATTGTAGAAGCTAAAAGTATTTTTTCATGGAACAATAAAAATTTCTTATTTGCATCTGCCCAAAACTTTATGGCTATATTAAAAAACGAAAATATGTGTTTACTTACTTGTTGTCAATATATTACCCTTTGTCAAAAAAATGAGATACACTTATGACTACGAGTTGAAAGTATCCACATGGACACGAGTTGGGCCAAAGTTGGTGTCAACTGTCTATGACTCGGTGTAAATGGTATGTCACATGGAAAGAATGGAGAATTTGAAGATTTAATTCAATGCAAGGATCACAATATATATTTTTCCAATAGGAAGTTGAAAGTATATCATAAAATAACGGCCCTGTTGATAATAAACCCAATACATAAATTCTGCAGAATTTTCCAAACCAACCAAAATGACAATAAGTCTAGTTATAAACCACAAATATGACATCATTTTATATAAATCGTGAAACCAATTCCATGTAGACACACTAGGCTTACAAATATGACATCATTTTATATAAATCGTGAAACCAATTCCATGTAGACACACTAGGCTATAAAAGCGACGTAGTCAACTCGTTATTAATAAGATAGTAAATGATCATGACCAAAAAGTTTGTTTTGTAAGGAATAAGTCGCAAGGTTTGATCACTGTCTTTCATTGTCTTCCTGGGTTGGTTTTCTCGCGGTTCAATTCGTGGCTTCCTCCACTTTGGAGCAATATAATGAGTTCCGGTTAGTGTTTCAATGTTCAATATAATTTTCTAGTGAAAAGAAAAAATCGTTTAGCTTGATGTTTGAAGATAATTACAAAATTGGTTTCATGGTTTTACCAATAATCTGAAAGCTAGATATAGATCCATCAATTGAGAAAGTAATTTATTTTCTTGAAATTTGTAACATGTATCTTGAAGAAGATAGACTTAGCGTTGGACTTGCGTTCATTTTATTCAATGAGGCAGTTTCAAATTGTTATAGTATTCAACAGTTACTGCCACCCAAAAAAACCAAAAACAAAATCGGTACTATTTATATTCTCATATAACTTATGGTGTACGGTTACTGGTTAGTGGTTACCAACTTCACATTATAATAGAACTTTATAATTGAAAGGAAACGTGAACTAATTGAAAGGGCGTGAAAACTATTGAATAAATTGCAACTTTAGCCCCAAACAATTTTGAAATCTATCAATTTAAGACCCCATAAAAAAAATCAGTCAGATACCGGATTTGGGGAGCCTGACGAATGCGAAACCTCCTCGATGAGTCTGGTGACATCGGCCATCGAAGGACGACTATCATGATTTGATAAAGCGGACCAGATGGGTTGAACCACAAACCCCGGTTCGTTTGTATTCATCTTGGTTCTATAGCCTATAGGACCCGGTTCTTGGAATAGGCAAGCTCAGAAAGGAAAAAAAAAAAAGCAAGACAAAAGGCTAAATGAATGGTTCTGATCGCGGCCTGGTAAGGAAAATACATCCGGTTTAAAACTCCGGTCTGGTTTTTTAAAACCGCAGAGAAGAGAAACCCTAGTACATTCAAAAGGACTGACTGACTTTTTTAAAAAAATTATAGTTTGGAGACGCAGAGAGAAAACAAAAAAACTCTGCAAGAACCTCCAAATATGTATCGATTCTTGCAAATTAGGTTGGCGAAATCAGCTAGTGGCCTGAGTTTGAACTCTGTAAGCTTATTCTCCCAACACTCACTCTGTTTGTGTCATTATTTTATCTTCTCTTCTCCTGTTTCTTTAATTTTTTAATACTAATAATTAAGTTTTGGTGATGACAGATGCAAACTCGGGTTCGTAGCTTATCCTCCTCGGAGGGTGTGACGTCATCTCTACCGTCGTCACCGTACCTGCTGCTTCCTATGGAGGTTGTGGGAGATAGTGTCGATGGCAAAATAGTGGTAAATTGAACTACTACGATCCGATGAAGAAAGAGACGGTGAAGGTTTGTAATCAGACAATTCCTGAGAAGCTGTGTACTGCGTCTACCAGATACGTGGGTTCGTCACGAGGCTGGGTAGCTCGTATGGACATAGAAGACCTGACCATGCATTTAACCAATCTGTTCAACCCAACGGTGCCAAAGTCATCGCAAAGAGTTATTTCGCTACCTCCACTCGACCCTATCCGCTCTGGCTCAGACCTTGCACGTCTGGATCTGACCGTCTCTCTCTCCTCTTCTCCTGACCAACAAGACTCAGACTCCGTGACATTGGCCATTAAGTGGAGAAATTCAATCTCTTTCTGCAAGCTTAGCAATGGATCGAACTGGACTCACCTGCATTCTCTCCCTAGCAAATTTTTAATCTCTGGTGTCCTCTTCTCCGACAAATATTCCACTTTTTATCTCACTCCCACTCCTCTACTCAAGGGCTGGGACCGGGACCCGCTCCCAGTCAACAAGGCATGTTCACAGTTCCCTCCACTGTCTCAATACCAACAACTTGCTCCTCTCTCTATCCCCGACCTCTCACTCACCGAGCACCGGCTTTTGGAATGGTGCCTCCACACGAGACACTTGGTTCAAACTCCCTCTGGCGACTTCTTGCTCATTTATTGGTATAACCAAGTTCCCTTCTATCTAGTTTTGTTTTTCTCATTTTGATCGGTGACTTTAAATTCCCCACACGCAGGTTTATCCAGCACACGTGTGACGGGCATCCCATCCCGTTCTTGGAGTCGGGCGATGAAAAGCACAGGAAGAAGGGCCGTGTCGTGCCTAAGACCAAGCGGTTCGCTGTACTCAAGAGAGATTCCGACAAGGGTTGCGAGACTTACACGGAAGACATCGGAGATCTCTGCATTTTCTTCGGTAAGAACGAGCTCTTTTGCGTCAATGCCTCCAACTACCCAGGACTTGAACCAAATTCCATCTACTTCGTCGACGCTGGTCGCCTTTACATCTTCGATCTCGCTACTCAGAGTTACACCGAGCTCGCCAGACCCGACTATCTCACTGTTCCTTATTGGCTTGCTCCCACCCTTTGATGGTTTTTTTATTATCATCAAATCCAAGATTTTGGGTTTGATTTACTATTATAAATTGACAATTGTTTTGTAATAGGCAAAAGGCAAAAGGCTAAATGAATGACAATATGACATCATTTTATATAAATCGTGAAACCAATTCCATGTAGACACACTAGGCTATAAAAGCGACGTAGTCAACTCGTTATTAATAAGATAGTAAATGATCATGACCAAAAAGTTTGTTTTGTAAGGAATAAGTCGCAAGGTTTGATCACTGTCTTTCATTGTCTTCCTGGGTTGGTTTTCTCGCGGTTCAATTCGTGGCTTCCTCCACTTTGGAGCAATATAATGAGTTCCGGTTAGTGTTTCAATGTTCAATATAATTTTCTAGTGAAAAGAAAAAATCGTTTAGCTTGATGTTTGAAGATAATTACAAAATTGGTTTCATGGTTTTACCAATAATCTGAAAGGTAGAGAGGAATTTGGCAACAAAAGCTAGATATATAGATCCATCACTTGAGAAAGTAATTTATATTCTTAAAATATGTAACATGTATCCAGAAGAAGATAAACTTAGCGTTGGAATAGCGTTCATTTTATTCAATGAGGCAGTTTCAAATTGTTATAGTATTCAACAGTTACTGCCACCATAGAAAACAAAAACAAAATCGGTACTATTTATATTTTCATACGGTTGCTGGTTAGTGGTTACCAACTTCACATTATAATAGAACTTTATAATTGAATGGAAACGTGAACTACTTGTCAGTCAATCGTGATATGATTCTCCACCACTTTTGTCGTTGACTTTTTTTTTTTTTGATGTGAAGTCAGTTTGAACGAGTAGAATTGGCCGGCAATGACAAACAAAAATCGCTGACGTTATTGGTTGGCCAAATCGTTGACCAGGATTGAAGGATAAGATGTTAAAGTTAAACGAAGAAAAGTAGAAAACAAACCAACTTATTCATTTCACACACAACCAATAATATATTTATACAAAAATTGGCAGAAGCAATATTTTTATAAACATTTTTTTTTGGAAACTTAAATTAAGAAAAAGTTAAAAGAAAAAAAAAATCTTTAAAGTCTCATCTCAATTTGAGGCTCAAGAATTAACGAAGAAACTAAGGAGGACACGAACAAAGAAAGAAAAAAAAAAGGCGGGGAGGGCGTGAAAACTATTGAATAAATTGCAACTTTAGCCCCAAACAATTTTGAAATCGATCAATTAAGACCCCATAAAAAAAAATCAGTCAGATACCGGATTTGGGGAGCCTGATGAATGCGAAACCTCCTCGATGAGTCTGGTGACATCGGCCATCGAAGGACGATTATCAGGGTACTGAGCCGTACAACTCAAACCGATCTTCAAGAGCCGGATCATGTTCTCATTCCCCTCCGATTGGTACCTCGTGAGCTCGGGATCAAACACATCAGACGGTGATTGTTGATCAGTAATCGATTGGACCCATCTTGGCAAATCTACACCTTCTTCGTTCAATTGCTGATTTGTTGGAGACTTCCCTGCAATGCAATGTACCATGTTAAAGCTCACCGCAGCTAATTAAAGATCCGTGCTTTATTGATTTTTACCTGTGAGTAGTTCAAGTATTAAGACACCAAAGCTGTAAACGTCAGCTTTCTGGGAGATTTTGCGAGCATCCGTGACTTCAGGGGCACGGTAGCCATCTATACGGTTAGGTGCAGATGTGGAACTAATGATAGGCGCTAGACCGTAATCAGAGACCTTAGCTTCGTAGGAATTAGACAAGAGTATGTTTGAGGACTTAATGTTTCCATGAGAAGTTGTCGAATCACGAGAATGTAGGTAACTAATCGCTCTCGCAGCTCCTAAGGCTATACCGGCTCTGGTTTCCCAGTTCAACGGAGTCCTCCCGCTTCCTTTGTTACCTGCGAATCCATTTAAATAATCCCAACACACGAAGCTTAATGACTTAATCCATCAAGATTATGAACTACGACAAGGGACACATGATCAACTAATCAAAATCACAATCTAGCATTAGCCAACTCTAAGTAGTAAGAACCTCGACAAAATGCAGTGATGGTGAATACGATATTTACCGTGCAATAACGCAGACAAGCTTCCTCTAGACATGTGCTCAAAGACGAGAAGCTTCTCGTCGCGGCTGAAATAGTAAGCGATGAGAGTCACGAGATTGGGGTGGCTCATTGATCCCAAAACCTGCAACCTCTCCCTGAAGTCTTTCTCAGGCACCACAACGTCTCTTAACCGTTTCACAGCCACCACTAATCCATGGTCAAAGCTCGCCTTATACGAAGACCCAATAGTTCCTTTCCCAAGAACCTCAGCTGAAGCCTTCAACAATCCGTCCAAATCGAATTCCCCGAACGATTTCACGAAAAATATCAAGTCTTTACTCACCGGACCGCTCTCCGACGACGTAGGTTTCGCCGGAGGGACGTTAGTAGCCGATTCCTTGGGTATAGCAGCGGAGGAGGTCGTAGCGGCGACAGGAGGAGCTTCGACGTTTCTCGATGGAACGTTCTCGTCTTTATTTCTCTTCCTGCAGAGACAGAAGAGAAGCAAGAAAAGCAGCAGTAGACCGACAACACATCCGATCACAATTCCGGCAATAGCTCCGGCGGATAACTTGTCGCTATCTTTCTTCCCCGAGGGCGGCGAATCGGGGCTTTCGGCTTCGCCTTCGCAAGGGTTTAAGGGCTTCCCGCACAGAGAGTTCCCTTCGAAAACGGCTCGGGGAAACCCGACAAGGAGTTGGGAATGGACCCGTTTAATTGATTGGAAGAGACATTGAATTGCTGAAGAGTAATCGTGATCTCAGGGATCGGACCGGTGAGCTGGTTCCTCTCTAAGTAGAGTGTAGCCAACCGGGTCGCGGAGTTGACGTTATCCGGGATCCGACCCGAGAGTCTGTTCTCCCCTAGATTGATTCGGATGATGTTTGGAAGCGTGAAGAGAAACGACGGAATCTCGCCGGTAAAGGCGTTGCCTTGGAGGTAGAGGTAACGGAGGAGGACGAGGTTTGAGAAATCCGAAGGGATTGGACCAGAGAGGGAGTTGAACCGGAGAGAAAGGGTCTGGAGCTGGGTTAGATTACCGATTCCACCGACGGGTAACGAACCGAACAAACCCGCTCCGGGTAATCGGAGCGACGTGACCCGACCCGAGTCGCAGTGGACTCCGTGCCAGTTGCAAGGAGAAGAGGCACTCATGTTCCATAGCAACGGACGTCCACGGACACTGTTGCGGAGGGTGACTAACGCTCGCCGGTCAGACTCTAGATCTGAAGTCACCGCCGCGAGATAGAGGAAGAAGATGAAGAAGAAAACGGAGAGAGATCGCTTCATCTTCTCCGAATTGTAGTAATTCTTCGTCTCCTTTGGTTTTTCAGTAAATTTATTTGTTGGTTTTAGGAGAGATTTTGTACCTTTTTGGGCTACGCGTAATTGAGTGTTTGAACAGAGAGAGACAGATTGGTGGAATAATTGAAAGAGAAGCTTTTTTTTTACATGAGTTTCAGCGCTCTCTCTCTCTCTCTCTCTCTCTCTAAAGCCGGCCAAAGAAAGAGAAAGAGACCATATAATTGCAGAAGAAGAAGTACGGCGAAAAAGAAAAGTTACTATAAATTGGAATTTTTCCCTTTTGACAAAAAGTAAAGAGAATCTTATGTATTAAATATGACAGCTAAGTTACGGAAATAATTAACCTAAAAAAATTAATAACAAGGTCATAAAATAGTTGTAACGATTAAATCATATAGTCCACTTGTCGTCCGCATATCATTTATGATAATTAAATTAAATACTGTTTTCAAAATTCACTGCAGGCTGCAGTTATGTTTTGTAGACGTTTAAAGTTAAACGACAACTGTTTTCTTTTGTTAATAAATTGGCTCCAATAAAAAAAATATTTTCTGTTGTTTCTCTATGTTTTTATGTATAGGTTGAGTGTGACAAAAAAAAAAAAACAAAGCTAGATTTGTGAAATATGTGTAAGCCAACCGTTGACAAAACCCAACCAATAGTGTCTGACTAAGACATCGTTTTCTCATCTAAATTCTTTGAAACATCTATTCGTGTCATTGACATCAGTTTTTAAAAAAAATATAAATGTCATAGGAAATAGAAATGGTCATCATAAAGCTAACTAGTTGTGGAGTTTGAGAAATTTTCATTGGTTCAAATTCTTGTTTGTCCATATGTTTGATACCATTTTATATTTTTATTAGAAACACGATAGTATTGTTTTTTCTACAACCATCGAGCGAGCCAATTGTTTTAACAAATCCAAACGGAAAATAACTTTTACGAAGGAAAAAACATAACATATATGCATGTTTCTTCAGTTTTAGGTTCTCTTTTAAATTCTGGAATCAAACCGAATAAATTTCAGTCTAATTTATTTCCCCCCAAACCCTAACCGATATACCCACCTAACTTAGGAGATGATCATGACGAATTACAAAAATGCTGACTTGTCCAACACATTCTATAACTCGGTTTTAACCTCATGGCATGACCATGTTTATCCAAATAAGAGACTGCCATGGCTGCGTGAAGAGCTGCTCCAACAGGAAGAGCTTCTTCATCAACAAAGAAGTAAGGCGAGTGAAGCGGCTTACCAGCGCCTAGCGTCTCATTCTTTATCCCCACCACGAAAATAGCGGCCTTTGTCCTTTGAGTGAAGAAGCTGAAATCCTCCGCTCCCATTGTCACCGGAAAATCATGGAAGTTATTCTTTCCGATCATCGCTTCCGCTACTTCTTTTCCATGCTCATATAATCCCTCGTCGTTCTTCATTACCGGGTGAAGTGACGGCTTTTTCTGTTCGAAATTTACATCTGCTTTGCATTGGTATACCGAGGCCTGTGCCTCTGAAATCTGCATCATCATCATCATCATCATCATCATCATCATCATCATCATCATCAACAACAAGAATACTGTAAAGAACGACGTGTAAATTAATCTCACTACCTCTCTGATTCGTCTTTGGATAAATAGAAGCCCCTCGTTGCTTAAGCTTCTGAAAGTTCCTCCGAACTTGGCAGACTCGGGTATTACGTTTTGAGCATGGCCTCCTTCAATGTATCCAACCGTAACCACCTGAGAAACATTCAAAGCACCGGTTTTGATGTACGCCTTATTCTGTCTTGATTCTGATTTGTCAAACAAGAAGATGTTTAGGAAGCAGAAAACGAACTTACACCGGCCTCAAGCGGATCCATTTCCCGCGAGACAATCTGTTGCAAGGCAACAACAGCGGAAGAAGCTGCAAGGACCGGGTCTTTAGACAAATGCGGTGTAGCTGCGTGGCTACCTTGACCGTGAACCGTGACTTGAAACACGCCTGCACCTGCAAGAACGGTACCAGGCCTAGCGCCGATACCACCAGATGGGATTGTTGGAAAGACATGTACGCTCAGAATTCCATCTAAGTCGTCTAGAATCTCGTCTTTTAGCATTTCATATGCTCCTCCATAGCCTTCCTCCCCTGGTTGAAACACAAGCTTCACAGTCCCCTTTGACAAAGTAAAACAAGAATTTGTGTTTCATTCAAAGATTCACCAGACCTGACTCTGACCCTTTTCAGACATTTTGATTGCTGGGCTAACACTAAATCAATCTTAACATATCACTATTGTGTATACACGTTGCACTATTGTTTCATTTAAAACCAAAAAACAGCGAATAAGAGTCCGGCCCATTTGTAGAAAGTTGACAAATTGATCAAAAGAGCTCACACACATACAGATCAGAATCGGAGAAACGCATCGAGATTGAATCAAGAGAGAGAGAGAGAGAGAGAGAGAGAGACCTTGATTAGATGTTTTCTGGATTGGAGAAGCTTAGCTGCTCCAAGAAGCATAGCAACATGAGTATCATGACCACAAGCATGCATCTTTCCATCTACTTTACTCTTCGATTCCCACTCCACTAATTCCTTTTTTTATTTTCCAATCACAGTCCCCAAAGTTTCAAAGTAATAAGTCAACGTGATTTACAAATCCCATTATTGATTCTACTTTTTTGACCAAAAAAACAAAAATAAAACAACAACAAACCTGTAACGGAAGTGCGTCCATGTCGGCTCTGAGTCCGAAAACGGGTTTCGAACCGGATCCGATCCAAGCAACGACGCCAGTCTTCGCCACAGGCCACTTATACTTCACTCCGAGCGAGTCAAGCTCGTCCCGAATGAGTTGACTCGTTTCGAACTCCTGAAACCCGGTCTCTGGGTTCTCGTGGATCCTCCTCCTGATTCCTCTCATCCATTCGAAGAACTCAGGTTCCTTCGCTGAGTCGAGCATCCCACGAGCGAGCGACTCCAGACCCGACCCGGGACCATAGCTCCGAGCTGGAGACAGGAGGGGAAGAAAGAAGAAGACAAAGAAGATCCCTGAAAAATTCATTATTTTTTATATATTTTCGCTCCAAAAGTAGCAAATGGAAGAGTGAAGACGACGAGTGGAGAAGGAAGCTCCAAGTGATTTTTATATACCCAACGTGTTAACATTTACTTAATCTTTTTAATTTGTTGCTAATTCGCTAAATGTTTATGCCCGTTAAAAACTTCCAATTACACTTACGCAACGCATATCCAGGACGTATCTACTAGATAAGTAGTAAGAATGATACCAAATGATATCAAAGAAAAAAAGAATTTTCCTTTCACAAGGAAAAGACGAGTCATTTGAATACAATGTATATAACCGGTACAAAAGAGAACATATACTTCAAATGGTATTATTAAAATATAGTACTATAATTTGTTTTCTTTAGAACACGATTGCACCATTTATGTTAACCAGAAAAATTAACACTTTTCCAATAAACATCGCATGACGTAGTAGTTTGTGATAGATGGTTGCTCACAAGTTGCATCACAAGTTCCAGAAAATCAATGCTCAATTTCCAAATCTTACGCATCTTTACTTACAGTTTAATGATTTGTTTTCCCAACTGTTCAATGAAAATTAGACGAAAAGAATCTAGTAATCGATATACGAGAAGTATGTATCTATAAACTTTATTAGATTTTCTTAAGAAAATTCAGGTGAAACAACATATAGTGGGGATATAATCAATTTAATTAGACTATAAATCCTGTAATAGTTAATCCGCTAATACAATGTATCATCAATAGTCACTCTCAGGCCCAAACGCGACTCGAATTGGCCCGACCCGGAAAAGATAATCAGATTCGGATTGCGGAGAGGAACAAGGGAGGGAGGATATAAATCTTCTTTCTCAAATCTCCATTCTTCGAATCTCTTCTCAACACTTCGATCTCATTTCCGTTTCTGATTATTGGGGCATCGCATTTTAACTCTCTCTGTAGGTTAAAGAAACAAACTTTTAAGGAAACGCTTGATTAAGATTAGATTCCCCGAATATCCGCTCTATGGCCAACCACAAAAACCGCTAACTTTTTTTTCTGTCTTCTTCTCAGAATCACCCAGAAACAAAGCGTTATTCTTTTCGTCTTCTCGCAACCTCCAATCATCGAAAATGGCTGACAATGGTAATTACACGCTCATTCTCCTCTAACTTCTTCTTTCCTTTGCTTCCTTTTTGATTTCCCTCTTTCTCACTTCTTTTTTTCTCTTGTTGCTGTGCGACATTTGATGAAGTTTCTCTAGAGCAGTTCTTAGCTGCCGCCACTGAGGCTGCTCAAAAAGCTGGACAGGTCTCTCTCTTTTTTTTTTGGTTTTCTCTACATCTCCTTTTGTTTTGATCGATCGAGTGGCTGGCTAATCATAGTTAATCTGGATCCTTTGGTTTTCATTCTGCAGGTCATTCGTAAAGGGTTTTACGAGACCAAACATGTCGAACACAAAGGCCAGGTTTTTGTTTTACTTCCTTTTGCGCTCTGTCTTCTTTTGGATATCGCTTCTTGTTCACTTGGACTATTAAATTTTCTCATCCTAGGCTGTTAATATTGGGTTCGTTAAAAACAAGTTGGCGTGTTTCCATAGCTACTGAATTTGCATTTGTTTAGGTGGATTTGGTGACGGAGACTGATAAAGGTTGTGAAGAACTCGTGTTTAATCATCTCAAGCAGCTTTTTCCCACCCACAAGGTCTTTATTCTTCTCTGTTGGATCTTTGGTAGCTTCTTCCTTGCATTGCATTGATCGTTAGCATTTCGTCATGAATTAGTTCATTGGAGAAGAAACTACAGCTGCAAACGGTGTAACGGAATTAACTGACGAACCAACTTGGATTGTTGATCCTCTTGATGGAACAACAAATTTCGTTCACGGGTATATATATATACTTGTTGTTGCTCAATTCCCATTTGAACGACTGTTTGTTTCGTTCTGCACATTTCATTTCTGTTTCTGCAGGTTCCCTTTTGTGTGTGTTTCCATTGGCCTTACTATTGGGAAAGTCCCTGTGGTTGGAGTCGTTTATAATCCTATTATGAATGAGGTAAAAGGCTGTGTGTAGACCCTCCTCATGGTTACATTTTAGCAATCTTTACTTCAATGTCGTTACCTGTTATTACCATTATAGATAGTTTCCTTGATAATGCTGTGGACATGAATATAGCGCTATGATGTCTCTCATGTTTTACATAATCTTAATGATAAAACAGCTATTCACCGGTGTCCAAGGGAAAGGAGCCTTCTTAAATGGAAAACCAATTAAAGGTTGAAACTTTATATACATACTTCTCTCACACCTTACAGTCTAGAAATTTTGTTGGTGAAGAATGTTCATTTCTCAAGACGAAAACAATGTGCTCTTTTTTTGCAGTGTCAACTCAGAGTGAACTTGTAACCGCTTTGCTCCTCGCAGAGGTAAAATCTGTCTTTCTTGTGTCACGCTAGATTGTTGTGAAGCCTCCGCTCATTACTTATATGAACACAGGCGGGCACGAAACGAGATAAAGCTACATTAGACGACGCAACCAACAGGATCAACAGTTTGTTAACCAAGGTGAAAATTTGTTTGAGAGAAATTCCACTATTTGGATCTAACCTCTGCCAGTACTCATGATCGTGTCTTGTGTTTAATTCACCAGGTTAGGTCCCTGAGGATGAGTGGCTCATGCGCACTGGACCTCTGCGGTGTCGCGTGTGGAAGGGCTGATATCTTCTATGAAATCGGTTTCGGCGGTCCATGGTAAGATGTCTCTTTTTTTTTTTTTTTGCTTTGCCTGGATATTACAAAGTGTGGTTCTTGCACAGACAAGACTTGATCTAAAATGGCATATATATTAATTCACAGGGACATTGCAGCAGGAATTGTGATCGTCAGAGAAGCTGGTGGACTTATTTTTGATCCGTAAGAATTTACTTTTTAGGATAAAAGCTAACACACTCAGTGCCACAAACGGATCAAGCTTTTAACTTGTTTTTCTGGTATGTATGGTGTAATGATCAGATCCGGTAAAGATTTGGAGATCACATCGCAGAGAATTGCGGCTTCAAACGCGTCTCTCAAGGAGTTGTTCGTGGAGGCGTTGCGGCTTACAAATGTGTGAAGTCATCTATTCTTTGTTATGGTCCACACTCCACACCTCATGAACTCATTCAAAAAACCATAATATGATTAGTGTGGCAAATCAAAGCATTTCTTTTTAGTACAATAGACAGCCAACTGATGTAATTTGTTATTGTTGGGTTATATTTCCCTCTATGACTCGTTCGACAAACTTTATATATATTTGGTACCAAATATATATATGTTGAGTTTTATGTTATATCTTTTTAATGATCATATACAAAACACCTTGTAATTATGATAGGAGATGACATGAAATCGTCTTCAAAAATTCATGTTGCATTATGTTCCTGAGAATATAAAAAAGCCTATACAATTTTGAGTATGAATCTAGAGTTGTGAGTTCATAAGGTTTTTTGTCAAATAATCAATACTTAAAAACCGGAGACAAAAGAGATAACGAGCCTGGCCCATAATCAGCCCGAAAGTCTCAAGTCCAAACCCGTATCCGATCGACCCGACCCGTAAATGAGGAGTGATTGGATCAAAATCAGAAAAGGTGTTAATGAGTATGGGTGAAATCAGCATGGTGTTAGATAATTCTTCATGGTGTTAATGAAGAGTAAATGTCTTCTTTACCCTTAATGAAAAACCATCTAAACCCACATTCAATTCTCTCACCCACTCCAATCCCAACCAACCCAACTTAATGTTCGACCAAACCATCCCCAAATTCAATTCTCTGCAGATTCTCTCTCTCCTGTTTCCTCGTTTCCGACCGCGAAGAAGAAAAAAAAAAAACGCATCCAACACTTCTTCTCTCACTCTCTCTCTCTCTCTCTTTCGACACAGAATCGAACGCTTCTTCTCTCTCTTCATTGGTTACATCTCTCTCTCTCTCTCTCTCTCTCTCCTGTTTCCTCGTTTCCGACCACGAAGAGGAAGAAGAAAAAACGTTACTTCTCTCTCTCTCTCTCTCTCTCTCTCAATCTTTTTGGAGACAGAATTGAACGCTTCTTCATTGGTTACATCTCTTCCACGGATTCCTTCTCTTCGGTAAGGTTTGTTCTTCTTCTTCTTTCTTTTCTTCAATTTACTCCTCTCTCTCTTTTCTTCAATTTATTCCACGCATTCCTTCTCTTTGAGTGATTTAACTTGTTTTCGAAGTGTTACAGCATTCACTAGCGTGTTAAATCGATAATCTTCACATTGTATAGCTTGAATTATGAAATCGATGTTGACAGTGATGAAGATGCAACATGTACAACTAGAAGAAACGAAACAACTGGTACAAATGGTACAAATAAGTATTTCAGACAACTAGTATAATTGGTATTATTGGAAGTATGTACAACTAGAATTATTAGTACAACTATATGTACGAAACAACTGGAACAAATGGTACAAATAAGTATTTCAGACAACTAGTACAATTGGTATTATTGGGAGTATATACAACTAGAATTATTAGTACAACTATATGTGCGAACAACTAGCATAACTCGTACGACTAGTATGTAATGCGATTTGTGTAAATGGTACAACTAGTATTACTGATACTATTAAAGTGTGATAATGATGTTTATTGTTTATTTTCAGGGGACAATGGATAGTGTTCGTGGCACGGTCATACATTTTGATTCTGGGGGATATTATTCAGATGGAGTGGTATGGAATCCTAAAGATGATAGGACTTTAACTATTGTGATGAAAGGAACTCTCGAGGATGTGTCTTACTCTCGGCTGGTTGATAGAATATGTAGGAAGCTTATGGTTGATGCAGCTACGGCGAAGCTTAGGCTGAGTTACATTCCATTGATCATGAATCCTAAAAGTCCATCATATATCTTGGATGATGAAGATGTGTTAGGATATCTGTTGGATGTTAATCAAGATCAGTGTAGGAATCTTTTGCATGTGGAAGTCGGTGTAGTTGTCTCAGAAAAGCAGAGTAATCAGTATCTTAGTACGAATGAGGAGATTCTTAGTGATGGTAGAGATAATGATGATGATAGTTTTGCAGCTGATGATGCTAGAGTAGATGTTGAGGGTAGTGTTGCACATGGTGAGTTAGCCATTATTCGTCAGAGTTCAAATGTGGATAACTATTTCCAGTTTAACTCCGGTGATGTTGACATACCACATATTGAAGGAGGGGTGGCTGTGAATGATGAAAGGGAAGATGGTCTGAATCTAACCATAGGTCAGGAATTTAGAAGTAAAGAGGAAGTCAAACAGCTAGTGGAAAGAGCTATGCATACACATTGTTTTCAGACTCGTTTGGTCGAATCTAGACCTAGGGTATATGTGCTGAAATGTCAGGGAGATGGTTGCAAATGGAATTTAAGAGTTTCTAAGCCCAAGAACTCTAATATATTCTTGGTTGCAACATACCATAAGATGCATACATGCTCTCGGTTGGATACAGTAACAGGCAAAAGTAAAAGGAAAGGAACACGAGGCATGGTTGCATCTTTGCTGCATGGTGATTACCCGGGTTCACTCAAAACTCCAAGTGCAAAAGAACTCGTAGGCTTGGTTCAAAGTAGAATTGGTGTTAAAGTTTCATATTCTACAGCTTGGAGAGGGAAAAAGAAAGCTTCTGATGATGTGCGTGGTAGCCCAGATGATAGTTTCTATATGCTTCCTGCCTACTTGCACATGTTAGAGAGGATGAATCCCGGTACAGTGACAAAAGTGGAAGTGGATGAGCAAAAACGGTTTAAGTATCTTTTCATCGCTGTGGGAGCTTGCATTGAAGGGTTTAGGTCCATGAGAAAAGTCATCATTATTGATGGAACTCACCTAAAAAATGTCTATGGTGGAGTGCTTGTAATTGCTTGTGCCCAAGATCCAGATAGACACCATTATCCCCTTGCTTTTGGGGTGGTCGATGCTGAGAAAGATGATAGTTGGAGGTGGTTTTTGAACATGTTGAAAACACAAATTCCGGATGATCCAGAGCTTGTTTTTGTTTCTGATAGACATCAAAGCATCATAAAGACTGTACACGAGGTTTATCCAAGATCTGCACATGGATATTGCATATATCATTTGTCTCAGAATGTTAAAGAAAAAGTTTATGGCGTTAGGAAAGACAGATGTGCTGAGAGGTTCAGAGAATGCGCTCAAATTTACGAAAAGCATGAGTTCGCTCGAGTATATGCTGATTTTTGCAACACTTATGAAGCTGCTAGAGTGTATCTAAAAGACAGTGTTCACCTGAGCAGATGGGCAAGAAGCCATTTTCCTGGAAAGAGGTACAACATT
The DNA here is from genome assembly GCA_010577795.1 of Isatis tinctoria. Lineage (NCBI taxonomy): Eukaryota > Viridiplantae > Streptophyta > Magnoliopsida > Brassicales > Brassicaceae > Isatis > Isatis tinctoria. Next base: position 33,805,845 of record CM021246.1, read on the forward strand.
GACACAACTAATTGTGTTGAATCAATGAACAATGTTCTGTTAGAGGCAAGGAAGTTGTCGCTACTACCAATGATTGATGAGATTTTGGGAAAGATTATTGAGTGGTTCAACAAGTATCGAAACGAAGCTGCAAAAGTACCCCATACTCAACTACTGGTGCCGCGTGTGCAACGTGATTTGGACAACATGTGTGAAGCAGCAAAAAAGTTACATGTCGTTGAGCTGAATAGCTTTCAGCAAGAGTACAAAGTGGGTGCTGTTGATGAGAGTGGATGTCTCGTTGATTTGATAAAGAAAAGTTGCGGCTGTAACCATTTCGACATCGACAGATACCCATGTGTGCATGTCATAGCTGTTATCGACTGGATCACGAAACACAAAGACGTGGAGATTGATTTACGTGACTATTGCTCCAAATATTACTGGATGGAGCAGTGGGTGCTGGCGTATCACAGACTATTTATCCAGTACCTCATCATTTGACTTGGGAGGTTTCACCGGAGATTCTAGAAGAGATTGTCTTACCTAAACATTATGTGCCAAAGAAAGGTAGACCACAAGTCACAAGATTCCCATCCGCTGGAGAATCTCGTAAGAAAAAGAAGAAGCCACAACGCTCTTGGTTTGAACAATCCGGTGGAGGTGAGAGCTCGGGATAGTTCTAGTTGTGCTTTATCTACCTTTGGAAGACTTATTTGTGCTTTGTCTACCTTTGTAAGACTTATTTATCTACCTTTTTAAGACTTATTTGTGTACCTTTGTAAGACTCATTTGTGGTTTTAAGACTTATTTTTAGGTACAACAGGTTCAACAGGTTCAACTAAGTACAAACATGTCTCGTTCACCTTAATACGTTTGGTACAACTAGGACTACAAGAACTATTAGAATAACTGGTATATTTGGTAAAACTAGAACTTGTGGTACTACTGTTACATGTGTAGTTGTTGTGATAGTTCTAGTTGTACCAATTGAAAAAATGAAGATGCTTAAGTTGATTAAAATTACATTTATAAACATGTTTCCATACCAAATATGACATTAAAACATCTCAACTTTAGATCAAATAGATAAAACAAGTTGAATTTTTGGAATTGGTTTCATGAACATCATATGTTTGCATGGAATGCCTTATACTTTTAAGGTTTCTTTATAAAACTTCATCTTACTAACATGATTTTTTTTTTAAAAAAGTCTTTTTAAAAATTTTATGGTCTGAGATTATGTAAAATGTAGTTTATATACGAAATGTTGTAAGAACTACTGAAAATATAAAATTAAAGTGTGGTACAACTGATTAAAACTAAAAAATGCCCAAAGTACAACTCTTTACAAAATGGTACAAGTGGAAAACTGGTACTACTAGAAGAGGAAAAGGCGGCGCATGCGTGGTAAAAGTCGGCGCACGTGCTTTTTTAGTTGTACTAGTTTCTCTAGGAGTACCAATATTTCTAGTTGTTCCGATATTGCTAGTAGTACCAATAGTTCTAGTTGTACCAATTGAAAAAATGAAGATGCTTAAGATGATTAAAATTACATTAATAAACATGTTTCCATACCAAATATGGCATTAAAACATCTCAACTTTAGCCCAAATAGATAAAACAAGTTGAATTTTTGGAATTGGTTTCATGAACATCATATGTTTGCATGGAATGCCTTATACTTTTAAGGTTTCTTTATAAAACTTCATCTTACTAACATGATTTTTTTTTAAAAAAGTCTTTTTAAAAATTTTATGGTCTGAGATCATGTAAAATGTAGTTTTTATACGAAATGTTGTAAGAACTACTGAAAATATAAAATTAAAGTGTGGTACAACTGATTAAAACTAAAAAATGCCCAAAGTACAACTCTTTACAAAATGGTACAAGTGGAAAACTGGTACTACTAGAAGAGGAAAAGGCGGCGCATGCGTGGTAAAAGTCGGCGCACGTGCTTTTTTAGTTGTACTAGTTTCTCTTGTAGTACCAATATTTCCATCCCCTGGTTTTCGATACGCAGCATCCAAAGCAGGGATAGATTCGAACGCCAAAATCTGCACATAGAGTTGAACCAATTAAAAAGTATTGTACCAAAATATGAATTATAATAATAGCAAAAAACGAATTATATTTTACCTCCAGTGGGATGATCAACCCGGGAAATACATAGCTACTGCCCTCTCGTATCGATCCATCATAATTGTCCTCCACTGTCTTGATCTGGTTGAGGGTATCTTCAAATGTTAAACGTCCCCATGGGAACGTTTCACACACGTGAAGATCATCAACAATTTTCAGAATGAATTTGTCTATTGGTCCATTATGCTTCTTTCTCTCCCATATAACTGTTGCTAGGAAGTACAAGACTAACATCTTCAGGCGATTACTACTACCATCATATGACATCTTCCTTAAGGCATCTAGCACTACTTCTGCATTTACTTCTTTGTTCTTGACTTTCTCCTCCCCAAACATTTGGTTCGCCCAACGAATATTCCCCAAATTCTCCCTATCTGCTGGGTATTGATGGCAGAACATCCCCGTGAGGAGGGCATGTTCCCTGATTGAGTATCGAATAGGGACACCATTCACAACAAACCACACTTGTTTTCTCTTCTCAATTTTAGCTCTCCGCAACAGCAACATGTGCACAGCTTTCAGCTTCCGAGTTGTCTGGCTATTCATATGAATGATGTGTCTGAACTGCGGGTGCTGAAGAAACCAACTCCTCTCCCGAGGTTCCAAACCCAACTTTTTAAAGAGATCTTGGAATTGCCATTGATGGCATTTTGCGGCAACGGTGACGTTCTTTGTGTAGTCCTCCGGTGAATAGACAAATCCTAAAGGTTGCATTGGCTCAACAACATCCTGAAAACAAGTAAATGAAATAATTTATAACTTGTAAAAATACGAGTAGTTGTACTACTAGTACTGGTAATATTGCAACAAGTAACACAAGTACGAAGCAGTTGTCCTAGTTGTAGTACTGGTCTCGAGTAGTACTAGTAGTAATAAAACAAGTAACACAAGTACGAAGTAGTTCTACTCATTGTGCAATTCTTAGTTGTTCTAGATGTCCTACCTTTCCTAGTTGTCCTAGTTGTCAAGTTGTTCTAATTATCCTGCAATTCTTGCTTGTCCGAGTTGTCCTGCGGTTCCTAGTTGTTCTAATCAAATTATCTCATAAGCAATATCAAATCCAAGAAATCATAACAAATCACCATCACTCATCTACTAATTATGCCAAAACCTATTTATTAGTACAAATGCAACTTCAATAAACCGAAACAACTAGTACAACTTCAACTTCAATGAACCGCAGGACAACTAGTATAAGTAGTATAAATAACCAATTCATTAAACCCAAACTTACCATTGACGACGTGGAGGAACTCGCCGGAGCCGGATTATGCTGAGGAGACGTCTGTCTCGGGTTCGTAATTAGAAACCCTTGTTCATGTGTACCCGTTCGACGAGATTGTTGAGGAGACTCAAATTCCGGCGAGGGCACACGACGCCGAGAAGAGGAAGAACATCCCTCTGCTACACGCGGCGGAGGAGACGGATCCGCGGCCGCTGAAGGGGGCCTAGGGTTTGTCGGTTCCGGGCTTGTCTTCTTCCGCTTAGGGTGGCGTTGCGGTGTCGCAGCTTTCCGTTTCCTGGGCTTTGACCCAGTTACTCTAGAAGTCTCCGCCGCCGCCGAAACTTCTTTCCCCGGATGATTCTTCACAGGACGATTCTTCACATGATGTTTCTCTTTCTTCGCTCTCGATTGCGGAAGAGTAGATTTCCCACCGCCTCTAGTTTTTGGGGCCATTGTTCACAGAATATCGAAGAGAGAAAAGATTGTGGAAGAGAAGATTTGGTTTTTGAATTTTGAAACGAAATCGGAGAGGAAGAGGAAAGAGAGAGGAGTTGGGATATCCACGGAGTTGTCGCTTGAAACGAGAAAGAGAGAGAACAACTGGGAAAAGAAGAAGATTGAAAGAAGAAGCGGAACCGTTTGGGTTAAAAAAAATCGTAGCGGTTTACAAATCGGTTTGGACCGTCAATTTTAATCTATTAAATCGGGTAGGTTTTTTTGTGAATATGATGAATAGTAAAGGCCAACAAGGATATTTCATGCGTTTTTGATTTAAAAAGAAAAAGAAAAAAAGAACCTCATAGGAACACCAAAACAGATTTTGGTTTCATCCCCCGACACTAAAAGAGATTTTGATCCGGAGTGATTTCGCCATTTCGGAGAGGACGGACGAACACGGGAAGGAGGAATTTTGATTCTGACGGTTTTGTGTTAGATGATAAGGCTTTGGTGAAATCTTCTACTGGTTTAGGGTTTGTTTGTGCGAACAAGTTTCTCAGATCTTCGTTTTCATTTGGGAGACAGCAGTGATGGATGCTCAAGCGAAGAAGAAGGCCATGTTTCGCTCTAAGCTCAACGCCAAGAAGAAAAACTCCCGCATAGATTCTCCTCTCGTTAGGTAAATCGATTCTCAATTGCTTCTGAACAGTCCTGCAAGCAAACCTTTAATCGAACAATCTTTGGAGTTAGGCTCGTGCTTTTAATTGTGGAAGATTACAGATTGTGATCGAAGGTACATCTTCTTCGGATTGAATTTTGCAGGTACAATGAATCAGACCAGCCTGTGTGTCGGGTGTGCAATATCGTGCTCAAGTCCGAATCACTGTGGGATGTACACCAAGCTTCTCGTAAGCATCACGAGGTAATTTCCAAAATGACAATTGGGAATTTGGTGTTAATAAGTTAGGAGTCATGCTCTTAGATTATGGATTTTGCTGCTGAGTAGTGGTGACTTTGTAACTTGTAGTAGCTGGATTTAGTAGTCTGTTTATCTTCTTTGCTCTGCAGTAACTTGACCTTCTTTGATTTTTGCAAATAAATGTTGGGACAGGCTATCGATAATCTCAAGGCTAGCGCAGCAGGAATCCAACGAGGTGGCAAACCTGCTGAAACTAAGCCAGCAACACTTGAAAGTTCATCCAAACCTCAGACATCATCTTCTCTTCCGCCAAATTTCTTCGAACACCAGGAGCCTGCTCTAAAACACCCTGGTAACGGCTAATGCAACACTTGACTGTGTGTGTTTTCTTGTTAATTTTGTCAATGGCATGGTAAAATGGTGAAACTCTAATGTTCTTGAATATCTACGGTACTTCTTTCGTTTGGTCATTGAGTTTCTGTTATTGTATGTCGTGGCACAAACTTATCACTCAAACTCTATTTGTTCAAAATCTGCAGAGAAGGAATCTGCAAAACCCAAGAATGTACAGCCATCAAAGCAGACTATAGGTTCAGAAACTAACAAGACAAAAGGACCTCTTCCAGACGGATTCTTCGATAATCAGAATACAGATTCGTCGGATATCAAAACCACCAGTGAGCCTAAACAGAGTCAGACACAGACCACGGGTGGTTCAGAAACGAAACCAGTGGTAAAAGGAGCCCTTCCCACCGGTTTTTTCGACAACAAGGAAGCTGACCTGCTTGCCCGTGGAATAAAGCTCGTCAAACCAGATATTAAGTGAGTTTCTTATTCGCTTTTACTTATCCGGATGCAGATAATCAAATTGGAACCTCACTGTTGTGTTTTTCAGTTACTCTCTTTAACATTCTCAGTTTGAGATCCAGTGGGGTCGTGATCTTTATGGCTGGTGCTCTGCTATCTAAAAGTCTTTCTAGTAAGGCCTTCTCTTGGTGAACTTATGTAAACATGGAATTCTTTTAACAGGGACGAATATAAAGAATTTGAGAAGTTGATACAAGAAGATCTGCAAGTAGTGGATAGTCGCATGGAAGAAGAAGAGGTCAGATAACTTTCTGTTACACGATAACAAAATTATTTGACCCCATCTAAGCTATTAACTTCGAGATCGCTTTGCACTCTAATTGTCAGGTTGATGCTGCGGAAACTATAGAAGAAGAGGAACAACGAGAGCAAAGGTGATTTGATACATAAGTTTTAATAGCAATAAGATGAAAATTTGTCCAAGATTAAGTAAACACTTGGCCTTCTCCGTTTAATCTTCTTCTGCAGATCTTACAAAGAGAAAGTGGAGATTCTGAAGAAGAGGAAAATGGAACTGAAAGCGGCTAGATTAGCTAAGCGCAGCAAAACCTCCGAGGGGCCAGTTAAAAAGCCGAAGAAGACTGAAGAAGAATCTCCCAGCGATGATGAGGATGACGAGGATTCCACTGTTGATTGGAGAGCTCAACATCTTTGAAAAATAAAAGAAAATGTTCCAACTGGTAAAACATTCACTCTTCTTTTAGAATCCTCAGGGAAAACGAATCAATTTTTCATGTTGAATTCTCGGAGCTTATTATATGCGATTTTAGAGGATCAGTTGGTAAAGTTTATGGTTATTATTGAAGAACGTAGTTTTAATCACTGGAGTTCTCGAGAAAGGGGTTGAATAGTCGGGGAAGAGCTAAACCTGAAACTGTGGTAGTTGGTAAAAACTTCACTCTCTTATTCCAGTGTTTCCATGTTCTACAGATTCTTAAATCTTTAGATTAAAGAACAATATGTGTATATATATAAATAACAGAGACATTTCTAGAAACCAATTAGGGGTCAAATGTTTCTAAAAAGTAATTAGGGGTCAAGTGTTGAAGAAGGAAGACCACTAACTAAACGTATGTGTATCTTAACAATTTTTGGACTGATTGTCTGTGCCAACCATATATGCTTATCAATTGCAGTAGGCTTTCCATTATAAACCATTGACAAAAAAATATTCAATTTGAAATATATAACCAAAGAAATACAAGGAAACAACGTCGTGTTATCTTGTTTATAACTTGAAAAGGAGTCCACAAATAAAAAGAGAAAACAGCGAAAGCAAAGGTCGGTTAATGCACATTGCACAATTAGTATTATTAACTAATTTCCCATTAGAGCACCTAGCTAGTTACTTCTGACCTAACAAATAGCACTCAATCTCCTAAATACCTTGACATTATCTAGTCTTTAACTAATCATATGGCTTAAATTTTCACGTGAATTTTATAATGCTAAAGTGTTGGCATAATGGGAATCAAAATTTAGGGACATTTTAGTGTATACTCTATCCATCATATTGCTCCGTCATCACAACTTTGTTTTCCAAATTTTTTTTTACGAATTGTTATTATCCTTATCATGAAATTTCGTTGTTACGAATTATGTTCATCGATATAAAAACTCGGCTTCGACCTACATAACTAAAAAGTACCACTTAATTTACAGTATTTAAAATCTTCTGAGATCTAAAATATCATTCTCTAACCTCTTATGTATGTGTAAACGTGATAAAAGATAAATCAGTTTGCATTAAAGAAAAAAACTTAAGGGACAAATGAGCGATATGCGACTTCCAAACACAATTTGCCAAACATCACGAAACTTTATGACATGTTGTTACAATTAATGACTTGTTATCTATAATTTGTGGTCATAAATAGACTCGGTGGTTTCACTTTCACGTGCTCTTCATAGAATCATAGGTCATACATTCATACTACATATCAATGTTCCACCTTATTTCCAAATGCATATTATTTGTTTAATTATTTCAAAATGTATTATTTCACACTACATCATCTTTCATGATGGCCATATGATATAACTTAAAAGTTATAACGTAGTGATGTGCAAAAAGAAGAGTTATTAACTTATAATGTAGCATGGGGCTTTGTGACTGATGATAATTGTTTTTTTTGTAATCAAACCATTTACGTGATTTTTTAATAACAGCACTATCCAAAAAAAAAAAAACGAAAAACCTTATAAATTTCGTCGCTTTGCTATATTGTTCATCAGAATAAACTCGAGTTTGCTATTTTTTCCCCATATCTGATCAATTTCAAATTTTGGAAACTCAGGCGCCAAATTTAGGTGTAACACAATATTCACAACACAATTAAGGAGTTAAGAGAGAAGAGAGAGAGAGAGATTCTGACCAAAAAAAAAGAGAGAAAAAAAAAACAGAGAGATTGTCTTCTTCAAATCTCCGATTCTCTGGTTAAACTCCATTTTCGTGATCCAAAGGCAATGGGAGGTAGTAGCGGCGGCGAAGCTTCATACCGGAGCGATGACGAATCGGACGTGGAGTTGGAGGATTACGAGGTGGATGATTCCAGAGAAGGGATTGTAGAATCGCGAGGAAGAAGATTAAATTCTCTCACGAATTTATTAGGGGTAGATTTCTCCTGCGGTAACGGCGGAAAGTTCACCGTCATTAATGGAATCAGAGATATCTCCCGAGGCTCTATTGTTCATCCTGATAACCGGTAAGAACAAAAACCCGCCGTATGTTTTGAAACTTTCGTCCTAAGTCCTTATTATTTTATTATTTCCAAACTAATCCCTACATTTGATTTCAACTTATTTAGCCCACTTACTTTGCTTAGGTGAATCGATCCAGGGTCCAGTTGATTAGGGGATTGTAGCTATAGACTAATTTTTCTAATTTATATATTAGTTGTCCAAGTTTTTTACAATGCGTCAAATTTAAGATAGAAATCTAGAAGACAGAGATTAACAAGGTTTGGGGTCAATTATAGTGAAAACAAAAAAAAAAAAACTTTGGGGGTGGTTTCAACCTTCCTTTTTCTGTAATTACATTTTCTTCGGTTATTCATCCATTTTTCCCGCCACTTTATGACACGTAAGCAGTTTCTGAGTCTTGTAACTCTGTTTTGCTGAAATATTGAAGCCATATCAGGAGTAATGAATTCAGTTTATCTAGTAAATAATTTTTGTCGGAATCTAAAGACTCATCACTAGATTCATCGGATATCAGGTGTTACAAGGCGTGGACCATGTTCATAATGATATGGGCACTTTACTCTTCCTTCTTCACTCCATTGGAATTCGGATTCTTCAGGGGTTTACCAGAGAATCTGTTCATCCTCGATATCGCGGGCCAAATCGCTTTCTTAGTCGATATTGTGCTATCATTCTTCGTCGCTTATAGAGATAGCAGAACTTACAGAATGGTATATAGACGCAGCTCCATCGCTCTACGGTATTAAAAGCTTCTATCCTCTGTTTTATTGTTAAATTTCTCTGAGTTGGTCATAGTCTTACTCGCAATCTTTCCAGGTACTTAAAATCGTCTTTTACTATTGATTTACTTGCCTGCATGCCGTGGGATATCATTTACAAGGTACACTTTTTTATTCTTTGATTTCGTTGAGAAGCCACGAGAAAATCAACATGGGAAATTTGAAACTGTGGATTTGAAAAACAGGCTGCTGGGGAAAAAGAAGAAGTGAGATACCTATTGTTGATAAGGCTATATCGAGTTCGCAGAGTGATCCTGTTTTTCCACAAAATGGAGAAAGATATAAGAATCAATTACCTTTTCACAAGAATCGTCAAGCTTATATTCGTCGAGCTCTACTGCACTCACACCGCGGCTTGTATCTTCTATTACTTGGCCACGACGCTGCCTGCTTCTCAAGAAGGGTACACTTGGATTGGAAGCTTGAAATTGGGAGATTACAGCTACTCGCAGTTTAGAGAGATCGATCTTTGGACTCGGTACACCACTTCTATGTACTTTGCAGTTGTCACTATGGCAACTGTTGGTAAGTTCTGATAGCTTTTGCTTAGGTTCTGTTTTCCGATTACAAACAAATTTAGGTTTAGTTTTACATTTTAGCATGTCTCTCTCGATGCAGGCTATGGAGATATACACGCGGTTAATATGCGGGAAATGATATTTGCGATGGTCTACATTTCATTCGACATGATTCTAGGCGCTTACTTGATCGGTAACATGACAGCTTTGATTGTTAAAGGTTCAAAAACAGAGAGGTTCCGGGACAAGATGGCGGATATTATGAGGTATATGAACCGAAACAAACTCGGTAGAAACATCCGTGGTCAGATCACTGGACATTTGCGGTTGCAGTACGAAAGTAGCTACACCGAGGCAGCTGTTCTTCAAGACATCCCTGTCTCTATCCGCGCTAAGGTATGGTGATTGAAATGTTTTAGAGATCAGATGCTTGTTTAAATCTCAGATTCAAATGATAACCAAATGTATAAAACTTATGTTTTTACTTCAGATAGCGCAAACTCTGTACCTGCCTTACATTGAGAAAGTTCCTCTCTTTCGTGGTTGCTCATCTGAATTCATTAACCAGATTGTAAGCCTTTCGATTTGGACTGTCAATATCAAAGAAAATTCTTTCAAGTAACTCAAACGGACACCGTCTTTTGTTGTGTTTTCACAGGTTATAAGACTTCATGAAGAATTTTTTCTCCCTGGAGAAGTTATAATGGAGCAAGGAAGCGTTGTTGACCAACTCTACTTTGTTTGTCACGGTGTACTGGTAAACAAACTTCTGCCTCGATAGATGCTTAAGAATGTCTGAAATTCAAAAGTTAGTAAGCAAGATTTTTGTAACTAATATCAGGAGGAGATAGGTACAGCTAAGGATGGATCTGAAGAAATAGTGGCACTTCTTCAACCAGATCATTCTTTTGGAGAGATTTCAATCCTCTGCAACATTCCTCAGCCTTACACGGTTCGAGTTTCCGAGCTATGTCGGATTCTAAGGCTCGACAAGCAATCTTTTACGAACATCCTCGAGATATATTTCCACGATGGACGGAGGATTCTCAACAATCTACTTGATGGGAAAGAATCTAACGTCCGGATCAAGCAACTGGAGTCCGATATAACCTTTCATATCAGTAAACAAGAGGCAGAGCTAGCTTTGAAGTTGAATAGCGCTGCTTTCTACGGTGATCTTTACCAGCTTAAGAGCTTGATTCGAGCCGGAGCTGACCCGAATAAGACTGATTATGACGGAAGATCGCCTTTGGTATGCTTTTCAAAGCTTCTCAGTTTCTTTAACCAAAATTTGAATCTAACATGTTTTTTTTGTTTCTTTACAGCATCTTGCAGCCTCTAGAGGATATGAAGACATTACATTATATCTTATTCAAGAATCAGTAGATGTAAATATCAAAGATAAATTGGGGAACACACCGTTGCTAGAAGCAATCAAGAACGGGAATGATCGTGTTGCGGCGTTGCTTGTTAAAGAAGGTGCAACGTTGAACATAGAGAACGCAGGGACTTTCCTTTGCACGGTGGTTGCGAAAGGAGACAGCGATTTCCTAAAACGGCTTCTCAACAACGGGATTGATCCTAACTCTAAAGATTATGATCACAGGACACCTCTTCACGTTGCTGCTTCTGAAGGATTGTATCTCTTGGCAATGCAGTTGGTAGAAGCAGGTGCTAATGTTCTTAAAAAAGACAGGTATATGTTATTCTTTATTTTACCAAATAAAGAGCGGTTTTGTTTTTTTCCGCGGTTGCTAACTGTTATTTGTATTTGAACAGATGGGGAAATACGTCTCTAGATGAAGCCCTAGGTTGTGGGAACAAGATGTTGATAAAATTACTTGAAGAGGCTAAGAATTCTCAAATCTCTTCGTTCCCGAATAGCTCCAAAGAGCTCAAAGGTAGTTTAATTGGCCTCTAGATCAAAGTACTTACGTTTTTTTTGTTTTGTAAGACATTAACGTGCAGTTGTTTATTTAAATAATCTGCAGATAAAGTATATAAGAAGAAATGTACAGTGTATCCTTCACATCCGAATGATGCGAGAGAGAAAAGAAGACGCGGGGTTGTATTGTGGGTGCCTCGAAGCATCGAGGAGCTTGTAAGAACTGCAGCGGAACAGCTGAATGTTCCCGAAGCTTCTTGTATATTGTCTGAAGATGAAGGTAAAATTATTGATGTAGATTTGATAAGTGATGGACAAAAACTGTATCTGACTGTTGAAACATAATGATTCGGAAAATTTTCAAAAGCAAAGAGTATATAGAAACAGAGTAACTACAAAAAGAATTTTATGTTGTGTATTGTTTGTTGGATTAAAATGATTTCTTCACATTCTTCAAATGCATCGAAGAATCGACACAGTTTGTCTTGTCGATCTCGTTTCTACAGCGGTTTAAATTCCGCAACAGCTCGCTCGCTCTCTCCTTCGTCTTCTCCTCGCACCCGACTTGTAAAACCACTAAAAGTTTCTCAAAGGCACCAACTTGAAGAGCTTCAACCAACAGATGATGATCTTCATCTTCTCTGTTCTTTCTCCATAGCTTCCAAAGAATCGAGACTGAGCATTGCGTTGCGAGATCCGAAACTCGAAGAATCTTCTTCACTAGAAGAGGAACGATCAAAGCGTTTCTACGAAGATCTTCTCTGCCTTGTTCGTTGTCGCATATCACGTTGAGAACAACGAGACATCTCTCGCAAACGCTCTTTTCCGCGTTGTTCACAATCATCTCTGTGATCAATGCGACCAAACCCAACTCCGCGAATTTCGCAGCGATCTTGTTGTCACAGGAAACCGCTCTATAAATCGCCATTAGAGATGCTTTCGTCGAGCTCGTCGAAACAGAGTCTCTGATGATCTTTATCAATCCTTCACAAGCTCCTTCGATGTCTGTTAACGCATACACATACCTCTTGTCTATGGTAATAACCTCTCTGATACAAAAGGCAGCGTTTTGCCTCGTTTTAGCGTCTGCAGCGTTCAAGAACCGTACGAGACGGTCAAGGGAAGCCGTGGATCCCATAATCAAGAAACCCTCTGTTCGACTCAGAGGCAACCAAGAAGAGAGAACAGACAAGACTTCCTCCAGTAGACGTGCGTGTTCCTCACGCGTCGACGCGAATCTTTGGAAGCAAGAAGATAGCGCGGAAACGACTCCGTTCTGGAGCAAACACTTCTTGTTCGTCTCTCCACCTTCCCTTCCCGAGTTCTTGATTTTACGAACGATCTCCAAACACTCTGCATTTTCCTCACGAGCCGTCGCGTTTTCCAATCTCCGACATATCTCGGCCGCACCACGCGGGGTCAACGGCGCGCGCGGTGACTGAACCCGCTCGATCCTTGATGATCGGAGATGAACAGGGATTTTGGTTTCCGCGACGGAGGTATCACCGGAAGTCAATAGGTTACGTCTCTTTGCTTCTCCTCCTCTTGATCTCCATGGTAGCACCATAATTTCTTCTTCTTTCTTTGTTTGGTTTCCTCTAACAAAATTGAAATACTTGATTATATTCGATAAAGAACTGAAATGCGTAGATGGGACTTGTATAGACAATTTACGTGTTTATTATATGCATGTATATGGTTTGGTATTTATATATGACGAGAGGTGGTCAAAGGTTGTAAAAGCTTGAAAAGAGAAAAGGTATGAATTGGAACACTTTGATTTATGTTTGTGAACTGAATTGGAATGTTGACCGTTGAAATATTTGGATTTGTAGTTTGGGTCCAGATTTATGACTAAGTTTTTTTCCGGCTGTTATTTAATTATTTTCATTTAAATATGTGTAAAATCAAGAAAGCTTAGTAATTAGATCATACCAAGAACCATACAGTATTATATTATAACCTATAGATCAGGCGTGTTTTCCATTAACAAATTGTACTATATGGTTTAATATATTAATTGTTAAAAAGTACTAATTAGTTATAGAATCAACTCGAGGTATTTGGAATAGTAGAGAAATACCTTCCATCAACAATTAGATATGAATTCCTGTCCTTGTTCCTATTAATATATGATAATTAACTTTGTAAGTTACATCTTCATTATTATACGATATAGTTGATGAGTCTTATATATGACCACAAGTCCATGACGTATATTTTACATAGTACAAACTACAAAAGCGTTAAAATATTAGAAGTAGACTGGGAAGTTTTGGACTCGACTCCAGAACGTATGTGAGACTCATTCAATGAATAAGAAGTAGTCATTGTTGAAATAAAATGAATAATCAATTAGATTGTGAGTTTTAAGACCGTTATATGTATATTTAGAAAAAGAAAGCAAAAGAAACGAGTAACGAAAGACTTTGGACCAAGGCGTGTGCGACTCGGGCTGGGTCGCATTTCTGTCTCCGGGTCCGTGTTTGTTTACTTTTCCCCGCGTCATGGTTTCTCCAATACACGCGTAACACTATCTTCCAAAAATACATATACGTGATACCAAAGTTAGATGTAATATACATATACATGTATATTCGATTTGATCAGATCAGAACCTAAAAAACAATTAAATTTAAAATAATCGGTGCCCACACGGAATTAAGTAATAAGTACTGTATCCCTACTACAGCTATTTAAAATTGTAACCATGGTTTGGCTTCAACGGTGATCAAAGTGGGACGAAAATAACAAAAAGTAGAGATTTAACTAATTGGGCTCGTGGGCTTTTGGTTAAGGCCCCTTCGTGTGGATTTAATGGGCTCCAAATTTTAATACTTTTATTAGCATATGCATATGCATATTTGGTGTTTTTTGTTTTTTGGTCTTAAAATACCACAAACATGAATATTTCAATACACAAACTCAATAATTTATTTGTATTATTATCAAATAAAGACTATAGTTCCTCCGTAGTCCGTACCATTTTGCAGTTTATATTAGATAGTAATTATTTTGTAGTTAATATTAACAATGTCGATAATGCACTATTTTCTATTGTTTACATCCGGATATATATATTTGGGATATATTTTCAGGATATATTCATATCATTGCGGGGATATATCACCTATATCTATCTGTTAAGGGTCTGTACTTATCCCTTGATAACTGTGTAACCTTTCTAATTAAATTTAGTTTAAATTTTCTAATCAAGTTTAGTTTAAATTTTCTAGTAAAATTATAGGCGTGCTTATAAGTAAAGAAAATCCTAGTATAACATTAAAAAAAAACCTTTAACTTAGGGATTGACGCAAAACCTATAAATAGTGATTTATAGTGTAGCTATTTGTATTATCTCCTTCGCTGGAACCCCAAAACCCTATTACCGATCCGGCGAATACAATGGCAAATCATCAGCTGGAGCATCTAGGCGAAGAATTCAAAGATGAGAAGATGAAGAAGCCATCGGTTCGATCAATTCCCTAACTCTAACTCTCTCTCTCTCTCTGCATCACATGGCTCTTTTTATATCGTTTTTCTGTTATGGGTTGTTTCACTTTCGTTATTGTAGTTGCTTGGTTTGGTTCTTTAGGGAAATCATATCAATGATTATTTGACCAAGTCTTTTCTTTGATTCAAACTGGACTAAGGAGAGGATCTTCCTTTAAAATCAGAATTTCTTCTCTAAGGATCTATAACAAATTAGTAATTGCTTGGGACTTGCTAATAGAAGCTGAAATTCTTCAATACACTCGAGTCTACTCTGGCATCAGTTGAATTGTCTTAAAAGCTTGAACCTTTCTAGCTCTGATTGTGATTTTACAAAATTTCAACCTGATCATTAACTGGTTAGCTACTTAGCCACCAAAGTCGTTGACTTGCATTGCTCTGTAATTTTAAGTGCTTTGTTCCTCCGTTTACTTGTTGTTTAGGTTATTGAGGAAAAGAGTGCCGCGGGACAAAATACAAATGTTGCTGATCATCCATTAGTAAGTAGTATGAAATTTCAAATGATTTTTTCTTAGTTTCTTTTAGCTTGTTATGTGGTAATGACAATGCTATTTTCTATATGTTGCTGATCTCCGCATCAGTTAGACACTCCCAAGCTAGAGATTGGTGATGTTTCGGAAGCTGCACTCGGAGCCAACACTGAATTAGAAGACGCATTGGTCACACCAATCATGAATTGTCTCGTCTCAAGTGTCATCAACGCTCTGGCTTGGATTTTATATATCTCAAATGTCTTCTCACAACCCGAGGAAGAAGGCTGTTCTGGGGGACTTGCAAGTCAAGTTTCAACAGAGTTTATAAACATGTTGATGTGCCGGCATCGGTTTTGGGTGCAGATGTATTTCGGTTTCTTAATGATCTTCGTCCTCACCTACTTAATAATAAACCGTTCATCAGGTACAAAGATGAGAAAGCGGACAACTTATAGCCTTCTTTCCTTCGGTATCGTTTCCTGCTTATTGGGTAAGTTCTGTGTGGACACATTGGGCCAGAGTATCGGCAAACTCTGGCTCTTCCTCTGGGCAATGCTTTGCCTTTGGCACTACGTTGCAGATGTCTTCATATTGGCTCTGGTTGGTCTATTGTACGGTCCTTTCAATGTGACTCGACGGACCGAATCAAGCAGTACTATTGTTCCATATTGGGCATGCGCAAGTTTTTTACTTGTAGCGAGTCTGTTGGTTCTTCCTCTGATTAACGGTTTCTTATCGGTTGCAACGTTTGGTGAGTGGAGAGATCATTTCTCTTTTATTACGTATGCATATGAATCTTGGTGGTTCGGGCTCTGATGTTTGAGACGAATCCATCTTTGCATTTTTATATTGGATTTGGAACTTCCATTTTTGGGCTTTTTGTTTTTGTGAGAGTTGTTACATATCTCATGCTTTAACGAAACTTTACATCTCAAGTTTGTAAGGACCACACTTGAGGCAAAAGAGCTATGCACTGAAACTAGAGTTTTCTTATGTGGCTTTTATGCCTTATCTTTACACTGATTAGAAGAAGTAGACAGGTTCTTTTTTTGGAGGTTTTAGGAAGAATCATGCCAGCAGAAACATAAGCTAAGATCACAAAGTCATTGGTGGATCAGAGTGGGTCAGAGATTACCCCCATGTCAAACGCTTGTCCCATTTTTCATTCTCTCCGGAGTTTTGGTGTTGGTCTCGGTGGCAAATTCCTTCTGTTGAACAGATGAAAAGGATCAGCTTCAGGATTAGAAAAAAGTACACACACAATTGCTTCTATAATGTCGATGTGTAAGACCAGAATGACATTTCTCTCCTAAACTAAATCATGCATGACACAAACAAAGTAAAGTACACCCCCCAATTGCTTTATCTCTTTCCAGAGTCTAGTGAAAGGTATTTGTTCCCACACAAGAAAGAATAGCCTCTAAGTTCCTCTACAAACATAGCACTAGCCTAAGCTAATCAACCAACTTCAAAATAACCAAAATGAAGAATCAGAGAACACGAGAATATACCTGAATAGTCGTTCAGCACAATCGTAGATTATATAGACCCAGATAGCCCCTCCCAGAATAACCGCCAAATTCACAGCTACGACTAAGAGTATAATATTGATATCATCATCGTCTCCCAGGAGGTCAGAGCTATACTTGTTGGTCAAATCGTGATGTAGAATTCCCCAATTCCTAAGCCCTTGCTTGGCTTCTTTGTCAACAAGCTCAAAGATGTAAACCTCTGAAACACCTTCTTTCCTCAATGGTGTTCCACGTCGGCGTCTCAAGTGAGCTATCAAAGCTTTCAAGAAAGTTTCACTGTACTTGAGTGTCGCATCTACTTCACTGGCATTGATGGCCGAGCTAGGCCAACCAGTCTCCGCCACAATCAACGGAAGATTCTCGTGTCCCATGACGGCCATAGATCTGATCACAGCATCGACCATCATATCGAAGAGATTATGGTATCTAGCTCCGGGACTAGCAAGATCCTCCCTGAAACTGAAAGGGGGTTTTCCAAAAAGAGCAAATTCGGTTGGAATCGCGAGTATTGATTCGTAGATATGGTAGGGATGGAGATTGATAAGGAAAGAAGAGTTGGTTCTTTCAAGGAACTCAAGAATCGGCCTGAGCATCACTTCTCCGTTAGGTTTATGAAACTGCGCCGACGAAGGAGGGAAAGGCTTTGCTATGATGCTGGAGAAGGAGAACGTCGTGGACACAGAAATATTGTAGATTTGGAGAAGCGCCAAAGATCGCTGAACGTTTTTCATCGCGCGGAGGAGAAACAACCGCGGAGCGTCAGGCGAATCCGGTGAAATCACATCGTTTCCGATGGAGACTATTGAGATCTTGGTGCGAGGATGGAAGGGAAGCACATGATTAGCGACCCAATCCAACGCGAGAGAATGGGAAGCGAGTTGAGGAACTATATGATTTGGAACGCAGAGGAAGAGAGTGACGTTAGTGTCCGCGAAGGCACGAATTATCTCATGATTGGGATTGAGTAGCCTCACCGCCTGAAACTTCATGGAAACGATCTTGGCGACGATTTCTTTCGGAGAAATTAAGACAGAAGCTGGAGTCGAGTAGGTGACTCCGATCTTCGTGGCGGAGATTGTCGTCGGAATAGCTACGGAGGTTAACGAGATGAAAAGGAGGATATAAAACGAGAGAGAAGGCATTTTTCTTCGAGAGGAAATTTCCAGAAACTGAGAATTTGCTCAAGAAAGGTTGAAGACGGAAGTTCCAGAGATTGGGCGGGAAGATTCTGTTATAGTAGTTAAACATTCTCAAGTACAAGTGAACCCTCTTCTCTATTCAGAGTCTTTCCACCTAATTTTTGACTTTGAGCTGAATTCATGGAAATGAGGAATTACAACCAAAATATTAGAATAATTGGGCCTTAACTATTCTCCATATTAACGTACAAAGAAATCTTAGTGCATGGACACTTATTAGAGCCCAACAAGTCATCATAATGCCGAAGAGCATCATCAATGGGTTCTTAGTTTTTAATAACGTAATAAACTAAGAAACGGTTCTTAGTTAATAATTTCGAAAGCTAATTCTTAGATGCGTTCTTAACCATATATCACGGTCTAATTTGTAGGTTTTTTTTTTTTTTTACTTTTTCTTAACTTTAACTTTAAAAAAATCTCTGCTTAAAAATTAATACAGAGAAAAATATTTTTATATCTTTTTCAAGAGAATAAACTTTTTTAAAAATAAAATGATTTTCATAATTTTTTACTTTTTTACTTTTTCTTAAATTTAATCTTTTTTTTAAATATCAACTTAAATTTTTAAAAAATATTAACTTAAAAAAAAATCAATACAATATATTTTTATATTTTATTCAAGGAAATAAAAATTTCTTAAATAAAATAATTTTCATAATAAATTTTTAATTGAGAACATCACTGGAGGTGCTATCATTGGAGGAGAAAATAAAAATTAATGATTCTCCCATTGATTGTCTAAGAATCCGATTTTATAAGCAACAATTTGTTGGAGTGATAACAGAACTAACCGTGAGAGGAGGAGCTTGCAGAGGCTTTTTCCTTTCGGATAGAAAAAAATTTCAACAGCTCACATTTTGTTAACCGAGAGAGGAGCTTGCCGAAAGTGAAGAATCAAGCATTAACTCCAAGTTTAGACTAATAAGGAGAGGTGATTTAATTGCGGAACGTTTGATATGGAAGCAGATTTGCTTAAGTGGTTGTAACTTTTCTTTTTCCTTGAAAAGCTGAGCAAAATGGTGTAACTTCCCTTGTACGCAGTCAAATTGGTGTAGGGACTATGGAAACGACCAAGTAGTTTTCAGTGAAAAAACTTACCATTCTCCTACTAAAAGTACCAAGGTAAAATGAAAATGAGTATAAATGGAGGGGAGATAGTAACATGTTTGTAAATGAGATTGATATGATTCTGCCGCGGTACGTAAACTACCAATTGTTCTTTAGGTAACAATTAAATTTTAAAAAATAAATAAATAAATAAAATAATCGGTGCCCACACGAACTAAAGTACTGTATCCCGACTCCGGCTATATAAAATTTAAACCATGGTTTTGCTTCCACGGTTATTAAAGTAGGACGAAAAGAACACCGTAGAGATTTAACTATTTAGGCTCGTGGGCTTTTGGTTAAGGCCCCAATCGTGTTGATTCACATCATGTATCTGTACATCTTTCATTGATTTTTGTACATTTTATTACATAGGATGATTATCATTGCTTCTTTTGTTATTGCTCTTTGTCTTTACAAAGAAGTAGTTAGTTGCTTATCTTGATTCATGTACTTTTCCCACGAGCTCATCTACTGAAAAAATATCTCAGAAAGACAAAATTCGAAAACCAAAATGTACAATAATCACAGCCAATACACACATAATATAAAGTGAATTAATATGCACCTCCATCGATCTACTCCATGGAATAGAATATTACCATGAAGAAATTGTCATGGAGGTTCAGATTCAATGTTGTCATCTTCCGACACAAAATTGGTACAGGGGTACAACCTAATTGCTTTATAGATGACTTCACAGTTGGATTCTCCCGACATAAGACTAGCACAAAACATATACAAAACACAATTGATCAAATGAGGTAGTGTTTCCTCCATAGAGCTACTCCATGGAAGACAAGACTTCCATGAAGATAATGTCATGGAGGTGAATTAACTGATCTTGTCATCTTCCGACACAAAATTGATACAAAATGAAGCCTATTTTGCTTTGTAGATGACCTCATAAAAGAGATTATATAAGAAGAAGAAGAAAAAGGAACTAAAAAGTAACGAAGCTTTCAAACGCAGTGAAACCCTAAACCCCAGAAACTGGGATTGAAGGGGAAGAGTGAGGAAAACATAACCTATATACTCATTGCTGTTTAGGGCAAACCCATCGAGGGAAGCAAAACGACGCCGGCTGATGGTTTATTGGGCTTTTAATTGTCTCATATTTTACTTTGGGCTGACAGTGTTCCTATTGGGCTGTATAACCTCACGATGATTGAATTGAAAAGAAGACAACAGAAAGTGACGATGACGACCTGGAAATTTCTTCACCAAGCTCAAATCAGCTTTGACGATGATTTAAAAAGATCTCTCTTTTTGCGTCATCGATTTCAATTTCCAACGTTTTATTAGTTTGTTGTAGTTGGAGCTAAAAACTTCGTAACGGAAAAATGAACAAAAAATGAAGATTCTAAACCAAATACAATGTTACCTTATATCCTCCAAAGTTAAATATGAGGAAATTACTTTTATCAATTCGTTCACCCGATTCGCCAAAAGAATATTGCAACAATGGCGATCAGATCAAAGATCAGTTGTGTATAATCACCTCTATACATTATTAATAAATGCTTCAGATTAAATGAAAAACGAGAATTTACAGATTCCTCTTTGAAAAATCAAAGCTTTTTTAAGCTCTTTTCTTCTTTTGTTTCTTCACTCACTGCTGCTGTGTATCAATGGTAGTGTCTTGACCAGAGGTCGTTGTCGCTTGTCTTGTTTCAGACACTGAGAGTCTTCTGGAATGTCCACTTGATGTTTCCACAACCTCATCTGTCTCTGAAGCTGTGTTGTCGTACGCGAATACTCGCATTGGGTGATCAAATTTACAGCTTGGACCAAACTTGCAGATTCCGTAGCGAGTATAGAACACACACAACGGTTCTCCCTATCGAAAACCAAAAAGAAACAATTAGAACCAAGTTCTAATCGAACAAATCCTAACTTCAAGATGAGTTTTTTTCTTCTTCAGTCGTTGAGCTTACCGGGCGTAGAGGGAGGCCAATGGGACTTAACACACAATCAGGAGGAGGAGCTTGTCTATCTCTAGGATGATGAAACTTGCATACTGTCCCGAATTTGCAGTCTCCTGTCTTCATGTAGAACTGGCATTCGGGTTGTCCGGGTCTTTCCGGGAAGACATTTTCCCTCGGCAATGCATAGAACCCGCCTCCTAGCGGAACAGAGGAGCCCGAGTTGAGACCCGAGAATGACCCTTGAGACTGAGACCCTGACTCTTTGATCTCGCTCTGCTGCAAGTTCCTGTAGCTGTTGTGATCATTTCCGGTACCTGAAGGAGAAACTGAGCCGAGCTGACCCTAACGAAATGGAAACCCCGAGAAAAAGTTCAATTTGAATCAAAGGCAAGTCATGCAAATCAGATAAGCAATGCTGTTATGACAACTTACGCTGTAAGGGTTCCATCCTTGAACCGGTACAACTCCTTGAGGCATAAGCAAGGGGGTGTAGGCAGACGGATCTTGCCACCGAGGGTTGGCAATAAAAGATGCTCTTGACCAAGGATAAGACTGTTGGCCGGAAGTAGGAACCATGATGTTGGTTGTTGGTTGTGGCTGAGGATGGTTGAATTTACAAGTGGCACCAAATTTACAGTGCCCGGTTCTTAGAAAATAAGCACAATCAACCTCATTCTGCATTATTCAACAACAGAGAGGATGAAACATGGCAAGTGTGATGATGATGAAGTCAGGAATTGTCAAAAAACATACCGAGCGTAGAGGATAGCCTAACATATTGAGTGAGACTCTTCCAGCAATCCCAGCTTTGTTCCTAGGATGATGAAACTTACACGTTACTCCAAACTTGCAGGTTCCTGTCTTCAAATAGTACTAAGCAACCCCAAACATACAATGTAAGTTAGTTTGGGCAACAAGCTGACTCATGTCGATACCAAAGCTTGAGAAAATGCTAATCTACAATGGAAAATAAAAAACAAACTTCTTTCATTATGTAACAGAGGAGAGTATAAAATATCACCTCGCATTCAGGCTGACCAATTCTTTCAGGGTATTCTCCTCTCATCCTTGCAGTGGCAATAACCTAAGAGATATGAAAACACTCTCAAAAGCTTTCAACTTTGGATCCAACCAAACAGATCTCTAAACTCCGAAATTGAACACAGAAACACACACAGACAAAAAAACGCATCGTACCAGTTCCCGATCACGAGGATGGTTGAACCGACAAGTGGAGCCAAATCTACAAAGTCCAGTTCTTATGTAATAAGAGCAATTCGGCTCTCCTGGTCGTTCTGGGTAAGAACCAGTTTCCATTGTTTCATCTGAACTCAAATTCATTTGCCACATTGCATCTGATCAGAACCTCCACCCAAAAGACAAAAAGAAAATTTCGAAATCAAAACCCAATCCGTAAAAAAAAAAAAAAAAAATCAAAACTTTTTGATCACAGCTAACAAAAAAGAAGAGGAAGAAATTGATCGGACCTTGAGCCATCAGAGGTGAAAGAGAGGACATAGGAACTCCGGCATTAAAATCCATAGACGTGAAGAGGAATGTCTCCGACGATGATGATGAGCATAAGACATTATACTGTCATCACTCTGAATGATTCGCTGATGACCGAGACCCAAATCGTAATTCCTCTAAGAAGAAAACGGAGTGTAAAGAAGTAAATGACAACGGAGAAAAAAGACATAGAAGAAGAAGAAGAATCGTGTAAACAGAGAGGTGAGAGGAAGTGAAAAGAGAGAGAGACGAAAAGCAAAAAAGCGTTCTCGTCTCACCTCCACACAAAAGAAACAAGAAATTTTGTGAAAAATCAATTAATTAAAAAGTTGTTGCACCTAAAAAGACCAAACTACCCCTACGGATGTTTTTTTGCCTGTGTGTGCCAATTTTATTTTATCTTCTCCACCAAAATTGGACGGTAGAGAACACGTCACAAAATTTTATTATTTGTTTCATTATCTTTGTCCTTTACTGTATGGTTAATTAATAAAAAAAAAAAAATTTGGTCAAGAATGAATAAAATATATTTAAAAAATGAATGATACAAAGAAAACTGATATAAATGTCGGGAAAAACAACGAGTCAATTAGGTAAATAACCAAGTAAGAACATGAAATTAGCAAATCGGTCATTGCCACTGTAGAATGCGAACTATTCATCAGTACAAAATCTCTTTTAGCCTTTTTAGTTACATTATACAAAAAACATACCCTATATGCCTCCTACACGGCTACACCTCTATTATCATGTAATTGATAGCTAATAAAAAACTAACTTAAACTACAACCACTCAATTCACTTCTCTTTCCTATTTTTTCTCTTTTTACTTTAAAGTTCTCCTTCTTTTCCCCAGCAATAATTTAATTTTTATAGAATCATCACTATGAGAGTTTTTGTGTTTTTTTTCCTCTCATTTTACATGTTGTTTGCCTCTATTCCACATCCCGCTTATTTTATGTTTTACATGCTTTTTCCTAAATCTGTTTTATGGATTAGGGAATATGATTTCGCAAATAGAGTCACATAGTTATTTACCCATACATTTTTAATTATATAACAGAAGTTTCAATAACTCAGACAATATAAAAGTTTGCCGGCTAATCTTTATTTTTAAATCCAAAAACTAAACCCTATATCATAAACTACTAAACCCAAATTTCAAAATCATAAACCCTAATCACTAACATTTAATCCCGGTAGTGGTTAGGGTGTATTTATAGGTTCTTCGGTTTCATGATTTCTGCTTTAAGAATTAGAGAATAAGAGTTTGCAAATAGAATCAGGTAGTTGTGTACAAAAACATTTTTAATTATATAACAGAAGTTTCAGTAACTCGGATAATATAAAAAGTTTCCCGGCTAATCTAAACTATTATCTTAAAAAAACTAAACCCTAAACCCTGAACTACTAAACCCAAATTCAAAGTCGTTAACCCACCAAATATCGGGTTTAGACTTTATTGGTTAGGGTTTATGATTTTGAAATTTGGGTTTAGTAGTTTAGGCTTTAGGGTTTAGTTTTTTGAAAATAAAAAGATAACTAAACCCTAAATCCTGAACTACTAAACCCAAATTCAAAGTCGTTAACCCACCAGGTATCGGGTTTAGACTTTAGTGGTTAGGGTTTATGATTTTGAAATTTGGGTTTAGTAATTTAGGCTTTATGGTTTAGTTTTTTGAAATTTGGGTTTAGTAGCTTAGGCTTTAGGGTTTAGTTTTTTGAAAATAAAAAGATAACTAAACCCTAAACCCTGAACTACTAAACCCAAATTCAAAGTTGTTAACCCACCAAGTATCGGGTTTAGAATTTAATGGTTAGGGTTTATGATTTTGACTAACTCATGCATTTTCTCTCTCTCTCATTTTGGATGAATTCTTCCTATTAAACTGGCATTATATTTTCTCTTTTTGAGAAAAGCATGTCTGAGCAGGATCAAAATCTGCAAAATCATGAAAATCTAGATTTATGAGAAAGCATTTAAAACAGAAAAAAAGTTGGATTTGAGTGAAATAAAGTCAAGCTATATGTGAAATTAAAAGAAGAAAAAAACACAAATCCTCTGTAATTGTTGATTCTACAAGCTCGCCAAATCTGGAAAAATTACACAATTGTTGAAGGAAATGAAGAATTTTTACGGTCAAGAGAAAGGAAAAGAGGAGAGAGAAAGAATGATCTATCAATATATATAATCAAAAATAGGCTGTAGTTGTAGTGTGTATATGTATGTGCGTTGAATATACCGTAACCATAACCATAGGGAGAGAATGGGAATTAAAAAAAGGTTAACAGTGCAATGACCATTCTGCTAAATAAGTCTGTATACATGCCCATCTACCTAATTGTTTCAAAAACAAATATGCGAACACTTG
The DNA here is from genome assembly GCA_010577795.1 of Isatis tinctoria. NCBI lineage: Eukaryota > Viridiplantae > Streptophyta > Magnoliopsida > Brassicales > Brassicaceae > Isatis > Isatis tinctoria. The sequence goes on from CM021246.1 coordinate 33,830,933, forward strand.
AAAGCTTTTATGCCAATCATGAAATTTGGGGGGGTTCGAACGGGTTACGGTCCAAATCTGGGTGTGATTAATCTTAAACCGAATTTGAACCAAACCAATAGAAAAAATAAATAAACCAACTGTTAAAAACTAATTATAATTTAGATTGTTTTGTCGTTTGGGAGATAGAGAGTAAAAATGGAGAGAAAGAGGTTGTTTGTTTAGTGGGAGAGATAACAAAGCGAAAGTCACTTCTTTCTTATTGTCTTCCATTAAGTTCAACCCACATCATATATTTATACAAGATGAGAGTCGGTAGGTAAGATATTTTATAAGTATAATAATAGGTTATTATGATGGATAATCACACATAACACGTTTACAACACTCCCCCTTGATTATCCATTTTGTATTACGTACTGCCTCGTTAAAAACCTTATTATAGAAAAACCCATTTGGGATAAAAACCATAACAAGGAAAAAAGAGTGCAGTAACGCCCCCCCTGGAAAGGATATCTATAAATCCTGTAGATGACGCATTCCGATACTATGAACGTGTTTTCTGAATGTAGTTGTTGGAAGCGCTTTCGTGAATAAATCGGCTACATTGTCGCTTGAACGAACATATTGAATATCCACTTCTTGATTCATCTCGAGTTCTCGGATGTAAGAGAAAAATTTTGGAGGGATATGTTTCGTTCTGTCGCTCTTGATATAATCTTCTTTAATTTGGGCAATGCATGCAGAATTATCTTCAAACACTTTTGTGGGTTCTTTCTTCGTGAGAATTCCACTTGATACTTGTATGTGATGAGTCATTGATCTGAGCCATACACATTCCCTACATGCTTCGTGAAGTGCAATGATTTCTGCATGATTTGAAGAAGTTGCAACCAATGTCTGTTTTTGGGAACGCCAGGAGATAGCAGTTCCGCCAACTGTGAAGACGTATCCAGTCTGCGATCGAGCTTTGTGCGGATCTGATAAATATCCTGCATCTGCAAAACCAACCAAACCAATCTCGGGGTTTCTCGGATAAAATAATCCTAAATCAATTGTACCTTGAAGATAACGGAATAAATGCTTTATTCCGTTCCAATGCCTCTGTGTAGGTGCTGAGCTATACCTTGCAAGTAGGTTAGTAGCGAAAGCTATATCTGGTCGAGTACAGTTTGCAAGATACATAAGTCCACTATAGCGCTCATATAAGGTACTTCTTGACCTAATATTTCTTCGCTATCTTCACAAGGTCTGAATGGATCTTTTTTAACATCAAGCGTTCGATTGATCATTGGGGTACTCAAAGGAGTCGCTTTATCCATATAAAAACGTTTCAAGATTCTTTTGATATAATTTGACTGATGCACAAATATTCCATCTCGGAGATGCTCAATCTGAAGCCCAAGACAAAATTTTGTCTGCCCTAGATCTTTCATTTCAAATTCTTCTTTCATATGAGCTCTTGCATCATCAATATCCTTTTGAGTTCCAATTATATTTAGGTCATCAACGTATACAGCTATGATCACAAAACCAGATGATGATTTCTTAATGAATACGCATGGGCATATCGCATTGTTCATATATCCTTTTCTCAACAAATATTCACTTAAGCGATTATACCACATGCGTCCGGATTGTTTTAATCCGTAAAGTGATCTCTGTAATTTGACCGAACATATTTCTTTTGATTTTGAGCTTAATGTTTCAGGAATTTTCATCCCTTCGGGGATTTTCATGTATACATCATTATCCAGTGATCCATACAGATATGCTGTCACAACATCCATAAGGTACATATCTAAATTTCTAGATGCCGCTAGACTCATCAAGTACCTGAATGTGATTGCATCCATGACAGGAGAATATGTCTCTTCATAATCAATTCCTGGTCTTTGAGAAAAACCTTGAGCAACAAGACGGGCTTTATATCTTGTTATTTCATTTTTCTCATTTCTTTTCCGCACAAATACCCACTTGTACCCAACTGGTTTTACATTTTCAGGCGTTGCGACAATAGGTCCAAAAACACTTCTTTTATTGAGGGAGGATAATTCAGTTTGTATTGCCATTTTCCATTTCTCCCAATCATGTCTTTTCTGACATTCCAATATGGACCTTGGATCAGGATCATCACTTTCTTGATCAATTTCTTTAGCTACGGAATATGAGAATATTCCATCATCATCTTTTATTTCATTTCTAATACATAACTCTCCAGTTTGGGCGAAATTGATGGAAATCTCATATTTTTCTGTTTCTTTTTCATCATCTCGATCTTCTTCCTTTTGTGGTTCTTCTAGAACCTTTTCACTTTGTTCTCCCAAATTCTTTTTCTTTCGTGGATTTTTATTTTTTGAACCCACTGGTCTCCCCCTCTTCAACTGAACCCTAGGTTCATTCGCTAAGTTCCTGTCAGTATGTTCTTCAGGAACAATAATTCTTGAGGGGACATTAGCAGCAGGTATATATGACTTTGTCACTCTTTTTGTATCTGTGAACGCATCTGGTAATTGATTTGCCAAACTTTGCAAATGTATAATTTTCTGAACTTCCAGTTCGCGTTGATTCGTAGGAGGGTCAAGATGTACTAAAGTTGGTGAAAACCATGTAATATCTTGTGAGACTTGCTTAATTCCTCCCCCTAATGCTGGAAATTCATCTTCATTAAAATGGCAATCGGCAAAACGTGCCGTAAACATATCACCAGTTTGCGGTTCAAGATATCTTATTATGCTTGGGGATGTGTATCCAACATATATTCCCAATCTCCTTTGTGGCCCCATTTTTGTTCTTTGCGGTGGTGCTATAGGAACATAAACCGCACACCCAAAAACACGGAGATGGGATATATTTGGTTCTTGACCAGAAGCTAACTGTAATGGGGAATATTTATTATATGCACTTGGTCTAATCTGGACCAATGCGGCCGCATGCAGTATAGCATGTCCCCATACAGAAATTGGGAGTTTTGTTCTCATTATCATTGGCCTTGCAATTAACTGCAATCGCTTTATTAAGCTCTCAGCCATGCCATTTTGTGTATGCACATGGGGAACTGGGTGCTCAACATCAATCCCTATTGACGTGCAATATTCATCAAAGGCTTTTGAAGTGAATTCACCAGCATTATCAAGTCTCACTTTCTTTATGGCATAATCAGGGAATTGTACTTTCAACCTGATTATTTGGGCAATGAATTTTGCGAAGGCCGTATTTCTTGTGGTCAAAAGACACACATGTGACCATCTACTAGATGCATCAATTAATACCATAAAATACCGAAATGGCCCGCACGGTGGATGTATCGGTCCACATATATCACCATGTATTCTTTCTAGAAATACAGGGGATTCATTCCCAATTTTGGCTGGTGATGGCCGAGTTATAAGTTTTCCTTGAGAACATGCATTACATAAAAATTCGCCCGATTGCAGAATTTTTTCGTTTTTCAACGGATGACCATTAGAGTTTTGCACAATTTTTCGCATCATGCTTGAACCAGGATGTCCTAGCCTTTCATGCCAGACTTTAAACGTATTAGTAAACTTTGAGTTTACTGTAATATATGATTCAATCATATTTATCTTTGTGCAATATAATCCGGAGGACAACATTTTCAATTCTTCCAATATATGTTTCCTCTCCGATGTAATGCAAAGATACTCAATGCCATTTCTATTCATAGTCTCAATATGATATCCATTTCCACGGATATCTTTAAAACTCAACAAATTTCGGTGAGACTTTGGGGAGTATAATGCACCATTAATTTCGAACTTTGTTCCCCTTGGCATTGAAAAACTGACTTTTCCAGAGCCCATAATGATTTTTGCATTACCGGATATAGTACTCACGCTTTCAGCGGAATCATGCATTTTGAGATAAGAGAAATATTTTTTATTATTAATAATCGTGTGCGTTGTAGCACTATCTGCAAGACATATATCTCCATCTTGAATCTCAAATTTTGACATTTTCTGGATCATAAAACATATATTAGTAAATATTTAAACAGGAACACAAAAACTTAGAAAAACACTTATATTACAACAAACACTATTTTACAAAAGGTATATAATACATTAAAACGATCCAACTTTTATTCTTAAAAAGATAACCATATCACTTGGATTTTTCATTATTAGTTGATGTTCTCGGGATCAATCAGGAAATCTGAAATATCGAGATGAGTGTCATCATCGAGACCATGTGAGGAAGATCCGGGTTCATTTGATATGAAGTTGACTTCACTTCCTTTTTCATTTGCCTTTTGTGATTTCTGGTACAAATCGACAAAATGTTTTGGGGTACGACAAACACGTTCCCAATGCCCCTTCATGCCGCATCTGTAGCAGGCATTTGCAGTTTGTTTCCTCACTTCCCGATTATCATCATTTTTAGGGAACTTTTTATGATATCTTTCAAAACTTGAGTTACTTTGACGGAATCCTCTTCCTCGTCCTTGCCCACGTCCTCGTCCACGACCACGACCTCGGTATCTACCGCGTCCGCGTCCACGCTCTTGCCAATTATTGTATCTGGACGATGCAGCATTCACTTCTGGTAATGGTGCAGATCCAGTTGGACGAGCTTGATGGTTTAATGTCACGAGCTCATTGTTTTGTTCTGCAACAAGGAGTACTTGCATCAACTCCGAATAACGAGTATATCCTTGTGCTCGATATTGTTGTTGCAGGATTACGTTTCCAGGATGAAAGGTGGAGAGTATTTTCTCTATCATATCATAATCACTTATTTCCTCTCCACATAATATCATTCTTGATGTAATTCCAAACATTGCGGAATTAAATTCACTAACACTTTTATAATCCTGGAAGCGGAGATTGATCCACTCGTGTTTGGCTTTTGGTAAGATCACATACTTTTGGTGATCAAACCTTTCCTTCAATGATTGCCATAGATCTGCGGGATCTTCTTTTATGATATATTCTGCTTTTAAACCATCATGAATATGGTGAAGCAAGAATATCATGGCCTTTGCTTTTTTTTCATCCGACGTCGTTTCCGACTTATCGATGGTTTCAAGGAGCCCGTTTCCTCTTAAATGCATTTTTGCACTTATTGCCCATGTCATGTAATTTTTTCCCGTTATATCAAGGGCATTGATTTCGAGCTTCGCCAAGTTTGACATAATGACTGTATAAACAAATTTAAAGCATGATTAAATATCATAATTTAAATATGAAATTTAAAATTATAATTCAAAATATAATTTAAACTGCAGAAAAAGCAAAAATAAGTGCAGGGGCATAAACCCCTTTTATTAGTACATTTATTTTAATTTCTTAAGATAAACAATTGATGAAGCAAACGATTACAAGGAATATTAATGCATAAAAACATAATACAGCGGTAATGATAAATTCTCCGGGAGTAAAATCTCCAACAAAGAGACTATAAATAGAAGCAAAAATAAGAATTGCATATAAAGTTAAAAATATGCGAAACAATATGCGAATCATCTTCTCTTCTTTTCTTCTTCTTTTCCAAAATAAAATTGTTTGAAGAATATTTGATGAAAACTTTGATGAGAGAGGATGGGATGAAATGAATGAAGAATGAGTATATTTATAGATCGAAAATTACTGTTCATAGCCGTTGTACTAGCCGTTTGAAGGGTAAAAAATTTTGAAAATTATTTTTGTGACCGTTTGAAAAGTTAGATTTAATAATCATGTAGTCAAATTTTATTTATCATATTATTATAGTAATAAAATTATTTATAAGAAAATAAATACTGAATTAAGACAGAAAATAAATGCAAAAATTTAATAGCATGAATTTAGATGCGAAATTTAAATTACAGAATAATTAAATTTCAATAAAATTAAAATTAATTTAGGAGGCATAGCCTACCATAAATTCAAGGAGGAGGTATAACCTTCCATTCCATAAATATTTGATCAAGGAAGAGGTTTAACCTACCATTCCATAAAATGATCAAGGAGGAGGTTTAACCTTCCACTCCATTTATATATGATCTGAGGAGACACAGTCTACCATGCGATCATTTCGGAGAAGGCAGTGCCATTCTTTCCGTATGAATAAAAAGAATAAGTTAATAAAATGAACGTAATTTAAAACCCACCTTTTCGGTATAAGAGCGCTCGTGCTGATAACGTGTTAAAAACTAATTATAATTTAGATTGTTTTGTCGTTTGGGAGATAGAGAGTAAAAATGGAGAGAAAGAGGTTGTTTGTTTAGTGGGAGAGATAACAAAGCGAAAGTCACTTCTTTCTTATTGTCTTCCATTAAGTTCAACCCACATCATATATTTATACAAGATGAGAGTCGGTAGGTAAGATATTTTATAAGTATAATAATAGGTTATTATGATGGATAATCACACATAACACGTTTACAACACCAACACATAATGGTAGATTAGAGATTCGGTTACACATTCATTGGAGTATAATCAAGACACCAAAATCCAAATGAATTCAACCGGAAATCCAAATTATAACATCTCTTTTTATCTGGTAATATAGCTAAGCTAATCTTGATTGGGTTGGAGCCTTGCTTTGGCTCTTTCGAGAGCTTTGAGCCTATTAGCTTCCATTCGTAGTCTCTGTTCTTCCGAAATGTTCTGAGCTCTCTCCATTGCCTTCAATCTATTAGCTTCCATACGTTCTCTTTGCTCTTCTGTCAGTTCACTGCTTTTATCCATGTTCAGTTCATCGCTTGGTAGCTTCGAGGTAGGCCTCGAATCCATTGCATTATCCAATATCTCATCCAAGAGACTGTCTTGAAAAGCATCAGGATCAGCATCAACATCTACGGTCTTCGAAGGTATGTTCTCCTGGTCATGACTTGGCTGATCCATATCTATGTCACCTGCAAAAGAGTTTCCATCATGAGCAATACAAGAAGCGTTTCAATATTTTCATAACAATATCGCAGCATTGAGATTTGTAAGAAGATTCCAAGGGAAAAAAGCTCATCTGTTTTACATACCTTGGTCATCAGAATGAAAAGCATTCTCCTCCTGCTTTTCGTATAACTTGTTTGGATCAACTCCGCTGGCGACCCTTTCTCTGAGTTCGTTTATACAAATCTGAAAGAGAAACACATTACCTGTTCCAGGTAAATTGACCAAGTCTTTGATGCAAATGCAATATACTTAGATTGAGTGAATATATAGTTTCTAGTGACTAAAGTATGAGCACAATGATCAGATACGAAAACAGCCTAACACATTCTCAGATTCTAAGGAAAAACGAGCAATGTAACTCTGATTTTCAGCCTTCACATCCGGATTAATATTCAAGTTGAATGAAGAACACTTAGAAAAATCAGAAAAGGGGGGGATTGATTGACCTTAACACGCTTAGTGGTGGCGACTTGCTGCACTTTATGCACAAACTGATCGAACGAATAGGAAGGTAGCAAATGAGAGTGCCACTCACTGTACAGCCGTATCAAATTCCCCAAATCGCTGACCTAAATAAAAGCAGATTTACATATTATCACACCTGAACAGAACAGATCCAGATCTGGTATCATCAGGCTACACATAAGAAGCTTTCTGAATCCGATGAAGGGGCAGCAAAAATCAAGGTGGATAAAAAGAGAGGAAGAAAGGAGAAAAAACGCGGGACACGACTTGCCTCTTTGCCTCGGCCACGATACTTGAAGGATCTAGGGAAATGCCGAAGGACATAGCCGAGACCATCCTCAGAGAGCAGCATATCAGGTGTTAGCTTAGGCCTTTGAACTCTCGTCTTCTTCACTTTGGGAGCAGGTGCTGCGGATCTTCCGGCGGCGGGATTCCCGCTTTTGGCGAAAGATCTCTGAGAGTCATTATTAGGGGTTTGAGCTGGGGTGGAAGAAGAAGGAGCAGAATCGCCGGCGACCGGAGCCGAGGATGGGCAATCCCGAGACCAGTGACCGGGCCGGCCACATTTGTAGCATCCCGTCGGAGCTGATTCCATCTTTCGCCCTTCGATCTCTCTCCCTCTCTTAGGTCTCTTATCAGATTCTCACCTGCGAAAATCATTTTGGCGCTTTTATTTTTTATTCGGCGGGAAAATTAGGTGGAACGAACCGGGCTGGTATTATTCGACCCGGCTTGTTTTGATACAAATTAGAAAAAGTTACTGTAAAACAGAACCAAATTATAAGTATATGTTAAAAGTTAAAACTCACTTTTACAACCCAATTGACTGGGACATGTAACCTAAGATTACCGGTTTGTGTTAATGTTGTTATTGTCTAACCATCTAAATACACATTTTCACATAATATATGTTGTATTTTATTTTATTTTTTGCTAAAACACACAACATATGTTGTTGAAAAAAAAATCTTCTTTTTATCAACACTAACGTATTATGCATGATTTGGATTGCATGCAGCAATAATACTGACATGAATCATAAGGCTATGGCCGGGACTATGGGGATCTATTCATAAAATAGTATATCATTGTGAACTGATTTTCTAAAATTGCGTTTTTTAAACACGACAGTCTAGGTAATAGTTTAGTAGGCTATGGGACAGATTAATCCACTTTAACATCTTTATTTGGGAGCTTAACTATTTTTTTTCTTAAAAAAAAGCTTAACTATTTCTTTACAGATACAAAATTAGATTTTACAGAAATCAAAAGAAGAATGGTGGTTCTCCATATTTTTGGGAAAAGTAAACATTTTTGAGAGATTGAGGATTTAAAAAAAAACTTTCCTTTTTCCTCGGAGAAGTCACTCTTCTTTATTGATTTCTGGTGGCTTGGATTTGTCTCTTTCTTCTTCTTCCTCGCTTTCTCCTTTCATTTTTCTTCGTGTGTTTCTCCTTTTACGTGGGTCCTTCAAGCTCCATGAAGGACCCGACCCATTGCTAAAAACAAAAACAAAAAGTTTATATCTCTAAATTAGCTTGAATTTGGATCATCATGCACTGTTTTCCGTGTTTCTCTACGCCAAAGTGTAAAAAATCTTCAACTACGAATGAGACTAACGACAACGAAGTCAACACACATGGTACGTATTAATGTTGTACCCTCGTTCTGAGTGTAGATGACCAATTTTATTTGATTCGATAAGTAATAATAAATGTTCTCTCTTTTGTTGTTCTTAAAGAAAAGAGACAATCAGATGAAACAGAGCAATCAGATGTAACGACATTGAAGACATTCACTTTCCGGGAATTGGCGACGGCGACAAAGAATTTCCGGCAAGAGTGTTTGTTAGGAGAAGGTGGATTCGGTAGGGTTTACAAAGGAACCATTCAATCTACTGGCCAGGTTCGATACTGAGAGTTAGAATTGGGAATATTTAGGATTACACTTCAATGATCCATCATCACCAATATCAATAAGAATTTGTCTTGTTTTGGGGAATGTATAGGTGGTGGCTGTAAAGCAACTAGACAAACATGGATTACATGGGAACAAAGAGTTTCAAGCTGAGGTCTTGTCATTAGGCCAACTCGATCATCCGAATCTTGTTAAGCTTGTAGGGTTTTGCGCCGATGGAGATCAAAGGCTTTTGGTCTATGATTACATATCTGGAGGTTCCCTTCAAGACCACCTTCACGGTATATATGTATAGAGAGTTTCTTTTGCAACACCTTTTCAACTTTTTAAAAAGGAAAAGCTGAGTTTGTGTTTGGGCGTTTTGGTTTTCCAGAGCCAAAACCAGACCGCGAACCGATGGATTGGACAATGAGGATGAATATAGCATATGGCGCAGCGCAAGGGCTTGATTACTTGCACGATAAAGTGAACCCACCTGTGATATACCGTGATTTGAAAGCTTCAAACATTTTGTTGGACGATGATTGTATTCCTAAGCTTTCTGACTTTGGCCTGCACAAGCTAGGACCAGGGACAGGTGATAAGATGATGGCGTTATCGTCGCGAGTAATGGGAACTTATGGTTACTCTGCGCCTGAATATACGCGAGGAGGAAATCTCACCATGCAATCAGATGTCTATAGCTTTGGAGTTGTGTTGCTTGAGCTCATCACTGGTCGACGAGCTCTTGATACTACTAGGCCTAATGATGAACAGAACTTAGTTTCTTGGGTAAAGAAACAAACCATATAAAGATAAAAACTACTATGCTTTTTCTTTTAATCAATCAAATCATAAAATTCATTTTCTTTTTGAACTATTTCCCATTTATTTGTAGGCACAACCGATATTTAGAGATCCGAAGAGATATCCTGATATGGCAGATCCACTTCTTGGGAAGAAATTTTCAGAAAGAGGGTTAAACCAAGCAGTGGCGATAGCTTCAATGTGTGTTCAAGAGGAAGCAACAGCTCGTCCTTTGATAAGTGATGTAATGGTTGCACTTAGCTTCCTTTCCATGTCAACAGAAGACGGTATTCCCACAGCTGTTCCAATATTATCCTTCAGGGACAAGAGCATGTCTATAGCCCTGAGCCGGCATGATTCAAATCTTGTATCTCCTCCTCCCGAGCTAGCAATGGAAGATGACAAGTCTAGTGCATCATCAGACGAAGAATCATCTTTAGACAGCGTAAAGGAGAAAGTGAGCAAGAAGAAGAAAAAGAAGAAGAAGAATCAGAAAAAGAAACGCGAGGAGGAAAATAGCTCGACCGAAACTGATGATGGGTCTGATTCTAACTCAGATGGTGTACATGAAAAGTACCAAAAAAATCCACCACCAGAGCCTATTAAGGAGAAGAACCCAGCGCAGAGCTTAAAGTTAAAATATAGATATAGCTGGGAAAAAGTGGAAGTTAGTGATGAGAGGCTAAGCAGTAAAAGCAGCCAGAAATCAAATGATGCAAGCATTTCTTCGCGTTATGATAGCGACAAAGATCATGATGATTCGCTCGGGAAGGAAGAGAAAGAGGAAGTGGAAGAGCATACTCATCTTGAGCATGTTCATAGCTCAAAAACTGATGGTGATCAAAGTGATTGCTTTGATGATGATGGTGATTCTTTAGGAGATGACAATGAAACCTCTTTGCATGGGATAAAATCAGAGGTTGAGGCTGAATCTGTTGAAGATGAGAATGAAATATCTTTGCACCGAATTAAATCAGACGTTGAAAGTGATTCTGTTGAAGATGACAATGGAGGCTCTTTGCACCGGATTAAATCAGAGGTTGAGATTGATGCTACTAAACATTGAAACTATCTTCAGAAATTTTTATTCATTCATTGAACCCAAAGACTCAAAAGAGTTTCAATCTATTTTGAGATTTATTTTGGGGGGAAAGCTCTCTCAACTGGGAATATCATATACATTTTGAAGTTTTTCTTAACAAACTAATTATAACCATCTCTCTTTATATATGATGAAGATGTTTTGGATTTATCAACAAGATGTACGAATGGGATGATCTGATAGGAAAAAATAAACAAAAGATCAGCTTTTGGTAATTCTCTTATGCCTTATGGTGGCTTATGAAAAAATAACAAAATCATAACAATAGCAAAAAAAAGAAGAAAAAATAATACAAAGGCTGATTGGAAGGAACCTTAAAAGCTATAAAAAGTAAAAAAAAAAAATATCCCTAACTAATCATGCGTTAATTTAAAAAAAAAAAAATCTATAGCAACTTAAATGTATATATATTGCTTTTGAAAATCAATTTTCTACAGCTTTTATATAGTGTTTTTGAAGCCTAAATTCTAAGCCCGAATTCTAAAGCAAGAAAAATTAAAACTACAGTCTTAAAATAGTAGACTTTATAAACTATTCAACGAAAACACTAAAATATTTATTTTATAAAAATAGTATTTTTAGCATTCTAAAAACAAACAAACAAAAATGTGTCGAATGACCCAAAACACTAAATTAGATTATCAATTTGGATATAGTAAATTAGATACGTAACTAATACAAGTAATCCATATAACATAGATATTTGTTATTCTATTTGTGATTAAGGATATATGTTTTGGGTTTTTCAAAGTCTTTTATTTGTATTTTTATGGTCAAAAGTTTTCTTTTCCTTTGCGTCGACAACAATTGTCAATAGTCAATTACATCCCGTCTATACTCCATAGAATAACATTCAAGACCACTCGAGTTTTTAACTTTTTATTTTGATTTTTCGTGATTCGACCACTAAAGATTGTTTTTTATTCGAGTTCGAGTTCAGGTTAGAAGATTCGGACAGCACTCAGCAGTGAGGTCTAAATGCTAGAGGTACGTACTCAAGTGGTCCCACACCACTCAATCCCCTGAGACGGGTTTAACCCCAATAGGAAGAAAGAATCGTACCCACAAAGTCTGAGTCCGTTTTTCAAAGCTGTTTCCTTTTCGTAATAGAAACCCCGCCACTTAGCTTGATCCCATTTCACTATAAAAAACGCTCTTTTCTTTTCTCTCAAAATCATTCCTTTCTCTTAGATTCTATTGCTCTGTTTCTCTGATTCTCCTAAGTTGATTCCTTAGAGGTTATCGGAAATATCCGATTTGTCTGATAATGGAAACGACGGATGATCACAACGGTAATGTTTTAGTTGCGCCTTCGAGTTTCTCGATGGTTGAAGACGGAATCTACCGATCTTCCTTACCTAAACCTGAGAATTTCGGTTTCCTCACAACCCTTAATCTTCGTTCCGTCGTGTAAGACGTTTTATTTATGAATCTCTTCCTTCATCCAGCTTTTATTCAAACAATTGGATTTGATAAAAATCTTTCCCTTTGTAGTTATCTTTGTCCTGATCCATACCCGGAGGAGAACTTGAAGTTTTATGAGGCAAACAACATTAAGCTTTTCCAATTTGGAGTCAAAAGCCTAAAGGTGTGTGTGTGTTTCCTTGCTACATTAGATTCTCTCAGCTCAAATCACAAAACCTTTTCCATTGCAAGAGTCCTTGGCCATTCTCTTCGATCACCGATCTTTCTTGTTGCTCTTTTGAGCCACTCTTGCTTAGTTGCTTTCTTTTAACTGGATCGTTTTATGATTTGCAGGATCATCCAGCTCCATTACCAAAAGATACATTTTTGGATGCTCTCAAACTCATACTTGGTAAGGAATCAACACTCGACAAAGTCTTCTGGATGTCTATAGGCTCTTCCTTACCTGCCGTTTCATGAGTCTTGTTTTCTCTGTAGATGTAAGAAACCATCCGATCCTCATACACTGCAAAGCCGGAAAGGTATAATATATACACATCAACCCTTGTTCCTCTTCGTTTTCTATTTTTAGGACTAGTTATTAAAAGGACATTCTATGGTGGTCGATCGTTTAGTTATTTACAGGACTCTAATGGTTTGATTGGTTTTGGTGAATGCAGCACAGGACAGGTTGTTTGGTGGGATGCATGAGAAAAGTTCAGAGCTGGTGTTTATCATCGGTGCTCGAGGAATACCACAAGTACGCGGGGTGGAATGTGAGACAGAGGGACTTGACGTGTATTGAGACATTTGATACCGTGAGCTTGAGGCAGTGTCTCTTAAGCATCATGTATCGTTATCACGGTTATGGCCCTAAGAGGAAAAGGCTGCTTTATGAGGAAGAAAATGTCCAGAAACCGAAACAGCAGGCTAGTACTGAAGTTTGAAAACGGATGCAACCAATTAAGTGGGACATGGTTCGGGTATTAATCTGAGTTTCCATTACTGGATGATACTTTAAGTAGGTTACGTTAGTTTATATAGATCAAGATTCATATAAGTGTACGGAAAGGCTACTCTTCATACTTACGTAGAAACTGATGCATGAGAGGTCAATTAAATTAATGACCCCACTAATGATGAAGTTGCTTTATCATTTTGTACTTGTCAACCCTTAAAGTGGGTTCACATTGTTAATTTACAATAAATTAAAGACGAGAGAACAATATAATAAATTTTAGTAAACATTAATTATTACACCAAGTGATACTTTCGACCACTGTTTATTACTAGAACAAAACTTGCGGATTAAAAACCAAAACATCCGTGCCTTTATGTTCAAATTTCAACGAACTTCTCAAGAAAAATATGGTATATACAGAGGGTAAAGACTAAAGAGTATCGAGTCATCTTCCAATTATGGCCCTGTTCGTTTGCAAGTCGCTGCGACCTGCGACCTGCGACTTGCGACAAGTTTTTGTTCGTTTGCAGGTCGCGCGACCTGCGACCTGCGACTTGCGACTGATCGCAGATTGTTGTTCGTTTGCAGGTCGCGCGACCTGCGACCTGCGACTTGCGACTGATCGCGATTTCGAAAATCAATCGCTAAAATTTTTAGCGATCAGTCGCAGATAGTTGCGATAAGTCGCCGCGACTAGTCGCAGGTACCTGAGACATGTAAACGAACAAGTGACCTGCGACCTGCGACCAATCGCAGGTCGCAGCGACATGTAAACGAACAACAAGTGTATATATATATATATACCATGTGCGCTGCAGGATAAGGTTTCTGACTATATAGACCACATGTATTAAGAACAGTTTGATTTATTTGGTTCAGGTAATTCAGTTTTTGGTTTGTATAATTTTCTCGGTTTGATTCTGGGTTAGTTGGACTCACGGTCGAGCATAATTTGGGTTATAATAGCAAATAATAATCTTCAAAACAAAATAAAAAGATCACAATTTTTTTCAGGAAATAAAACATAGAAGTTACTTTTTCAAGCTTCCCGGCCCTGGTTGTAGTTTTGGGTTTCGACTCAGCTAAAACCGCATGGAGATTCACGAACTTGGATTCCTTTATAAGGGGACCTTCCGGAATCCGGATGCTTCTACTCGTGGTGGATCTGCAAAGTATGAAAACACTAAAATGTTGTGTTGTTTATAGAAATAGTATTTTAGCATTTTGAACACAAACAAGTGTCACACATAACCAAGCCCTAAATATTAAACTTAGCAATGACGAGCAAGATTGGATTATCCAGAGGAAAAAAGGAAAGGGTTAGATTCTCAATTTAGATCTACTAAATTAGATACCTTATTAATAAGAAATAATCCATATAACATAAATATTTGTTATCCTATTTGTGATTAAGGATATATGTCTTTGGGTTTTTCTAAGTTTCTTTCTTTTGCTGGTCAACCTTTCTATATTTCTTGTCAACAACAATTGTCAATGGTCAATACATTCAGTCTTATACTCTATAGAATAAAAATTCAAACGAGACCACTCGAGTTTTTACCCTTTTCGTGATTCGACCACTAAGATCTTTTATTCGAGTTCGACCACATTTTATTTAATTGTTCTGTTCAATTAAAAAGAAAAAATGTTAAAGGATTGACTCGGATTAATAGGATTCGGAAGAATTGTCAGCAGCGAGGTCTAATGAAAAGCAGAAGATCCAACACCTGTCAAGATCTTAGAGATACCCAAAAGGGTCCCACACCCTAAATCCCTTAAAAAGGGTTTAAACCCAATAGGAAGAAAGAATCGTACCCACCAAAATCTGAGTCCGCTTTTCAAAGCTGTTTCCTTTTCATAATAGAAACCCCACTTGATCCCCTTTTCATCCTATTAAAACAAAAAAACCCTCTCTTTTTCTCTCAAATCAATTCTTTCTCTTAGATTTTATTGCTCTGTTTCTCTCTGCCTCTCTGTTCTCCTCGTTCTTTCTGATTCTCTAGAGGCTGTTGGATATTCCGATGTGTTTGATAATGGAAACGACGGATGATCACGAGGATGGTGTTTTAGCTGCGCCGTCGAATTTCTCGATGGTCGAAGACGGAGTTTACCGATCTTCGTTTCCTAAACCAGAGAATTTCGGTTTCCTCGCAACCCTTAAGCTTCGTTCCATCATGTAAGACGATTTGTTTTTTTTTTGGTTCTCTTCCTCTGGGTTTATTATTCGATCATTGTACTGGGTTTGGTTTTTAATAAAAATCATTCCTTTCGTTTCACCCAAGCAGCTATCTTTGTCCTGAACCATACCCGGAGGAGAATTTGAAGTTTCTTGAGGCCAACAACATTAAGCTTTTCCAATTTGGAATCGAAAGCAAAAAGGTGTGTGTTTTCCTTCTTATATTAGATTCTCTCAGCTCCAACCATCAAAAGCTTTTATTGGAAGATTCCTTAGCCGTTTCTGCTGATGATCACCGCTCTTTCTTGTTGCTTTTCATAACTGGATCGTTTGTGGTTTCGCAGGATCCTTCGACTCCAGTACCAAAAGATACAGTTTTGAATGCCCTCAAAGTCTTGGTCGGTAAGGAAAACAACACCCACCACCGTCTTTTCATGTCTATAGGCTCTCTTCCTTACCTGCTGTTTCATGTGTTTTGTTTTCTCTGTAGATGTAAGAAACCATCCGATTCTCATACACTGCAAAGCCGGAAAGGTAATTATTCCTCTTCGTCTTCTATTTTTAGGACTGTTAATTGAAGGACATTCTTTGGTGGTCTTTTATGAGATTATTTATTTACACGACACTAATGGCTTGTGATGGTTTTCGTGAACTCAATCTGGTGAATGCAGCACAGGACAGGTTGTTTGGTGGGATGCTTAAGAAAAGTTCAGAGCTGGTGTTTATCATCGGCGCTCGAGGAATACCACAAGTACGCGGGTTTGAAGTGGAGACAAAAAGACATGAACTGTATTGAGACATTTGATACCTCGAGCTTGAGGCAGTGTCTCTTGAGCATTATGTATCGCTATCACGGTTATGGCCCTAAAAGGAAAAGGTTGCTCTATGAGGAAGAAAATGTCCAGAAACTGAAGCCGCAGGCTGCTAAAGTTTGAAAATAAGAGCAGTCAAGTGGGATATGATTCGGGTGTTGATCTGAGTTTTCCATTGATCGGATGATTCTTTTAGAAGGAGAAGTTAGTTTATATATCAAGATTCATAACAGACGTTTGATTTGGGTTTTACAAGTGTACAGAAAGGCTACTCATCATTCTTAGTTAGAAAATGATGCATGAGAGGTCAATTATCTCAATGACCACTGATGCTTAAGTTGCTTTATCTTTCTTTGTTTTTTCTTTCTTAAAGTTGGTTTGGCAAGGCTAGACTGCTAGTAGCCATTACCATTATTATTTTACGATGAATCAAAAGACAAGAGAATTATATAATAAATTTTAGTATACATTATTAGACCATGTGATAATTTAGACCACTGTAAGTCTGTAAGTATACCGGAACAAAACTTGCAAATTAAAAACCAAAACGTTCGTGTCTTATGTTCAAATTTCAGCGAACTTCTCAAGCAAAGTAGATAAAGAATCAGTAATTAAAAAGGGTAAACAGAGGAGGTGAAGAGTATCGAGTCATCTTCCAACTTTATATATACCATGTGCGCTGCAGGACAAGGTTTCTGACTATAGACCACATGTATTAAGAACAATATACTCTAAAGATGTCTTTTTAGGATAATCAGAGAATCCACCAATTTGTTTAGCATTCTTTAACTATAAGAGGTCATATTCTGTTTATCTATCACTGTGTCTTTACACCTAATCTAACACGTAAATAGAAAAAAAGAAGAAGGAGAAAGTGAATATATATATAAAAGACCCGTTCTGCTTTTGATTTCCACTATCAGTGTCCACGTGATCGAGTCCATCAAATTAGGACCATGTAACTGCAATTTTCAATATAAAACAAGATTGATAGAGAATAAACCTAAACCAATAAAATTAAATAAACAACCACAAGAAAACCCAAAACCCGAAAACTTAACCATCCTTCCGCCTAAACAGGATTAAAATCGGAAAAGAACAATCCAAAACCGAACCACATCAGATACAAAAACTAGAGACAAAGGAGTCGCAATTTGACAATGTGCACAATCCTGTCACTAAGAAGTACCATGTACTTATCAGGAAAACAAGATGTCTGCACATTGAACAGAAGCAGGGGTTTTTATTTTTTCTCTTATTTATAAAAAAAATTATAATGCCTAAAAAAGTTTTCTGCATAAAAAAACAATAACACAAGATGGACTGGAACCAAAAACAGTTGCAAAATTCGGGTTCTAAGATGATGTCTGCTTACTGATGAGCTTACAACTTAAGAAAAATGGGCAAAAAAATGAAAAAAGCACTTTTGAAGCTCATTCATCCTAACACACAAGCCACATAAACCAAACGTGTTCTTCACTTAATGTGATACCGAAACATATACACAGAGAGATTGAAACCACAAAGCTAAGCCTAAACCGAATGGCATTCAAACCTGCTTTATTCTTTACCAGACAACTTCGTGCAAGTAAGAAACAATGTGCAAGCTAACAGAGACTCGACAAGAGAAAAGTCGTTCAAATATCAGTTTATTCATATCACATCCCCTTCCATTAGGAAAATAGCAGATAACAAGTATGAGATCATAAAAAAAAAGTAGAAGCCATAAGCATCATCAACACGATGGATTTGGGGCAGAGTAGCAAATCATAATCTTCGAAACAAAATAAAAAGATCACAAATTTCAGGAAATCGAAACATATAGGTTACTTCTTCAAGCTTCCCCTGATTCCAGGTTTGGGTTTCGACTCAGCTACTGGAGCCAAAACCGCATGGAGATTCACGAGCTTGGATTCCTCGTAAGGGATCTTCGGATGCTTCGATTCGTGATGGATCTGCATCGTCTTGAGATCAGGAGCTGTAATTTTGCAGTGAGGACACTCGAACTTAGCGTGACCTCCTTTCTCTTTTCCGGTCCGATCAGCGATCCCCGCCTTTCCTCCGCCTCTGTTGGTCAACGCAGCATCGATCTTAGCTTGAATCTCCTTCGCCGTATGCTTCTTCGGCTTCGCCTTACCAGTCATCCTCGGTGGTGGCGGCGGCTACTCAGGGACGGTTTCGCAGGAAAGGGAGAAGCCCTAACCCTAACCCTAGTTGTGCTCCTCTTCTCACCAAGACGGCAACTTGACATTCAGAGAAAGCCGGTATAAATCTACACTTTTACGGGAATATTACAAATAAACCCCTCAAAATAACAACCTTTTTGTAAACAAACCCTTTTGTTTTTTTGGTCCCAACCCTTTTTCAAAAGGGGAAAGAAATCTTATCCGCTTTTATGAGGAGCGGGGTTTTGTAGGATGCGGAGAGGTACACGGTAATGGTGGTGGACATGAATAAAATAAAACGCAGAAAGCAGGGGAGCGCATCAGCCATCAACCACATGCACACCAATGTCTGCTTCTTCTTTATTTAATCTCCCGTTGATTCGCCTCAGATCTCTCTCCCTTCTCTCGTCTTCTTCTTCCCGATTCTCCAATCTCCCTCAGTTATCGCTCCGATCCGTTTCCGTCCCCATTTCATCGAGAAAGTCTCCGAATTTTCGCGCTCTCTCCGCTATCGCAATGACAGATTCTAAAGATGCTGGAATGGACGCTGTTCAGAGACGCCTCATGTTTGAGGACGAGTGAGTCTTTGATCCTCCGTATTTCGATTTCGATTCGTGGGTTTTGCCAAAATTGCACCTTTTGTCTTCAAATAGGATTTTCTCCATTTGCCCAGAAAAAAATGAAAGAAAAATTGACGAAATTTGTGGTTTTTGGAATTGGAGATTTTTTCGATTAGCAATGGTTCAGGAACATAGGTCTATTGATTTGTTGACTTCGATGTAATAATAAATGATTTGTGGGTTTAGTAGCTCTTAAGTTTCCTCCATTTTTTTTTTTCCGTCGTTGGAATCAAATTAGCTAAAAAGTCTACGCTTTAGTGTCTCATTTGAAAGATTTGACAGTGTTGGGAGGAACATAGTCAGGTTAAGCTATGTTGTTCTCAGGTTTTTGGCTTCTTTGTATATATATAGTTTGTTCCCTTTTAGACTTTTTTTTTTTCTGGTGATGATGGTTGATCCCTTTGCTTTCATAGAAGTGTGTCTTCTAAGTTTTTAGGTCTCTTGATGTGCTGTACAAGAATCTAGACGATCTCTGCACCTTAATCTAACGATTCGTTTCTTCGTTCTATCTTGCTTGCAGATGCATTCTTGTTGACGAAACTGATCGTGTTGTGGGGCATGACAGCAAATATAATTGTAAGTGAATTTGGTTCGACTCTCACTCATCCTATCTCTTAGTGTCTTCCAATGAAATTCATTGTGCTTCCTTGATTATTCTTCTATGACCGAACTGAAGTTGTATCAAATGTCGTCGGCCTCTCAGTAAAATGTGTCGAACGTACCATTTCTGGTGTAGCTAGTAACATTTTCTGTGTCTACAAAGCGTGTAAATTATCATTCTTAAAGCGTATGGACACATTATAGGTCACTTTTTCTTGCAGTCATTTTTAACCAGACAAGGATATTTTTCTCTTATGAAATAGTAAGTTCCGTCTTGTTGAATATACGAGATGTTGCATCTGGAAAATGGTTGGAAAACATTACGTCATTACCTACTCGCTTGGTTTTCTTTGGCATATTATTTATACTGAAGTGATAGAGGATGGCTGTTTTGCTTCTTATCTCTGTCTATGCCACTATTGAGATACTGATACATTAAAAATATGCAGGTCATCTGATGGAAAATATTGAAGCTAAGAATTTGCTTCACAGGGCTTTTAGCGTATTTTTATTCAACTCGAACTATGAGTTGCTTCTCCAGGTATTTGCTTATGATTTCTTGGAAATTCAGAATAAGTTACAAATGCACGGGCTTGAAACTAGGCATGGTGGTGTCACATCTAGAATTACCTTTGCACAGAAAATAAGCTTAATTCCATGATGCTGCGATGCTTTCGTGTTCTTAGATGATTGGCGGGTCTTAATAAGATGATTGGCGGGTCTTAATAAGATTGCTCATATGCTGTCATACTGATATTTCTTCTTGTTAATTTTGAACAGCAACGGTCTAAAGCAAAGGTGACCTTCCCCCTCGTGTGGACAAACACTTGCTGCAGCCATCCTCTGTACCGTGACTCGGAGCTTATCGAGGAAAATGCACTCGGTTGGTATCTGCTGGGAAAAGAATTCAGTACTTCTTGCTGTCCATGCAGCAAATTGTATCTTAACTTGACTACTGACCTTACTGTTTGGTTCATGCTCATTCAGGTGTGAGGAATGCTGCACAGAGAAAGCTTCTGGACGAGCTTGGTATTGTAGCTGAAGATGTACCAGTGGATGAGTTCACTGCCTTGGGACGTATGCTTTACAAGGCTCCTTCTGATGGCAAATGGGGAGAGCACGAACGTAAATAGCATCCCCTGAGATTCGTGTTGATATTTTTTCTTGAATACACATTCGCAAAAACGTTAATGGCCTTCTTTTTACAGTTGACTACTTACTCTTCATTGTGCGGGATGTTAAGGTTCAACCAAACCCGGACGAAGTAGCGGATATCAAGTATGTGAGCCGGGAAGAGCTGAAGGAGCTGGTGAAGAAAGCTGATGCAGGCGAGGAAGGTTTAAAATTGTCTCCATGGTTCAGATTAGTGGTGGACAATTTCTTGATGAAGTGGTGGGATCATGTTGAGAAAGGAACCCTGGGTGAAGCGATAGACATGAAAACCATCCACAAACTCTGAAATCCTTCTTTTAAGTTTTTTTTTTGGGATAATCTCTCTTTTTGACATTTGCGATGATAATAATTGGGAGATGTGAGACTTTGAGATATTCCAATTTCCAAGCGATAAAGTTTCATTTTTATTTGAGTGTATGAATATTTTTTCAGTGATCTAAGCTTTAATTTTACATTGTTTCTGAGATGTGCTTAAAGAAACCTATAAGAGTCGAGAAAAAGGCAGAAAATGAACAGAGTCGAAAGCAAAGATTCCTTTTGCTAAAGCTACACATTCGATCTGATTTCTCTTTATCTAAAAGGTTAAAGTCAATATTTTATTATTATGAAATGGCCAAAGCAAAGTATGGTTATGACTTTATTCTGCTTTTAAATCATCAGTTCGTTTCGTTTCTCTGAGACTGGAGCACACAAAGACAGAGAGTTTTCTTCATCCGAGTTTCTTCTATTTCAGGTAAATGATATCAGATATTGAGATTCGATCTAATCCCTAGTATTTATCCAGATTGACTTTGGATGGTTTTCTGGGCTTGATCGATTGACCGTGAAAGATACAATATTTTTTTTTTGTTTTTTTGTTTTTCTTCTCTCAGATTAATCTGGATTTGAATTTTGGCATCTGGGTTTGAGCGATCTCCCGTAAAACTTCATATAATCAGTTGGGAGATTACTTGTTTTGATCCAGGTGAGAACAAAAAATGGCGTTTGTGACTACTGCGGAAGTCTGTGACGCGAATCAAGAGCTGATCCGTAGTGGGCAGCTCCGAGCTCTGCAACCTAATTTCCAGATTTACGGTCGTCGTCAAATATTCTCAGGTCCAGTAGTTACTGTCAAGGTGTTTGAAGACAATGGCTTGATCCGTCAGTTTCTCGAAGAGAAAGGTATTCCTGATTCTTTCTTGCTAAAGAGATTAGAAGACTCGAGACTTTATTCGTAGAGAGGCCCGACATGAACTGTCATAGGATCATTGACATGGTTTGTTTTTTACGTTTTGGACTCAATTCTGGTTAGTTGTTCTTCGCGTGAAACTATGGTTGAAGAAGTTTAAGATCATCATCTATCTGGTTCAGTAGTAATGAAACTCTGTAACCAGTGCTCAGTTTGTAGACTTCTTCAAACATTCATATGATATGTTGTTCTCCTTTGAGCTTACCATTCTAGTGACTAGAAATGAGATGGGTCATCCGGAAACAAAACCGAGGCTTTGCTTACAATAGACCAATCTGTTCTCTGTATCTTTCACATGAAAAGGTCGCTGATGTTTTGAAATCTTAAAATAGGCAATGGAAGAGTTCTTGTGGTGGATGGTGGAGGGAGTTTGCGTTGTGCGATACTTGGAGGAAACCCGGTAGTCCAGGCGCAGAACAACGGGTGGGCAGGGATCATCGTGAACGGTTGCATCAGAGACGTTGATGAGATCAATGGTTGCGACATTGGAGTGAGAGCTTTAGCTTCTCATCCTATAAAGGCTAGTAAGAAAGGACTTGGTGAACAAAGAGTTCCACTCAACATAGCAGGCACTCGGATCTGCGATGGCGAATGGCTTTATGCAGATACTGATGGTATCCTGGTTTCTCAGGTCGAACTCTCGGTTTAGAGAGATGGGAAAAAGTGTTCTTCGTTTGTTGAATGTTTCATTGTTGAAAGAGCTTTGTCTTCTTTTCTTATGGCTATCATCTATCTAGTAAAAGTTGAATGTCTTTGAAACCTCTATTGGATCTGTTTCCAGTTTGTGGCATTAATAAAGAAAAATGTCTTTTTTTTTTTTTTCCCTTCTAAATCGTCTTTTACTCTTTAGATACATTTTGCGAGGTTATATTAGTAACTCAAAAGGCCCAAATTAAATTAAAACCCTAAAACGAGCTTCTTTTGTCTCTCCTGCTTTGCTCTGCAAGGGTAGTGTGATAATGGCGGCGGAGAGATCGACGATTACTCTCGGAGGGAAAGGTTCTTCTCTTTCTTCTTCCTCCGTTTACAAGGTTGCTTCCGGCGTCGCTAATGTACGAATCGACTCTTCTGCGATCGAGAAATTCTCCACTAAAGCCCTTCCATTGATCAAAGGAAGCTCCTTTGGTATCCCTGAAGGACTCACGAACGAAGAGATCCGAGCTTCTTTGGCCGTGCTCTTAAACAAGCTTCTTTTGTCGAACTCCGGCCCCCCTTCTTCCTCCACCGTTCGCTCTGTTCTTCCGGTTAAGATATTGGAGATTCTGAATTCCAAGGATGAGAGTTTCGAGTTTGGTGAGATTGAAGTGACAGACGGGGAAAATGTTGTGCTGGAGAAGTCGTGTGCTTCGTTGGTTGGGCTATGTTCGATTATAGATCACAAATCTACGGCTCTTTCCCAGATTTTGGAGTCGGTTGCTGCCTTGAGTTGTGAGGCTACAAAGGGTGACATAACTTCGTTTAGCTCGTTGGATTCAGGAGATGGGTTTGGTAATAAAGATGCGATTAGTGTTGCTGGTGATCTCAAGGTTTTGCTTAATGGGTCGAAAGCTGTGGGGAAGTTTGAGATGGAAGGTATTTCGAAAATCCCGAGGATTCATGGGAAGTTCAGGGATGTGGTGAGAAGCGTGCACTCGGATGCTCGGGTTGAGTTGAATTCGGGTGTTAAAGGAGGCAAAACTGGGTCTGGAAACTCTGGAGTTGGTGAGGCTTTAGGAGCAACATTGTCAGCTCTGTCATTGCCGATTAAAAGCTTGGGAGAATGTTCGTTCCTTCGTGCTAAGCTGTGTATTGAGTCCATTGGAAACGAGAATCTGAGGAAACTGCTGTTGGAAAAAATCCCTGTCGAGTTTGAGAATCTGAAGCGTGGCCTTAAGTTAGCTCTCGTTGAAGAGGATCACTGCAGATTAGCTCATAAATTGAATGAGACTCTGGGGATTGTTTGGAGAATTGTTGGTTTCGAAGCAGTTGCTGCCTTTTTTGCACTTGCTGGGGGAGAATTGTTTGCAGACAAAGAGGAGTCGAAGAGCGGAGATGCAGACAAAGAGGAGTCGAAGGGCGATAAGAAAAAGAAGAAGAGTGAGAAAAAAGTAGTTTTGGGGAAGGGGACAAGCGTTGTTATCCAGTTTATCAAAGATAGATTGGTGAGTAATGAGGCAGCAAGTGGTGGTGACCAGATGGAGTCATTAAAGCAATGGGTGGAGCAAATCTTAAATCTTTTTAACCCCGAGGGTCAAGGTTTTGATTGCTTGTTGGCTAAAGTGAAAGAGATTGTAGAAAGTAATGAAAACAGGAGACTTCCCAAGCTTCCAAAGGTAATTTGTGAGATCTCAGCATCACAATGTTACGCCTCGAGTCTATGTATTTCTCATATTTTTTTTTATTCTATGACAGGGTACTCGAGATTTCGCTAAAGAACAAATGATAGTCCGAGAAAAAGCATTTTCAATCATACAGAACGTTTTCAAGAAACACGGTGCAACTGCACTTGATACTCCTGTGTTTGAATTGAGAGAGACACTTATGGGGAAGTATGGAGAAGAGTCAAAGCTGATCTATGATATTGCTGATCAGGTAAAACTCGTCTCTGGATACTGCCACTTATTCTGTTTTGTGGATAATGATGTTGAAATTCATGCTCGCGTGGTTAATTAATTGCAGGGTGGGGAGCTTTGCTCTTTACGATACGATTTAACTGTTCCATTTGCACGGTATGTGGCTATGAATGGTATCACGTCATTCAAAAGATACCAAATGGCTAAGGTGTACAGAAGGGATAATCCATCTAAAGGGAGATATAGAGAGTTTTACCAGTGTGATTTCGATATTGCTGGTTTGTCCGAACCAATGGGACCCGATTTCGAAGTTGTCAAGATATTAACCGAACTTCTTGATAAATTGGAAATCGGAGATTATGTGGTAATAACTTTTTAGCGCAAAGTCTTAATATTTCCTGGCTTGTTTTCTCCTTCTTCTTGCTTTTGTTCTTGATTTCGTTTTTTTCTATCTTTAAATAGGTGAAACTGAATCATCGAAAGTTGCTCGATGGAATGCTGGAGATATGTGGAGTACCCCCTGAGAAATTCAGAACCATTTGTTCGAGTATCGATAAGTTAGACAAGCAATCATTTGAGCAAGTGAAGAAAGAAATGGTGGAGGAGAAGGGTTTGTCTTCAGAGATTGCAGACAGAATTGGCAACTTTGTCAAGGAGAAAGGAGCTCCGTTGGAGCTACTGTCGAAATTGAGACAAGAAGGAAGCGAGTTTTTAGCTAACAACCCATCAAGAGAAGCTCTTGATGAGTTGAGTATCATGTTTGAAGCTCTTGAGAGATCAAAGTGCAGTCACAGAATAGTCTTTGATCTAAGTCTAGCTAGAGGTCTTGATTACTACACCGGGGTCATATTTGAAGCCGTTTGTATAGGAGCAGAGGTAAAAAAAAGTCCTGCGACTGGCTTCTTGCAATTCATTTTGAGAAAAAGTAATATGAATGGAAGTTCTTCTTTTATGCAGGTTGGAACAATTGCTGCTGGTGGGCGATACGATAACCTTATAGGAATGTTTGGAACAAGGCAAGTCCCTGCAGTTGGTGTGAGCCTGGGGATCGAGCGAGTGTTTAACATAATGGAAGAGCAACAAAAACAGGTAACTTACTTCCCAAACTCTTTATGCTTTTGTTGTTGTTGTTGTTGTTGTTGTTGTCCTAAGTTCAAAAGATTGGTTGTTTGAAACTTTGGTTTTTGCTTTGCTATGAATTGAGGTGGTACGACCTACGGAGACACAGGTTTTGGTTAGTATAATGGAGGATAATAAGCTAGGGGAAGCTGCGGAACTGGCTAGTCAGTTATGGGACGCTGATATCAATGCAGAGTATCTTGTGACCAAAAGGAAAGGAAAGCATTTCGATCGTGCTACGAATGCAGGGATTCCTTGGATGGTGGTTGTGGGCAAAACAGAACTCAGTGAAGGTGTTGTGACATTGAAGAAGATCGTCAAGGGAAGTGAGGAGGAAGTTCCAGGGGTTCCCAGAGACAGTTTCGTTGCAGAATTGTTGAAACGTCTCTGAGTTCTCTTGAAATGAGATCAAAGGTACACACACTCACTCGCTCACTAGTTCGATCCCGGAAAAGAGAAGGAGGGAATCACATTGTGTTGCATTTTTTTTTAATGTTGAGTTTTTATTTATGATTCTGATGGAAAAGGCATGAGTCAAAAATCTATGATTGGTGTTCTTGGAGATAAGAAGTGAGAGATTTTGATGCTGATGATAAATACTTTTTTACTATTTATAGGAGAGGAAATGATTGATCTGGAGATGTGATTGATTAGTAAGATAACCGACCGGGTTCGATCCCGATTGATCAATTAATCCATTATAAAATTAATAGTTGAATTAGGGATTAATCATTCTCATAATTTCGTTTGCTTTTCTAGACAAATTACTCGGCGATGCAACCGGTCATAACAGCATCTACTAAACAGATTAACGGATTACTAGTCCGGTTGATCAAAGTCTCGAAGCCCCAAAAGTAGTTTTTTAACTCGTCACTGTTATTTGTTGAACTTAAAAATCTGTGATTTTATCCAATAAGAGTTCGACTAGTTGATTGAGATCGTACTCGAGCAAGCGCAAGCAATCAAAGGAAGAAGATAAGACCGAAAAAAGTCAAAAATGATTTTTGGATTTCATGTGAGAAAGAGAGAGAGAGAGAGAGGAGAAAATAAACACAAACACAGGTTGTCTTCTTAAAAATGTTGATCTGCAGATCTGCAGCATGAGAAGAAGTTGATACGTGTATGAATCTGTGCCTCGCTGCCGACATGTGGCTTCAGTTTTTGTACTCACAATGTATGAATTTGACTATTCTGGGTTCCACTTAATAAATTGTTGGTCTCTCTCTATGATGTTCTGTCATTCAGATTTTAAAATTTAATTACTTCCCGTTAAACTGTCATTTTTACTTGTTATCATTCACAGCTCAATACTTTTTTTTTTTCCAGAACAACCAAGTACATTCGATAAAAGTAAATCAAATAAACATGATTAACTTTAACGGAAAAAAGTAAACATGATGATTAAGCTGACCAAACAAGTACTAGTTCGGTAGTATAAAATATGAGTTGATCTTATCTTCGTTGGATTTACAGCAATATCCTAAATAACAGTCGATATTTGAGTTGTGGATTAAATTTGATAGTGGTGAACAAAAAAAAAAAAAAAAAAAGGATTAAATTTGATAGTATCTCTCACCTTCGTGAGAGAGATTGACTGATTTAGAGACCTTAAATATGATTTGATATTTTTGTATGGATATTTTTATATTTAATAAAAAACAATATTAATAAATCTTATTTTGGTGGATGTCAGGAAATTATTTATGTGTAAGAAGAAACGTCTTATCCAACCCCATGTTAATTGTGCCAGCCTGAAAAAAAGAAGACAATATTAAATAGAAACCCATCTCTACGAAAAAATAGACAAAAATCTCTTAAACATATTTGGTTGTATTGTATTGTGAATTGTTAAGAGAGTGTGACACATCTCCATTACTGTTCCAAATCTCTATCTCTTCTCTCTCTACACAAAAGTAGAAAGTCGAAGAAGAAAGAACGGGTTTGTAGTTGGTGGTTGCGTTTCTTTCTCGTAAAAACTTTCATCTTCTCTCTTTTTTATCCTTTCCTCTCACTTTACCTATTTTCTGTTTCTCTCTACGCGCGAACAGAATCTTCCTTGCTTCGTCTTCCCCGTTTTACTTTTTTTTTTTGTCTTTTCAAATTTTCCCGATTGAATCTGATTCTGAGATCCTCCTACCCTTTTGATTGATCTGTCTCTTGGTGAGTGTCTTTTCAGCTCGAATTCGATAAAAAAGTTTGATCCTTTGTGGAGGTTGTTAATTTTTCTCAGTGATTTTGTTTTGATTGGTTGCAGACGAAGAAGAAGAAAAGAGAGAGACAGAGAGGGTTTTTTGATGATTCTCGTGTTTCTAGTCTCTTTCCCAATCACTGTTTGATGGATTCTGATGTATAAAGAAACAAACACCTCTCTTTCTTATTTGGTGCCAATAGAAAAAATCTACGTAGATCTGTTCCTTTTCCTCTTAAACTTTTTGGGGTTAAATTACTGTACAAATATATTTTATTTGTAACAAGGAAACGAGATTAAAAAACGTGTTTTTCTTCTTTTTCTTTGAAGACTCAAAAAGGGTCAGACCCAGAAGTCTTACCTTACCTTTTCTCCGTCAGCTTTGAAAGGCTTGATTTTTTTCTTCTTAATTTGTTTTTTGTTCATTCAACTTTGGCGATGTGGGTTTAAGAATCACTGCTGTGTATTATTGTCAGTTGAGGAATTATATGTGTTCTTGCAGAACGTAGCTGGAACTAAAATAGAGGTTTGTTTGTTCTTACTGACTGAATCATCATTTGCTCTTTGTGGTGATTATCAGGTTCTAACAAGGGAGGTTTGATTTTGTTCTTACAGAGATCTTTTTCCATAGTTGAATCATCATTGCTCCTTGTGGTGATAACTGGGATCTAAAGCTTCAATCTTTCTCGCTGGAGGACCGTGGGTGTGATTGTACCATAGTTGGTCTGGATTGCCTTATTAATATAATCAGGGCCCTGAGAATGGGGTCCTGTTTATCTGCAGAGACCAGGAGTCCTGGACCGGGCTCTCCTTGCTCTCCTGGTTTGAGTGTGAGGAAGAGGAAGAACTCTAAGAAGAGACTTGGTTCCAGGAACTCCTCCTTTGATTCCAGGAGAGAAGATCCGTTGCATCGGGTTCCGGGTCGGATGTTCTTGAATGGATCAAGTGAGGTTGCTTGTATCTTCACTCAACAAGGCAAGAAAGGCCCTAACCAAGATGCCATGGTTGTTTGGGAGGTTAGTTAGAACAATAGGTCTTTCGTTTCTTTTTCTTGTCTTCGTTATGGTTCTTGTAGGTTCTCATGTTTCTCCACTGCTTCGATCTAACCAGTTTATGATTTAGAATCTTGGTTTTTACATCAAATTGTTCTCCACGCGTAGATTTAATACGGTTTGCAAGAAATTGGGTATATATGCTCCGCTATCTCTTCTCTATATATTGCTCACTATAGAAGATATGAGATATTGAAATCTGTGATTAGATTCTCTATATTCATCTATGCGAATGATTCTGATTGTTTCAAGTTTTCGTGTGCAGAATTTTGGTTCGAGGACAGATACAATCTTCTGTGGAGTGTTTGATGGGCATGGTCCATATGGTCATATGGTTGCAAAGAGAGTCAGAGATAATCTTCCTCTCAAATTAAGTGCTTATTGGGAAGCAAAAGTACCAGTTGAAGGTGCTCTAAAGGCCATCACCACCGTTAACAATGCAAGCAGCATCAACAACTCTGAAGATACTGCTGCTTCTTTTGTATCTGCTGAAGAAGAACCTAAGCCATCCGTTGACATGGAGGAGGAGAGCACGGAAGAGTCTTATTATGAATTGTTTCAAACTCTAAAAGAGGCGTTTCTTAAGGCTTTCAAAGTGATGGACAGAGAACTTAAATTCCATGGAAGTGTTGACTGTTTCTGCAGTGGGACAACCGCTGTGACTTTGATCAAGCAGGTATGTATTGTCACGGCTTGGTGTATTTTAAGTTTTAGCGTAGTTCACTGTAACTGGATGTTTATTGTATATCCTCTGCAATATCGTAGGGTGAGTATCTCGTTGTTGGAAATGTTGGGGACTCCAGAGCTGTGATGGGCACAAGAAACGGTGAAAATGCTCTTGTTGCTGTTCAACTAACTGTGGATCTCAAGCCAAATCTCCCAGGTTGAATAATGATTTCTGATGATGGTGTCATGTGTATGCATGATGGATCCCACTATTCAAGTTTTGTTAATGTGCCCCGAATTGTTTTGCAGCTGAGGCAGAGAGAATAAAAAAGTGTCGTGGACGGGTGTTTGCTCTTAGAGATGAACCTGAAGTTTGTAGAGTTTGGCTGCCAAACTGTGACTCACCTGGACTTGCAATGGCACGTGCCTTCGGAGACTTTTGTCTTAAAGATTTTGGTCTAATCTCTGTGCCTGATGTATCATTTCGTCGACTAACCGAAAAAGATGAGTTTATAGTGTTGGCTACGGATGGGGTAATCTCTCTCGCTCTCTCAAACATACACACATATATCTTCTATATGCCTTTTTTGCTCACATTTCAAATGCTATGTTTGTGTGATAGATTTGGGATGTTCTCTCAAATGAAGATGTAGTGTCGATTGTAGCTTCAGCTCCATCTCGTTCCTCTGCGGCAAGAGCTTTAGTCGAGTCTGCGGTTAGAGCTTGGAGATATAAATACCCGACCTCCAAAGTCGATGACTGTGCTGCGGTTTGCTTGTATCTAGATTCCGGCAACACAAATGTCATATCGACAGCTTCTTCCATCTCCAAACTGGAAGATGAAGACGAGGAGGAACTAAAAACCGCGACTGAGAATGATGATGCATCAGGACCAAGCGGTCTAGGCCGTTCGAGTGCTGTCAGGACCGGGAAAGAGATCGCTCTGGACGAAAGTGAAGCTGAGAAGTTGATAAAAGAAGAGGATAACTTGGATTCAGAACCTGGAACAGAGTATTCTGCACTAGAAGGTGTTGCAAGAGTTAATACACTTTTAAACTTACCAAGATTTGTGCCTGGAAAGTGAAAAGAGAAAGAAGAGTTTGAAGTGAAGAACAAGTTGGGTGGTGACAAAACATAATCAAATAAATCACCCAGGAGAGGTACTGTGTCCTTTTTTATTTTTCCTTCCCTTTTTCACCTTTCTACATTGATCTCTTATTCTTTTTTCCTTGAGTCGAGATTCATTGGTTTTGGGACATAATTTTTTGTCAGTTTTGTTTTTTATTTATGTCTTTCTTTCTTGTTGATGTTTATGCTGTTTTTGGTTTTTGTCAGTAAAGAAAGTGAAAAAAAAATATCACATGATGTAATAATGGCTTGTGTCTGTGATTCCATGAAAACCCCCCTCGGGCTTAATTTTGTCTGTCTGGAGGGGAATGATTCCTGTTTTTATCTTTCTTTTTTTCTAAAAGCTCCAATTCCAACAACTGCAGATTTGTGTCAATTGCTTCTCTTTTAAAATCATGAAAATGTCAATTCTTTCAACAAATGGGAATCAGTTCCTTTACTGATTGATAACAACAAAAGGAATAAACTTCTATTTTTTTTTTACCAGGAGGGTTTTTCTGAAACTATAAAGCAAAGTTACAGAGGAAAGTAAACAAGAGAGAGACAATTGTAAGAAGTTTTGTAATAGCTAAAGAAGAAGACCATGAGAGGTTGTGAGCACCAACTGTGTAGACTGCTCCGCTTTGTTCATCCTTCACTTGTATACCTCCTGAGCCTGTGTGATTGATTCGTCAACAGTCAGAAAACCTAATGCTTCAAATCCCATAGAATGTAACAAAAAGATGGGATCTGTGGTGCTTACAGTTGTGATTGGTCCATCCAATAACTTGGTTTTCGATATCGTAGACAACTAACTTGTTAGAAAGCGCCATATCTGCGCAGCGAAACAAATCAATACTTCAAAGTTATTTGGCGGTTCAATTGTGAAAGACATTTCTGGAAAGAGAAACGTACCTCCAAGAATTGACAATTGTCCTCCATCTTTAGTCTGCAATCCGCCGTTTTGCCAGCCAAAACACCATGTGTCTCCCTAGAGTCGGTTTTATGTCAGAACAAGAATACAAACAAGACCAATAGTCAGAACAAGAACACGAGTCAGAACAAGACGTACTTGAATTTGGAATAGATAATCGCGAGGAGACACCGTCAAGGAAGCAGACTTGTCGAACTGAAACGTGACAGGTGGGAACCGATCTAATCTGTGAATTTGGCGGTAAATTTTCAGAGGGTCATGATATGTTGGGATTTTGACCCATTCTAACCTTATTATCTAATTGCTTTTTAGAGTTTTTGAGTTTATTTCAGGAGATTTTAGGTAGCTTTGGAGCTGAAATTGGAGTTTGGAGCATTTGGAACCTTTGGAACAGAAAAGAACAAGAATTGAAGAAAAGAAGGAAAATCCTGCAAAGTATCACCAACTCCAATCGGCGAGCACATGCTCGCAATTTTCGGCCACCAAACGAGCACATGCTCGCTGTCGCGGAAGAGAATTAAAAGGAGACAACTTAACCTAATCCCGCCGACTTTAAAAGGAAGCAGCCGCCCTTCCTGCCGCCTATGCCTTCTTATATAAATACTCCTCTTTAGTTTTAGGTTTTTTATCATCTTTTACATCCTGCCTTTTATTTTCTACTTTCTACCTTTAGTTTTCCTATTCTCTAGAGAGCTTTGTATTATTTTTGGGAGAAGAATCTCTGCAACATCTGGAGAAGATTTCTGAACCCTATTCTTTTATTTTAATATCGATGCAGTCTTTTTATTTTATTGTTTTGCTTTCTTCTTTCATTATGCTTAGTAGATCTCTTAGTTAGGTTAAGGTTTTCAAAGGAATTCATGAGCTAGGGTTAAACACAAATAGGCTAATAAATCGATGTCTTCACCCTTGTTGTTCTTAATGCTTAAATCGAATTGATCACTTGATTTCATGATATTAGGTTAGCTTAGACAGCGAGAGTTGCTAGGTTGCTAGAAGAAACATTGGTGAGCAATTTATTCATTACCTGCGAGAGTAGATGTACTGGAGAATTGTGAACATATCAGACCTAATCTTAAAGCTTGTCTGCGATTTACTAGAACCAACGAGAGTTAGGATTTCTAGGTTGTTAGACAAAGATATTGATACCACGAGAGTGGATTGATATTATCTTTATGTTTGAGTTCTAGACTGGTGCTTAATCTTTGCCTGAATAGTTGTTGATCCGTTGCTCTGAATTGCCTACGATTTGCCTTGACCTAACGCTTGCTTAATATTGTTTTTAAATCCGTTTTAGATTAGTAACTTGCTACCAAACCATATTGATCTGTCTTAGCTCTAAATCTAGCTTATAAAACCATAGTGTAATACTTGGTCTTCGTGGGATCGACCCCTAAGTACTACTACGATTTGCTGTGCACTTGCAGTAGGAAAATAGGGTTTAAAACTCGTCTATCAAGTTTTTTGGCGCCGTTGCCGGGGACCAAATTATTACCTTTGGTTTTCGGCGAAATTTTTAGTCTAAGATTTACTAACGTGTTCTTCTTCTCCTGTGTGTTTCAGGACAATCAAGAGATAGCAAGGTTCGAACGAGCTGATTAGAAGCAGAAGTCGGATCCAGCCAACATGGGCGACGAAACCGACAACCGAGCTGGCAGTGGCTATGTAGCTGCTGAAATTCGAAGGTTAGAGCAGCAGATGCAACAGTTGCAACAACAGCTACAACCACAGCAAAAGCGTGCCATTGGGGACATACATGTGCCTCATGCATCTAATCAAAACAGAGCTGCGATTATCCCACCTATAATCGAGAGGCAAGACTATGAGATCAAGCCTCAGATGATCGCTTTAGTGAAGCAGCATTTGTTCCACGGTTTGGCTGCAGAAAATCCGATGGAGCATGTTGAAGATTTCGAAGAGATCTGCAGTACTACCGGATCCAATGGGGTACCTCCTGACTTCCTCAAATGCAAACTCTTCTCATTCTCTTTGGCGGACAAGGCTTTGCGCTGGCTTAAGTCATTGGCACCTGGATCTCTGGCGACATGGGCTGATGCTAGGTCGGCATTCTTGGACAAGTTCTACACCAAGTCCAAAACCGCAGCTCTAAGGAACAAGATCTCTTCGTTCCAACAACAGTCTGGAGAGGCTTTTTGCGAAGCGTGGGAAAGGTACAAGGAGTACCGCAGAGATTGCCCTCACCATGGGTTCAGCGATGAGCAGATCCTGAGCACATTCTATGATGGTGTTGATTGGGAAAGCAGAAACGCCCTGAATGCAGCCAGCAATGGAAATTTCTACACCAGATCGAAGGAAGGCGCGTTTGAGCTGATTGAGAACTTGGCTACAAGTTCTGGAAATCGCTGCCATGAGTATGATGAGAATAGATATGTCAGCAGTGTTGAATCGCAGAAGATCAGTGAGCTGGAAGCAAAAGTGAACTTGTTATTGGAGAGACATCAGAGAAGTATCCAGCTTTGCGCAAACAGAAGCAATGAGCAATATGCAGAGGTAAACTACGTGAATGAAGGCTATGTGGAGAATCAGAGCTTTCAAGCTCAGGCGTCTAACTCCCATGACGAGCTAAAGTCTCTCATGCAGTTGGTTCTACTCAGCCAACAGAAATCTGCTAATGAGATCAATGTCAAGGTGGACAGCATGTACAATGATCTCCATAGTAAGTTTGAAGCTGTTTGCACTCATGTGAAGAAGCTTGAAATTCAGGTTGCGAAAAATGCTGAGGCATCAGGAATTCCTCCTGAGAAGGCAGAGGTGAATCCTTGGAAAGGGTATGTCAATGCAGTTGAGACAAGAAGTGGAAAGACAGGACAAACAGCTGCAACACCAGCCCAGAAATCGGAAAAAGGGAAAGAAAGAGCTGCAGAGTACCAGCTCCAGAGGAATCAGAACGCTCTAAGAGAAGGACACTCGTCAGAGCACCCTAGCTCTCCGACAGAGCACATGCTCCCCCGAGATGCTCCCACCAAACCTGCAGAAAATCTTCCAGCAAGGGTCTACATTCCTAAAGTGCCTTACCCAGTTCTACCTAGAGATCAGTTGGAGCCCATCAATGCCAAGAAACTAGCTGATTTTAAGAAGATGGTGAGAAGGATTCCTGAAGAAATCTCCTTTGAAGAAGCCTTGAAAAATCGTCCCATACTTGATTTCTTTAGGAACTGCAGAGAGACTGAAGAAGAGATTAAGGCAGTCTTTGTAGAAGCAAGGAGTACACCACCATTGAGGGTATTGCCTAAGGTTGAAGATCCTGGGAAATTCTTGGTCCCGTGCTCCATTACAGGAGTTAAATTCAAAGAAGCTCTTTGTGATTCTGGGTCTAGTGTCAATCTCATGTCAAAAGCTCTTGCAGAGAAGTTGAAAATCTCTGAGATAAGACCTAGTCGAATGAATCTTCGATTTGCAAACTCCTCCTCAACAACATCGTCTGGCAGCATTCACGATCTACCTGTCCAAATAGGGGATTGCCTAGTTCCAACCGATTTTCAGGTTGCGGAGATGCGAGAAGGGTATGATATGCATTTGCTTCTCGGAAGACCATTCATGGCTACAGTGGGTGCAATCATTGATATGCCTAATAAGCGAGTCTGTTTTTCCAAGATCGACAAAACGGTTTTCTACAAAGCCGTTCCTACAGGAACCATCACACACGCCTCTTGCATCTCAGCAGTGGATAGAGAAGAAGCACATGCTCCAATCCCGCTAGCACCTGCTCCACCACCCGGGAAATTTAGGGCGAAGGCAAAGACGCGAGAAAACGTGCAGAGCAAAAGGATCACGGGAGGTCCTCAAATGACTTTGATCCCTCAAGGATATGATGGAAACTCGGTTGACTACAAGGTGAAGTGCAAAGGTCATCCTAAATCTTTCTCTAGAGTTAGGGCTATTCTTCCATCAGAGTTGAAAGAGAAGGGTATTGGTGTTGTCAATGCAATGCTGAGTACGGTTCTGAACATGAGGATGCCTGATTATGGAGTTTGTTTTGGAGCCAGCTCTGAAGCCCCACCTGATTGATACATGGCACCAAAGTCAAGCTAATGACTTAAACCAAGCGCTTGGTGGGAGGCAACCCACTGGTAAGTGTTTTTTTTTATTTTATTCTCTTTTGCTTTTGATTTTTGGTTTTGGTTTTCTTTGTTTCAGAAAAAAAAAAAAAAAAGGCGAGCACCCACTTATATTCCGGAGCACCTGCTCCGCCTTGCTGCTCTGCCCTGCAGACCCAGGTAAATTTTCTACACCTCTTCTCTGGCTCATTTTCACACCGAGACGGTGTGAAGTAAGTCTGGGGGAGGTTCGTACCTTGAATCTTACTTTACTTCGTGTTTTTGAGTCTTCTTTATTTTCTTTTTTAGAGTCAGTCCATTTTATTGGGTCAAAATTTTGATTGGGATTTATGAACTATCTCTTAGAATATTGAGCTGGCTGTTTTTACTTAGTGACCATATCTTTAGGATCTATTCAGCTAAGACTAATGAAAAATCCAAAGTCTGGCCAGTCCACTAGAAACACCCATATTTTCAGCAGATTTTACAAACCTGAGCTATTGACAGAGATCTTTCAACTGTAGCTGGTGATCAAAGAGCTTGATTCTCTCATTCATACCTGACATCTGCGGCTGTTGTGAAAAGCTTATGGTACTCCTCTCCCTTATTCTAAAGATCCTGAGAAACAAATGAAAAGATGAGATGATTTTCTTTTGAGTAAAGGGGTAGGAAAATTTCCCATGAC
Organism: Isatis tinctoria; assembly: GCA_010577795.1. Classification (NCBI taxonomy): domain Eukaryota; kingdom Viridiplantae; phylum Streptophyta; class Magnoliopsida; order Brassicales; family Brassicaceae; genus Isatis; species Isatis tinctoria. Next base: position 33,867,581 of record CM021246.1, read on the forward strand.
CCCATTATTTTACTTTGAAAGGAATGATCACACAAAGGTGGAAACGAGGGAGAGGAAAATTTCCCATGACCCCATTATTCGTCACACCTTTGCAATAAAAAAAAGAAAGAAAGAAAATCGTAAAAAGAAAAAAAAAAAAAAGATGATCAAAAGATCAATGCAGAGTATGAGAAAAGAATAAGTCTGGGGGAGAGAAAGAGTACCAAATAGGTGGATTACATGGTTGTATTTGTCAAGGTATAATATGGGAAAGAGTCTATAAGGTTCTTGGCATTGAAAGCATTGTTAGTCTCTATGCAATGATGGATAGTGGATGAAGTTGAGATTTTGTGGAGTTAATCTGGAAAAACTGCGATGTGGCTAAGGAGAAGTACATGGTGGTCGATCTTTGGATTGGTTCATAAAGAATGTGGATTACAGGTTTAAACAGTGGTGCGATTATTCTGATTGAGATTGTGAGATCCCTGTTTTCAACTCTTTCTTCTCGGTTTAGGTTCTAGTTTGTTTGAGGACAAACAAAGATCTAAGTCTGGGGGAATTGATATGTTGGGATTTTGACCCATTCTAACCTTATTATCTAATTGCTTTTTAGAGTTTTTGAGTTTATTTCAGGAGATTTTAGGTAGCTTTGGAGCTGAAATTGGAGTTTGGAGCATTTGGAACCTTTGGAACAGAAAAGAACAAGAATTGAAGAAAAGAAGGAAAATCCTGCAAAGTATCACCAACTCCAATCGGCGAGCACATGCTCGCAATTTTCGGCCACCAAACGAGCACATGCTCGCTGTCGCGGAAGAGAATTAAAAGGAGACAACTTAACCTAATCCCGCCGACTTTAAAAGGAAGCAGCCGCCCTTCCTGCCGCCTATGCCTTCTTATATAAATACTCCTCTTTAGTTTTAGGTTTTTTATCATCTTTTACATCCTGCCTTTTATTTTCTACTTTCTACCTTTAGTTTTCCTATTCTCTAGAGAGCTTTGTATTATTTTTGGGAGAAGAATCTCTGCAACATCTGGAGAAGATTTCTGAACCCTATTCTTTTATTTTAATATCGATGCAGTCTTTTTATTTTATTGTTTTGCTTTCTTCTTTCATTATGCTTGAGTAGATCTCTTAGTTAGGTTAAGGTTTTCAAAGGAATTCATGAGCTAGGGTTAAACACAAATAGGCTAATAAATCGATGTCTTCACCCTTGTTGTTCTTAATGCTTAAATCGAATTGATCACTTGATTTCATGATATTAGGTTAGCTTAGACAGCGAGAGTTGCTAGGTTGCTAGAAGAAACATTGGTGAGCAATTTATTCATTACCTGCGAGAGTAGATGTATTGGAGAATTGTGAACATATCAGACCTAATCTTAAAGCTTGTCTGCGATTTACTAGAACCAACGAGAGTTAGGATTTCTAGGTTGTTAGACAAAGATATTGATACCACGAGAGTGGATTGATATTATCTTTATGTTTGAGTTCTAGACTGGTGCTTAATCTTTGCCTGAATAGTTGTTGATCCGTTGCTCTGAATTGCCTACGATTTGCCTTGACCTAACGCTTGCTTAATATTGTTTTTAAATCCGTTTTAGATTAGTAACTTGCTACCCAAACCATATTGATCTGTCTTAGCTCTAAATCTAGCTTATAAAACCATAGTGTAATACTTGGTCTTCGTGGGATCGACCCCTAAGTACTACTACGATTTGCTGTGCACTTGCAGTAGGAAAATAGGGTTTAAAACTCGTCTATCAGGTCAAAACTCCAAACAGAAATGTACTCAAAGTATAAATCAGCCACCCCAGTAGATGTAGCGTAAAAACCGAAGAGCAGGAACTAGTACATATCCACCAAATGTCAGTTTCATTTTCAAACAACAGTGAATACGAAACACCGAGAACTGGACAAAAGCAATGAGTTAGATTCTTACTTGTCGGTATAATGGAAACAAGCAAACGAATCTTGAACCTTATGCAAGGTAAGCTCTGGATGCGAAGCCAAGATCTGCCAAAAAACAGCAGCAAGGCAAAAACAAACAAAAAGTATTAAGAACCTTTCTAGTGAAAGACAGAAAAATTTTCACAATACAAAAGAAAATAACTTTATTGACCTCATTCATTAACGGCTTAAAAACAGAGTCGGGAAGATAAACCAAAGTAGTACCACTGTCAACAATGACTCCTTTGTCATCTCCCGAATCAAAGGCTCCCGACGAAAGTTGTAGAACTGAGTTACCGACTTCAATTGAATTGAGGTTAACACTATAGTGAGCTCTGTAAATGGTTCACAAACAGTGCAAGTAATTCAAGACATTTTCACAGGAAATCGAAAAGGAAGTCCTTTAAGAAAAAGGCATTCGCTTACGATTTAGATAGCATAGGAGTAGTCTTCACTTTGGGTGACACGACCTCTCCAATGGCGAATATACCACCTCCATTTTTATTATCCAAGCAATGTGCAAAAGACTTTTTAACCTTTCCTTGTGAAGCTAGCTGAGATATAAACGACGAATTCGATTGTCCAAATCCCATTATCCCATCAACTGCAGATATGGATTCACCGAGCTGACCAGACTGTTTAGACCCGCACCTGTAAGATACCAACTTAATATCAACTTGAAACTGGCGCAATTCAAAGAAGAAAGATTTCCTCTTCAACTCACCCGAAGATAATAGTTCCGTTGGTAGTACCGGTTTGACGATTTCCAGTAACTAAATCCAAACGCATAACATCTCTCACTAAGTATCCACTAGTCGAGCTTTGATCTCCGTACTGAATAACATATTGGCAAGTCGAGCCTGAGTGACACTCAGATATCTGGTTAACGTAGGAGCAAAAGCTGTCATCACACGAAACAGATTTTGCAGTGGACGAAGCATCTGAATCATACGGTGTTAGCTCTACCTGAAATATAATGAAACACGGAAACCTTAAGAACATATGCAACTTAAAATTCTGCGTGTGTTTTGGGGGTGACAAATTGATGCTTTTACCAAATCACTTTTCCTAGGACATCTGACGCATCCGGCACAATTCACCCATAAGATATCACTTCCTGTATCAACTTGGACATGGAAGTCTCTTGATGGAGTTCCGAGTCCGATTTTAGTGAAGTATAGACTGAAATAAAAGAAACCAAACCAAGAACAAGAGTCAAAACATTTTACAATAGCACACACAAGAAGAAAGATCATAGCAGAAAGTGTTTTAACATCAAGAAAGCAAGAGTCGTCAATGAGCCAATGACCGACCAAACAGTGGAGAATCTCCCAAAAGATCAAAAGCTAAAAGGGAGTTTTCAGATTCCATATTGATAGGCAAAAAAAGACTAAGCTTTCTCTTTAAATTCCCAAATTTTATTTGACAGTTGAAAGGAGGGGAACATAAATTCCTAGAATTACAGCTTTTGGTAATGGCGATTCGTACCCAGTAGACTCAGGCTGGCTATCGCCGCCAAGAGGAAGATCGATGGCGGAGAGGAGTCTGGAGTGACGGTGAGCGTCGTGAGCTTTGAGAGCTCCAAGATCCTTTTCTATTTTCCCGGCGAACTTGCTTCGAACTTCAAATACCAAATTCTCCGCCGCCTCCGTCGCTGCTGATAACTGCGGCTCAATTAGCAACGCCACGACTGCCGCCAACAGAAAAAACGCCGACAAAGACCACTTTCTCCGCCTGAGATCCATCCTCCGTCAGCACTACCGAGGATATTCCTAACTTATGAATCGAGAAAGAACAAAAAAAAAAAAAATATACCAAAAAGCGAAGAAAAGAAAAGAATAAAAAGTGTCAGCTTTGGCGGTGGAGTGAGGTTTTAGTTTTAGGACAGAGGTAGAAGAATAAAGAAACTTGTAATAAAAACATATTTTAAAATTATAACGAAACACATTTGAAACTGACTAAACAATTATACCTTTTACCCTTTTTTCCTAAATTAGAAAATAAAATTTCCAATATTGTGAATTTATAGCTTCTTCACTTTGGCGGCAGTTTGTTTGCCTCTGTTCTGTGTCAATTACTCTGTAAGTTTGTGGCTATGGGAGCTCTTCTTCTAATCACCAATTTTTTTTATATGTAAATTTACTAACTTGTTTATGTTATAAAAAATCATAAGAATATTTAAATGTTCTTCGTTATAATTAAGTTTTTGTTTTGCAATGTTTATTTTGAATTCTAAAACTGTGATTTCTTTTATAATGGTTGAATTTCAGACCGAGTAAATATAGTTTTTAAGATTCGAATAAAGATGAAAGATACTGTTTGATCGTTGAACTATCTCAAGTTGTTGGCATTTGTATTTTAGTCTGAAATAGTTACATATCTATGTTTAAGCAAATATAATTATATGGGAAAAAGGTTTTTTTAAAAGACAAAAATAATCTTCAATTGTTTTTTTTCTCTTTTGATTCAATATTTGAGGTAGGGATGAAATCGTCATTTACTAGTGAATCATCATAAATATCAGTGCGTAATTCCCTCGGAGAAATCTACACCTCCCGTTCATCTATCACGAAATCAACGAGGTGACATAAAGACCCCCGAATATCCTTGTTCATCCGCAGAAACTTGAGGGTTAAATGGCCTTTTCCATTATACAGTCCAAATCCTACAAAAAATTGAAAAAAAGAGAGGACCAAATCAATAAATTAAGGAGCTCACTCTGTTGAGACCGCACACACGAGAAGCTGATCAACTTTTCGAAATTCCAATTTTTCATCGTCATCACTCTTGGTGAACTCGAAAGCTTCCCCGAACAATGCCTCTCTCTCTCCGTCTCGCCCCGTCTCCGACGGCTTTAGCTCCGACCACCGGCGGATTTGGTCCCGTTAGGAAGCAGTGCCGTATCCCTTACTCGGGCGTCGCGACGAGGAGGATTGGTTTATGGTCATTGGATTATGGGAAAAGGGTAGATTCCTCTGCGGTTAGGTGTAGCTTAGAAACAGTGAACGTCAGTGTTGGTCAAGTGACGGAAGTGGATAAGGACACTTTCTGGCCCATCGTTAAAGCCGCCGGTGAAAAGATTGTCGTTCTTGACATGTACACTCAATGGTATGTGATGTTACCAACTTCTGCTTCTCTATGGTTTTTTAATTAGCTAGGGCTCTCGATTTGTTCTTCAGAGACGTCCAATACTTTAGATGGTGATTCTTCCTTTATCGCAAAAAATAAGCCTCGAAATCAGTGGTGGTGTGGAGATTGTTTGAAAACTTTACCATTCTCTCTTGCTTCTTCTAGAAACCATGAAACTGAGGAAGAACCCTACGTCTTATTTCTTTTATCTTGTTCAATTTAGAGCCACTGAATTATTTATTTATTATTTTTGTATGCGTGTGTGTGTGTGTGTGTTTTTCTTGCAAGTTTCAAGTTCTTAAACATAGTTTACTGCTACTATCATTATCCTCCTTTTTGCTCTGTTTAAATCTCAATCTTCTATTACCGTATTCCCAAAATCACTATAAAATGGGTTTGCCAGAATGTCGAAATAAGATCACCGAATAAGTGATGTTCTTCATCTTTTTAGATAATTTACATAGGATTCTTATTTTCATAGGATTGTTTTGCGTGCGTGAGTCCATCTATGAATGCTTTAGTTTTGATGTTCTTAATCTTGTACGAGAATGCAAAAAGTTTCGGTTCGTTCAACTGAAGGTATATTCTAATGCAGGTGTGGTCCATGTAAAGTGATAGCCCCTAAATACAAAGCTTTATCAGAGAAGTACGAGGACGTAGTGTTCCTAAAGCTTGACTGCAACCCAGAAAACAGGGTTTGTGCTCTGCTTTTTAACCTCAATTTTCACCATTAGTGTGTTGTTGCTGTTGTTTCTTAGCTATAATAGCTCTGAGACTCTCTTTTCTTTTCTGTTTGTTTGTTTGGTTGCAGCCATTGGCGAAGGAGCTAGGAATAAGAGTGGTTCCAACTTTCAAAATCTTGAAGGATAATAAAGTCGTCAAGGAAGTTACGGGTGCGAAATATGATGATCTGGTTGCAGCCATTGAAACGGCGAGGTCTGTTGGTTCTTCGGAATGAACCAATCCCATGTCTTTACCGTATCTGGTTGTATCAATGTAAACTCTGGTGCTCTTATTATGACTGTTTTTGTATGTGTAAATGTTTTCAAGAAACATGATCAAGATATATATAATGTTTATTTATCCATATTTTAGGGGTGAGCAGTCAGTTATACGGTTCCCTTTGAATCATAAGTTTATCTGTACATCGTACATATAATTAAACCCATATATACACTTTTCTGTCTGCATGTATAAACGCCACCCATTCAAAGAGACTTGGCAGCTAGCTTGAAGCGTTTAAACTATATCTGATCAAAATCTCTATCTTTTTGTCCCCAAGTTGGCTTAATCTAGCAAGTACTATTATTAAATTGAAACTGAGCTTCTGCTTTCTCTCTCTTGTTTGGCATAAGAAAATGTTTCCTGCGGAATCCGGAATACTCACCTTGCCGTTTCATCATCATCCTTTATCATGTGAGGAAGTGACTTCCTTTTCTTTGCTGCGTTCCTCCCATCAACACCGATTCATGCTACAAATGTGTGGAATGCGATTTCATCCTTCACAAAACGTGTGCCAGTATTCCTCGGAAGAAACGCCATTATTTGCACAACCATAAACTCACTCTACGGGTTGATAATTATAAAGATTATATATTTGAGTGTAGAGCTTGTAAAACCATGTCTAATGGTTTCATGTACAATTGTTGTGAAGACCTTTGTCGTGATGACGGTGGGTTCGATCGTAAAGTATGATGTTCGGTACTATATTATACGAAGCTAAGGACACTTAATAATTTAGGCTAATGGGAATATACCCAAGAAAACCGCTTATTTGTCTAGCAAGTTCCTGGAGAGTCAATGTAATTATTATGATTAGTTAGAGTATCATTTGTTTTCACAGCTGTTTACACTTATATATGGTTTCTATAATTTGTATGCATCTTCAAACCTACCCCCTATTCAAAATAGTATGGATCTATTTAATAATTGTGCTTATATATTGCATTGACTTATTTTTAGATAAAAGATAGCATTTTCAGTTATAAAAAAAAATCATAATTATCTTTATTTGATTGTATTTCATCAAATTATAAAATTTTCTTCTCAATTTTTTTTTATCGGCAAATTTCTTTTCTACCCATTGTTTAAGGAAGACTCGGAAACGTGCCAAGTATTTTTATTTGATTTAGCTGGCAGTGTCGGCCGGCCAGTCACCATTGATGATAATATAAAAAATTCATCGTACAGCGAAGATTGTGATTTCCAAGGAAATTTCGTCTATATGAAGACAAAACTTGTTACTTCTGCTTTAATTTCCTTCCTTTCTTTTTTTTTTTTTTTTTTTTTTTTGCCAAATATGTGAATTTCATTCGAAAATGAGTAGAGTTTGTAAAATTACAAAAGGGTTATGAACAGAGAAGGGTTAACCTTGGCAAAAAATATAAAAACAAGGTTAAGCCAAAAAAGCTAAGATAAGCCGCTGAGAAGGATAACTACTCGTAGAGAAGCCATCGTTGCATCAAGTTTCTGAATTTCTTCCTCGTTCTCCTCCCCAGAATTACATCTCTTATTGAGCGGTCAATGGATTTGAAGATGGTAGGCGGAGTGGAGGAGATGTTGTTGTGAAGACGTGCGTTACGTTCTTGCCAAATATGATAAATTGTGCATTGAGATGCAAGCCGTTTTAGAAGAAGAGGAGTGTTTGTGTCCCTCGTACTCAACCAATCCGTGAAAGCCGTCCAGTTGTGAAAAGCCAGAGGCCGCTGTCGAAGTCGTTTAGTAACGCAGTCCCAAATCTGTTCACTAACCTCACACCTCAAGAAGAGATGATCTCTGCTTTCTGCATACACACTACAAAGACAACACTCCTTTGGAATTTGCATGCCCCAGTTGACCAGTCTTTCACGTGTGGGGAGCCGGTCAAGATGAGCCACCCACATGTGGAAAGCTTGTCTCGGAACAGCTCCCTTGAACCAAACATTTGCAGTCCAGGTCTGGAACGAATTCCGTTGTCGAATCACCTCCCAAGTGCGCTTTGTTGAAAAACTTGAAAGTTTAACGTCGTCAACTTCCCAAAAGTAATTGTCATTTTCGGCTGAATGAGAAGGCAGAGGTATAGATGTTAAGTGAGTTTGAAGTGTTTCTGCCGCCGGCGATCGAGCTCCACGGAGATTCCATCCAGTTGACGTGCACACGGAGGCCACATTAGATGATAGAGGTGTCATTAGTTCACGGGGTCCAGTGGGTCCAAATAGATCAATCAGGGGGCCTAATGGAGTCCAGACATCGAACCAGAAGCTGGTGCGCAAGCCATTTCCAACTTCAACTCTGAGAAACATTGATGCTAAAGGTCGGAGGTTGAGGATTGCATTCCAAGTCCATGAGTGTTTCTTCTCTGCGCTCTGATTCCAGAAGTTTTCCCCTTTTAATCGGTAAGCTTTTACCCACACAGCCCAGAGGGATTCTTCGTTATTGAACAGCTGCCAGATCAGACGCAAGCATAACGTTTTGTTCCACATACTAAAGTCTCTCAATCCAAGACCACCCTCTCTCTTTGGGAGACAAACAGCCTGCCACGAGACCTTTGCCGTTGATCTTTTGGTTATATCCCCAGACCAGAGGAACCGGGAGCAGAGTCTTTCAATAGATTTGATACAACCTTTAGGCAAGATGAAAGCAGATAACCAGAAGTTGATAGTACCGTATATAACTGAGGAGATAAGCTGTCGTCTTCCCGCGTATGATAGGGCTTTTGATGACCAGGTTGAGAAATGCCCCTTTAGTTTGTCAAGTAGAGGTCTGTAATCTGAGAGTTGGAGCTTACGGTGCATCAGAGGGAGGCCTAAGTATCGGATTGGCAGTGAACCAAGGGTGAAACCAAGACTGGCGATGTCCTCAGTTTCAGCCTGGTTCAAGCCTCCGATGTAAAGTTCTGTTTTACTTCTGTTCATTTTCAGGCCTGACCAACGCGAAAAAGCTTCAAAAATTCTCTCTATTTCCTGCAGAGATCTTTTTTCACCATCAGAAAATACCATGATATCATCAGCGAAAGCAAGATGGGAGACAGCGGGTGAGGAAGCGTTCGGGTGATATCCGATGGAGCCTTCTCTGTACTTTCCATTAAGCATTTGCGAGAGAACTTCCAGCGCCAGAACAAACAGGTAAGGGGAAAGTGGGTCTCCCTGCCTTAGCCCCTTGGAACCTTTGAAATACCCACATAATTCACCATTTATAGCGACAGAGAACCTTGTTGTGGTTAAGCACTGACGGATGAGATTTCTGAACAGAGGAGGGAACTCCAAGGCCTCGAGAGTATTCAGAATGAAGTTCCAATCAACTGTGTCAAAAGCTTTTTGCAAATCCACTTTGAGCATGCATCTCTTAGATATTGATTTCCAGTTATAACCCTGCACAAGCTCAGTTGCGAGCAGAACATTTTCAGCGAGCAAGCGACCAGAGATGAAAGCAGATTGAGAGTTCGAGATTAGACCAGGGAGGACAAGCTTGAGCCGATTTGCTAGGAGCTTAGAAATCACCTTGTAAACAGAGTTGCAGCAAGCTATAGGCCTGAATTCTGTTATCCTTGTCGCATTAACCTTCTTAGGAACAAGGGTTAATATGGTTGAGTTCCATTGTTGCAGGATCGTACCGGAAGAGAAAAATTCACGGACTGCCGCTATCATGTCACTGCCCACTGTCTGCCACTGTCCTGTGAAAAACTCAGCTGGGTAGCCATCTGGTCCTGGGGCCTTGTTCTTAGGTAAAGAAAAGAAAGCTTCTTGGATGTCTAAGTCAGTGAAAGGAGCAGAGAGAAGACGAATGGCCTCATCTGAACATCTGAATTGGACCAGAGAGGCTATTTGTGGGGGCGAGGATTCAGAAGGAGTAACCGGACCACCAAGAAGGTTCTGATAAAAGCATACTGCGTGTTGTTTGATTTCCTCCATCGAGTCAATAACACCTCCATTGTCGTCCAAGAGGAAATGTATCTGGTTGTTCGACTGTCTGGATTTGATAACTCGATGATAGAAGGCAGTGTTGGCATCACCCTCTGAGTACCATTGGATTCTAGACCTTTGGCGGAGGAAGGAGTCTTCCGCTGTGGCTAGAGTATGCCATTTCTTTAGGGCCAGTTTCTCAGCTTGAGCAGAGAGAAGAGAGGGAGCTGATAGATGATCCTTTTGGCTTTGAATGAGTTCAGTGAAAGCTTCATTGACCCGTTTCTCAATATTTGAGAAATTATCCCGGCTGAAAGACCGAATTATGCTTTTTAACTCCTTCAATTTTCGTGAGACACAGAGCATCTTTGAGGCATCGTAAGCGAGAGAGTTCCAGCAATACTTTACAAGCTCCTTAAAATCTGGGTGGAGATTTAAATGGTTGAAAAACTTGAAAGGTCTCTTTTGCTTTGGTTTTTGCTGATCCAAGAAGACACAGCAAGGGGAGTGATCTGATATACCCGGTTCACCAAAAACCCCCAAAGATTCCGGAAAAGCTTGCATCCACTTGTCATTGACCAATATCCTGTCCAGTTTTTTGGCAATCTGACTGTTTGACCAGGTAAAAGAGCTACCACAAAATGGGAGGTCAAAAAGCGAGCAGCGGTGTAGGCATTCAGTAAAATCACGCATACCTCTAGAGGAGGAGTATTGATCTGCAGCAGAATGCTCAGAAGGGTGAATAATTTCATTGAAATCCCCCATAGCTAACCATGGGATACCGGATAACTGTGGGGAGCAAGATGCCGATTCCATATCAGACCAGAGATCTCTGCGAGTTATCCTGCAGTTTGAACCATATACAATAGAAACTCCAAACACTGTTGCAACTGAAGGTAGAGTCACTAAACAGCTAATCATCTGAAGAGACCGAGAGAGAACTTGAACCTTGACCGTAGGATGCCAGACAAGCCAGATCTTCCCCAGGTCTGAGAAACCATAATTATTATCAAAAAACCATCCAGGTAACGAACGCTTTACTATAGACGTTGCTTTCGCTGGATTGACATGCGTCTCTATTAGACTACCGAAAATAGGGTTATTTTTCCTAAGCCATTTCCTAAAACCACGCCGCTTTACAGAATCATTAAAACCTCTTATGTTCCAGCAAAAAAGATCCATATAAGAGGAAAAAAAAATTAGAGGGTTAAAGGACCTCTAGCCCTTGCCTTAGCCTTTTTATTCTTTAAGAACCGCTTCGCTACCACTTGAATGAATTTATCATTTCCCTCATCCGGGTTATCGTCATCACCAGAAATGGATTCCTCACTAGACTCGGAGTCATGCCCTGGGGTTGACGACAAAGGGGAAGAGGCAGCAGCAGATGCCGAGAGATCCACACAGAGACGACCTTCACTTAAATCCAGATCATATGCTTTTTCAAAATCCTGCTTAGCAATGTCGGGAGCATGTGGTGGAGTTTTCTGGGAGTCTATTGTCGGAGTGGTGGATGTCCCTGAAGAAGAGGCTTCGAGGGAGCCCACTTTTAGGATGGGTTTGTAAACCGCTTTGGGATTGGAGACAATCGGCAACTGACTTTTGATGGGGGCTTTGCCTTTCGTTGATTCCCTCTTAGACCTTGGGCAGTTAGTAGATAAGTGTTTAACAGATCCACAGGAGACGCAGGTTACCGGGGCAACTTTACATTTGCTTATCGTATGGCCCACTTGTTTGCAATGAGCACATACAGAAGGAAGCCAAGGACTGGAGACCCTTATTCTCCGAGTATCACCACTCTCGAAGCTTGCATTTACATACTCTGGTAAGGGTGATCGAGGATCAATCATTGTGTAGACTTTAGCCACCTCAATGTTTGTGAGGTTCGCAGTCGAGGGGTGGAGACATATAGGGCGTCCCACAAGGCCGGCGATTTCCTGTAGAGCTTCGCTGTTAAAGAACTGGAGCGGGACACCGGTAAGTTCGAGCCAGACAGGAACATAAGAGAGTTCTGGTTTAGCCTCTTGGACCCCAGGAGACCACTTTGCTGCCTTTCTTTGATAGTGTATACTCCTCCTTACCGAATCCGAAACAGAGGATATGTCTAAACACATGCTGCCGTTTCATGATCATCCTTTGTATATAATTGACAACGACCAATCTTGGTTTTGCTTTTTGTGCTCATACAAAAAACGAGGCAGCGCCTATCTGTGCATGGACTGCGAACTCGTGATGCACAAGGAATGCGTCGAGCCCTTCCTCAACCACCCATTTCAGTGCAATCACTATCTCAACCTCTTCATCGGTTCACCATCGACAGATGAAAACCACCATTGTCATTTTTGCCGTAAGAATCTTTCGTCTTTGTTCGCTCGTTGCACGAGATGCAACATAAGCATGGATATAGATTGTGTGAAAAATCCACCACCGCTCACTATTTATCAACCCAAGCACCACAAGCATAGCCTCACACTCTTGTCAAGACTAGTCACCTTTACTTGTAATGCATGTGGTGCGGAAGGCGACCGCAACCCTTATCTGTGTCTTGGATGCAATTTGATGGTCCATAAAGATTGCATTGATCTACCGCGAGTCATTAGCATCAATCGTCATGATCATCGCATCTCTCATACTTTTCATCTTGGTCAAGGAGACGGAGACTGGGAGTGTGGAGTTTGCCGGAAAAGAATTGACTGGGTCTACGGAGCTTTCAAATGCCCTCGTTGTCCTAGTTACGCCGTTCATTCAAAATGTGCAACGAGAAGGGAAGTGTGGGATGGGATAGAACTCGAGGATGTTCCGGACGAAGAAGAAGAAATCGAAGATCCATACAAGGTACTTAATGAAAAAGACATCATTCACTTTAGTCATGAGCATCATATTCTAAGATTGGAGGAGGATTGTGTTACGGATATGCGCTGCGATGGTTGCGTTCTACCCATCAACGGCGATCCATGCTACAAATGTGTGGAATGCGATTTCATCCTTCACAAAGCTTGTGCTAGTCTTCCTCGGAAGAAACGGCATTTATTGAACAACCATAAACTTACTCTGCTGGTTGACGAGGTTACTTTTCAGTGTAGAGCTTGCAAAACCAATTCTAATGGTTTCAGGTATAAGTGTGAAGACGGCTGCAAAGATAAATTTGTGTATGATGTTCGGTGTAGTTCCGTATCAGAACCGTTTCACCATGATCTGCATCCACATCCCTTATACTGGACTTTGGAAGGTCCGAGAGAATGCCAAGCTTGTGACATAGAAACTAAGAATCCTCTAAGTTGTACGGTTTGTGATTACGCTTTATGCATGAAGTGCACTACTCTACCAAGAAAGGTGAAACACAGGTGTGATGATCATTTTTTGTCACTAACCCAAGGTGCCGGAAACGCGAGTGGTGACTTGTGGTGTGATATTTGCGAGTACAAGACAAGTGTGAGTGAACGTTACTACACTTGTGACGAGTGTGGGGTCTGTCTCGATATTGATTGTGTACTTGGAGATTTTTATTATCTCAAGGTAGGACACATAGACATAGGTCACGGTCTTGAAGTACTTGCCAACGATGATGTTACTCGACCTTTATGCAGCGGTTGTAAAGTTCGATGCAAGTTCCCATTCTTCGCTAGGAACACTACACAAGAACCTGTTCGTTACTTTTGTAAGATATACTGTTTACATTACCAATGATAATGATAAGGTAAAAGCTGATTTTGGTATATCTTACAAAAGTAAGGAACTAGCTTATGTGTGAGCTAAGCATAATGATATGATAAAAGCTGAATTTGGTATTTCTTCAAGTAGTTAAATATGTCTCCAAGTTCACATATGTAACTTCTTCTATTAACAAAATAGCTCCGCAAAGCCTATGCAATCATAAAAATATGGTGTACTTGATATACAGTGATGTGTGGGTGGTATAAATCAAAAGATGAGAAAGAAAATAAAGAAATCGCAGAAACTTTATTTCCAACTCAAACAAAGTTTTCAGTTTAGACAAACACCAAAGAAACAAAACCTCAACATGAGAGATTGCAGTAACATAATACCACGAGGCACAAGTTTTACACATAATACATAGCAGACGAGCGGGATGGACAGATTTCGCATGAAAGGGAAGTTTACATAACACAGACTAGAACGAAACCTGAATGCCCAACAAAGCCATTAGCTGTGACACAAACTCTGGGTGTCCCGGCCATGCTGCACCAGTTACCAGATTCCCGTCAGTGAAACATCGGTGGATTGGATCTGGTTCTAACCAAGTTCCTCCCCCAAGTACCACATTCAGTTTCACGGCTGGATAAGCAGTGCATTTCCTTCCCTGCATCAGTGACCAGGGTAACATATTATACAGATTGTAGTGACAAGAAAAAAGAGAAGACACAGGAGAGAACAAAACTGACCTTGAGGACACCAGCAGCGGCTAAGATCTGTTGTCCGTGGCAAATAGAAGCAACTGGTTTCCCAGAATTCATAAACTCTTTAACTATGTTAAGGACGTGTTCGTTCAAGGCCAGATATTCTGGAGCTCTGCCTCCCGGAATGACCAGAGCATCATAACTGGAGGAATTTAGTCCATCAAAATCAGCAGTTAAAGCAAAAGAGTGGCCTGGTTTTTCACTGTAAGTTTGGTCACCCTCAAAGTCATGGATTGCAGTTGGGCAGCGTTCACCAGCCTTCTTCTCTGGACAAACCGCGTCCACTTGACATCCCAAAGCTTGAAGGGACTGAAATGGGACTTTGACTTCATAGTCTTCCATATAATCCTGCAAAGGTTAAAAATAACCAAAACTGTACAGTTTATAGGGACCCAAGAGCGTAATTAATTCACCAACAAAATCTATGATCCGGTCATGTTTGAAAAACTAGAAATGCCTGTCAACTCCTAAAAGTAAGACGTTTTCCCGATCACATGGCTTTTGGATCAAAGAATTCGCCCCTATTGATATTTTCAACATAATAAATGGAAAATTGCTGATCGATCATTCCACAGCCCATGAGGCTCTGACATGGCTATTAAAGCAATCTAAAGCAAGTTTGCAAGCAAAGTAATACAAACAACCATGGCTACTAAAAAATTGACTCAACAAAGTGGTAAAATCAGCTTACCCCACAAAGAAACAAGATTCTTTTATTTGCTCCAGTTGTTTTACCGCCCAGAGCCTTCACAAAGAGCTGGATAAACTCAGGGTGGCCCTCATATGTAGCTCCAGTAATCAAACTACCATCAACGACACAGACATTAGGCGTTATTGGTTCCACCCACTTGGCGCCTGCAGCGATAAGGGCAGGTCCAACAGTTGCATGAGCTGTGCACTTTCGACCATTAACTATGTCTGCAGCAGCTAATATCAACAGTCCGTGGCAAATACAGGCTATTGGCTTTCCAGAGCTTGAGAACTCTTTAACCAACTCAACAACAGATGCATTCACGGCCAGGTACTCTGGAGCCCGTCCTCCTGGTATAACCAACCCATCGTACTTGCTGAGGTCAAGTTCATCAAATGTTGCATTGAGCACGAAATTGTGACCTCGCGACTCGTAATAGGTCTGCAAGTGCTCTAAGAAATCTAATCAGAAAAATGCATAACGACTACTACTCGAACAAATGAACAAGGGTAATAAAATGTGCTGCAAACAAAATTTAGGTATAAAAGTACTTGTGAGACGACACAAAGGTGATGCTTCCAACACATACATGGTAATACACTAAATTAAGTAATGAAAGTTTTCCATGAATCAGCAGTGGTTTCTTATTGAAAAGTCAATAAAGTGATGAACACACTTCATAGTTCAAACGAGCTTCGGATCCGATATAGAAGAGAAACTAGAGTTTCAAACGAACATCAAATACAAAGAACAATCGGAAGATGAAATCAAATTACGACTGCCTACGACAATAGAGAATCTCCTTTGACCTCAAACAGCACATCATCATCTACTTCGTAGCTCAATTGAAAATAAAGCATTTCTAAATTTGAATTTCTATGGAGCGTATCAATAGATCACACGCGGCTACACATGGAAATCGAGATCGAGAGAGAGAGAGAAAGAGAGAAACCTGGTGGCCACAGAAATCGTGAACAGCGGTGGGGCAAGAGTCACCAGCCTTTTTTCCGGGGCAGACGGTATGGACTGAGACTCCGAAAGCTTGCAGAGCCTGGAACGGGACCATCACCTGAGAGAAGAAGGCGCATACATAACAAGCGACTATATAAGAACAACGAAGAAATAGCTCTAGAAAGACAAAAAAATAAGGTAGCAGAGGAAGAAGACGACCTCATAGTCTTCCATGTAGTCACCGCACAATATCAGAACAGTTCTCGAGTTCGCCATTTTCAGAGAGAGTGAGAGAAATGGATTCTGCGTGAACATGTATCTGCAGAGAGCTGGTGGTATCGGCGACGTTTATGGACGAGTGCAGCACACGTGGTTTGACTTTCGCACGCACGTCACAGAAAAATGAACTAAATATTATGGATGTAAAAATATATGAAAACGTGAACGGCAGGATTCGAACCTGCGCGGGCAGAGCCCACATGATTTCTAGTCATGCCCGATAACCACTCCGGCACGTCCACTTTTGTTGTCTCTTAATCTCTTATGGCATACATGTATTAAAAAGACTCGAACCATAATGCATTTAAACAACAACATAATGCAAAACACGTGAACGGCAGGATTCGAACCTGCGCGGGCAGAGCCCACATGATTTCTAGTCATGCCCGATAACCACTCCGGCACGTCCACTGTTGTGTATGGTTTATCTTTAACACATCTATCCAACGTAAAAGAAACTTCCACACCGGGTAACATCCCTTCGTCTTAAACCTCAAATATGAAAGAAAAAAAAAAGCTGCCCACTTGAATGATTCTGTCATTCTGAGTCAAAGAAAATTGTTGGATTGAAAGGTCACAAATACACTAAAAACCCCAAAAACAGTCATGTACTCTGTAACCAACAATTGACTATTTGCTCTTGAGTTTACATCCTCTGAGTTAAAGCAGAAGTCTCTCTGCTCCCCATACAAATTGGAATCTGATACGAAGCCACTTGGGATTTTTCCATCTTTCCTTCTCTGACTCACATTGCAGATATGAACAACTGAATTCTCGCCTGTCCTCGTTCCTTCTCCTCTGCTCCTTCAAGATCTCCAATGTTGTCATGATATTCCTGTGAAGGGATTACTTATGTTAGCAATAGCAAGCGACAAGGAAGGATAAAGCTGGATCGCATAGAGTACATTTAAAACAAGATGGTATGAAAAAGCGAGATTTATTTTCACAGCTTGCGCGAAATGGTTGACTTCAAAGCCATGTCAACATCTATTAGCAGCTAATCCCTGTTGGGTTTCAGTGAATCAAAATGTTCTCTCCATATCAAGTCCAAACATTACTTAATTGCTGTAGAGACTACTTGAAGGTGATATAAGCGAGAACCTGAAGTATCTCCTTGACGTCGTTTTTACTAAGCTTTTGTTGCTTCAACAGCAACTCGATCCGCGCTCTCATTCCAGAATGCCTACATTAGATGGAACGATTTACAAATTAGTTAGCCTGAAACTAAGCTTAAGAATGCATTTTAAGGGTGTTTTAACGGTCGGTACTTACTCAGAACACCAAATATGGCCCAGAATAACAGCAATAAGCTGCAATTTCAAAGCTGACATTACTCAGGATTAAGAATAAATAGAAAAACGAAGATATAAAAAGTGATTTAAAAAAATAGTAGAGGTCTGTATAAGTGTGTCATGGAGCACATGTACACATATGAGGCACCTTTGCATGCCGCCTTCAGACATGAAAATAGATAAACTAAACTTAGTCGAACCTGAAGACTGTAGAGGCCTGATTCTAGCTTCCGATTATATTTTTCATCTTCATCCAACTGGAAAGTGGAATCAGTTCATCAAGGGATTCAAGCTCAGAATGAAAACACTAAACTATATTGAGGAGAAAGTGAGTTACCTCAAGGTCATCAAGCTCAAGCTGGTCTAACCTCTCGGCCTCTGATCTAACCCTATCCGAGTACCTGCCAAGTGCAAAGACACAACTATGAGATAAGTACTACTAAATGGCAATTGCATTCGAGAAGATATGGCCTCTTTCATCAGATGCTCAAAATGGTAATATTGAAGATCAACAGAACACTTATAAGTACCTTATGTATAGTTCCATAAGGCGGTCAATCTTCTCATATTCATTCTCAACGAACTTGCTTAACAAGCGGTCTCTTCTAGAACCCCTTAAAATCCCAGCTGAACAATATAATTCACCACGAAGAAACCAAAGACTTAGCATTAAGAACATGAAAGGAAAACACCTTATATCTACATGAACATATCACATTGCTTCTTACCAAATAATGACGCAATCAGCGAAATAACCCGCTCTTCAAGCTCCTCCTTATAACGCTCCCTTTTGATCCTCTTGTTTAGCGGAATCTAAGCAAATTATAGAACCAGAAAAACTCACTATACAAGTATGCCTCTGAATCGTCTCTTTCACATTGTTTTGATCTAGCAAGCATTTTTTAACGGTAGATAGAGAGAATGTAAAGATGACCAGAGACGAAGAAATGGAATTGAAAGACTTGCCTTACCCATGAACGCAGCAAACGCTGTTTTCAGTCCCACAACATCCACAAACCTCTCACATGCTGGTGGATAATTGGTCATGGCGAAGTCGAGAGCCCGAATCGCAGACCCGTAAGCATATTTCTTCTGCTTCATGATAATAATCATCAGCTCAACTCCTTCCGCGTTCACGAACCTCTCCTTGTTCTCCAAGGGCATCAAGAGGCAGCACAAGCAATCGAATAGGTTCTCTAGCATCTCTTCCTCGTCAGGAGTTTTGGGATCCTTGGACTTATACATGGCCACACCCTCGAGCACAGCGTCTATACCATTCATCTGCCCTAACCGTTTCTGGTTAGCCGTGCTGTTTTGGAGCAGAATCGCCAGAATCTCAGACGCGTACTGCTTGATGCCCTCGAAATCCCGCACCTTGATCTTCAGAAGAAGCCACCGCAATAGCTTGGTCCGTTCACACACCATTTCAGCTACAGCCGGCTTCACTTCCACCAGATTCTCAATCACCGTCAAGGTTGCGTATATAGCAGTTGCCTCATCTGGGTCTGCCTCCGACAACCGGTTCATATTCTGAACCAAGAGCTCGAGCACATTGTTCTCAACCAGCGCGTCGACCAGCACACGCGCCGGCTCGTCGTTATCCTCTAAGGCATCTTCATCAGTCAGATCCTGAAGAAGCTGAACGACGTCGTTGGCGATATCGGCGTTTTCATGGGAGAGGAGATTCACAATAGAGGGAACCGTGTTCGAGGCTACGAGCTCCGGGTAGAGCTCCGGAGCCCCAGCGAGAATCTTGAGCTTTTGCAAATCGTCGTGTAGGTCAACCTCCGAGTCTGCGAACTTCTCGGGGTTCTCCGCATACTTGAGACGAGCAGCTATGTTGTCCCTAAGACGCCGCTCGAAGGAGAGAACAAGCTTTTTTAGGGTTTTAAGATCAACCGCCTCTACTGGGTGATGATGCGAAGATTTCTCAAGTTCTTCAAGGAGAGAGAGATCCACAGTGTTGGGTTCATAACCGTCTGAGCCTCGATAAGCCGGCGGTAATGACGGCGGCGCGCTGTGTCCGGTGTCGATTGCTTTCCGTTTTCTGGCGTGATTTGACACTTCCATGGCTAGCTCTTCTTCTTCTCAATCTTGATTTTTTTTCTTTAGGGGCTTTAAAATAGGCGAAATTTTTTATTTGGGCTAATATAATTTGGGCTTTAATTTTAATAAAAGCACATTACATTGCCTGCAAATTATCTCGTTTTAAAAATAATCGTTGCGTTTTGAGGCCCAACGAAGGAAATAACTGAATCAACAACAAAAACAATTGAAGCCAATAAAAAAAAAATGGTGGAGGGGTTATATCAGTAGAGCTGGGTTTGCGGGTCAACCCGCCCCGCTTGACCCGACCCGCAGCGGATTGTAAAAATTTTTGACCCGCAAAACCCGCAACCCGCATAATCCACAGAAGAAAATAGCATACCCGCACCCGCCCCGCTTAAATTACGGGTGACCCGCGGGTTACCCGCCAAATATGAAAAAAAATTTTTTTATATATTTTTAATTATTATTTTGTTTTTAATAATATAAAATAAATATTTTTATAAAAAAATATATATATTTTTCGAGATTAAAATAAAAATTTAATATTTTTTAATATTTTATTATATATTATATAATATTTTTATTTTAAAATAGAGTAATATTACTAATTAATATTTTTTTTTATTTTTTCTTTTAAATTGCGGGTACCCGCTAACCCGCCGGACATAATATGCCGACCCGCATCCGCCCCGCAACACCGCCCCGCTTCGATCCGAATTTAAATTTTTTTGACTCGCATCCGCCCTGCAGCGGGTCAAAACCCACGGGACCCGCAGATTTTAACTCAAATTTCCAGCACTATATATCAGTGTCCCTTTCTGAAAAGAATTTAAAGTTATGATTTTTTTATCCAATGAAGAACGAAAACCCCACACACAAAGCAAAATGAGATCTCTTTCTCTCTCCGCCTCCGCGTAATCTCTAGTTTCTGGTTCTCTCTGTTCGTCGGCGGGAGATTTCGAGAAAGCGAAGAGATGGGATTTCTCTCCAACAAGGTCTCCAGAGATGAAGTGAAACCAGGCGATCACATCTATTCATGGCGTCAGGCCTATGTTTACGCTCATCACGGTACTACCATCTCTCTCTCTTTCTAATTCACGGCACCTTCATGGTGATGCTAGATGATGATTCAGTTCTCAACAGTAGCTGTCCCAATTCAATTAACTGATGCGATTCGCGAAAGCTTCAGATTTGGGGGAATAGTTATATCGTCTTTTTATTTGGTTAGGAGATTCTATGTTAGAATGCTAAGTAGCGATCCTTTGATCGTTGTTAGGGAATGTGGTTTTAGTAGCAAGCTCAATGCTAACTTCTCCACTGTTGTTTTAGACTCGATGCTAGGATCTGGAGCTCATTCCGCAGATTTAGTTAGATGAATAGGCCTGAATTTGGCATTGTGATTAGGCTCTTATCAAAGATGCCACTGTGAATCCTACTGTGTTAAAGAGGAATAAGTTTGAAGTTTTGGCTTCATCTGAACTTTTCTCATGCTCCATTCTTCTTCGCGCTGTCTTCTTTAACCTTCCCCTTCGAATCATTGCGTTTATAGATAAAATGTGGCTTTTGAGCCTACTTCTAGGCTCGTCGGGGACATAATTTCAAAAAAAAAAAAAAAAAAAGTCGGATCTTTGCTTGTTTGTATTGTGATGTGATATATCTTGCTAATCCATATGTCTATGATTTGCAGGAATCTATGTAGGTGATGGACAAGTCAACCATTTCACTCGTGGGGATGGTCAAGAGACTGGAACTGGGACTTTCTTGGACAAGATCATTGTTAGTTCATCCCTAAATCATGGAGATAGCCCGTGTCCTAAATGTGGTGATAGATCCAAGGTTGGTGGTGTAATCTCTTCCTGTCTCGACTGCTTCCTCGCTGGAGGTGATCTCTACGTCTTCGAGTACAGTGTCTCTCCTGTTATTTTTCTTGCCAAACCTCGAGGTGGCACATGCACAATAGCGTCTTCAGATCCTCCGGAAGAGGTCATTTACCGTGCAAACTTCCTCTTACGAAATGGTTTCGGTGTTTACAATGTTTTCAAGAACAACTGTGAAGATTTTGCCATCTATTGCAAAACTGGTTTGCTGGTAGCAAACACTGACGTGGGAAGGAGCGGTCAAGCAGCTACGATGGTTGCAGCTGCCAGCGTTGCTCTCTCTTCACCACTCAGGTTTGTAGCGGGTTTCGGTAGTTTGGCTGTGGCTGGCTATGGCATGTACTGCGTCGGTCGTTTGGTTTCAGACATAGGCATGCGATGGGATGTGAGCAAGGTGCCTGTGGAGAGACTCGTTGCTGATACGGATGATATGGTTGGGATGGAAAGCAAACCGGAGGACAAAAAGACAAGTTAACCGGGAATTACTCATACAATATGATTGATCTCTGATTGTAATTGTTGTGGAGGAAGTAAGAGAATATGATTGTGTTGTATGGCGTCCAGGTTGTATTCTTGTTTGTTCGAATTGTGCAACTTCATTTGTTATGTTAACATGAAACGTTTGCTTATGTTTAACACTGAACTATGATTATTCACTTTATTATATACAAATGTAAATCGAACATATTGATGTTATTACATTCATAAGAAGCTTTAGAAAATGCAGAACGAACTGAGAGTGTCTCAGTCGTTTTTGCCTTCCGGGAAGTTCACCAAGTATATAGCGACCAAAGTGACGGCTGCTCCGACCAGTTGCAACGAGGAGAAAGTCTCATCAAGGTACAGATACCTGTTCCCGAACCAAACATATCAGAATACGACCCAGTGACTAAAGTAACTTGTGATCAGAAAGAATCATGGATTTGTTGTTTGCTGAATTTGGCCTTACCCAAAGATTGATGCAAACATTGGGGTCAAGAAGGTGAGTGAGCTAAGTTTAGTCAGGCTTCCTGCAAAAAGAGACATCATAAAAGCATCAGAAATCTCAAATTCAAAGCACCGATACTATCAGGAGAGGGCAGCTAAATAGAACCTTTAGTAGCGCTGTAAAAGTAAACACCGTAGCTAACCGCACTGCCAAAAATGGATGTGTAGAGAAGTGCTATGACATCATTTGTGGATAGCTCTTGGAGACTGCCGTTAAAAACCGGGTCCTGGTTTATAACGGAAACCGCCAAAAGAGGAAGGCCACCGATAACCATATGCTGTAGATAGAATTTGAAACATGTTTAGTTTAGTTCTTGTAAGGATAGCTCTGAGAGACAAGTCATTGAACAGAAAGAGAAAGGATAAAGCATCATTACCCAGCCAGTTGCCATAATTGGATCCGAGTATTTTGAGACCCATCGAACCATCACGGTGCCAATAGCCATGCTCTGGGCTGCAAGAAGCATCCACCATTCTCCACTTCCCCACAAAGAAAAGTTATTACCATCTGAGGTAACTGATGGAACCTGTTGTGAATCAGATTTATCCTCAAGTTGCAATAACACTATCAAGATACTAGCTCGGTCTTGGCTTCGATCATGATTATGTAAAATCTTTTACCTCAAGGAGCAAAAGACCAGCAACCCCAAGAACCAAACCTCCAGCTCTCACTATTCCAATGGACTCGCCAAATAAGAAAGATGCTAATACAGCTACAGTCAGTGGCTGCGAATCAATTATAACCTGCAGCGAAGTTGCGGCGCGACGGATTAGCAACGGGAAAGCATCCCGGCTAATAAAGTCTCAAACTTTTGGTCAATTTAGGACAAGAGTACAAGGTTGTAGAGAGAGAACTTGCTTACACTTCCTAGACCAGCCGAAGTCCTCTGTAATCCTTGAGCAAGGAATCCCTGAACCATCATCATCACCATTATTGTCATGCAGACAAGAATTGATCAACTTAACTCTAAAGAGCTCAGGTCAAGTAAGCAGACCTGGAAACAAGTAGCATCCACAAGAGCAAAGAGAGCAATAGAGAGCCAAGCATCGGTTCCTCTAGGTAAAGGTCTGCCTTTGTAAATTGCAAACGCAACCAGCAACAGACCGGCCGGAATCAACCGAAACGCAGCGACGAAGAAAGGACCGGTTATCGGCAATACTTCCTTCATCGCCACCATCGCTGTTCCCCAAAAAAAGAAGGGTGAAATCAGAACCGTCCATTCAAGCAACGATCCTTCTCCGCCGCTCAAAATTCCGGAGCTCCGATTCTCCTCATCTTCTCCGTTATAGACGCACTCCACGTCTGATCCCATTCCGACGCAATCTACAGACGGGGGTGAAGATGACTCAGTCTCCTCCGCATTTTTGTTGCTTGTGGTGCTTCTCCGGACAATGGAATCTCCATAGATTCGACGATTACAGATCACACCAGCGACCAGATTATGCTTCAAGTCGAATCTGCTGTGGCGTAAGGGTTTAATCGAAGCGCTCGATAGGCATTTGTTTGCACAGTTCAAATTTGCTCGTCCAGTAACAGACAAGGAAGGGCTAGGAGAAGCAAAGAAGCAAGTAGAAGAAGAAGGAGAAGAAGAAGCGATGGCCGACCATGGCCACTCCATTGTATGCTTGTGCTTGGAACAAGAGAAGGGATAAAATTTGTTTCTTTTCGAGTTAACAGAGTAGTAATGGCCACATATTTTTAAATCATATTTATATAGATGTGTATGTATCTACACTCTCAGTGTACATCTGAGGCATTGTTAAGTCATGACGAACAAAAAAAAAAAGAAGCTTTTGATTAGTTCCTAATGATCCAGCAACCGGAATGATGACACCACTCTCAAACGTTCTTCTTCTTCTGATTCACCCTGAAATAGTGTCCTGCCATGAAGAAAAAGCTGAAAGCTGAGACCTTTTGAAGAAGAACAAACAACGCTGAGAAGTTACAGAGCAAGATCCCACAACAACCATTTCATTTCACCTTGAAACCTCAACCGCGACTGAGAAACCCGCGGATGGAACCAGCCGTTCCACGCTTTCTAGCCTGCAGATTTAAATATAAGTGTGAAGAAAATTGCTGGATGATCTCTAGATTTTGACGCAAGATGATTTTGATTATAACCTTCTCACTGTTAAACAAGTCCTCTGCAACGGCTTCCATCTGCTTCCTCTTCTTCTCTTCTTTCATAAAATCTGTCACTTCCCCACTATCGTACTCTCTGGCATCACCAAAACAAACGGTTAAGTAAACAAAGAGGATGATAAAACATTAGGAGCTAACAAGAAAGAAAAGACCCCCGATTACTTGTATGGATCCTTGGCGAAAGGTATTAGACTACTGAAGCTATTTCCGGATGTAACACTCCCCTAACAAAACAAAACACAAAATCATCATCTCAAGAACATAACATCTGTCCAGAATTCAAAGGTTCTGTCTTACCTTTCTGAATCGCTTAAAGTCAACAACTCCTTCCACTCCTGTAGACCGAACGTTTCTAATTGATCGCAAATCCCTAACAATAAGATCTTGAGTGTAGATAATCTCCGAGTTCCCACACTCGGGCTCATCATTTCGATCTCTTCGGATTGTCACATCACGGACACCATCACTTGGCTTCTTCTCATCACTGTAGTCTTTCATTTCGGTGTCTGCCGATAAGTTTACGCTTTTAAACTCGTTCAAATCCATAGTTTCTTCCAATATCGTAACGGGACTGTCCTCTATCACAATAGCAGCAGGCTTCTCTGGTGTTTCTACCTTTTCAGTGGCATCGATCATATGAACTGCCGATGCTGTTTCTTCCTCGTCGGCATCAGAATCTGCTACCACTGTCTCATCCGTAGAGCAGGATGATGAAATTACAACTACAAACAGGAAACGTTTCAAGATAAGAATTTTGCAATCTAAAACCTCAAGAAAAGCAAATATATTTAGCTTTGCGTGTGTGCTTACCGGAAGGTGGTATCAACGAACTCGAAGGTAGATTTCCAGACAAGACAGCGCATATTAAATCCATTTCATTCACTCTAGATAACAGACTGAGATGCTTCAAACGGCCAAATTTGTCTCCTGAACTTTTTGCGATGACACATATCATGCGAATAGTTTCTCCATACTGAGACTCCTGCAAAGTCGATTATGGTTGGTAGGTCTATTTACAGAACCAAATGAGCAAAACAATACAAAGCACAAACCTGACTCATGGAGCTAATCTCTGCTACGGCAACAGTCTCTGCGCCACATACTTTCAGTAAAGATGGGAAGCTGCTACCAAATATGTACTGCAAAAAGGAAAAAAAAAATGGCAAATATGAAAAAGCAAAGAGCGAAAGATAAAGGCATGAATGGTTAACTGAATGTTCATAAATGAGATTCTTTTTAAGCAAATAAGAGATTATACCGTGTCTGTTGGTTCCAACACAAAGGTAAATCCTTCTAGACATTTTTCACGGACGTTTGGTTCCATTACATCCACCAAAGCTTCTTCCACCATCACTGATGGTCTGTACCTGTATTAAAATTACCATGTCAGTAACTGCAGAGTTTGTTCTGTAAGCATTAAGGTAATACTTACTGACTGTTTCCAGGAATTTCGCTGCAGATACTTTTCTCTGCAAGAAGCTGGAAAAAACAATGAAGTTATAAAACCCATTAACAAACAACAAATGATGGGTAACAACAATATTCTCTGACATACCTTAACCCAATTCGTCAAAATGATGGGTTTTTTGGCTAATATTGCATTGACCAGAGTTTCATTCACTTGCATACGCGGCTCAACAAGAACATGAGTGCAGTCATCACTCAAAGTAGGAGCAACAAGAGCACCTGAATATCCACATATTTTCAGGCAAAACGGGTAATATGCAACAAGTTGAACCAAATTTTACTTGCATAATGTTTTTGACTAACCGATTGATGAAACTGCATCTTGTACTGACCGATCCACCTTAAAGGTCTCAGAGGAAGGGCAGAAGTAAAATACCAGCGGAATAAAAGACAACCTGCAATAAGCCATCATATTACACGAAGGATGCAAGAAAAGAACATCACATTGAGTAGCCAGGATTAGAAATACCTGTAAGTTGCAGCACCTGTACCAAACGTGATAACGTCTCCATCTTTGAGAATTTTCTCCTTATTAGGTAGCTCGTGAACTTTGTCTTTTGCCACAAGGTCAGTTTTGATAAAAGTCCCATACTTTGAACAATCTTTGACACGGATAACAAATGAGGTATCGGGAGATTTATTCCTCCGAGAGGTTGAAACAGCTGTGGCATCGAAAGTTAACTCTGCGTGGATCCTAGATACCCCCTTATCCTTATTGATAATTATGTCACATCCTACAGGATAAAAACACCATGGCCACAGATTTAACAGAATTTCCGAAACAAGGAACAAGGAAAACGATGAAAGTGAAAGAAAAATGAGGAGATTTACATGTAACAATACCTTTTCGACCAATCTTGTAATTCCCTTTTGAAAAGATATAGAATTTATCTTCACCTGAGACACAGGCTCAAAATCATGTTACAGCTATTAAGGGTCCAAAACTTGAGATTTTTTGTTTTTTTAAAAAGAAGCAAGCTTAACGCTAAAAGAAGCTCACTTCTCTAGCAAACACACAGAATAAATTTGGGGTTTTTCTTACATTTATCAGACAACAGCTTTGAAAACAGTAAAAGAGTCACTAAAAATTATGGGTCATCACGAAGTGCACTAAACGAATGAGATTTTGGGTATCTGGAACAATGGAACATAGTTAAGAACTGCAATTTTTCGTAATGGTTTTAACAGGAAGCAATCAAACTCTTTCATTTGCAAGCCAATACGAAAGATTACACATTCTAATTAAAATACATACTGTGATAAAAGTTTAAAAAAAAAAAAAAAGGTACAGTTAATCGAATCTAAAGGGGAAGAACCTGAGAGAGGATCAACGGGAAAGAGACCCCAAACCATTGATTCGCTCCAAGATATTGGTGTTCGAAAGGGTTTTTCTATTTTCTACAGAAAGTATACTTGTTTACTGGGTTTTAAGGAAACGGTTGACGACAAAAAGAAAAACAAAGACCGGTTTTACATCTCCGAATTTAGACCGGAGATTTTTCGGTTTATCATGTTTTCGAATAATCTGAAGAAGCATTTCGTCTGTGTGGCAAAGCAAAGGTCGAAAACAAAATCCATTCCCAGAGCTACAAGCCAGTAAGCTCTTTCACTTCTTTCTTCCTCAAAGTTCGATTCGCTGGTAACTTTGTCCATTTAGCTGTGTTATGTAGGCTTGCTGAAGTTGGTAATGTCTTTATTTTTGGTTATCCCCAAGTAGTTTCTCTGGGTCTGTTCTTGGAATGCGTTAAGGTGTGAGATGCAATGATTCCTTTGTAGTTTTTGGTGTAATTTTTTGTGATTCCTTTGCAGTTTTAGTTTGAATTTTCCAGCTTTGGAGATTGAACGATTTCGTTCCCGGGTTTTTCTGGGAGCAATGTGGGACTGTATTGTTAATGCCCATAAGGTGTTTGTCAAATTGACTGCCTGAGAAATTTTGAATTTGGAATCAGTTTTTGAAAAGATAGATGACTTGTAATTAGGCTTACTTTCCAATCCCAATCACTGGAATTTACCCCTTTTTTCAGCTGATGGTCTTTCTATTTAGTTTTCAGTTGTAGCTACCAGCTTGGTCCCAGCATATAATAAGCCTATGGCATATGCAACAGGAATGACGCTTGCGTCAAGGAGTATCTTCCCTATTTGTTCCAGAACCTTCTTATCTCCTTTACGTGTGGCTTCTTTGCTCGTTTTTCCTGAGAAATCCTCCTCCACCACTTTCTTCAGAAGGGTGCAAGTTCATCACCTTTTCTCCACTTCTACAACTCGTCCCTTCTCCTCTGTAAACTGTTCATTTCAATCTACCTCCTCTCTTGAGACAGAAAATAAAGCTGCTTCTCGCCCTAATGTAGTCGAGATACTCGAGGAAAGAGGACTCCTCGAGTCAGTCACCAGCGAGAATCTCAGGTCTGCTTGTTCTGATCCTAACGTAGCTCCTCTAAAGGTCTACTGCGGTTTCGATCCAACGGCTGAGAGTTTACACTTGGGTAATCTCCTTGGTATCATTGTGCTTTCTTGGTTCCAAAGATGTGGACATCAAGCCGTTGGTTTGATTGGTGGTGCCACGGGACGGGTTGGTGACCCATCTGGTAAAAGCCTAGAAAGACCTGAGCTTGACGCCGACACATTGGAGAAAAACATTGCCGGGATTAAAAACATCATTGTCAAGATTCTGGGTGGCAATTCGAGGTCTGGTAGCTCTTATGTGATTTTTAACAACTACGACTGGTGGAAAGATATGACAATGCTCGACTTTCTGAAAAAGGTCGGTCGGTTTGCGAGGGTTGGACCAATGCTGGCAAAAGAGAGTGTGAAGAAGAGATTAGAATCAGAGCAAGGCATGAGCTACACGGAGCTCAGTTATCAGCTATTGCAAGGCTATGATTTCGTTCACTTGTTCGACAATGAAGGGGTCAATGTTCAGATAGGTGGGAGTGATCAATGGGGTAACATAATAGCTGGAACTGATTTGATCCGGAAGATGCTCCAAACCGAAGAAGCGGCTTACGGGCTAACGTTTCCTCTCCTACTGAAAAACGACGGGACAAAATTCGGCAAGTCGGAGGAGGGAGCAATCTGGCTATCTCCTTCCATGTTATCGCCTTATAAATTCTATCAGTACTTCTTCTCAGTTCCAGACGTTGATGTGATACGCTTCTTAAAGACTCTAACTTTTCTGAGTTTGGATGAGATAAAGATCTTGGAAGATGAGATGAGGAAACCTGGGTATATCCCTAACACCGCGCAAATGAAACTCGCTGAAGAAGTAACCCGATTTGTACATGGTGAAGAAGGTTTGAAGGAAGCCATCAAAGCAACAGAGGCTTTAAGACCAGGAGCTGAGACAAAGCTTGATTGGAACTTGATTGAGAGAATTGCAGAGGATATACCAACTTGCTCACTACCTATCGATCGAGTCTCGGGTTTTTCGATTGTGGATGTATCGGTTTCTGCGGGTTTGTTTGAGAGCAAATCTGCAGCAAGGAGAATGTTGAAGCAAGGTGGGATTTATATGAACAATGAGAGAGTTGATGATGAGAATAAGAGAGTTGAAGAAGAAGATATTGTTGAAGGGAAAGGTCTTGTTCTCTCTTCAGGCAAGAAGAACAAAGTGGTCGTCAGAATTTCCTAAACTTATTGTTTTGAATAAATCTTTTATTGATTATTTATGTTTGTTACGAATTAGAATTTCGTAATAAGTTTATGAATGTGAAACTATTTATATATTATGAATTCGGGATTTCGTTTTTGTACTCGGAAGGGAGAGATGAATAATAAAAAACATAAAATCTTCGATACTTTTTGTTATTGTTGTTGTCATTTGTGATTGTAGAGCGGGTGATAGAAACTAAAATAAGAGTTTACCAAAAATGTGTGCAAGGAATTGCCTTTTGCTTGTGGCACCATGGTCTATTAACTGCAATCTTCTCGCTTTACCAGAACGTATTACCATCTTGTGGTTCCTTATATTATTGCAAAAATTCCTTAATACAAAGCGACCACAAGTACTCGTATTGGCAGTTTCTCAGTAGCTAACTGACTTAAAACAAAACCGACATTTTGAACTGGAATAATCCGGTAAACCCGAACCAAAATAGGAGTTCCTTTTTCACAAGTTTACGGATAGAAAACCGGAAGCTAAAAAGACCTTGAACATGATTGAGTACCATGAAAACTTATTGGAGAATGCTCGAGCGAGAACAAAATAGAAAATGCTATCAGTAACTAAAGCACAGACAAGCTATCTTTTTGGGATTTCGAACCAAGAAAAACATCTTCAAAAGCTATTCCATATTGGTAGAACAAATGGAAAATATGGAATCGAGTTCTATGCTGCAGCAAGTAAATTAACCTCTTCGGTTACCTTGCCTTCAGATTGCATCTCTTTAACTGCTCTTATCAGCCCCTGAGTAATCGCATTGAGGTGCAAGCCCTTTTGCTTCATCTCCTCAAACAGCATCTCTGCTTTTTCCCAATCCAAGGCTTTGAGGCAGAATGATTGTATCAGCTTACTATACTCATCGGCATTAGGCTTCACGCCGAAAGTATCCATTTCACTCAAAAGTTTAAGAGCTTCGTCATATTGTTCGATCTTGCAGTAGCCTCGGATGAGTGCGTGATATGTCACAGGACTAAGCTTCTGATGTTTCTTTTTCGCTTCTGCGAGAATTTCTTGAGCTTCATTCATCAGCCCTCCTTTAGCATAACCGCTAATGATGACGGTGTATGTGTACACGTCTGGTTTCAAACCTCTACTCTCCATCAACTTCAAAACCTCTTTTGCTTCATCAAGATCTCCACTTTTCGAGCAAGCATGGACAACCAAATTGAAAACCGCATTCCCAGGAGCAGGCCCTTTCGAAATCATATCCAAAACCAAAGCTTTAGCGTCTTTAACATTTTTCATCCTGCATAAACTATGGATCACATCAGAAAACGGTTTGATCCCATGTCGCCTAGCTTCTCCAGATAAATCACCCAACATCTCCTGAGCAAACGCGACAGTCCCATCACTCTTGCAGAGTGAACTTATCAGAGTAGCAACAGATCTAGGAGGCGGGAATTTCTCTTTCGCCTTTGCCAACTCGTAGACCGAATAAGCCTCTTCAGCTTTCCCTTCCTTACAAAACCAAGTTATGATGTTACCAATCTGGTCTCCCTCTGGTAACACACCACTCTTGAGCATTTTCTCGCATACAACGCATGCCCATTCCATAAACGACCGCTTACAAAGCGCCTCCAATGTCACATAATAAGTTTTCGCGTCCGGAGTAAAGCCAAACTCTTCGGTTTTAGTAAACACATCAAACGCAGCTTTGGATTTACCAAGCTTCCCGAACAAGGCTATCAGTTCATTCAGTATCCCCAAATTCAAAACACTAGTGTTCTCGTTCTCACCAATCTCTTTAACCAAATCCCACAGAGCATAAGCATCCAATCTACGTCTGTCACCAGAAATGGCTACAACGAGAGATTCTACAAGTGATGTGGTAACAGTAATCTCTTCTTTCTTAGATGCCCACTTCAAAAACCTAATCAAATTCTTACCCGAAATTCCTGGGGATTCGAACACTCTCACCACAAGATCGAAGTGTAAGTCGAGATCGAGCGCCTTGAGACCAAACTCCAAGGACTCCTCATCACTCCGTAACAAAGACAGCAAAGATTCCAACTGTTCCTCATCGAATTGGGTCACCTCCTCAGCCCGAGAATCCCCGACTTCTACAACGGATCCATCGTCAGAAGCTTCAATTGTAGCAATCTCAGACTCTCCATCTTCACCAACACCAACCATGGCTTCTGCTGAAGTACCATTTGCACCAAAGTCGCCACTTTCGGAAAACCCCAAATCGGAAGCATTCGATTCTTCATGTGTAAACTCTGCGGCTGACGAGATCGGGATCTCTCCCGCAGGGCTCGCGGAGAAGAATCTTAGGTTTCGGGCAGACGACTCCACGTATGAGAATCTGGAAAGGGACGTTAGAGACGGAGCCTGGGTCTTCTTCGTCGAGATTCCAGTAACGGCGAGATTACGAGTCGCATTTTGCCATCTCCAGAAAACGGATCTCAACATTTCTGCTTTCTCCCGGACTATCTTCAGCACAGTTTCGGATTCTAAACCCCAAAACCCTATTGTCTCTCTTTAGAAGGAATAAGAAATGGAGGACTTTTGTTGCAAAACAAATACTTCGATCTAACCAAATTAACCATATTTGGGCTAAACAAAACCGTATTTCGGTTCTGATCATTATTACATCGATCACGGTCAAAGTAAAAGTTCTCTAAACATGAAGGCGCTATACCTAATTCGAGATTTTAATTATAGATAAACATAGACAGAATCGCTAGGTATTATAGCACTTTTGCGTGCTAGTTATGTGATTGGTATTTTCTATAATCGTATAACCATTTTCTATAACCAGAAGTTCAGAACCAAACGAAGTGAACCACACTAACCCTTATTACGGAAAAAAGAAAAATAAAAAGAAAAAAGTGAACAACACCATAAAACCATGCTCATCAATGTGAACCAAGGTCAAACCAAATCCAAATTACATCATCGCCAATTGCAATTTCACCTAACTGGTTCTCAACCGAAGCAACCTCAAGGAGCTAAACACCAGTGACAGCACTTGCAACGAAACCAACACCAACAACAAGACCGCCGCAAAAAACGCTAATATCTGCCAAGAACCATAAAGATAAACCGCAACAAATCTTCCTATCTTCACTTTCCACCGTCCGGTATAATACCGGTTAACATCCTCAATAGTCTTATCCAAGAACCCAACTTTAGTCAACCTCACAGATTTGCTCATACCATTCCACATCTCTGCAGCTTCCTGATCACTCTTGAGACGGCTCACAAGAACGCCTTCTTCTCTAAGCAACCTAACGTCTTCATCCGAATCGATTATTCCGTTTATTAGCTCGGTGTAACGAGTGAACACTAGCGGTCCTGAAGTGTTTGAAGCTTCGTAAGCAACGAGGTTCCGAACAACGGTTTCCGTGTTCATGTCTAGGTTTATTACAGGGAGGTGAAAGTGACCTGAGTTTGAATCGAATGCTACCGTCGAAATGTTACCATTTGTTGCTGGTTTGAATTTAACTCCGGCTTTGTGGAGATCGGAGACTGATGGGATTGTGAGTTCTTCGACGAGAGGAGGCTTTTCGATGTCGGGAATCGAGACCGATGACGATAATTCTTGTCTTGTTGCTGTTGTTGTCGCTTCGTTTTCTTGTCTGGTGAAGAGATAATCAGCAGAGACTTTCAGAGCGATAAACCCGGGAAGACTTGATATGATTCTCCATGGAAATCTCAAGATGACATCCGAAAATCTAGATGCGAAAACCCTTTTGAATTGAAGCTTGATCTCTTGCAGAAACCTCCTTGCTCTGTTTCCGCCATTGTCGTCTGCTCTGTTTTCTCCTTCTTCTTGTTCTTCATCGGGCTCTTCTTCTTCGATTCTCGGAACGATCATCTGATACAAGAAATCTAAGATATGACTGTACTCAGGAAACTGAGCCTTCAAAATATCATCATCGTCGAATTTGATAACAAGGGGAGAGAGATCTCTGCATAACCCCGTAAGAACATAGACCAACAGATCATCAGCTGATTCCGTTGATTCAAGCTGGAATTCGAGCGTTTTCCTCAAAACGAAAAACGGGATCTGGTTCTCGATCATCATAATATCTCTAAGAATCTCGTTATGCCCAACTCTATCAATCAAAGTCTCCATCTTTCTAAAAATGTAAATTTTAAGAAACTCGATCAGGAACGACGAATCTATCGCCATTATCCACAACAGAGTCTCGTCGTTCAGCCCGATATACTTATGATAGCATGCTCGAATCTTGATCTCCACGGATTGCAACTTCTCAACAAGATCATGAAACCTGAAAGATTTAGATTGGTTTCGAAATTTTCTGGCGATCATTAGTTTATACCTCTCCATTTCGTGAAGTTCCGGTTTTAGACTGTGATAAGGTCCAATCGACACTCGTTGAGGTGTGTATGAATCTCGATGGCTACACATTAATGCTTTAGGAACTGTGAAAATGCTCACTCTGACTCCTTCGAGAGGGTGTTCTTCGAGCTCTGCATCCAGAGATTTTCGGACGTTGATGACCCATCGAGCCTCGTCGAAGCTATGTCGCTGTGTGGTAGACGAACCAGTTGGTTTTTTAGGCAACATGATCTTTAAGTTTTAGAAGCAAAACAAGATCATGAATCGAGTCTTTCTTCTTCTTTCAGACTGAGAGTAACATAAGAAAAAAGAAGAAACAGCTTGCTTTGTGTTTCGCAGTTATGGTTTCATCTAGACTCTACTCTGTTTCAACTTTCAATTGCATTAAAAAGTTCTCTTAAGTTTCATATATGTTGGGTAATAAAACTGTCAGTTTCGGTTTGGTTATTATCAGTTGCATTTGAGACTCGACTAATTTAAGAAAAAATAGAGATCTACTATTATTAGGTCTCGCCAAACTCGTTTTTCTTTCTCTTCACCTCTTACATTCATTGCTTCATATTGAAATTCCAATTTACAGAGATTTCATCGTTTTGAACCCGTTTAAGTGGCTATATGAACCCAAGTCGATAGAGAACATATGTTGGATTCCAATTTCTATTATACCTTTTGGTTTTCAAATGTTTATGGAATGTAGTAATTATTTTCAAAAAGCTGAACTTGGTATGAAACAGTTTGAAGTAGTGTATACTCATTTGTATTTGTCCAGTATATTCAAATTTTAAGAAGAAAAATGTTCGAAACATTTTTTTATTTTTTAAGTTCGAAACAAATTAAAATACGAGTCTGACTTTTTATATCAATTATTTGGGTCGGTTTGTCTGATAAATTGAGCAAATTATTACAACCGAACCAAATAATTGATACAAAATCGGACAGACGTGAACCTGTTGGGCGGGCCAGTCTCGTTCTAATAAAGACAAGCAAAAGACTAGTCGTTACACTTGCCCAAAAGAAAAAGAAAAAAAGACTAGTCGTTACACAACATCTAATTCACTTCTGCAAACCCCCAACGGTCATATTTGTAAATTCCGACCGTTTGAATCTCTCTCTCACTTGTCTACATAAACCCATTTCGATCTTCCCCAAATCCAACACACAGTCACAGTTCACAAGCTATCTTCTTCTTCTCGTTCTCAAAAAATCTACATCTGAGGAAAACCCTATTCAGAAAATTTTCGTCATCATGGGATTAATTCCTCAACCACAAGAATCAATTCACGAATCTCACTACCACACCCACAAAATCTTCCTATTCTCGAACTACATTCTCCTCGGTGCAGCCTCAAGCTGCATCTTACTTACACTCTCTCTCCGTCTAATCCCTTCCCTCTGCGGTTTCTTCCTCATTCTCCTCCACGCCACCACAATCGCCGCCGCTGTCTCCGGCTGTGCAGCCGCATCCTACGGTAAGAACCGGTGGTACGCAGCACACATGATTGCGACCGTCCTCACAGCCATTTTCCAAGGATCCGTCTCTGTTCTCATCTTCACCAACACTTCGAAATTCCTCGAAAGCCTCAACTCTTATGTCCTTGAAAAAGAAGCGTCCTTGATCTTGAAACTAGCCGGTGGGCTCTGTGTTTTGATCTTTTGCATTGAGTGGATCGTTCTTGTGCTTGCCTTCTTCTTGAAGTACTATGCTTATGTGGAGGGTGGTGGTAACAACAGTGGAGTTGCTATGAAGAGAACTGGTAAGGTTCAGAGTGAAGAGACTCTCAAGGATTCGCCATGGCAGTTCCAAGTTTGAAAGAAATATGACTTCTTGTTATGATTTCGATTGAGGCGAGAGTTTGCATGTTTGATCTGTACCCAAATTCTCTAAAAAAATTGGTTTTTATGCTCTGTTTGTAGCCTTCTTTTGCGCTGTGTTGAGATTGCAAAGAAAACAGAATCATCTTTTATATCGAACAGAAGTTCTTATGAAAACATCTGGCAGGAAGGAGCATTTTGCCTATTAAAACGAATATAAGAAAATTCTAAAAGAGAATTGGTTGAGTTTTACTAACCACTCTTTACTTCTGAGAAAACACATTATATTCAGTACTGATGCAACAAACAAAAAGGGAGAGAAAAAAAAAAGCAAACTCTTAAGCCTTGTTCTTGGTAACCAGACATAATCACTACGAACACTCAAACAGCTCAAAAGAGTGGTCTTGACTGATTCAAACAAGAAACATAACCTAACCACATAACTTTTATCTACAATGTTCCGTATAAAACAAAACATATTCAAATGAACTTTCGTGGTCTTTAAAACTGGTCCTTCATGGGTGAGATGTTGGTGAAGAAATTTATGGCTTGCTTGGGGATAATTTGAAAGGTTTTGTTTATTTAAGCCCTGATCTCTCGACCAAAAATCCAGCTGAATGGTATGTTTTTGGCTGCTTCTTTGGCTCTTCCTTGAGCTCGCTCTTCAATTCTGCGGATTCTTGCAGGTAATCCGCAGACAAAGTCCTGTCAAAGGCAACGATAGGAGTCAGAATTCAAGTTCAGGTTCTGCTCAGACCTTCAAATACACAAAAAGGACCAAGCAGTACAGCTAATATAGTATTCATTACCAAACAAACTACTAAGAGAGACTGACAAGTATTCATAAACTTATAGGTTTCATCACAAGTCGAATACTGAAAACAAATGGAAATTTCATGGTGGTAATTTACCTGGGCCCTGTGTCCTTCACTAGAAAGACCTGACAACGTCTCAACGTTCCACCGTTCAACAAGAAACTCCAAAATATCAGCGTAGTCTTTGGCAGTGTAGACACCGAGCCTCTGAGCAACGGTTGAAAAGTGCTCAAACAGGTTATCATCTTGCCCATCATACATTAGATGGGCAGGCATCGAGATCTTTTTCTTCATCATATCAGCCAATCCCAAGATCGTGCCATCAGGGTCAATTTCAAACAGTTTCTCTACAATCTTGGTGTAAGCAGTCTCATGGCGCTTCTCATCAGCAGCAATGGTCCCGCATATCTGTGCAAGTTTCAAGTCTCCCCGATCTTTTGCCAGTCTGGCAGTGTTTCCATGGGAGATGAAGGTCGCTCTTTCTTGAAAGGAAGTGTAGATGAAACCCAAGTAAGGGTTGTTCTCAGTTTTTGGATCCTAGGAAGATAAGACAATCAATCAATCAATCATATATGGGGAATACAAACTTTAGACACACAAAAGAAAAATCGTATAAATGAATTAGTGGCACCTAAGTGGAATAGCTTCAACTCTATCTTCAGAACTTGAATCGTAACCATGCGAATTTTGCAAACAAGAAGATTTGCGATTTGTGACTATGAAGACAAGCCTTACGTAGAAATTGATACGAGGTTTATGATTGTATTTTCATCCTATCCAATTTTAGATGCAGTCAATGGTTGTATTTCCATCCTAGGCACTATGGCACAAATGCAATTTCAGAGGATCAGGGAATCTACTAAAGATCTTAAAGCAAAAAATACGAGAGGGGCATACCATTCCAGAACCAATCAGGTACTGAATTGTCTTTTCAATCTGCCTCATGTCTACTCGACCAGACAAATAGAGATACTTGTTAAGAAGATCTCCATGCCTATTCTCTTCAGCAGTCCAAGCCCTCGTCCATATCGCCCAAGGAGTAGGACTAGCTCCTGTCTCGTCCCTAACGCCATCCAAGGTGTTCAACATGGTCTGGTAGGTGGGAAGTGCTTCTTCCGTGATCATGTCCCCAACAAGCACCACAAAATAGTCATCGGGAAGTTCCTTACACCTTTCCCTTAACTCCTTGACTTGGTCATAGAATCCTTCAGACTCAGGTTCTGGAAGAAAATCGGTCGGCTGCCAGGATTTCTCAACAGGTTTAAGATAAGTCAAGAGGGTTTCATCAGCCCAGCCTTCTAAGGACTTAAAGATCTCCAACTTTTGTGGTGGCATGGAATGTTTCACTTGGACATGCACCTCTCGAGGAGGGATATACAGTTTCCTTCCATTCGTAACCTCTCTGTAATCAAACCAAGTAAAATTTCAAACTCAAAGCGAGTGATAAAGAGATAGAGTAAGCAACTACTACACAACCATCCTGAACAACACCAAGAGCATTTCAGTATACATGTTCTCCTCAATGCATCAGTAATAACAGAGATTGAAAGGCATCAGTTTTCAAATCCAACAACAGTTACGAAACATCTAAATGATGAATAAAGATTGTGCATTGGGTAAAAACGTTGTTGACAAGAGGAAACTGGATCAACCGAATCCAGAGATTTATCATCCAAAAACCCAGATCACTAAAATTCCAAAGCGAGAAATAAATAAAAAAGGCTCACGTGGTAGCAGAGCGAATCGTAGAAGCCATGGAAACTGTGGAAGATCTGGATCCACGAGCTTGACAAGGACGATAGACGTAAGAAGATGGGGAAACGACGATCCGATCCATAGCCATAGCCATTTTCTCTTCTTTCTTCACTAACAAACTCAACCGATCGAAGACGATGAAAATGGCAAAACAAAACAGAAAAGGTCGATTATTTCTATGCTGCCACGAGACGAGACTGTGACAAATGAGACATCGTCTCAAAAGTCCCTCGATCTCTAAGCCAAATCTAAAAAATCCCTCTTATAAAATGAATTTTGTTTTGATTTATTTTAAGCACCAGAAATAAGTTAATTACTTGGTTACCCTCATCAACTTAAAGAAATTACACCTTCTATCTCCTACGAATTTAACTGCATTCTTCTTCTTCTTCTTTCTTCGTTCTCTGTTCTCCGATCAGTCCACTCTCTCCCACTCACACGATGGCTTCTTCTTCTTCTTCTTCTTCTTCCATTCTCTCTTCTCCGATCACTTCCTTTCTAACGGAGAAGAAGACTTTTATTAACCAACTGTCTTCTCTTCGCATTACCTGGTACAGTTCCGAGTTCTTCACCCACAGTCCTCAAATCCTCCATTTATACGACACAGTCTTCCATGGCTTCTTCACTACGGTTACTCCCGACGGAGCTGAGAACCTCTGAAACCACCTTGCCGTTCTCGCCGCCGTGAACTTCACACAACTCGATCTCCGGAACCAGAAAGCTAATTATTGTTCATTTTCATAAATTTGTTTCCTAATTCTCTGGTTCCCTCAGAGGTATTGCTGTCTTCTTCGTCAGCGGTAATCATCACTGATGCAAAGTCTATGTGTTCCACTCCTGCACTTTCCGGCCACCGTACTCCGTCGCCGTCGAATTGCAACGTTCGTCGTTAGCTCAGTGAGAGCAGACCTCAGAGGAGATAATGGTTGTTTGATTCAATCAGCTATTGATTCAGCATCTCTTCGTCTGCGTGAAACCAATCGGACGGGCTTTAATTACCCATATCTTTTTAGGTTTTAGCATAAGCTTGAGTTTCTCTTACACAAAATTTCGATATAGATGTCCATTTATAGTGGTTTTCTTCATAAATCTACAATATTTCCCCTCCTCTTTTAGGGTTTGAATTGGTTTAAGCTTCATCTTGATGTGAAATTTGCATCAAATTAGGAATCTTTAATCCAAACCCAGTTTAGATCTTGTCTGAATCTGCTGTCTTTGGTTATAATTCTCTAATTCTAGTGGTCTTTTCATTGGTTTTCGGGAAGATGAAGAGGAAGAAGAGATGAAAATGGGTTCGAGAGTTTATGGGAGCATCGTGATTTGATAGAGCACCTTAAGATGGAGATGAGAAAGTGGAAGCAATCAGTGGACTTCCGATAATTCTTGAAGAAGAAGATGATGACTGTCCCCAAAAACAAGAAAAATACAAGAAATTAAATATTTATTCGATACTACAACTATTACGCGTTACAATTTGGGTTTCCCTAAAATTATTCGGGAAAAAATCGAATTTTGGACATGCCAACATAAAATTTGAAGTGAAAATCAAATTTGTATGGGGTTCAGCAAAAACTCACGTGTGTCATATTCTTCTCACATGCAGCACCAAATTTACACATAGTTATACTCAAGATAGTAGTTTTACTAGGATTGCAAATAGTTTTACTTTTGGGTGTTTTTCATTTTAATTAGTATTACTTAACCTTAATGTTTATTTTTTGTAGTTTTACCATTGATTAAAGTCGATTAACATATCAGTATGAGTGTTTTATGGGTTAATATGTTGTAAAACTAGATTCTTGTAACTTTTTTATCAGAAGTTGGTTATTATTAACAAAGTGATCTTAAAAATATAAGAAGTATGTTGTGTAGATTTTTTGATAATAAACCAATATGATATAATTTTTTATTTTTCAGTTTAATAAATATTTATAATATTTATTTGTGATGTTTATGACACCAATAAATATTTTTGGTTTTGTAAATTAAGATTATATTTTTCAATGATCAATTTTTATCAGTAATACCAGTTTTATTAGTTATACTATTTTCTTAGTAATACTAGTATTACTTAATGTTTGGTGTTTTAAGCGGGTTCCACCCATATTTTCTGTCGAAATGTGTGGGTGAAAAAGAAAAAAAAAAGAATGTTGACTTTTTTGTGGGTCCCGTCCAAACTTATTTGGTATTCAATTAATTTTTAAAGAGACTAAAGGGCAATTTCGTAATACCATAATTCATTAAAGAATGAAGGACATAGGAGACTAAATGAGGACATAAGAGATTTCATCCATCTCAAAAGGGACTTCCGAGATGATGTCTCGTGACAAATGTGAAGCTTTTTAAGAACAAAACTTTGGGCGTGATAATCGAGCCGTGGACATTATATGCAACTTTTCATTTTCCTCTCATATCCCTCCCTCAGCTACTCTCTTTTCTTTTTTTTTACACCTACTGATATTTTCGTTGCTTATTTAACAGGCCCATGGGCCGAATCATATATAACTCTCATTCTTACATATTCGTTTCATTACACACAACTCACAAGTCTGTTTCATTTTTGTCGTTTTATTGTATCAACGAGGATCTATCTTGTTATTATAATCCAACTTGTCTCCCGTAGATCCAGCTGAAGGAAACAGACGGCCTCGGCCCAGGTTTGACTCTATCGTATGCCCTTTCCTCTAACCTCCTGATCCTCTGCGGCAGAGTACACAGATAATCCTGTGCTCTCCTTCCTTCGCCGGACAAACCCACCCCTAACCTCTCCACCTTCCACCTCCGCAGCAAAAAATCCACTATCCCGGCGTAATCCGTCGCGGTATAAACTCCGATTCGCTGCGCCACGGCCCCGTAATGATCGAACAGATCGTCGTCGCGACCGTCGTGCATCAGATGAGCCGGCATCGTGATTCGCTTCCTCATCATACTCGCTAGAGCCTGTATGGTCCCATCAGGATCGACCTCGAAGAGCTTCTCCACGATCCTTGTGTACGCCGTCTCGTGACGCTTCTCGTCCGCCGCTATCGTGCCGCAGATTTTCGCGAGGCTCGTGTCGCCGTAGGTGGTGGCTAGCTTCGCCGTGTTGCCGTGGGAAATGAAAGTCGCTCTCTCTTGGAAAGACGTGTAAATGAAGCCGTTGTAGGGGTTGTTCTCAAACTTGGAGTCCTGAAAAACAATTAAATAATTATCAAATTTGATCACAAGAAAGTATCATTTCATTTTTAACAATTCGACTATACGAAACCATGCATATATATAGATGTTGTGTGAGAGATCAAAACGTACCATGCCTGATCCGATAAGATATTGAATAGTTCTTTCAACATGTCGCATATCAACACGACCCGATAGATAGAGATACTTATTCAACAAATCACCGTGTCGGTTTTCCTCAGCCGTCCACGCTCTAACCCAAACCGCCCACGGCGTTAAACTCCCGCCGGTCTCATCCTTGACACCGTCGAGTGTATTCAGAGTCGTTTGATAAGTCGGTAATGCTTCTTCAGTGATCATATCTCCGACAAGAACTACAAAGTAATCGTCAGGAATCTCTCTTGTTCGATCTCTTAGTTCTTTCACTTGCTCGTAGAATCGGTCTTCGTCGTTTGTTTGGGGCAAAAAGTCTTGTGGTTGCCATGAAGTTTCGACGGGTTTGAGGTAAGACAGTAAGTTTTCTTGTGCCCAATTCTCCATTGATTTGAAGATCTCAAGCTTCTCTTGTGTTATTGTGTGTGTTATTTGCTTCGGTACTTCTTTGATGGGTCGAAACTTCTTCTTGTGTGTTTGTTCACTTGTTTCTCTATAACATTTTAATTGTTATATACTATTGATTAGGTTTTGTGTCTCTATATATCTATTACAGTACATATATATGTTTGCAAGCATTTTAATATCCAACCATTGAAAAAATACAATGCCGACTTACCAAACTACATGCATGCGATTTCTCGGAATACAAATTACCAAAACTACATGCGATTTCTCGGAATTAACAATACATGTAAAGAGGGTTTATTGAACAACTTATTTTGAGATAGCTTTAATATTTATAACTTTCTGTTGATTTTGAATATATATTGCATGATTAGTCGAAATTTTGTTTGAGTTAGCCAAATTAGCCAATCAGACAATATATATGTACATATCATTAATGGAGTTAATTACATCTTTCATCCCATTTTTTGACAAATCCAATGAGTCAAACATGTGCCAAGAAAGTAACCACTGTAAAGAAGAAGAAATATCAAAGATCTGAAAAGAAAAACTCACCTAGGGTTGGTACCAATGCACGAAACTCGAAGACGACGAGGAAAACTAGATCCCACGAAAACAGACGGCGAAGAAGATACCGCCACCGTCGGATTCTGCTTCATTGACGCAGTCATCGTCGAGTTCAAGAACAGAGCCAACGTCATCTCTCTCTCTCTCTCTCTCTCTCTCTCTCTCTAGATCTCTCCTCTTTTCTTTCCCTTGTGCATGTGTATGTTAGGAAGAGATGAGACTATATTATAAATAAATATCCAGTTGACAAAAGATGGAGTGTTAAACATGTCATCCCTTAAATATACCAGTAAGTATTATTAGATTTATGTCACAAATTGTTGCTTAATAATATGCAACTATGCGCTTGTGTGACGTACCACGAGTCTTTTTTTTTTTTGTAATAAAAAGAAAATAATGGATGTGAGTTGTCTAAATATACATATATAATTAAGTAACCGTAACCGACAAATTTTTTTGCTGGTGATCGGAATTCTAATACGCAGCTTATCAGTACAATATTGCCGCTGTAAATAATGTATATCAAATAAAAATCGATATTCACAACAACAGAATAATCGACACGGTTATAGTCTTATAGACCAGCACGAAACCACGAACAACAAAAAAAGCACTTACCAACCTGCAGACCCATCAAATCGTCGTAAAAAGAAAAAAAAAATCGAGTCCAAAAAAAAAAAACCCTGCAGACCCATCAAATTTTGAATTCCGGTCGTTTTACCCTAAAACAACAACAACAAAAAAAAAATAATGGTGAATTAATGATATGAGATTTATTGCACTTTTCAGGATAAAAATTACTATAATGCTTAAGGTATCTAATTATTATGGTTGATTAATGTTTCAAATAGAGCATTTATCGTTGAATCATTGATAACTAAATTAAAAAGCTATGTATTTTCCTACTATAAGCGACTATATAAAAATTGTAAATGCAAAGACAAAAAAACAAATCTCAAACATACTCAATATAATTTCTTTACGTTTGCATTCACGTTTCAATATTCCATTAAGGTTTACTTTTGTATACAATATACGTGATATACAATATAATCAATCATAGAGTTTATCATCATTATAAAATAGGTAGGTATATAGAAATTACTAAATACTACGTATACTACTTAAATGCAAGCACAATAATTTATTGTTACAATAGACAGAAGCATCACATGATTGCGTTTGCGTTTAGATATTCTTAACCTGATCGTTGCTGGCATAAATAAAATTTGGTAACGCTTGCAGGCCGTTTATAAAAAGACAAATCGTCTTGATAGAGAAAGTTGGCTTATTCGTGTTTACTTGCCGCGAAGTTGAACATAAATGCCAATTACTCTGAAAATCAAACGTTACAAAACTTGCATGAATTTTTCCGAAAAGAAAAAAAAAACATATGCAATTAGAGAGTTGGCCGCATTATTTAATATGCATACGAAGAAACTTTTTTGCGATAAGAAAGTTTTTTACATGCATAACAGATCGCTGTGTGAAGATAAAAGTTTAGAAGATAATTTCATTTCCTCTGATTTTAGAATATGAGTTTCGAACAATCGATTAGGATCCAACCCTATTTAAGTTTTTGGTTCATCGAGGATATAAAACCGTTTCAATCAAATAATATCGTCTTAACGTAAGGTTCCATTAATCCCGAACTGAACAAGTTAAAAGCAATAAAAAAAAAACGGAGTAAACGAAACGACAAGTAATCAAACAAAGAATCTACACAACAAGAGAAAGTGTCCTAAGCAGCGACCAAATCGGTATCTTCATATCTCAGCCTCTAGGCCCTCTAGCAGCTTCTACATCTTCTTCTCTCCTCATACTCGGATTATCCACCAAATGTAAACCCATAAACCCGCCGTCTTCCTCGTCACTGTTTTCACCCTGGGGCCGTCTCTGCGCCGCTCCATTCTCGGCTGCTTCTGCTTGCG
The DNA here is from genome assembly GCA_010577795.1 of Isatis tinctoria. Lineage (NCBI taxonomy): Eukaryota > Viridiplantae > Streptophyta > Magnoliopsida > Brassicales > Brassicaceae > Isatis > Isatis tinctoria. Next base: position 33,912,229 of record CM021246.1, read on the forward strand.
CTCGTGCCGCCTCCAAAACTTGGAAGTAAGCATACGGCCCCCAAGCTGCAAACAAACATTTGGTGATCAAATTCACAAGACATCTTTTCAAATGGAATCCGCGATTCTTTTTTACCTTCGGTGTGATATGGTGGCGGAAAGAACTGAAGATAACAGAACGTAGAGACCACGAGACCTGCGATTTTTAGACGATGGTATAAGTTTGTATGATGTTTAAGAGGGGAACAAGTTTTGACCTTTTTGAGTAGAGAGTGAAAACAAAACCTAGCATGCCCCCTGCAAAGACGTCTTGCCAGTGATGCCAATAGTCATCTACACGGGAAATACCGACAAGAGCTGCAACTAGCAAAGGGAGTATGACAATGCATAGCTTTGCAACGTGACCTTTACCATCAAATGCTTGAATCTTCCCTGATAAGTACAGCGACAGGAACCCCAGACCCGCAAAAGACCCTGCAAAGGCCAAAACAAACCCGCTGTTTACTCTTTTGCTTCTTTCTAGTTCTGTTAACTGAAAACCCCAACTTTCTTTTGCATATTCGAGTAAAATGCTCAAGAATAGAAAAACGTAGGTTGGTCTTACATGAGGTGTGTCCGCTTGGGAAGCTTTTGTGCCCTTCCCTTATGACACTTTTATCGCCATGGCATATAACATCACCAAGGCTATCGTAAAGCTGAGAAGCAAAACAGAAATTCAAGAGAGAGAACAGGATCTAAAACGCAACAGTAAAATCTCATGGGGGACATTTACAGCTTTGCCATCGGGAAAACATCGCCAGAAGAAGTCAGGGCGTGGTCGACCAACTGCATTCTTTATTGAATCAGTAAGTACTGCCGTCACTAGAACAGAGTATAAGAGACCTGCACATCGGAAAAAAGAAGGCCAGCTTTTTATATATGGAAGAAACATTTTGAAGAATACATTAATCTCGTTTGTTTAAAAAAGAAGTTCTGACCTAGCACCGCATGATGAAGATCGTATACATCTCTTCTACGGAAGTATATAACGATGAAGATTACCAATGGCAACAGCATCGCATAGACCTGTCATTTCGAAGAAATGAATGATTTCGCTATTGTGAAAAATGTCTGCAGCCAATGTCAGAACTTGAATTAGTGGAAGCTTACCGGGACAGACCAAATCGGTACGGTGTTACTCTTTAAAGGGTAACTTAGATCAGTCATCATATCTTTCCCGACAAAGCGATAAAAGGGGTGGATTATAAGGAGCACGCACTCGAGAAAAACAAGTAATACGAGTATGATCCAGTCATGCATGTGAGTCCTTGCAAGAGTCATTCCATGGGACCTCACAGTGTGAGCGCCTAGTTGTGCCTCTCTCATCTTGTGCTGCTTGGAGACATATATTATGACATTCATTAAATAATCTTACCTTTCCTCTTCACATTTTGAAGCAGCCATAGAGATGGAAAAACAAACAATCTGAGCAAGAAAGGTACGTGTAGTGTGTGAAAATAGCAACATGGACTCAACAGAAAATCTATTTGTAGCATAATATCGAGCCATCTTCCACAATTGAGCTGCGTAAAGAAGTCTTGTCCTAAATTAAATTCATAAACGAGGAGGTTTTGACATGGACTAGACCAAAAAAAATCGTTGGTGAAAAGACAAATAGGATTAGAGGTACCTCTTTACTATTAGGTTCTATCAGTGGAATGTCAGATGGTGAAACCCAATTATCAGCAGTTTCTGAAATCTCAGGTCCCCGGTTTGTCACAGCCTAAGATCATCCCAAGAATCACAAACTCTTCCGGGTAATAAGTTTTGCAGGGAAAAACAAAAAATATCACCCCAAATGTTCAAGAACCAAGATTTTAGACAAGAGACAGTCCTAAACTCTCCTGAGCACGTGAATTTTTTACTCAACAGAAACATGCGAAAATATCGATTCGCTAATGCTTATGGAAGACGACTTGGTTGGAGTCAGTTTATATTGTTGATTGTCTTGGAATACAAATGCGGTTACACGTGGTACTAAAGATTGATGATTTTCCTGAACCAACCTATCTAATCACTGAACATGCCTGCATAAATTGCATAAAAGAAACAGAAATTTCCTACTAAGCTAACTAAACTTAACTGCCTCGCGGCTGTTTCCCATCAAGCATCAAAATCCATTGACAACGTTTCTAAGACTTAGTGATTCTACAATTCAAAGCTCGTTTTTTGTTATATGATCATACAAAATCTGATAAGTAGGTGAGATGGGGATAGGTCAATTCACAGCTCGTTCTTTTGGTAAGCTAAGTCTGTCATTGACATAAATAATTGGTTTTCTTCTGATCTGAAAAATTCCACCTTCTACATAAACCACCTAATACAATAACCATTTCCATGTTCAAGCTGGAAACTAAAGTTTATAAGAAAGCTACCAAAAGATATCACTTATCTACAAAGAACTCTAAACACAGAACCAAGAACAGAGTAGAATCCCTTATGACTCTAGCCCAAAAGAGACTCTTACACGCATCGAACAAAACCATGATTAAGTAGATTGCGGTCACCAAACCGAATCTGGAACTATGAAAATTAGAAAGTCTAAATTGAGACTCTTGCAAACCTAACAATCCGTATAAAAAAAAGACTAACTTCAGCTACAATTTGGAAGTAGAAGAAACTAAGCACATACTGAAAATACATATATATCTAACTTTTGAAGGGACGCGTCAATTTGAAGTGAGCTATTCAAGCAGAAACCCACCAATTTAAAACCTTTCCCAAAATATTTGGCAAGAATCGACAAACCTGAAAAAAAAACCCAAAATTCTGAAAACGAGGAAAAGGCATCGTATCGTAAGTGGTAACGTAGCAGTTAAAAGTCCCAAAAATTAGCTGAGGAGGAGCAATAAAGAGAAGATCTAGCTGGCGGAAAAAGGTGAGAAGAATTAAGAATTAAGAAAGAGGAAGAAGACAGAAACTGACAAGACGCCATCTTAGACAGTAGATGAAAACCCAATTCAACATCACATAAGTGAAGGAGCGATAAGTAGATCAACACAGTGACTCCGTGGGACAACCTAATCTACACAAGTGGGAGTGGCAATATAAATGCTTTGTACCATGTGAAAGGAACGACCTTTAATCTCCCATGGATATGTAAAAGAAGATTTTTTAATTATATTAGAGAGCGAAAATTACCAGACTCTGTTCGATTATCTCGTGTGTAAAAAAAAAGAGAGAGGAATTTACCTGACGCTGATCGATTCGCCTTATGGGTTGTTTTGATGCTTAGAAAGAAAACGTGGGTTCGTGGAAAAGGTGTATTCCCTGCCTATATTAGTATATTTCCATGGCGGATGAAACAGAGAGAGAGAGAGACAGCACGCGTCTTGATGCATTGATGATGAATACAATGTATTGTTTGGGTTTTTGATTAGGTTGCAATTATGTTAATTTTAGGCCTTTAATTTTCTTCATTTGTTACGTTTTTGAATTTCTTTATTCTTTCTTCTCTTTTGCCGTTTTCGGATTTCTTACCTTAAATGAAAAAGACAAACTTTGCCTCTTACATCATGCTAGGGTTATATTTTCAAGCAACCTCACCTACCATTAAAGTAGTAAATGGTTTTACTATTTTTTTATTTTTTTAAATTAGAGCTGGCTGATGTAAAACTTTGGCTACAATCTTAGTTGATCGTTAGAAAAAAAAATGTTGTAAAATTTACACCGCAAATTATCACACAAAATCTAAAAAATTTAAGTCCAAATTAACCTAATAAGTATTTTAGATTTTGTATCCAAGTTTGGAATATCATCTTGCAAATATTTAAGGTTATTGAAAGAGACTGATACTCCAGATACTCACAACATTTTAGCATTAAAGTGATTGTACAGTTATGTTTCAGTTCCTAACAAAGTGATTATTACAAAGGTTTAAGACTCACGAGAAGAACAACACATGCATGAAGACGTTGAACATGATAATCTCACTTTGCTTTCTCATTGAAGTTGTCTTCTTCTATTAAAGGAACCCTAAGGGTGCCAAACATCCAGTCCATCCAAATGGTATAATTACCATAGTTATGTTTGTATGTGGTATGGTGTATGGTATGGTATCCTGCACCCATTATAGGCCAGATGTTACCATGAATGCAATCATGGATGCTCGTTGTCCATATCCCTTCCAAAAACAAAAGAATCAGATGCGTTATGAGATGAACCGGCACTATAAAAAGCGCTATCACGTGCGGTACAGCCTGAAGTACCCCGTCCAACGGTTGGAACGCGAACCCTGATAAACCGAAAAACGTTAAGTAGAGCTATACATATATATATGTACATACGTACCAGTTAAGTTTAGAGAAGACCGGTCCTTTAATTTGAGGGACAGTTGCGACCTTCTAGAATTTGAAGTTTAAAAAACCCGAAGAAAGAGACTTCTTGAGAGTGTGACTTACCAGCAAATGGAGAGAGAGTGTTTTGCTTGTTGTAGATATGGTGGGTGGCATGGAGATGCTTATAGAGAAATTTAATGTCATGAAGCTCTCTGTGAACCCAATAAATACCAAACTCAACCAAAACAAGGTACAGCGCCATGTAAACCAAACAGAGGAACCAGTTGAACTGGTCAAGTGTAGAGTAACATCTGGTCCAACCACGCTCGATCATATACTCAGAGACAGCTGGAAGAAGTGTGTACCAAGGCATAGCCTTCATTGACGCATATATTTGGCGAATCATTGCCTTTCTTGTAGGAATAGAATCTGGTGCAAATTGTAGTGGATTCATAAAATTCAAAACTAAGACAGATTAAAGGAAAGAAAAGTAACAAAACTTAACTCAAAAATGAAAATTAGCCAAATTGAAAAGAAAAGGAAAAGTTTTGGGACGTCTTTGACATTAATTAAATCAGAAGTTGGAGACAAATATTGGAGTGACTGTAACCGATGGTATAACAACAAAAGCATCAATGGAAATTAAAAATAAAATCACCTTTGGGGACGTAAATGTTGAATTTTAAGTAATAGATGTAGAAGCACCAGAGGAAGCCGGAGATGAAGTAAAGTAAGGTTCCGGCGAGGTAACTCCGGAGCCATGTTTGGAGGAAATGTGGTAAAGGCTCCCAGAGATACGCCGGCAAAATGTGACTCAGGACGACCTGGTTGTAAAACGTTGTCTCCTCAACGAACTGAGCAAGAAACCCATATTCCACCGCCATGTATCCGCCGTGGGAAAGTCAAACTCTGATTATGCGTTTATGAGTGCGAAAGAGAGAGAGAACCTCTGCGTATAAATCGCCAGATCTATGGGATTTGACGCTTTGTGAATCATGTGATCTGTGCTCATGTATGTTCCTTGCTATATAAGTTCCTTCTTCCCATCATTTTTTTAATTAGTATTCACAGGACATTACCCCCCAAGTCATAATCTATTCTGTAAATATAGTCTCATGGTTTTATTATGAGCAGTTAAAGCCACCGTTTTGTTTATTAAAGAGTGCAAAATTTCAAAATAAGATACCACTACCAAAGACATTTGGAACAATGGCGCTTGCCGCTACAGTGTTGCTCACTCTTGTATCAGCCTGTGGTGATTAGCATGGACTTGGATGGAACAAACCAATCCGGATCTTAAGTACCTGAAAAATATGAAATATTCGATTAATTTAGTACTAGTATTCAGTTTTATAACATGTTCTTGAAAATTAATGGCAAAGAGACACTGGCGTTTGCATTATTAGGTCTTCGCTCTGTTGATTTGCTGACATAGATTCTTTTTCAAGTTTGCACTGTATTCTTTCCATCTTTTATGACCCTTCAAGTATGAAGAAGAATCTCGCTAGAGTATAGGTTTGAGGAAGAAAGCCTTCTTATCGAGTTGGAGTCTACAGGAAAAAAAAGTCAAAGAAAGCTCTTTTTACCAAATCCATCGTATGGTTAGTAGTTCTGTTGAAAGGATCTGCAACTAACGTGATGGTAAGGTGGCTTGCTACAGTCGCACCAAGTGTAGAATTGGTTCTTTGGGGTCATTTTCTGAATATGTATAAACTTTAGGGGCTAAGTTGCATTTATTATCATCTTTCTCTGGTTCTCATTTCTCAATCAATGGTCACATGCTGGTGACTTGTTAGACAAGAAAAAAGAAGTCATAAGTCATTATGGCAGGTCCAACGCTAGCCGGTTGACTCTGGCCGAGATATATTTTGGGCTTGGCCGATCATTATAATATTTGCGCTCATATTAAACCGTACTGGTTAAACTGGTCATAGTCCATCGTCTTTTGTTTAATTTGGGGGATTATTAAGATTTAAGAAGAACTGGTTAACAAGACTACAAGAACCGGACCTGGAAAATGAAATTCAACAATCAACAAATAAGTGGCCTTTAAGACATATCTCCAAAGTCAAAACCACATCATCTAGAATTGGGATTTGAAAATTCTTCATGCAAACTAATAGATGTTGAAATATTGGCAATGCCCACAACACTTGGGTGGTGAAGAAAAGTCAAAACCTTTGTTTCAACATTTACCTGAATTAAACTAAGACAGCAAATGTGCAGTCAATGTTTCTAAACCAAATATTGGAAAGGTTGACAGAGACACACGAGGAAGAAGAATAACCAAAAAGGTTGAAACTTTGAACAAGCAAGCAAAACACATACGACAAACAAACAAAAAACCCAAAAGGGCATTCTCACTCTGCTTTCTTGGAGCTGTCTTTGTTGTCATCTTCTTCTAAGAGAGGGTCCCTAAGAGAGCCAAACATCCAATCCATCCATATGGTATAGTGACCATAGTTATGCTTGTATGTGGTGTGGTGTATCGTATGGTACCCTGCACCCATTACAGGCCAGATGTTACCGTGGATGCAGTCATGTATGTTCGCTGTCCATATCGCTTCCATGAACAAAAGACCTAAATGGGTTGTGAAATGAATTGGCACAATAAACAGAGCTATCACATGAGGTACAGCCTGAAGTATCCCGTCTAGTGGGTGAAACGCAAGCCCTGAAATAAACCCAAAACGTAAGGATGTTAGATGCCACATTCTTGGATAAACCAAGATATAATCAGGGGAAGCAGATAAAAGGGACTTCCTCGAAGTTCCCAATTAGTCCAAAACAGAAGAGAAACAAAGATCTAAACTCTGATAACTGTGTTGACATATATATAATTCGTGCTCTTGCTGGCTGCTTCGTAGATGGGAAATGCAAATACGAATTCAAATATGATTTAGGTTATGAGAAGACGTACACAAAGTCGTTTACTGGTAAGAAAAATGCAACCGATCTTTGACATGACTAAGTATAAGAAACTGAATACACTTACCAGCAAACGGAGAAAGCGTATTCTGCTTGTTGTAGATATGATGGGTCGCATGGAGATACTTATATAGAGGCTTAATGTCATGAAGCTCTCTGTGCATCCAATAAATACCAAACTCAACTAAAACAAGATAGGTAGCGATGGAAACAAAATAGAGGGGCCAGCTGAATTCGCCTATTCTAGAGTAACATTTGGTCCAACCACTTTCGATCATATGCTCGGAGACAGTTGGAAGAAGAGTGTACCAAGGCATCGCCTTCATTGCTACATATATTTGCAAAAGCATAGCCTTTCTTGTAGGAATGGCATCTGATGACAAAGTAGATTAAACACAAAAAATGTTTCAGACCAAGACAAAGGACTAGACGTTGTAGAAGATTACAAGGAACAACTACAAATTTTCTTACAGAAACTCTGCTATATCCTTCTCCAGGAAAACTTTCAGAGAACAAGCAGAAAAAAACATAATCCTAATATCGAATGAAGTCAAGATTCAACGAAGACAATCACTGCAACTACCAATTTAACGTGAAGTATAAAGTACAACATTCAACTTTAAAAATCTGAAATCCCATTGGTAGCCCAAGAACTTGTATGAAGCCCAAAGGTGGAGAGTATTGTAAACCAAGTAACATGTATAACGCAAGCACAAAGCTAAAGAGTCTCGTCTATCATAAACCTCACTACGAGAAATCATCAGAACTAAACAAGTATGATCCACATACAGTTCCAAGGTAAATACAATGGAGTTCTAACATTCAGAGAAGTCAAACTGAAAACTTAGCTATTTAGGTTGTTTTCATGACTAAGTATTTGAACTACCAACCCGATAATAAGATCAAAATCCTCACTAAAATGACCTTCGTCACTCAGACATTCGCCAATAACAAATCACTGAATTCTCATTCTAAACCAGATGTTAACGTCCAATTGAAGTACAGCACGAGAAAAGTCAAGACAAAAAAAGAAATACCTTTTCCTTAAACTGAAAATCGACAAAGAAGCAATCAGACGATAGCAGCACCGAAGCGATCACTAAAATGAACCGAGATCAGCACAGGGGAGTTAGAAAAAAAGTTAAAAATCACCTTTTGGGAGATAAACGTTAAGTTTGAGGTAATAGATGTAGAAGCACCAGAGAAAGCCGGAGATGAAGTAGAGTAAGGTTCCGGCGAGGTAATTCCGGAGCCACGTCTGGAAAAAATGCGGTAAAGGATCCCACAGATTCGACGGCAGAAGGTGACTCAGAACAATACGATTGTAAAACGAGGTCTCGTCGACAAACTGCATCAGGTACGCATGATCCGCCGCCATTCTAATCCGCCGCCCGAGAAATTGGCGATCCGCCGATGTCAGTGCCGGGAAAAGAGAGAAGATTCGCTCGGAGTGATTTTTCTATTTTTTTATTTATCCTTTTCCTGAATGGGAACAAGTCAACCAAACTGTACTAATTAGATGCATGGCACACAGAGAGTTAATGAAACATAATCTCAAAGCTCACTTTGATTTTATCGAAACAGCTGTTTTTCTTCCCAATATTTTATTATCTTTACATATTGAACCTTATACTTCTTTATATCAATTATAAACCCACATCACCAGGTTTATCTAAAAAAATCAAGAAAGAATAAAAGTATGAAATATTTTTTGACATAAAAAGGCATGAAATATTCAAGATCTAGCACTACAACACGTTTTGGATAAAGTCTACGGCTGTTATTGGTAATTTTCAATTTTTTCACTGGTTTCAAATTTATATACCTTTAATTATTCAAGATTGTAACTAGTAATAAAATCAATGATCACTTATACATAAAATTTATGATTAGATATGTAATAGTTAAAAAAGGAGCACCAAATCTGGAATTTGAATCAACTATTAAGAGTTTAGGTTGTAAAGAATGGATATAGCCATATAGGTGTTTGATAAAAATATAGTATTTGGGTGAAAACTGCAAAAAGATAAAAGAAAGGTGGAATATAAAATACCAAAGAAGTAGGAGGTCATCTGATTCCCATCGAAGATGCCACTGGTCCTCGAAGACAAGAACATAAACATGACGTGCCCGCACGCGCGGTCGGGACGAATTAAAATTCGTGGGACCCATTATAATCCAATGGGCTAAGGCCCAAACTGTAAAACCCAGATAAGTTAGACCCGGATCCGCGCGTCGGGATATGACTAATATTTTTGTAATCACACACATAATTTTATGAATTTTTTCACTTTTGTGATATAATTAGAACTTATAAAATTATTAAAAGTAAACAATTACATAAAGTTGTGGTGTGTATTATTTTGTGAGTTTCTTTTATGTCTCGATTAGAAATTTAGAGAAAGAAAATAGTTTTACAAAGCAACAAAATTATGAATTACATCAATGTGATTGAGAGACAAGTCAAAGTTAATTTAAAAATAGAAAATTTAAGATATTAATATTATAAAAATGTTTAGCTTAATATATTCATATTTGTTAAGATATTGGACTTCAACAGTAAATTATACTTATTTAAAAATAATGTTACCATTCAAAATTGTTTTAAAGAAACTTTTTCCAATAAAGAAATTTGAAAACACTATCTTTAGTGTCATAAACATACATATAATTTAATAAAAATATGCCATTTTAGAGAATTGTCCATGATATAATTTATATTAATTTCATATTTATAGTATGATTATATAATATATCTATGGATTTATATATATAGTTTTAACGATATTAATATATGAATATTATAGTTTGAGAAAATTCACAGGCCCATTATATATAGGTTTGAATGTAATTTCACATTTATAAAAAAAATATGCTAACCCGTTAATTTATTAGTTATTTTAATGTCATAGAATGAAAACAGATTAATTAAATATCTTAACTCATATTATTGTTATTTAAATATTTTAATAATAGAAACTATAAAAACCCTGTAATTGTATATATATATTAACATGTCTCACTATATCATTGAATAATCTAATATATATATATAGACTTAGTTTTAATATATTTATTTTATCAAGTTAAAATATATCAATCTAATTTAAGAATTTTATTTTCCAAGTTAAAAGTTTATATTTTATAAATTATATTATATTAATATTATATTTGAATTATTTATGTATGATTTATTTTTTAATAATTTAAGTATGTTCAAAAGAATATTTATTTATTTTTCATTATTTTATATTGTTTGGATACTTATTTAATAGAGATAATGTTAATTTCCATAATCCATAATTACCCTTAATGAAATTTTAGAAAATAACTAATATTCACATGTAATATAACACATGAACTAATATTCAGTGGCATTACATCTAATATAACACATGGATAAATGTTTATTTCAATTTTGTTTCCTTCTTTAATGTATAGACTGCAATTATATATAACTTATATTAATTTAATATTATAGTATGATTATATAATATATCTATCAATTTATATATATAGTTTTAACTATATTAATATATGAATATTATAGTTTGAGAAAATTGACAGACCCATTATACATAGATTTGAATGTAATTTCACATTTATCAAAAAAATATGCTAACATGTTAATTTATTAGTTATTTTAATGTCATAGAATCAAAACAGATTAATTAAATATCTTAACCTATATTATTGTTATTTAAATATTTTAATAATAGAAACTATAAAAACTCTGTAATTATCTATATATATATATATATACATAAATTTAATCTGTCAAATATATATAGACTTAGTTTTAATATTTTCATTTTATCAAGTTAAAATATATCAATCTAATTTAAGAATTTTATTTTCCAAGTTAAAAGTTTATAATCTGTAAATTATATTTTACTAATATTATATTTGAATTATTTATGTACATTTTTATTTTTTAATAATTGAAGTATGTTCAAAAGCATATTTATTTATTTTTATTTTGTGATTTATTAAAATAATTGATATGTTATGTTATTTACTTATATTATTATTTGATTTAAAAATTTAATATATATGATTTTATTTTATTTTAATTTTCAATTAGTAAGAAAAGTGGAACCCATTATTTTATATTGTTTGGATACTTATTTAATAGAGATAATGTTAATTTCCATAATCCATAATTACCTTAATGAATTTTTACAAAATAACTTAATTCAGTGGTATTACATGTAATATAACAGATGGATAGAGATATTTTTGATTTTGATTTTTGTTTTTATATTTTCTAGTTTGGATAAAGATATATTTTTGTAAGTCATAATTTGAGAAGTGTTGCTAATTTTATTTTGAATTGTCTACAATAATATAATTTATATTAATTTCATATTTATAGTATGATTATATAATCTATCTATCAATTATATATATAGTTTTAACTATTTTAATATATGAATATTATAGTTTAAGACCCATTATATATAGATTTGAATGTAATTTCACATTTATAAAAATAAATATGCTAACCCGTTAATTTATTAGTTATTTTAATGTCATAGAATCAAAACAGATTAATTAAATATCTTAAACCATATTATTGTCATTTAAATATTTTAATAATAGAAACTATAAAACCTTGTAATTATATATATTAAAAATTAACCTGTCTCACTATATCATTGAATAAACTAATATATATATATATAGACTTAGTTTTAATATTTTCATTTTATCAAGTTAAAATATATCAATCTAACTTAATAATTTTATTTTCCAAGTTAAAAGTTTTTATTTTATAAATTATATTATATTAATATTATATTTTAATTATTTATGTATGTTTTTATTTTTTAATAATTGAAGTATGTTCAAAAACATATTTATTTATTTTTATTTTGTGATTTATAAAAATAAATGATGTGTTATATTATTTTCTTATATTTATTATTTGATTAAATAATTAATATGTATGATTTTATTTTATTTTCCTTTTTAATAAGTAAGGAAAGTGGGACCCATTATTTTATATTGTTTGGATACTTATTCAATAGATAATGTTAATTTCTCTAATATTAGGTAAGACTAAAAATGTTATTAGCTAATGAATAGGTTCAAACAACTTTTTTAGGTAAATGTATCCTCCCTTAATAGTATAGAAGAGCATATAAAATATACGATGTGAAAAGTACAATTCTGTTATCTTGTAATTATTAGAAGGAGATTGACATAAATGTGATTTGGTTATCTTTTTTTGCTGTTGAATGTCTTACGTTTACAACAAACATAACATTGGGTAATAACGAAGATTTCTGTTTTTGAGCTTCTTGTTAAATGAATAATGGCTTGAGAAGTTGAGGTACCCTCCTTCTCAAGCACGTGTGTTGTGTTTCCGTGCTTTATATGAATTTGGGTTTTATAATATATGCAACACTATTATTATGTTGCTAAAGAAAAAAACGAAGATTTATTGGCTTAAATAAATAGAAATTTACTAACAAATAAAAAGATACTCAACGTATCGTCTAGATTTGTTATCCCCTCACTGAATATATATTTTCGGTTTTATTGATATAAAGACTGAATTTGGAATTATCGTGAAAAATAAGAACGTTTATAACATTTTATTTTGGTAACGTTTTGTCGGTTTATTACGTGATTTTGAGACGTGAGAGTGAGTCATCGTGACAGTCCACGTGGACAGCTAGCAAACGGCCCACAAACCACGGACGACGTTAAATCCGTCGGCAAAGCACGTGATTTCTTTTACATCTGTCACTTTTCCACCTTCTCAAATTAAACATATCAACCCTACATTTGTATTTTATTCCCCTTTGTGACCCCAGACTTTTGATTTTCAATCATACCTTCCTCTGTTTATAAAATAAATAAATAAATCCACGATTCGGGAACGCGCAAAGAAAAAAAAGCTGAGTCTTCTTCTTCCGTTGCCATGGGCGCTTAGCTTATACTTGAGAACAAACTGTCTCCAAGAAACGGATTTCGATTCTTAATCGTGATTTTTGGTTTAATGGAGATCGCTACTGTCGTAAAGGCCAATGGCGGTTGTGATGCGGATCGACGACGGCTTCGCCGATTGAGATGCTCCGTCAAGGATTACGATTGGGGCAAAATCGGGTCGGATTCACTTGTTTACAGGGTTTATGCGGCGAATTCCGATTACCAGATCGATTCGACCCGACCGTACGCTGAGCTTTGGATGGGTACTCACGAGTCCGGTCCGAGTTACTTGGAGGATGCTGATGGCTCCAATGGCGTAACCCTTAGGTCGTGGATCGCCGAAAACCCTAAATCTCTCGGCGACAGGGTTTTGGAGAAATGGGGTTGCGATCTCCCGTTTCTGTTCAAGGTACATTTTAAAATTTTCCGCAATATCTCTGCTTTTTACGATTTTCAGCATTGATTTTGCTTCTTCGTGTGATAGATACTGTAATGAGTTGCAGAAATGTGATTTTGAAACATTGTAAAATCTGATAGGTGTTGTCGGTTGCAAGGCCCTTGTCGATTCAAGCACATCCAGATAAGAATTTGGCAAAGAAAATGCATAAAGCTCATCCCAATCTCTATAAAGACGACAATCACAAACCAGAAATGGCCTTGGCCTATACCCAATTCGAGGCTCTTTGTGGGTTTATACCTCTTCAGGTATCATTGTTATGCTATCAGTTCTCACTCTCTTTTATCGCTCACAAAAGTTTTTGTTTTTTTTCATATAAGAGAAGAATCTTTGCAATGGCCCACTTACGACAAGTATAACACATGTTGTTTGGTCTGTCCATCTAATTTTCATTATAAGAGTCGTTTACACTGAGATATGGTTAAAGACTACTGCTCCAAGTAGGAGCCTCTATGGTTTGAGATTAGATTTGACGAAGTGATCACTTTCGGTATGATTTGAATAATAATTTCCTCCTTTTGTATATCTCAGAACGTGAACACGTTACCAAAATTTTGGGGACAAATTGATTGTGGAGAGTATCTCTATGTATCTAAGTTATTTAGTTTCCAAAATTCTAGGACTGGTAACTTATTTTTTCAGAACTGAAGAATTTAAGTTTCTTCTTGTGCTAATATTGCAGGAGCTTAAGAGTGTCATTCGTGCTATTCCGGAGATTGAAGAACTTGTTGGGAGTGAAGAAGCAAACCAAGTCTTCTGCATCAGTGAACATGATGAGGAAAAAGTGAAATCTGCTGTCCGAACAATCTTCACCCTGCTAATGTCTGCAGGTCCCGACACAACAAAGCAAATCATATTCAAACTAAAGCGCCGTCTGCATATGGAGAGCCTGGTCAACCATCTAACTTCCCTGTTACCGTCTACGTTGTTCAAATTGTTTTTTCTTCTATTGTTTCCTCTTACAAATTGTCTTGTCAAGTGCCACTGGCTAAAGCCTTCCCTTGCGATTTATGCAGGAACGCCACCTGACAGACAAGGAACGGCTAGTTTTAAAGCTAGAGAAGCAATATCCAGATGATGTTGGGGTCATATCTGCATTCTTCTTCAACTATGTGAAGCTCAATCCTGGTGAAGCCTTGTACCTTGGTGCAAATGAGCCCCATGCATACCTATTCGGTGAGTGCATTGAGGTCATGGCGACTTCAGACAACGTTGTACGAGCTGGCCTCACTTCCAAGCCTCTGGATATTCAAACACTTTGTTCCATGCTCACATATAAACTGGTAAACCTTTTAACTTAAAAACAAGCTCAAGGTACACACCAGGCCCTAAAAATGTTTGCACCATAGTTACTGAGTTCTCATTTCTGAGTTTCAGGGCTTTCCTGAAATCCTAAAGGGATCAAGGATTCGACCATACATCACAAGATACCTCCCGCCTTTCGAGGAGTTTGAAGTGGATCTCTGTGATCTTCCCTGTGGAGCCTCGACGGTGTTTCCTTCTGTTCCAGGCCCTTCTCTTCTGCTTGTACTCCAAGGTGAAGGAAGAATGTCTACAGACGCTTCAGCAGATGAGATTTCGATGGGAGATGTTCTGTTTGTGCCTGCAGATACTGAGATCCATTTAAAGTCTTCATCGGACTTGAAGCTGTACAGAGCAGGAGTGAACAGTAGGTTTTTGTATTCTCTTTAGCTGAACTACACAAGCTGTTTTCCAGTTACGCTTTTCCTCAATTACTGTATGATTAAATCCTTACTGTGTTAATGCACTTTTGTGCCCAAAATTACAAATTCGATGTGAATTTTTTTGAGATAATGTGAATACTCAAAGAACAGAAACACTGTCATTTGGAAAGTTGAGGAACGCTGAAGTAAAATCATTTTTCCAAAGAGTTTTACTCCCAAACAGAATAAAAAAACTCTCTATCCGACAAAAAAAAAAAAAAGAATCAAACAAACATTATCTCTTCAAACTTCCGCGACTGGGTACTCGAAAACAACATCTCTCCCTGTAAGTTTCCTGTACACACCCATCATTGTCTCAAGCTTGTACTCAGTGTTGTTCCTCTCCTTAGCCTCCAAGAAGACCTGGCAAAAATTGAAACTGTTAAATAAGAGCTCAAAGCATTGAAAGACCAATGAATTTGTTTAGCTTATTTACCTTCATGATCTTGGTGCCATCAACACGGTATCTGGTTCGCTTTCCTACAATCTCAGCAGGGTAAGCGACATCCTCAAGCATGGCTTCATGGACGGAAGTGAGAGTTCTGTTGCGTGGTCTCTGAACAGCAGAGCCTTTCTTTGGGGGACGCATGATTCTTCTGGTGGCAACAAAGATAACATCTTTTCCACTGAACTTCTTCTCAAGCTCTCTGACAAGACGAGAATGAATCTTGCGGAAAGCTTTCCTCAATCTGAATGGAACATAAATCACAACAGCCTTGCGGCCGCCAGAAATGTCCATATGACTGCAAAGAAAGAAAAAAGAAAAAAGATTTCAGTGGAGAAACCGAAGTTAAAGATCCTTACAGCCACGAAGAAAAAAAGAGTACATACACTGCTTGGTTAATGTACAGATCTTTCAAGTCACTTTTCAACTCCTGGTTGGTGTTCTCCAAGTCAAAGAAAGCCTGCGAACAAAGACATTCTAATTAATGAGCAACCCGATTAAAAAAAAAAAACACATTGACAAGATTGAGTAAGTAAGACACCAATGAAATGAAGCACGAACCTGAGCAACTTGCTCTTCAATCTCGGTGGGTGCAACACCCTTATCCTTTTGGATCTTGTTCTGAGCAGAGTACATGTTGGCAGTCTCTAAAAGAATAACAATAAAAAAACAAAAAGTTAAGCCACTCAACGTTTTGATACCAAATGTAACTTTGATCCGAAAGGTAAGACGGGCAGCAAACTATAGAGCAATATGCAACTCAAACATTCGAAACTTGGAACATTATAGAGCACGTGAACACAAAATTTATTAATCCAAGTTATACAAATTTATCACACTGATGAGAGAAATCAGAGAAGCAAGCAGCTCATTGCCGCATGGGAAGTGCTTAACTCGCTAGTAAGAATGAGCTACATTTCTCAATACGTTACAAAAGCTAACATCACTCAGAAGATCACCCTAGTTGTAACCCTAAATAAAACCCATCGAGTAAACCTCTCGCTGAAGCTAATAATATCTTCCTCCAGATAGAGTGCGCGTAGATTAAGACAAACATCCCGCGAATTCGCAGAGTCGTGTATTAAAAGGAAACCTTTAAAGCGTACCAGTTGATAACGACGAAGAACCCTAGAAGGTGCTAAAGGTTTACGGCTTGCTTTCCGAGCTTCGTGTTCAAGAGGCGACACAAATCTGGAGAAGCAACGATTTATATACTAAGGGTTTCTTCTCAGATCCCTATTTTGAACGGTCTAGATCTGCCCGTGGCTGATGTTATTACCCTAATTGGGCCGTTTATGTGTTTTTGTAACCAATGGGCCAAATATTATATATATATACATATAGCTTTTCCGAGCCAGCCCAATATGGTATGGAATTGGTTTGTTTGTCAATTAGATTTTTTTTTTTTTTTTCTGTTAATTAGCAAATTAGTTTGTCACAATCATGAAACAATATTAAATCTTTTGGATTTTGATGGACAGACGATAAGTGTTAGATTGCTTTCAGTTTGACGATTATTAATTTCTTTGACGGAACCGTGTGCATTTAAAACGTGAAAAGCATTACGAACTATATATAAAAATAACCCACACAAAATTTATAATATTTTCAAAATAGAGGTCAGCGATGATATATATATACTAAATTTCTGTGGTTTGGATATGGATTCACAATGAAATTACCACCAAAACTAGCAAATATTTACATATATCGATACCTGAAAGTCTAAAATATGGATTGCATCATATAAGTTTTATGCTCGTAGCCTAACATTCTGCTTTAGATGAGGTTAGCGACTGGGATGTACGGTGTACCGTATGCACGAACAGTTTATTACGCTCTGACCATTCAAACCCAACGAATTAAAAAAAAATATGATATGTTTGATGGTTTCTTTACGCAATTAACGACTTTGCGAGTACCTATTAGTTTGTCCAAAAATACTGTATATAAGTAACGAATTAACAACGGCGACGAGATTAAGCAAAATTTTATAAAATCTCAAAATGACATCGTTTTAGATACAATACCTGCATAACTCTCATCATCTTATAAAGTGGTTTCACAGCCTCTCTGTCTCTCCTCTTACGCTCACCCTTATCGCCGCTGTTCCGTCACAAATTCTTAAGGTACACTTATCTCTCTCTCTCTCACTCTCTCACTCTTCTTTATCAAGTTCCGTTAATGGCGGAAATGACAGATCAGAGTTATAGTTTTCATTTTCCTTCTCTTTCCTTGTAAACGGTTAGTTGCAGGCAGATCTTAAATTCTTATCTCGTTCGTTTTCGTTGGTCTTATGAAAGCTTTCCGTTTTTAGTCCAGTCAATACGTCTCTGCTCTTTTATTTTTCTATGAAATTGGTTTCTTCTGGTCAACGTATTCGTTGGCTTATTCTGTTTCTAAACATCTTCTATATACCCAATTTCGAAATGAACCATTGTTTATTCCTCCAAAACGAGTTTTCGTCGCTTCCCTCAAATTCGACCTGGGTGAAATCTAAGACGAATTTAGGGAGAATTGTCTCGATCTTACCAAAGTAAAATTCCGATCTTTTTTTTTAATCCGTTTGATGCAATTAACTTTGTTCCAAGTTCTTTCTTTTTTTTTCTCTAAAAAGCAATTAATTTGGTTTCACTTGATGTAACAGATTAGGCGTTCTTCTGCGGATAAAAGTGGTTCGAAGATGAATCATTGCAACCTTCAGCAGAACGCCTTCATGTCCCGTGACGAGTCCAGAGGATTTGTTCCTGTCTCTTGTGATCCTATCGACTCTGTTGTTTGTCCCAAGCCTCGTCGCCTTGGCATTCTCCCCAATAACGTTATTCGTCCGTTTAGATTTCATTCTAGGTATCATAAAGTCTCTTCCTTTCTCTATCCTTTTCCCCCCCCCCATTATGATCGTATTGATTCTTTATTTATAAACGGAATGCTGATTTTACTTTGTTTCGTGTTTTCGCAGTCAATCAGGAGCAGCTGATGTATGTGATTCTAAAGCCGGGGCAGATCTTTTGGACATCATCCGTAGAAAGGTTTGTCTTTTTCTCTTTAAAGTTGTGTATTGGATGCTAAGCTGTGTAGTTGCTCTAAGAGGTTAATCCATACAATGTCGTCATCAGATTTCACCTGTCATAATGGTTTCACAGAGCTCCTCCTTGTTTTGATTTTCACATTCGAGTCAATTCGTAGCTATGTAGTTGCGTCTATCCTTAAAGGATACAGTAATGGATGTATCCATATTATTGTGGCTTGTGATCTAAAACTAAGATTCTGTTCTCTCTGTAGGAAGATACATTATATGCCGTGGCTTCATCACCTCCATTTTTCCTCGGGTCTCCCCCGAGCAGAGCATCAAACCCGTTAGCTCAAGATGCGCGGTTTGGAGATGAGAAACTCAACCCTATCTCACCCTCGCTCTCACCATTCCTCCCATCTCCATCTCCATCTCCATCTCGTGTCAAAGGAGGAGGTTGTGGCCGAGTGAAGTTTGGGCTTAAACCGGCAGCTGTTAGAGTAGAAGGATTCGATTGCTTGAACAGGGACCGCCAAAACTCGAGCATACCTGCCATGGCTTAGAGGAAGAAGAAAGGAGAAGGAACAGAGATTCGCAAAGTGTACATAAAATCCAGAATCAAGACTCCATTCTTTTTTTTAAGCAGATATTTATATTTTTGAAGATGAAGAGGGAAAGGGAGGTTAAAGATCAGTCGATATCACCAGTTAAGGCTTTTACAGCAGTTTTTCTTTAACTCTGAGATCAATATTGTGTATATATATACCGTATTTAAGATGAGTTATCTTCTTAAACCAATTTGGAGTGTTTGTTCTTTCCTTTTCTTTTTTCTTGTCTGTGTACAAATTTAAGTTCTCTTTTGTATAGCAACGTTTCTTCTTTTTTCGAGATTCTATTGATAAGTTCGATAAATACGAGTGCTCTGTATTATTCAAACAAGTTTCTGCTTCTGTCTGTCTCTCCCTCTCTCTCTAGCCTTTAGAGATTCTATTTCACTTTCTCGTACGGATAGACAAAAGTGAAACGGAGCGGGATGGTACAGAGTTGTCCGTCTCCAACTCACGAAGAAGATCCGTAACGTAACCTTACGAGTTACGGTCTATTCAACGATGAAGATTCCTTCAATGTTTTGTGCCGTGAACAAAACTTGTTAGCTCGTGAACGAATTGAAGAAATGGAATCTGGGTTTGACTAATTAATTAGTTTTGTTTTAAAACTCTATTATCGAAAGATAATTACGTATGGTTGCGGCGGATAATATATAGAACACATGATGATGTATGTATGAAACAGATGCAGCAGTCTAAATGTTATATCATGTGGTTATCTAATAAGATTTCCATGATTACAAAATGTAATCTATTTTCTTATGCAATTTCAGACGAAGAAAGGATTAGTTGCATTTATAAACGTAATTGATATCTGTTAAATAACTTTCAGAAATCACATCACAGAATCCATATCTCAACTATCTCAAATGTGCAAGGTTTCGAACTATTGAAATGTTTCTCGTATATTTTAACTAAAAATGATCACATTAAAGCTGATTTTTGGGTTGTCTGAATTAAACAAAAGTTAATTAGAGAGACATAAGAAGAAAAAGAGGAAAAAAATAAATAGATTACGTTTTGAACAAAACCGTCGGCGATACAAAGATCCGCCCACAGTCGCAAGAAGAAAATATCAAAACCAGGAAACCGAAAACCAGAAACCAGACACTAGTTTTCGGACAATAACAAAGCAGTTTTTATATACGGATTCTTTTCCCGAAAACCAGGAGCTAAGTGTGGGCCCTAACTTCCTCAAATGACTCAAATCCCATCTGGCTCAAATGTGGCGATTCGACCAAATTTCTTGACGCGCGAGCGTTAAACCCACATGCCTGACCTCTGCCTTTTATCACACTTTCTGATAAAAGGAGCACATGTATTTTTAGGGGTGTATTCAATCTTGTATTTGAAAAGATTTGAGATGATTTGAGTTTTGAGATGATTTTGGGTGAATTAAGGAAGTTGAAATGATTTTAATCAAAAAACTCTACAATCCCATCTAAAATCATGGAATTTGGATTTTAATATTTTTAACTAAGCAATTGCACCAAAACACTTTCAAATCCCAGCAAATCTCCTGAAATTCATCACTTAAAATATTTCCAATAACAGTGAATTTGAGGGTACATTTTAAAATCACAAGTTCAATAAATGGTTTTTAAAATTCATAGTTGAATAACAGTGAATTTATGATTTTAAAACAAATCACCTCAAATCCTTAGTTGAATACACTCCCTAGACATGTATTAATAAGCAAAACCATGCTCGAGGAATCATATGGAAATTAATTAATTATCTGTTATTATTATTACATCATGAATTGGTCAGATGCTCTATCTAGTAAAGTAATACATGATCTATACCCACCCATCGTATCCAACCACATTAAAAGCTAAATGATTTTGAACGAATCAGATGGTTGAACCCCAATTTTAAACAGTTTATTTATTCACCCGTCATTCGAAAGCATAATTTAATGTCGTAACACGTGTAGGACACGGCGCGTGGGAGGTCTGAGAGTGGGTATGAAACAAAACTTGTGGAAGAAACAGAAGAAGTAAAACCTTGAACCAGGAAAAAAAAAACCGCGGCGTTTCTGGGAAAAGAAAAAGAGAAGAAATATATAAAAAGACGAAGACAAAACAGCCCTTGTCTTTAGAAAAACAGCTCTTCTTATCTCCTTTTCTTGTCTTCTCTATTCTTCCCTTGGTTTTATATCTAAGCTCCCAAAAACCCAGGGGCTTTATTCTCAACGAACGCGATCCCTTAAAGCTATTATCTTTCTTATATAATTAGAGAATCTCCATCCCCACTTCCTACAAATTTCTCCCAGAAATCTTACAAAACCGATACGAATATTTTTCAAATCCGGATTTTTCTGTGTGCTCGATCAGTTGTTTACTGTGGGAGGATCGAAATCTAGCAGAAAAAAGAAGAAGATGAGGATGAGCTGTAATGGATGCAGAGTTCTTCGAAAAGGGTGTAGTGAGGATTGTAGTATACGACCGTGTTTGGCTTGGATCAAATCGCCTGAAGCGCAAGCAAACGCAACCGTGTTTCTCGCCAAGTTCTACGGCCGTGCTGGACTCATGAACCTCATCAACGCAGGCCCCGATCACCTTCGTCCTGGTTAGTGGTATTCCGTAAAAGTCACCGTATTTTGAATCCTTCAGTAGAGACGAGGCCTTTTGACGGCAATTGTGTGGAAACTCGAGAACCTAATGAAGTATATCGATCATTCGATAACGATGCCGTTTCCTATTATGTCACTTAACTACCACGGCCGTTTAACGGATTTTTTGGGTGAAATTTTGCAGGGATTTTCCGGTCGCTGATGCACGAAGCTTGTGGAAGGATTGTGAACCCGATCTATGGCTCGGTGGGTTTGTTATGGTCGGGAAATTGGCAGCTTTGCCAAGCCGCGGTGGAGGCGGTGATGAAAGGTGAACCGATCACAGAGATTGCGACAGATGCGGCGACCAACGGCCAGGGTCCGCCTCTGAAAATGTATGACATTCGACATAATTCCAAGGAGGAGAACTCCGCCGCTGCAGCTGCAGGAGCTAAAGGGTCAACCGATCTGAAACGGCCGAAAGCTCGCCGGGCTAAGCGGGTCGCAGCCGTGGCTAAACCGGCAGAGTCAGAGGGAAAATCCGCTGGTGGGGAGGCTAGTCACGAGTCGTCGTTGAGTCACCAGTCTGAAATCGTGGCTGCTCATGAAGGAGAGAGCAAAGAATCGGAGAGCAATATCTCGGAGGTCCTGGCATTCTCGCCGCCGCCGGCTGTTCAGGGTTCCGGTGAGATCAAGCTTGACCTAACATTAGGGCTGGAGCCGGTGTCACGTGCGTATCACATGGTACCCGTTAAGAAGAGAAAGATCGGCGTGTTTGCCACGTGTCGGGAGAAGAGCCCGTGTAAGACTGAGCTTATGCTCTAAGCTCTGTTCTAAAAGTTTTGCCCTCGTCGGCTCGTCTCTGATACCATTGTGCCTTGCCGCAACATTAAACCGAGCCGATAACTTAAATTTTTTTTTTTTTTCTCTCTATTTCCCCTTTAGTTTGCACTTCCCCTTGTGATCAGAATGTAGAGCATGTACAAACTTATTATTCACAGAGATAAATTCAAGATTGGCTGGCTATAAGTGTGTATTACATTTCTGCTTTTCATCTTCTTTTTCATAAGACAAAAAAACGGAGAAGGGCCACGATTAGTGGGTTCTCCTCGAACACATTTGAAAATATATGTGGGCTTATCTTCTAGACATTTAGAAGCATTTTGGGCTATCATTTGACGACCGTAATCAGGAACTTGTCAATATGACATGGCATATTTTAGTGACGGATGACGTGGCAGAGTAGAAAGTACAAGCCATGTGCTTCGGGCCACAATCCAGTGGAGATATCGAGGGAACGCAGAGGTAGGGGCCAGATTCTTGTATCTTCTTTCACCTACCTACTCACCTTCTCTCTCTCTTCCCAAGTTATTGCCGGCGGCGATCGATCCGAACAGAATTTCGCCGGAGAATCGGTCACTAGTACGGGAATTTTTCCGGAGAAGAGAAGATGAAGATATTTGTGAAAACTCTCAAGGGGACTCACTTCGAGATCGATGTTAAACCCGATGATTCGGTATGGGATAGCTTTCTTACTCGTTAATTTAGACCGTTGAGTTCCGTATCCGAGGCGGCTTTTTCGATCGCGTTTCGTCTTTGACTCTTGATTTGGTCGACTTTAGGCTTTTTTTTTTCTTTTTTCTTTTTTTCATTTCATTCTTCCGTGATCTGAGAATTAGTTCCTGCGAGTGAGTAATTAGAGGTTGCTAGAGAGAATTGATTCCATTCCTCAATCTTTATGTAGTGGTTTTGTTTCGCCATCTCTTCAGGTGTATGTAGCTTGATAATTCGCTCTTCTCATTGGCATTGAAGTGTATTTGTTACTTAATTCTGCTTCTCCTAATTGTTTTACGATTCTGAAACTTACAACATTCATATTTCATAAGATTTCGTTACTTTCTGAGCTGACTATTGCATGTTTGCTTCCACCCTGTTTTACTTTGTAACCTTTGATTATCTCACTTTGCGGTTCTCGTTGTTGTCCATGTTTTTGACTATTTTCTGGAACTTATATGCTGGTATAACATTTACATTCAGGTTGCTGATGTGAAGAAGAACATAGAGACTGTGCAGGGAGCAGACGTTTATCCTGCTGCAAAACTGATGCTTATTCACCAAGGGAAAGTGCTTAAAGATGAGACCACAATTGAGGAGAACAAAGTTGCTGAGAACAGTTTTATTGTCATT
Source organism: Isatis tinctoria (assembly GCA_010577795.1). NCBI lineage: Eukaryota > Viridiplantae > Streptophyta > Magnoliopsida > Brassicales > Brassicaceae > Isatis > Isatis tinctoria. The sequence goes on from CM021246.1 coordinate 33,936,374, forward strand.
ATGATGACCAAGGTGAGCTTGTATCTTAGGAAACAAAAGTATTTGTCTTGTTTTCTTTTCGCTATTTGATTACCTGACTTTGTCTTATGCTCTTCGGGGTCCGAAACATGTAGAGTAAACCTGCCTCAACTGGAGCGTCTAGTGCATCTGCTTCCCCTACAGCGCAGGTCAGTTGGTTCTGATGTCCTAGCATCATCATAAACAATGAGATGCTGCAACTTGTTTGTTGAATGATCTAACTTTAGCATTGCTTTAGGCTAAGTCGATGCCTACCTCTTCGACGCAGCCTTCAACTTCCCCTCAGCCTCCAGCTTCTGTAGCAATGTGAGTTTTAAGTGACAAGTATTTTCTGTTCGGAAGTTTCCTGAAAGTTATCTGAAAAGAACCTATATCTGTTCTATGTTAATACTAATCTCGATTTTCTCCCCTCAATCTTCCTAAATATTTACAGACTAGCTGCACCTGCACCTGCACCTGCACCTGCACCGACCCCTGCACCTGCACCGACCCCTGCACCAACACCTGCATCTGCCACTGAAACTGTGGCTGAACCTGTACCTGAAGTCGTGCCTGCTACTGTGCCAGCAAGCACTCCCGCACCCGAATCAACTCCTGCTGGGTTAGCATATTTGCTATCTAAATGTAGTCCTGCTTGGTTTCGATATTGGCCTACTCTTATTGTGTTTCATCTTCTTGTTGGTTAACATAGATCTCAGGGTGATGTTTATGGACAAGCGGCATCAAATCTGGCTGCTGGAAGTAATTTAGAGATTACCATTCAGCATATTCTTGACATGGGTGGAGGAACCTGGGATCGTGACACTGTTATCCGTGCACTCCGTGCTGCATTTAACAACCCTGAAAGAGCTGTGGAATATCTTTACTCTGTGAGTTAGCTTTTTTTTCTCTCTCTGAATTTGCTCCAGATGCTCTCTTGATCACTAGGCCTATAATCTTCTTCCTTGCCACTGTTATAGGCTACTGTTTTCGTTGAACTAAAGCGATAGAATTTATATATTTACACACTTGTGTTTATGCTCTAGGGGATCCCTGAGCAAGCTGAAGTTCCACCAGTTGCTCGTGCTCCAGCTAGTGGTGGACAGCCAGCAAATCCTCCAGCACAGACTCAGCAACCTGCAGCGGCACCTGCAACTGGTCCGAATGCAAATCCGTTAGATCTCTTCCCACAGGTAATACACCTAGACTTGGGAAGCATACTTGGTTCATTTAAATTTTTTGATCATAATGGGGTCTGTAACGAAAATTTACGTTATTTTTGACAGGGGTTGCCAAATGTTGGAGCAAATCCTGGTGCCGGAACACTTGACTTCTTGCGCAACAGCCAACAGGTATGAGCTGTTTCTTACCCTTGCTTACGTAAAGAGTATATCAGATATCAATATGTGACGTGTTAATTGTTATTTATTCTGATGTATATTAGTTCCAAGCTCTGCGAGCAATGGTGCAAGCAAACCCTCAAGTCCTGCAGGTATGTTAATCCACGTCGAAGAAGAACTGAGATAATGGTCTGGCTTTTACTGGTTACAGTTATTTGATAGCTATTAAACTGAATAATTTCGTCCATGTGTTTTCTGCAGCCTATGCTTCAGGAACTGGGAAAGCAAAACCCAAACTTGATGCGATTGATTCAAGAACATCAAGCTGACTTCTTACGTTTAATCAATGAACCCGTTGAAGGAGGGGCAGAAAGGTATGTATAATCCCTGCGCTCCTACGATTACATATAAAAACCGAAACTTTGGGAGGCTTTCGATTACTTAAGCGATGATTCTTTCCTTGCATAATTTGTGCATTGTATAATTTAGCGGCAACCTCTTCGGCCAATTGGAGGCGGGTATGCCACAGCCACAGGCGATCCAAGTAACACCTGAGGAACGCGACGCAATCGAACGCGTATGTTCCTTTTCTCTCTCTCTCTCTCTCTCTCTCTTCACTTTGAACTAATTTCTGTATCTCTCAATGATTGATCAACCCGTGTTCACCTTGATAAAAAAAAAAAAATGCAGCTGGAAGCGATGGGATTTGACAGAGCATTGGTGTTGGAAGTTTTCTTTGCGTGCAACAAGAACGAAGAGTTGGCTGCAAACTATCTTCTAGATCACATGCATGAGTTCGAGGAATAGCTACTTCGGTGAAGTTACCTTCTTCTTCGCTCTATCTCTTCTCATTGGTCCATATGTTTACTTATATATTGTGGGATGCCAAGTTCGAACCAGAGATGTGATGAGCTCGTTACTCGTCTGTGGTCATGGATTCTCTCAGTTCTCGGTTTAAAGTGGAATTTCTCATCTGCTCTTTCTATGTATTTTCTTGGATCGTTTCTAGTCGTTACGAAATCTCATGTTCCTGTTATTTTTGTCGAATTGGGGACAACATCATTTATGTATGTATTATCTTAATATTAAAAGTAAAAACAAAACATTTAAAACCAAAATTTATTTAACTATAATGATCTCCTAAAACTTCCTTTGTGTGCTCCAATTCCCTTTGCCTTTTCTAATGTAAGTTTTACTTTGCAATGTCGTGAAATGTATCATTTGTGTATTTTATTTCTCTCTTCGGTTAGTGTTTTTGCCTTCTGGGTAATATTTCATCGCAAGTCTCCAGCTAGTTAGGGGTTTTCCGCTGTTGTCAAGACGGCGTCGTTTGTCGGACTCATGGTCATCGATGCGTAGGACTCTTCATTTCGCAACATCACTGAAATTTTAAAGAAGAAATAAAAGAGAAAACTCACAGAAGCTCCCAGAAGAAAAGCCCTAAAAAGTCTAGAATCACTCTCTCGTTCCAGTTTCTTCTCTAAATCTCTTTCGTCGACTTTGATCTCTCATCATCGAAAATGTCTGTTCGTGTGCTGAATCCTAACGCCGAGGTGCTCAACAAATCGGCGGCGCTTCATATGACCATCAACGCCGCTAAGGGTTTACAGGATGTACTCAAGTCGAATCTCGGTCCTAAGGGAACCATCAAGATGTAAGTCCGATTTTGTCGTCTTGGATCTATGTATTAATTCGCTGTGCCTTCACTTGTCCCCCTACTCACTGATTTTCATGTGACGGAATCGATCATTCGGTGTAGGCTTGTTGGTGGTTCCGGGGATATCAAGCTTACCAAGGATGGGAACACGCTTTTGAAGGAAATGGTGAGCCCAGCAAAAAAAAAAAAAAAAAAAAAAAGCTAGATCTTGTTAATTGATTAGAACCTAGCTTCGTGTCTCTTCCTACTTGATTATGCTTACAGTTTTCACTTGCTTATCTTTGCAGCAAATCCAAAATCCCACAGCCATCATGATTGCGAGGACTGCTGTTGCACAGGATGACATAAGTGGTGATGGTACTACTTCCACTGTCATCTTCATTGGTGAGCTCATGAAACAGTCGGAGCGTTGCATCGATGAAGGTTAGCTGAATTAGAAACTTTGATTTTTTGATGGGTTGGGTAGTTTTATGCTTCTCTATATCTGTTTTAAGATTTAACGTGGATTGGATGCCTTTCATTTTCGTTTCATCTTAAGTACCTTGTCATGCTTTCAGTGAGATATGGTCCTAATGAGAAGGTTTAAACGTGTCTCAGGAATGCATCCCCGTGTCTTAGTTGATGGTTTCGAGATTGCAAAAAGAGCCACTCTCCAATTCCTCGACACTTTTAAGACACCTGTGGTTATGGGTGATGAGCCTGATAAAGAGATCCTGAAAATGGTTGCCAGGACGACTCTAAGAACAAAGGTATTCTTCATTTGATGATATCTATATCTTTTCGTTAGCACAGACTTTACTCTTCACTTCTAACTTGCTTCTTTTTTTGCTATCTTAGTTGTATGAAGGCTTAGCTGATCAACTGACTGATATTGTTGTTAACTCGGTAAGTTTACGAATATCTCTCGTTGAATATCATCGGGCTTTTTACATATTTATATCAACATATCATAACTAATCTATGGATAAGTTTTAGTTTTCAAGCTTGTTTGTCTTATAATTAGCTTCTTCCTGCACATTACAGGTTCTCTGCATTCGGAAGCCTGAGGAACCTATTGATCTGTTTATGGTTGAGATAATGCACATGCGCCATAAGTTTGATGTTGACACACGATTGGTATGACCGATGTGTTGGAATTTAAGGGTTCTCACTCTAGTAGATTGACTTGCGTATTGAATTAAATTCTTTTGCTGGTCGTGAATCATTAATGTCAATCTTTATGCACCCGCTGCTAATAATAACATGGATTATCTCTTTTGTATTAGGTCGAGGGGCTTGTTCTTGATCACGGTTCAAGACACCCTGACATGAAGCGACGTGCGGAGAATTGTCACATCCTTACTTGCAATGTGTCACTGGAGTATGAGAAAAGGTGTGTAATATAAACCTGTCGTTGGTTGGTTTAAGAGATGTGAAAGACTAGAAGTTAAATGAACTAACCTGTGTATCACTGATTTTGTAGCCTAACTTTGTATATATCAGTGAAATTAATGCAGGGTTTTTCTACTCGAATGCGGAACAGAGGGAAGCCATGGTTACTGCTGAGCGACGTTCCGTCGATGAAAGAGTCAAGAAAATTATTGATCTGAAGAAAAAGGTGGGTTTGAGACTACTACATCCAAGCCATGGGCTCTATTTTCTCAGATATTTACATGGTCTATTTCTGATGTAGGTTTGTGCTGGTAATGATAACAGTTTTGTTATCATAAACCAAAAGGGTATCGATCCCCCATCATTGGATCTTCTCGCCAGGGAAGGGGTAAGCTATGACTAATTTTGTTTTTTTTAGGCATCCATAATTGTGTTCTTCTTATCCCGTTTGCCAGAAAAGTATGAAAAACTCTAGAAAAAGATTGTAAAGTCAAGTATAATGTAACGTAAACGCAAAATGAATTGAAACAAATAGAGAAAAGGTTCTCCACTAAGAGAGCTCACCTAAAAGCTTCTGGATGCCTGGATCTTTCTCTTCTCATCTCGTGTCTACAAGTTATAACAATCCATTTATATATCTTTTTCTCTACGTTTATTTGTTTCTCCAGATAGTCGCCCTTAGAAGAGCGAAGAGGAGGAACATGGAACGTTTGGTTTTGGCATGTGGGGGAGAAGCTGTGAACTCCGTTGATGATCTGACCCCGGACTCTCTTGGCTGGGCTGGACTTGTATATGAGCACGTTCTTGGGGAAGAGAAGTACACATTTGTGGAGCAAGTGAAGAATCCTCATTCATGTACTATCCTCATAAAAGGTACAAAGGCCCAAACTTCTATCTCTTGGTGGCTAAGTTTTGAAAGTTGTTTTTCTATTTACACGCCTGGTCATTGATCATCCATGAATTACATGGTTTCCGTAGGGCCTAACGACCACACCATTGCTCAAATTAAGGACGCTGTCCGTGATGGTCTAAGATCAGTTAAGAATACCTTGGAAGATGAGTGCGTTGTATTAGTAAGTACCTTCTTCCTCACAAAGATCAAAGACGCTTCCTTTTCAGTGTGATTGTTGGTTTTGTGTGCTTATGGTGTGTCACGTTTACCTCTTTTGGCAGGGAGCTGGAGCTTTTGAAGTTGCAGCGAGACAACACTTAATCAATGAAGTCAAGAAAACCGTTCAAGGGGTGAGTATAAAGTAATATTTCTCTGCTCCAATACCAATTCGTGGTTTTTCCGGTTGCTAATATCAGTTGTTGTTGATTGCAGCGAGCTCAACTCGGTGTTGAAGCTTTTGCTAACGCCCTTCTCGTGGTTCCCAAGACTCTCGCTGAAAATGCTGGGCTTGATACACAAGACGTTATCATTTCTTTAACGGTATTATACTCTTATTTCCCTCTTCCGGTACTGATAAGAAGGCTCCAAAGAACAAGTATAACGTTTATTGGGGTTTATCTTCTGAATATCTATGATTATACAGAGTGAGCATGACAAAGGAAACGTAGTGGGACTAAACCTGGTGGATGGAGAACCCATCGACCCTCTGCTTGCCGGTATTTTCGACAATTACTCGGTGAAACGCCAACTTATCAACTCAGGGTATGTACAAGACCAAGACGGCAACTTGTAAAAACACAAACGCTAAAACTTGGCGTTTGAAATAATCAGAAGCCTAATTCAGTTGTTTGGTAATGTGTTGCAGGCCGGTGATTGCTTCGCAGCTGCTATTAGTGGATGAAGTGATTCGTGCTGGAAGAAATATGAGGAAGCCTACTTAAAAACTAGTATATGTATTTTCATTCTCACCTTCTGCTTTTGCTTCCTTTTATCTTTTTTTTCGAGTTTTGCGTATTATACCATATGAAAAATTTATGTTTTTGAGCAATCTTTTTTCTTTTCCCTTGTATCTTCTGTTTGTCATAGGTAACTCGAATCTATCAGTTTTTTATTTTTGTATGAGAAAACAATTGAAGAATTTTTGTTTATTGTTGTCTCGTGTGAAAAAAAAAAAAGTAGAAAAGGAGTGATCTCTACTCTAGTGAATTTGTTTATTTTTGGTGGTTTTACTCCTAATTGTCTTGCTTTTTTCTCCCATTTTTTCAACCATTCCCTGTTTGAAAAGGTCATTCGTCTTTGAATATTTGATACGAAACTATGATTTACAAGTAAAGATTGGAAGCTTTCATGGAAATTGGAAGCAGAATTATTTCGAAAATAATAAAGTCAATTTACCGACGATGCACGGGTATACTTTAATGATTCTAACATAGAAAGCGGAAACGAGGGGCCCATATAAATTAAAGTATTCATTTTTTCTCGCGAAATTAAGGTCTTTGACGGGTCAACACCGTTGGACACTTGTCGCACTCTTATTGGGCCTTTTTCTCTTTACTTTCTCCGAAAAATCAAAGCCCATCTCTACCCTTTTTTTGCCCCTTATTTCTCCTCAGTGCCCTCATTTTGCGTCTCAAGCTTCGAATCCGACAATCCCTAATTCCAAAATCCTCTCGGTAAGCTCCTCCGGATCTGACCTCGCTTTGCTCGTAGTTGGACGAATAATTTCTCTTTTGCTCGTTCATGTTGTCATTTCGTTTTGTGGACTTGGAACTTCGTTTACTCTGTTTGGTTCTCCTGTCTGTGCTTGTTGTTATTTCGAGATCTGGCATAGTCACTGGATGAATCATTTCGATCGATGTTGGTGTTTCTTTCCACTGTGTTTATTAGTCGGTGTCTTTTGACCTCTAGTGTTCGTTTTTTTCTTCGATTTGTTGGTATTGAGGGATTGATCTGTGCGAGATGCGAAACACTCTTTGTTTCCTTGATTTTGGCATCCATGTTGATTTTAGCTACTTACAGCAGTGATGCTCATCTAGTTTGAAACGGATTTTTGAAAACAGGATCTACAGTAAGAAACGATGTCGTCCACTCGGGAAGAGAATGTGTACTTAGCCAAGCTAGCCGAGCAAGCTGAACGTTACGAGGAGATGGTTGAGTTCATGGAGAAAGTCGCAAAGACTGTTGACACCGAGGAGCTTACTGTGGAAGAGAGAAACCTCTTGTCTGTTGCTTACAAGAACGTGATTGGTGCTAGGAGAGCCTCCTGGAGGATCATTTCTTCCATTGAGCAGAAGGAAGAAAGCAGAGGGAACGAAGATCACGTCTCCATAATCAAGGACTACAGAGGAAAGATCGAAACTGAGCTCAGCAAAATCTGTGATGGGATACTGAACCTTCTGGATTCTCACCTTATCCCCACTGCTTCTTTGGCTGAGTCTAAAGTCTTTTACCTCAAGATGAAAGGAGATTACCACAGGTACCTTGCTGAGTTTAAGACTGGAGCTGAGAGGAAGGACGCCGCAGAGAACACTCTCGTCGCTTACAAGTCGGCTCAGGTAAAATCAAATGTTTGAAAATCTTGTTTTGCTGCTTGAGACTTAGTTAAAAGAGTTGTCTTGATGAACGCTTATGGCGTTTTTTTCTTCTCATGTAGGATATTGCACTTGCTGATTTACCTCCCACTCATCCCATTAGATTGGGACTTGCTCTTAACTTCTCTGTCTTCTACTATGAGATTCTCAACTCACCTGATCGCGCTTGCAATCTCGCCAAACAGGTTCGTGTTTTGCCTTGTGGGATGTCATTATGCTGTAAGTTACCAATTCGTGAATGATATTCACTCAATTTTTTTTCACAGGCTTTTGATGAAGCAATCTCTGAGCTGGACACATTAGGAGAAGAATCATACAAAGACAGTACTCTGATAATGCAACTTCTCCGTGACAATCTGACCCTCTGGACTTCTGATATCAATGTACAATTTTGTCTCCCTCACTAACTCTTTCCTTATAAGTCCTATCTAAAGCATCTTAACATGTGTTTAGAAAGTTCGTATACTGAGTAAAATTCTCGATTAAATGCTGATGTGTTGCTCATTTCCAGGATGAGGCGGGTGGTGATGAGATCAAGGAGGCGTCAAAAAACGAGCCTGAAGAAGGGAAACAAGCTTAGACGTTGAAGTGACCAGAGAGAGAGAGAGCGAGGGAGACATTTCTAAGTATGTATGGTATGGATTTGGCTCTAGTTTCTTAAAACATATGATATGGGGTTTGTAGAAGCAGAGAGAAGATCATGATTTGATTTTCTCCTTTGTAAACTCAAAACTCTGTTCTTTTTTTTTTTTATGGGTTTTTCAACCTGTCGACTCTTTCTTTGGTTTTTACTTTGTTGCTTGTTAGCATTATTTAGGAAAGAAGAAGACAACTTGAAATTATTGGTGCTTTGGAGTTTGGAGTCAGCTGGTTATTTTGTTTGTCTTCGTTATTCGACTCGTTTAAGATTAAGAGTCTTATTGGGGTATTAGCTTCGTTTAACGCATCAGATTTTTAACCCATCTTTAAAGAATCTCGGGAACAAAATCAAACGCCCAACTCCGGCAAGAAAGAAGAAAAACTACTGTAATAAAAAATTCACTCAGAGACAACCCAAGAAAAAGATTACAATAATTGCTTATGTGCATGGATATACATTTTTTTGTGCGCTTAGATTTTTGTTCTCTATAACATACTGTATTTGCCTTTTGTGACTCATGGTCATGGGTCTCTTTCCGAACATTTAATTTATTTGTTTTTTTTCCTTTTTCTGTTGTTCCTCTTTTAATCATGTTTCCCATATGTGAATTTATTTATTTTGTATTGGATTTTTATTTCAACTAAACATTAATAGAAATTGAGTTAGTAAACTCGTCAATTATCTTAATCCACTGTAAATTTTAATATAACTCCCGAAAACACTTTTGAATAATCAATTTTTTTGGGAGCATAGCTATAGGAATACGAATATAACAGAACCAAAGTGGTGGTGGCAATGTGCGATAAGACGTTGGTGGATACAATAAAAAGGTCAAAAGCTTGGCCAGCTTTTAGAGCTCAGGGTGAGGAGATCCGTAAGAAGTTTAGTGCGTTCGTTTGACTGGAAGTTTGTAGAGGAAAAAAGGAACTTAAACTCGGGTGCAGATCAGATTGCTTCAAGTGTTGCATTTAATCATCTTCGCCAATCTTATGTCGCAACTGGTGCTCCAGATTGGTTGGATGATTTGTTTGCAGGCGAAGCAGCTGCTTGGATTGCTATCTAATTGCCTGCAATCGATTATGCCATTGCCTTTAGTAGCGTGTTCGTTTTGGTCTGTGTGTTCGTTTTGGTCTGTGTGTTGGTGTTGGTTTCTTTTGAGTGCAGTGTGGTAGCCTTTATTTTCTGGGTCGTGTGTTTATGACTTTCAGTGGGCTGTGTTGAGCCTTGTTGTTTGTATCAGAACTTTAATCTATTATTAATCCAACCAGTTGAAAAAAAAAAGCTATAGGAATACGAATATACGGAAATCAATGTCTTAGGCATCTTAAGTAATTATGAATACTATTTTTCTCAAAATGAGATTTTTTGGCAATAGGAGTATTAATTAAAATAAAATGAGTAAAAACACATAATTGTTCACATATATAAACACATGCCTATTATTACTACCCCTCTCGAATCCCCACTGCTTTGCTTTTCCGCTTGTCTCTGTGCATTCTTCCATTCATTCGCCTTCTCTCTCTCTCTCTCTCTCTCACATGGTTGCAGCTACTTCAATCATAGCCTGGTCAATTACTTTTCTTTTCACTTCAGTTCACTTCTTTCTCTTCCTAACAAAGTTCCGATTTTTTAGCAAACTTTGGCCTCTCTCTTACCATCTTTTTTATCCGCTTTTCTTCACAGGGGCTCTGGAGAAGATGGGCAACTAGGAATTGGTACCAACGAAGAAAAGGAATGGGCTTGTGTCGTTGGAGCTCTCGAGCCGTACTCTGTTCGCTCCGTTGTCTCCGGTAGCCGTAACTCCCTCGCCATTTGCGATGATGGCACGGTATTATCCGAATATCATACATTTTGGGGTTTATCTAAATGAGATTTTCTCGTGTTCTTATTGGTCTCTCTGCATTCGGGATATGATTTCTATCTATTTTAGGCAAGAAAAAGGGCCTTTTTAAAAAAGTTTGGTTTTAGAAGTTCTTGTAAGATTTGAAGGAACCAAGAACCATGGCTTGTCTCTTCAATCATAACGGATGTGTGTCTTCTCCTCTACTGGGAGAAGTCTCTAAGCTGTGATCGGTTTTCGTTATGTTATCATGGAATTGGTCTGCTTCTGGTCCTTACTTCAGTAGCTTGAGATTTTTAAAATATCTATTTCACTAAGTTATCTTTCGGGTTTATATTTTAAACTGAGCCAGATGTTTACATGGGGTTGGAATCAAAGAGGTACATTAGGACACCCACCAGAGACGAAGACAGAAAATGTCCCTAGTCAAGTTAAGGCTCTTGCCAATGTCAAGATCACTCAGGTTTGATCTTTCTTTCTTGTGGTTTTCGTTAGATTATCATATGGAACTACCGGTTTTACCATTGAATGTGTTGTTTGTTTTCTAATGGATTGTAGGCAGCAATTGGTGGTTGGCATTGTTTAGCTGTTGATGATCAAGGCCGCGCATATGCGTGGGGTACGCTTTAATGTTATTTGTTTTATTCTCTATCTGTTTTGTTTGGTGGGTCATATTATAAACTGATTGTGGAGATACACGCAGGTGGGAATGAATATGGACAGTGTGGTGAAGAGCCTTTAAAAGACGAGATGGGTAGACCCGTGCGAAGGGATATTGTGATCCCTAAGCGTTGTGCCCCGAAACTTACTGTCCGACAGGTTAACTAACACGTGTTCTAAATCTCTCTGCATCGCCCCAAAATCAAATCTTTGTCTCTTCCTCAATGTTTATCTGTGGACAATAATCCATCTGAGGGTTTTATCTTCTTAACAGGTAGCTGCAGGTGGTACTCACTCGGTGGTTCTGACACGCGATGGTCATGTGTGGACTTGGGGTCAACCGTGGCCTCCCGGTGACATGTATAGAAAACAATCGAACTCACAAAAACCAGTACTAAGCATGTTGTGCATTCTTGGGCTGTTACTAAAATCTTGGGTTTTGGTTTCCTCTATATTGCAGTAAACAGATATTTGTTCCTGTAAGAGTTCAAGGTCTTGAAAACATCCGTCTCATCGCTGTTGGAGCATTTCACAATCTGGCTCTTGAAGAAGATGGGAGACTATTAGCATGGGGTAATAACGAGTATGGACAACTCGGAACCGGTGACACCCAGCCAACCCCTTATCCTGTTCCAGTCCAAGCCCTCGATGATCTTACTTTGGTTCGTTTTTTATTCCTTTTTCTTGATTCCCTTACTACTAATAAAACCATTAAAAAGTGATTCTGTATCCAAATGGCACCACCACATAAAGCTTCAAAAAAACTTATCTCTCTCTCTCTGTCTCTCTTTAAACGCATTTGTAGGTTGATATTGCTGCGGGTGGATGGCATTCAACCGCTTTAACCGATAAAGGAGAGGTATTAGAACTTATCTACTCTCAAACGTACTCTCATAGTTTCTAGCTTTCCTTCTTATTCTCACCATGGGCTACATCCTCATTTTGGTCTTATAATTTTTAGGTGTATGGTTGGGGAAGAGGAGAACACGGAAGACTCGGGTTTGGTGACAATGACAAGAGCAGTAAAATGGTTCCACAGAAAGTTAATCTTCTAGCTGAAGAAGATATCATTCAGGTAGTAAAGCGTTAAACTTTAATGATCTTTAGATCTCTAAAAGAGGATATCATTCAGGTAAAGCGTTAAAATTTAGTGATCCATAACCTTTTACGAATAGGTTTCTTGCGGCGGAACACATTCAGTTGCTTTGACAAGAGATGGCAGAATCTTCTCGGTTAGTCCCTTGAAAACCAAGAAACCCGCTTTTTAGATTTACTCCCAAAACAAAAAGCTCACTCTTCTGATTATGAATCCTCTTTTTGATCAGTTTGGTAGAGGAGATCATGGAAGACTTGGTTATGGAAGGAAAGTAACAACGGGACAGCCATTGGAGTTGCCTATAAAGATTCCTCCACCTGAAGGAAGCTTTAATAACGCCGACGAAGAAGAAGAAGAAGGAAGATGGTTAGCTAAATCGATTGCTTGCGGTGGCCGCCACACTCTTGCCATCGTAGAATGGAAGTCCGATGATATTTGATCCATAATCTCTCCGGTCACAACACAGGACATTTTACGAAGAGAAGAAAGTAATATGATTCTTAGGAAGAAAGGCAAAAGGAGATGATGTATTTAAGAGAAAAAGAAAGGGAAGGGAGAAGGCATTTTTCTTATTTCATATTACGTACGTTATCCCTATATATATCTTTAGATTACAATAAAATTTTGATTTCCAAGAAAAAATTTCAAATATATAATTTTGATCAGGCGAGATTTGTTAGACTTTAAGTTTGTTGAACAATAATGTCTTTTGCGATCTTTTTATCAAAAACAAAAACGTGTAATGTGGCAAATCGCAAGCTTCTTCTTTATTGTAACTCGTAGAAGTTTGTTTACGCAGTTCCTTTCTGATTCCAAAACCATGGAGTTGACTCAAGTTAGCTCCAAGTCACTATGCTCATTATCATAGCAGCCAACGTCTTTGTTTTTGAAAGTATATATAGCCACTATTGTCGTTATTTTTTTCCTTAAACAAGTTAGTGAGTACAATATCCTCTTCGATATTGTAGACAGATTAGCAAAGGAGGCGCGCACCAAAACAAAGGCCTGGTAGTATTGGACCGGTTTTCACAATGATGGACTAATAAGTAATAAGAACAGCAAACTCGGTTTTGGGTACTGGATGATAAGATTGAACCCGGCTATATTTATTTTAATAGGGATCCACAAATTAGAGAGCTCATGATTACAGTGGGCCAAAGAAGTGCATGGAACCCATTTACACGTTCATGTAGTTTTATGTTAGCCCAATAGCACCCACAGGCCTAGCCGTGATCTCATAATTTTCTTCTCTCCGTCAGTCAGTCACAGGTCAAACATAGGATGATAGGAATTGGATGCAATATTGTTTTGTATGTGAATGATCTTTATTAGATTACTAGTTCCAAGATATTGGATGCTTGGTGAGCACGAAACCAATCAACCTCAACAGAAATGATTAGTAAACCAAAAATACAAAGTCGAAACTGGTTCTTGATGCGTTGCACTGGACAAGTGTTTAATTACAGACACTATCTTTTGAATCATCCAAGACCAAGATACGGGTTAATGATTCTTAATCCTGTTTATGTTCATTATTTATTAATGAATAAGTGATATGAGGTAAAGTCATCATGAATAGTTTTTAATGAAACTAAGTACAGTATTTTAAGTAAGAAGGAGACAAGATAGCTGAGAGTTGTCTAGGTTATGCCAAACAGTAACCCTTAGCCATGCGGATTTCACGTGCGGCATGGTCCACATGCTTCTTCTGTTTTTTAACTTTGTTATCTTGTTTTTCTTATTATTCGAATATCATGCCTTTCAATATGAGAGAACCATTGATCATGCACGTGAATCTATATATGTTTACAGCAAACGCATGCGAACTTGGGTGAAAAAAGAAGTAATAATAACGTGGGATATAGGAATGATTGACGAAATTTTAATTTTAGATTTGTTTTTTTCTTTTCCTTGAAAAATAAAATTACAGTGGGATCTTGCCTCTTGGTCATGGCTTGTCCCGTGCGCAGTATATAGTGATACGTACGTATACTGAGGTATATGGTAAGACATCTACCGATGTAAGCATATATTTTTTTGGTAAATATACATATAGTCGAATATGTAAAAACATTTACAAGATCAAAATGTTCTGTTTTGAAACATGGCATAGGGAAAATCGGGATATAGTATGTAGAAGGGGGACACACAAAACAATTTCCAAGAAATTAAGACGCTAATATAATATGTAGGCTTTGGTATTTGAACTGTAATTAAGTAAAAGTAATTTAAAACAGCTACATAAGCAATACAACTAGAGAGATTGAGTAATATTGTATGAATGATTCAGTGGAAGCTCAATGAAGAAGGCCAGGTTCAAGTTACGGCTGATTGGGTGGTGGAACACGAGAAAAGACATGTGGGATTGTGTTTTGGCCTTGATTAATTTAAACTTTTGTCTAAGCTAACCAGTCACAAATTTCAAGTAACTAAAAGTCTAAAGTACTAATCTTGTTCCAGTAGAAAAAACTAGTAATTGAGCTTTGGAAGTTTCGTGGAGAAATTTCTTATAAGCTACACTTCTTTTGCAAAAAAAAAAAAAAAAAAAATACAAAATACAAACTAGAAGTTACATATGAATTAAAATGGTCGTATTTTTGTTTGCGAGTAAAAAAGACTTAAAGCATCCCCATTTTTGTGGGATATGGTCATCTCATTTGAAGCAAAATAGCTCTAATTAATTATTATCAGTCAATGTGTTGATGGAACAAAGCAATTACAAGTGTATTATCTTTTATGTAAATTCCATATACCCCCAAAAGGATACTCTAATCAGATGAGACTGTGATTAATTAGTTACATGAGCGATATAAGACTTACATCTTTTTAAGAAAATATATACTAGTCATCTTAATCAAAGTTATTATTCTTGTGTCACTTATTACTATAGTGCATAAAAGAATAAGGTATGCAACCAAATGGCCGACCAATGTATCTTGGTTGGTGGATTTTCACATTGTTATGTAAAGTTTGGTGACGTGACTCAACTATAAAAAAACGAGAACAATTTTCGGATGGATATTTATCATTTATTAAAAGTTAAAATGTACAATGCAGACAAAAGCTTACGATACAACATATACATGTGTATGTACGTGAATATATGCGTGTGTGTAAGTGTTCAGAAATCAGGGGCAAGATGAAATCATGTCAATGCTAAAAAGTTTAGCTTGCTTTGTTTTGTCTTGTCCAATGTGTAAATACATAGTGCAGTTGAGAAGTCAATTACATTCTTCTTCGGAATATATCGTCGCATTAATCAAGTAAAAAGATAAAATCCCATTCAGATGACGAAATGACAAGATAATATGTTTTATGTGCCTTCATTCGATATTTTTTTCGAGGCGAAGTTACCCATATTAGTACGAAGCTTTGTACCTCACAGCAACAATGCAAATGCGTATAGAATTTATATATTGAAAACGGCTAAATGTAACTCACAATAGTGATAAAATAGCTCCATAATTGACCATAAGATAACACGATTGACGATAGTGACTTGTCGTATTATCACTTGTTTAAACTTTAAACTGCGCTGCTCGTAGGGAATATTTTTAGAGTTAACTCTGAGGTACAATTCTCGGAAGCTAATGGGACAAATATAATATATTTTAACAGTACAATATAATGTTTTGGTATCTGAGATAAGACCAATTATGCTCAAGCTCATGAATCACAAAACCAAAGATTTTTGGCTCTTTATCTATATCTTTTTTTTGTCAACATGGCTCTTTGTCTATCTACAGCCAAAAATGAAGCTTCAAGCCTTTCTCAAACTCTTATGGTGTATCTCCCACCTCGTAAGTTTGCCTAGACAGATCCATAATCCCGTAGTCATCATTTATAACCTTCCATTTTGATCGCTAATCTAGATTGGTTCCCTAACTAAGAAACATTCGTCTGCGTCATCAGGATGACATACAGAATAAGACAAACAGTATAAGTTCGGCACGAGAAGAGGAAGAAGAAACTGAGTACCTTGAACTGATTTTCCAGTGCATCAAGTTGATGAAAATCTAACTGCTGTTACATATTTGATAGGGAACAGCCAATACTTTCTCTGCCTATGTCCAAACATCTTTAGTTGGATTAGGCTTCGATTTGAGCGGGAGCGGGTGAAGGTGTCTCTAAAGAGCATTTATCAGGTTTCAGGGAACTGAAAAGTTGTAGAACATCTGCATTGCGACGGATATAACCGGGGCACAGAGACAGCAAATCCTGAGCTTCACTATGCCTTGCAGACTTCAACATAGCTTCGAATACACGCAGAACCATTAAATTAGATGGAAACTTCTTCGAAGTCAGAGCCTTCAGAAAAGCGAAAGCTTCGGCGCCTGTTCCACTATTTGATAAGTAATCGATGAATGGGTCCACGAAAGGAGGGAAACCGTGATTTCTCATCAGAGGTAGAAGGCTCAAAGCTTCTTCAAACCCACCATCTCTTGCTACCTTCTTCATCAATAGATTCCTCACCATAATCTTGTACGTACTGTGCCACGGCTTCAACTGATTTTGTTTCGCTAGCTCGCTGAAAAGTTTGTATGCATCTCTTGCCTGAAAACTGTTGCAATAAGCAAGTATCAACTTCTCAAATGCATAACCCGCGTAAGAGACTCCCTCTTTACTAATCATCTTCTTGAAACACTCGGAAGCTTCCTCGAGATCTTTGGCGTCACAATGCCCTTCAACTAAAGACGCCATTGCTTTGTCATCCAGATGATTTCCGGAGGCTTCCATAAAGTCCACAAGTTCATTGGCTTCGTCTTTCTTTCCCTTACGACCAAGTCCCGATGCAATCACACTCTGCAGATCAGCTCTAGGAATATAGCCGCCTTCTTTCATCGCTTTCAACACCTCATTGCTCTGTTCAAACCTATCAACGCTTCTCAGGGACTTGAGAACACACTGCAGCATAGGATCCGTCATAACGTTACCATTTCCGGTATAAGCTTTCACAGTTCTTGAAAACAAATCCATGTCCAATTTCTTGGTAGTGACGATCTTCTTGAGCAGTAAACTGCAGCAGTGCGCGGTGGGTGTGTTGCTCCCCGCCATCGCAAACTCGAACAGTTCGACAGCTTCTCTAATCATCTTAGTCTGACAGAACCTTGCTGAAACCCTAACATAAGTCTCCATTTCCATTTCGTAACCAGCACTCCTAATTTCTTTAATAAGGTTCTGAAACCTGTCAAGAAACATCTCTTTCCCCAAAACCCTGGCCATAGCGTTATACGTCTTCTCATCATGCTTAAAACTGCCAGACTGATCAATCCACCGAAAGAACAGCAACGCTTTCCTCGGTTCCACGTCAAGTTTTTCAACTATCATCTTCACCAAATCGCTGCTGAAGACGAGTTTCAAATCCCTTAGCCGTTTCTCCAGATCAGCATTCCACTGATCCTTCATCACAATCTTACACACCCTATTGCAAACCTTGTCCACCGAATTATCCATAGAACCTGAAGCAAAAAGCTCCTTCAGCCTATTCAAATCATCTTCCCTAGCATCTTTCTGAAATTTCTCACCCACTCTGTCCCTAACAGTGGCTGATACACCATGCCCTTTCTTCTTCATATCGTCAACCAAGCTCCAAAATTCATCAACAAGTCCATTAACACCCAGGATACGCAGCATCGTGTTATAACTCTTGGAGGAAAGCTTTCTAGGAGAAGCTTCCAGAACCCACTGGAAAAACCTCTCTGCAACATCAGGGCTTGATTCAAGCGACCTCAGAACTTTCAACGCCAAGTCATGGCCAATAACAATGTTATTCGAATCAAGATCTTTCGTAATCTCATCCTTACTACTCAATCTGCTAAAAACATCAATCAGAACAGCCTCAGCAGAAGGTTTATCTTCAGTCGCAGGCTCAGATGAAAAGCTTCGGCCAACAGAGCTCGACAATGGCGGTCGAAAGGAAAGAAGACACTGGCTTTGTTGCAAAGCTCCAACGCCAGAACGCTCATGGAGGAAAGAAGTGAGAGATCGGGTCGAATTGGAGATTACCTGGAAACGGGAGGAATGAGAAAGATATGAAGGAGGAGCAGAACGGTAACTCCGTAAAAGAGTCAACCGCCACTGATACCTCATCCTCCTTTCAGTCTAGATGACAAAACACTTGGGTTTTGCTTACTTGCTCAATCTGAACCAAAAGCTTGGATCTTCCCAAGCGAAACGAGATGAGCAGCGATGGCGAAGCGGGTGGAAAATGTTAGGGTTTTAGCCTTCGATATTTTTCTGATTTCTAGATACCTCTGAGCGAGTCCGAAGTTTCCACGAAGACGGATATGGCCTGTCCATAGCAAATAACTCTGGGATGATTGGTTGGGGTTTAATTTTTAGTACAGTCCAACAAATTATCAATCGTGTTTTATATTTTTTTTTAAGCTACAGCACTTACACCAAAAAAAAACGGCTGTAAAAGCCTTATTTACTAAAATCATATTTTAGAAAAATATATAACTATATAATTTTTTTTTTATTATTTTTGTCATTTATTATCTATAAATGACAGAATATAGAGCTACAGCAAATATATCTACGGATCAAATTCTACAGCAAATAATATACAGCTACAGTCCAGTCAATCATCCACTCTATTATGTATGTGATTCTAAACTCGATTTTAGTCCCTTGATTTTTGTATTTTCGCTTTTAAAAGCAACTTTCTCGATTTGAATCCTCTCGTTTCATTCCTTCATATATAATGTTCACATTTTTAAAATCAGATATTTATTAACTTTCGAGAAGATTACATAGACATCCAAAAAGGGAAAAACATTAGAAGCAGCAGGAATGAGAATCAAAACCCCCCCAAATTTATTAAATAACTCCAAGAGAGGAATATATTAAAAAGGAAATTGAAAGTTGTTAGGTGTTCTTGTTCATGCCGGTTTTTTCCTTCACCACATCAGCAGCTCCTTGTGCCTTCTGCTTCATCTGTTGCCCGGCCTACCAATTACATTTACGGTTAGGACCGTATATTTCTTTATGTATGAGTGTATGTATACATATTTTGGTTAAATTTACAAAACTATTCTTTCAAAAACGAAGAAAACAAAATGAGAGATTGGAAAATCAATACGAACCTGTTGCATGGAGTCTTGTGCTGAAGCAGCCGCATCTTTGGCCCTATCCATCACACCACTTGCCTTCTCCTATACTCACACATTTTTAACTTGTTCATCAGCTACATTTTGCCAACGAAACCCGTTTGACGAATATAATACAATGCACATTAACATTTATAGATCTATCATAGAATATCATCAACAGATAATTAATTGGAACGAACCAAAATAAAAACTCAATTTTTAGTTCAAATGTATGACTTTCCTGTAAAAGATTTAGTGTAAGAGGTACCTTAGTCTGGCCAGCGGCTTGGCCGGCTTGGTAGCTCATGTTTTGCTTGTTGTCTGCCATTTTCTTTCACTCTTGTTTTTGCGTAAACTACAGTTTGATGCTTCTATTGATTGTTTGTGTTTGATGATGTAAAAATGAGGAGTATGGGTTGCTATTTATAACCCAAAGAGACGTGCTTGGGTGCCTCCACGTGTTGAGGACACGAGGATTGGTTCGGGAATGTAGCGTTCGTCGGTACGTGACGCATCCACGTGTTAGTTAACCGTTTGACCAGGACATAAAAGGGTTCTAACGTACGTGGTTTTCCTCGATCTGCGATCCGAAAAACGACACGGTTTTTTTACTTATTGGCTTGTATTAGAGAAACGAATTATTCTTTTGGTGAAAGGAAATAGGATTTTGAGTCAAAGCACATGATTTTCTGACTCGTTTTACCAAGTTCTACTCTCTTTTGTTTTTCACTCATTTTTGTTGAATTGTTGTTGTTCGTTCGACATTTATCTCACAGAACTCTGTTGGCATATTAACTATCCGTTAGAATGCGGGGTACAGTACGAAATAAACAAAACAAAAAAAATTGTTTGTGAAAGTAATTAGAGCTAATATTTTTTGCTAGAGGTTATATTCAAAGATAACTGCCAACATTTAGGGTTCGGGTATGATAAGCACAAATTGCTTACATATATCTCTCATATTCATATCTGAAACCGAAACTTGGTCAAAGTGATTGTAAGCTGTATGCAACTTGTTATGTTCTAAACAGACGAGTCATGTAAAAAGCCATAGAACACATTAGCAACATAATAATAGTCTTGCATATATTATAAAACCCAAATTCATATAAAGCACGGAAACACAACACACATGCTTGAGAAGGAGGGTACCTCAACTTCTCAAGCCATTATTCATTAAACAGAAGCAAAAACAAAAAGCTCAAAAATAGTTTAGATAAAATTCTGCTAGATTCCCTCGTCCTTCTCGTCCTCGCTGCTGCAGCTATTGTTGCTGCTCCAGTCACACTTCAAGGTAGATCTAGGCGACCCACAGTACTTGCCAAGCTTCTCAAACGTCTGATACATAACTGTTCCACTCTCTTCTCCTAGAGACTCAAATGTCCTCTCTCTGCACCCATAATCTTCCAAGTCTACACTGATATCCGGCTTGTAAGCGTTCGCTCCAACGCTCGAGTGCACGGCCACAGAGAAATGCTTTGGCTCAAAGCAAGACAGAACCCTTGTCACCAGCTGGCTCAGGTCCATAGTGCTGAAGTCATACCCCACAGCTTCGAAGCTAGCGTAGCTAAACCCATCCTCAGGGGTCACATGGATAGTGGAGATTGCATCTCCTTCAATCGAGTTCATAGAGTAGCCACACGGCTCGAATTCAAAGTCGCAGATCTGGGACTTGGGGAGGATCTTTCTGATTCCAGAGTTGTCAGTCATTGAACCGGTCTCGCCAGTTTCATTCTTGTAGAAGACAGAGGCTTTGTCCCTGTCCAGACCAGTCATGCACATCTCGAGCGTGTAGACATTGTTGTTGCAGTTGCCTGGGGACTGGGCAGAGGCAGCATAGACATGCCATTGCTTAGTCTCATCATCATTTCCCATCAAGTAGGCTACGCTGTTCAAGCCCAGCTTAGCAAAGTGACCATCAAGAACAGAGACTTCTTCAGAGAAGCTCCGGTGAGGAAATGGCTGGCCGCCGGGGCAGAGGAAGGAGCCACGAGTGTACTTGACAGACTTGACACTCAGAGAGAGGTCACCGGCCAGCTTTAGAAGCGGTGGGATGGAGAGGAGGAGCTTGGTGGTACCACAAGTCTTGATGATGACTTTGTAGGGGTAGACAAAGAAGCTGGACTCAGAGAGGACGTAAGAGTCCAAATGATCGTTGGAGAGAGAAGAAACGATCTCGCATGCAGCAGGAGTGAGTATTTCGTCCAACTGGGACCTGGTCAGAGCACGCAGGCCTAATCCCTTGGAGTCTTGAAAGATGCTTGGCTCAAAGAAGGAGACCTCGAGCCGCTTCTCGTAACCTTCGAAACCGATTGCGGATAAGGCCATTTCGCCTTGTTGTGTGAGCGACAGGACTTGTTGTAGGAGGAGAGAACGATTGGATTCGGGAACCAGCAGAAACGGAGCTTTGAAGAAAGTAAATTATAAACTGGAAATTAAAGAAAGCTATAACTATATTAGAAGATTCGGTGCACGCTACAACTCAGGATGGCCTCTTAGCGCACTGCAAAGGGAAAAAAAAACCATTGTTAAGAAATACAAAACTGTAAAGATTTCAAACAGAATCCAAAAATCATCCGAAAAGAGGAGGAAATATACGTTGGAGTAAACAGAAGATTTGAATTTCTTGATTCCACCGTTTGGACGAACGTCTTCAATGCTGTAACCGAGGGGGGCTTCGTAAAATAAGGAACTACTACTGCTAGACTTCTTTTTACCACCTTTCGACTCCATCATAATCTCATTCACGCTTTCTGTAATTAGAAGAACAAACGATACATGGTTAGATGAAGAGGCTCAACAGAGATTCAGTGTTCAAAGTTCAATCACAGATCTCGAATAAACATTAACTCATTCTAGCAATTCTTAAACATATATCAGCTAATCAGATGGCACATGACCTAAATGTATCATTAGATCTAAAGCTATAATAAACCTAAGATTACGGCTAATCATTAAAACATAAAACTAAGACGAATCCAGATATAAAATTAATCAATCGTAATTCCCAATCATAATTATGAATCTCTAATACAAAATCAAATGATGATCTGTATCGATCAATCGAAAGCGTAGGTCAGACGTTAGAGATACTTACATATATATGAATTTTAGATCTAGACCCCGAATTATGAATCCAACCCCTTTTTCCAGATATCAAACGAAACTCTCAAACCTGAAAGACGAAACAATCGAGAATTTTTCGTTAAACAATTTTATAAGTATGAACGATCAGATCTACGAAAGAGAAATTGAGGAGAAAAAATAGATTTATAAAGCCAAAAAAAAGAACTCACCAGATACAGATGATTCAGGAAACCGCAAGACTATGAAGGATAAATCTCTCAAAACAATTTCAAAGAGATAAAGAAAACCCTAATTTGAGAGAACGTTGATGATGATTTGGTAATGATGAGGCAATGAGAAGCGTTCGTGAAGAGAAAAGAAAGGTAGAAAGAGTCCTTTATATAAGCCAGCCTGCCCTAAAGTTATACCCCAAGGAAATTTACGTGTTTACCCTTAAACCTTAAGACAGGTTTTCGTGTTACAGATGAGTCAAGCTCTCCTCAGCCGTTGATTTTCAACAATTTGCCGTTTCCAAGGTTTTACCAAAATTACCTCTAAACCCTTTCTTTATTTGTGGAAATGGTAGGTGCGTGAATGACGATTCCTGACCACAAAAACAAAAAAAAGCAACAAATCTGAAAAGAAAAAAAGGAATACTTAAATATTTAATTCTAACACACTCTTTTGAACATATTTTTGACATTATCTTCGGCCGAGCATAACAACATTACTAGATTGGCAGACACGCAAAAAAAAAAAAAAACCAAAGAAGTATGAACCAATCATTTAGCGACACCTGTAAAGATACGTGTACCATTTGAGCGGATAACTCGAGGTGAGTCACGTAACGTGGGTCCAGAGAATCAAATTCTATTTTTTTCTTCTCAAAGGCTCTCTCTCTCTCTCAACTGCTCCGCTAAATGACAAAAACGACCCCTCCCGTGACTCACTCATGACTCATGACCCCCATTTGTCGACATAAATAAATTGTGTAAAAATTTGAACTTTCTAAGTTATTATTCTAGGCAAAAAGTAAATCCAATCAATTATAAATAAGTACTTATTCTAGTCAACATAATTAGAAGTTTCCCTTTATAATGATTTACCTTTCACATTAATAATGAGATTTTTTTCTACAAACCCAAGTCACTATCTATACGTAGCTGGATCATATACCTTCTTTACCCAGAAATTGCTGAAACGAATCAGAGCATTTCTGATAAGAAATCCCCACCCAACTTGACAAATATGATGAAAGAAGGAATATATTCCAACAACAAAAGATAAGGATAGTAAAGAATACGAATCCACGCGTATGGTACAGGTTATTACCCAAACCGGTTCCCTTACGGTTGAACCGGTTTGGCAATAGTCTTCTCATAATCCACTTTCAGCTCTTCCAAACGCTTTGACACCTGGGATGAACAAAGCTCATCAAACAGAATTAACAACATATTTGCATCCACTGTTCACTAGACGTAAGATAAAATTATCCATCAAGTTAATCATGTCAATATCGCGAATCTGATTCGTTCACTGTGTTTTAGATGCTCCGGAGTTTATTAGCCAGAAGATAAAAGAGACAGTTTTCATTTGTTTAGAAAGAGAAGGAGAACCTTAATGGAGTAGGCCAATGGAAGCAAGGTATCCGGATTCATTGCATCTTCAGGGAAAACTTTCAGAGCATGTATGAGTTTTTCAAACGGTAGTTTTACCTGTAGAGTTAATATAGGATACAGGTAAGAGAAAGCTCGGTTTTGCGGAATTAACTTGCAGCTCCTAAGAAAAACTTCACTCACCAGCTCATCTTGGCAATACTTCAACAATGCTAAGCCGACTTTGAACACGATTTTGACTCCCTAAAGGAATAACGACCAAAGTAAATAAAAGAATAAGACTTTGATTACAGCAGCAATATATTGAGAGATCTTGAAGATGTGGATTAGTTTTACCTCAGCGAGAAACACATCCCATATCCGTAGAGCCAAAGGGAAAGGAAATGAATAAGAGAAGACGGTGATGAACCATTGACTTGCATACATGCTCGGATTGATCATTTCTTGAGTAAAATGTTCTCCGAGCTTTGGAATTTGTTCTCTTACCAAGCTTTCTAACTGAAACAGGTATTGCTGTACAAGAGGAAGCCCTGCCTACATTACACCACAAGCAACGGCTCTTAGATTATCGAATACCTCATATTCTAACCTATGTAAGATTTATTGTTAATCTAAGAATAGATGAATTTGTTGACACTTTGCGTCACAGACATCAACTATTTCCAAAATCACGCAGGAACAAAGTAAGATCAAGACAATAGCCTTTTATATTGGATAGCCCATTCATAATAACTGATGATAAACTCTCACCAGAATTGTTATAAGCATAGACCCACAGCACTTTTATTGAAAATATGGTCACAAACTCTAGTTCACGCATAAATAAGTTTTTTTCCTTCTCGACTATCAAGAGACTTACATGATACAATCCTTCCATTGGAGCATGAACAGCTCCTTTAAGCAATGCAACTAATAACCAGAACGCATCTTCTTCGCTCATATAAAGAAGCAGCAGGCCAGCTATAAAACCCATCCCCTGAAGTTATTAGAACCATGAATCTTAGTACCACATTATAAGAAAATAAGAAACAAGTGATATATCTCGGAGGGCGGACCTGAACATATCCAACATCTCTGTCATAAACTGAGTAGGCCTTAAGGACATTGTATAGCGATCTTTGTCCAGGTCCATGTCTCTTCTGAAAGAAAACATGGGATGGGAAAGTACGGGATATGTCTCGAATGATATCAAGTTCTGAGGCCGACGTCTCATAAATCACCAATTGCTGCACAGAGAATTTGTTAGGTTAGTCAGAATATATGACTCATAAGAGAAAACAAGGTAACGATACGAAACGGAGAGATTATCTAACCTCATAAACACCAGGATTCATAAGCAAAAGGTCCCGGCTTCCTGAGATTAACTGCCAAACAAGACCTCTTAAACAATCCGGGATCCCTTTTCGTATACGCCTTTTGACAACATTAGGTTTTCTTCTAACATAATGCTTCCAGTCACTACCTCCAACCCCAATCATCTTCCTCCATTTCCTCACCTTTCTCTCCTCTCTATAACCAAACACACTTATTATATATATATTATCTCTCCTCTCTCTCTGAAAAACTCTCCTCAATGTCCTCAGGACCTACCTGTCATGGTCAGTAGATGATGTTGATCTAACCTTGCTGAAACGCTCTGGCGGATTGCCATGTTCTTGCTTCAGGAACCCGAATCTATCCACCGGGACATGAGGAGTGACTGCTCCTGATTCACTGTCATTGTCTGTTCGTTTTCTACTCATTCTACTAACCTGAAGAGACTCCTAGCATTGGTTTTAGACAACTTTCAGTCTCCTTCTTCACAAGATTGTGATCAAGCTGGATTATGTCACAATCAGTAAAAACAATCCACAAGAGGTATACATTAACAGAATATAAGACTCCAAAACCCAAAGACATTCACTAAGATTAGCATTCCAAAGAACATGAGAAAAACAAATAGAATCCTAAATCCGGGAACTTTGAATATCCATGATGTGATGTACAAGGGAAGTGATACCCATGGACATCAGTTCTTGCTGCAAACGACGACGACCCACAAACTACAGTGAAAGAGGAACACAATTGCGGGAAAATTAACGCTCACCAAAGTTTGGCCGGATCAAAAGATTTGTACCCAAATCATCGATGTTTCCGATGGAAAAAGACGAACCATCAACTGGAATTTGGAGACGGATTTGAAGAAGATAACGAAAATGGAAGAAATACAACGTTGGAGATCACATCATACGCGTATTCGTTGAATTTTTCATCCGCTTGGAATTTTTTTTTTCTTTCCCGATGAAAATGTGAGCCAAAGTGCAACCCGCACGAAACGACGCCGTTAAGAATCTTATTTAATCCTCTTTATTTAATTTTATTCGATTAATTTATATCTGGTGCAAGTTGACACACACACAAAAAAACTTAGAGAAATTGCTGCGTAGAAAGAAAAATTGCTTGGAGCTTTTGCGAGCTCTTATCCTTTTCATTGAGCATTCATCTGATTCAGGAAGATAACTTTTCCAATTCCATCTCCTATCCAATTCAATCGTCTACTCTTGCGCTTGGTGGGTTTTCGTAAGATTTTGGCTGTTTCGCTTTTTCTGCCCAATTATGATGAACAACGCATGATTCAGTTTCCAGGAAAGAGAATCGATGGCTACTTTCAACGTTCTCTGTAGTGATCGGTTTCATCTCAAAGGAGTTAATTCTCCGTGTAGAACAGTGTCCTCGAGGATTAGGGAGCTTAATGTTTGTGTCGCTCGAACGAAGAATCAGTCGTTTAGTTGCAGGAGACTTGGTGGGTTTTTGGAAATTGGGGAAACTAGATCAGTGTTTAGAGTTCATGGAAATGGGTTTTCTTGTAATAGCGAGGTTAAGCGGCTGGTGAGTGGTGATTACGGAGATAGGGATACTCGTATTGGTGAGAATGGTACAAGCAAAGGAACGAGAAGAAGATTTTCTCTTAGGCTTCGACCTAGATTACGGTTACTCAGCATGAGACTTGGGAGGTTCGATCTCAGAGCATCAGTGGAAAGTTTCCGGCTGTTTTTGAGAAAGAATATCAAAAGAGTGATCTTATTTACCGGCGTGGCTTTTGTCTTTGGACTCTGTTATTTGTTCTTGAGGTTAACCGCTGTTCCGTCTCCATCCATTGTTCCTTACTCAGATTTTGTAACGAATCTTCGAGGTGGTTCTGTTTCAAAGGTTTTGCTCGAAGAAGGTTCTCGTCGAATCTATTACAACACTAATGATGAGAATGTTGAGCTTGTTCACAAGTCTGAGACTTTAGACGAACCCGCGATCCAAATTGACGGCGGCGCAGTGGAAACCGCGACTGAAGCTGTTACGAAAGACGTTATTGCTCCGCGAAAGGTTCGAGCTTTGGCTCCTATGTGGAAGTATGTGACGAGAAAAGTGGATCATGACGAGAAGTTTCTTCTTAATTTGATGAGGGAGAAAGGGATTACTTATAGTTCAGCTCCTCAGTCTGCATTGATGTCAATGAGAACCACTCTGATAACAATCATCTCTCTATGGATTCCTTTAACTCCTCTTATGTGGCTTCTCTATCGGCAACTCTCAGCATCTAACAGCCCTGCCAAAAAACGACGGTCTAAAAACCCCACAGTTGGATTCGATGACGTCGAGGGCGTTGATTCTGCTAAAGACGAGCTCGTGGAGGTAGTAAGATTCCGTAAATGCGACGTTTCCTAGACTTTAGTTTTTGAAATCCAACTTCGATGTTTCCTGGTGTCTTCTCTTTGTAGATAGTGTCATGTCTTCAAGGAAGTATAAACTACAAAAAGCTAGGAGCAAGATTACCTAGAGGTGTGCTTTTAGTCGGCCCACCAGGGACCGGTAAAACCTTGTTGGCTCGAGCTGTAGCTGGAGAGGCGGGAGTTCCGTTCTTCTCTGTTTCCGCTAGCGAGTTTGTTGAATTGTTTGTTGGAAGAGGCGCAGCGCGAATCAGAGATCTTTTCAATGCGGCCAGGAAAAACTCACCTTCCATTATATTCATCGACGAGCTCGATGCGGTTGGGGGAAAACGCGGTAGAAGTTTCAATGATGAACGTGACCAGACCCTAAACCAGGTAAAGAATCGACCTTTTTGAAACCTTTTAACCAGGTATTTGACGTTGCTGACATGCTTTTCGTCCTTTGTAGTTGCTTACTGAGATGGATGGGTTCGAGTCAGACACGAAAGTCATTGTAATTGCAGCAACTAACCGACCGGAAGCATTAGACCCGGCTCTTTGTCGGCCTGGAAGATTCTCAAGAAAAGTTGTGGTTGCAGAACCAGACCAAGAAGGCCGTCGGAAAATCTTGGCCGTACATCTGAGAGACGTCCCTCTAGAAGAAGATGCATTTCTCATATGTGATCTGGTTGCTTCTCTCACTCCCGGGTTCGTAGGTGCTGATCTCGCCAATATTGTCAATGAAGCTGCATTGCTCGCTGCTCGTAGAGGTCAGTCTTTAAGTGACCTCTTGTTCATCAAAACTCAATAATATGCAAATCCTGTTGCTTATCGGACTAAAATGTATGCGGTTTCTGGTTTATCCCGCATGAGCACTTTATGATTTTAAGTAGATATCCGAATCTGGTTGCTTCCTGGGGTTTTTGGTTGAACCCGCATTTGCGCATTCATGATTGTTTTCAGGCGGGGAAGCGGTGGCGCGGGAAGATATAATGGAAGCCATAGAGAGGGCCAAATTTGGGATCAATGATAAGGAAGTGAGGCCAAGGACTTTAGGAAATGAGCTCAGCAAGCTGTTCCCATGGATGCCATCTCTGGCTGGGAGGAACGGACCAGATCAAGACGGTCTACGAGGACCGTTAGGTTATCAAACTCTCAGCTAAACGAAGCCATGACAAACCGGTCCGAGAGCAAATCCACTGATGCGAAGTCTTTTCGTATCTGAAATTTTTGGAGATGTATCGTTTCTTTTGTGTTAACAAAGCGTCTTGTAAGTCAATTGGTTTAATTTAATTCCTTCTTTTCTTAAGATAAACAAATCAAATTCCTAGTACCTTTACCACAAGTCGTTCAAGTGGACCAGTTACGTAAGAGCTTATGAGTTTAACCATTATTATATGAATTCGTGAAAGATATTAGATAGATGTGTACATGAACTCGTGTACAATAGTAGTAAACTCACAATATTGTAAATAGGAAAAAATATGTGAACATTGAATATGGCTGTTATTTTAGTAAATACCTACTATTAGTTAACCTTGTTTCATGCTAATCCAATAATCCAAAATCTTCCTTGCATCTCTCTCATCCCCTGAGACTAAAATAGATACTAATTCATAATAATTTTTAGTATGGTTATTTGGGGAATAACAAGATGGAACTTCCCTTGACAAAGTTACGAATAGGACTAGTGGTTTTTCCTCTTATTCTACTTACAATAGCTCCAATCCTTTATCTTCTCTATTATTCATCCTCATCAGTATACAAACATTTATCAACTTCATCATCAGAAAGGAGTTTTTCATCGCCTTCTACGTATAACCATTCATCTAGTTCATCATCACCACTACTATCATCATCATCATCATCAACATTATCATCGGATCATGAGAAGACATTATCATCACAACCATCATTGTATGATACCGATTATGACGACACATATCATGGTCTCAAGCCATCATCACCTTTGCATAACATTAATCGTTCCATCTCATCATCTAACGTTGATGATCAAGAATTTCATAAAAAAGAGCATCGCCGGAAAAGGAGAAAACAGAAGAGGTGCGATCTATTCTCCGGTGAGTGGGTCCCAAACCCTGAAGCTCCGTACTACACAAACACGACATGCTGGGCGATACATGAACACCAAAACTGCATGAAATATGGGAGACCTGATTTAGGTTTCATGAAATGGAGATGGAAACCGAAAGAGTGTGATCTCCCTTTGTTTGATCCTTACGAGTTTCTCGAGATGGTTAGAGGAAAAAGCATGGCGTTTGTCGGTGACTCCGTTAGCAGAAACCACGTCCAGTCTTTGATCTGCTTACTCTCTCGGGTACTGCAAATCTCGTGCTTTGTTTTAGTATTATTTATGACTTTTAAAGTAAGTATAACTTCATGTTTCATTACTCTATTTTGTTTCGTATGTTCCAGATTTCCTAGTGCTTTGAACATGCATGAGTAAACTATTCGGTCGATCCCACCAAATGATGAAAATTAAAAAAAAATAACCTTAACTGAAATACTACTTTCAGGTGGAAGATCCCGAGGATGACTCACGACAACATGACTTTAACTTCCAAAGATGGAAATACAAAACGTATGACTTCAAAATTGCCACATTTTGGACAACCCATTTGGTTCGGTCCGAGGAATCCGGTCCAGCAGGTCCTAACTCATTCTACAATCTCTACCTCGACGAACCGGACCCTTCTTGGGCTTCGCGTATCTCCGAATTCGATTACATCATCATTTCCTCCGGGCAATGGTTTTTCCGACCACTCTTCCTTTATGACAAACAAAAAATGATAGGATGCTTGTATTGTTACATTGCCGGAGTCCGAAACGTCGGGGCACATTTTGCCTATAGAAGAGCGTTAAGAACAACATTTAAGACTTTAGTCGGATTAGAGAACTTTAGAGGAGAGGTGTTTCTAAGGACATCTGCACCTTCGCATTTTGAGGATGGAGAATGGGATAAAGGTGGAAATTGCCTGA
Source organism: Isatis tinctoria (assembly GCA_010577795.1). Taxonomy (NCBI): domain Eukaryota; kingdom Viridiplantae; phylum Streptophyta; class Magnoliopsida; order Brassicales; family Brassicaceae; genus Isatis; species Isatis tinctoria. The sequence continues at coordinate 33,966,914 of CM021246.1, forward strand.
GAACGCGACCTTTTAGGTATTGTCCAACCCCTTGTAATTACTTGCATAAAATTTGCAGGCATTTCGGTCTGATTCAGAAATTATTTTAGTTTGGTTTGATACGAATGTTCTCAGCTTCTTGACAGAAACATCTTTTTGTTTTAGGAGCAATGAGACAGAGTTGGAAGGCATGAACCTAGAGACACACAACATTCAACTGGACGAGTTTCGCATTGCAAAAAGAGACAAAAACAAAAATAATGGATTAAATTTGAGGTTACTAGATGTAACACAAGTAATGTTGTTGAGACCAGATGGCCATCCGAGCAGATATGGACATAAACCGGAAGATAAAGTTATATTGTATAATGATTGTGTACATTGGTGTTTACCAGGTCCGATTGATTCATGGAATGATTTTTTACTCGAGATGTTGAAAATAGGGATTTAGTGAGATTTATATATATATATATATATATTATTTTTTTTCTTTTGGCATGGGGGATTAAAAGTGAGATCAAGTTAATAGAATCTAAGTTTGGTTAACAAAGTCTATATCGTTAGAGTTGATGATTGCTTCGACTGTTGTTTTAAATTATTTACTATAAAAATACCTATATTTGATGTAGTTATATAATATTTATAACTATAGTTAAACAAACATGATAGAGGAAAAAAAAAGTTTTTGCTGCTATATTTGCTTATTCGAAAGCTACATAATATAAATAGAGAATAACGTATGAATTCACCCTTACAACCGATCAACAAAGCAAACGAAGAAAGTCAACCCCACCATGCCAACGCTACCGTTTTCTTTTAATTTGTGTTTAAAACGTAAATAAAACACTATAATATTTCCCGACGATCAACATTTCCGGCAATTAGATATCCAAATCCATGACGTCTCGTCGGAAAAACCATAAACAATAAGCTACATATAACCCCAATACCCACCGGAACAATGTCCAACACGTGTTTCGTCTCTTCCTCGGGCGACGGACAAAAGCAATCCGTTACGTACCTATCTCTCAACGCAACCGCTCCAAACACTAAAACTGACAACGTAGCGTGGATCCAATCAACGACCCGCATCAGATATCTGGCTAAATCGGGTAAACCCAACCCGGACGGGTCAGGGTAATCAGCGACCCACATACCTTTGAACGTGACGAAACCAAAGTATATCGCTCCGTCGTCGGCTTTAACGCTGTCGGTGAAGGAGCTGACGAAGCAAGACGCAGCTAAGAGGAAGAGGAGAAAAGCGGTTAGGAAACGCGTTGCATGGTCACAAACGCCGTTCGACGTAAAAACGGGCGTTAGTAGTTGAAACGCCAGGAGGGTTCCCGTTGGGAGGAGGTTTGAGAGATTTGCTGCTGACGTCAGCGTGTTTGACATGGCTCGTCGAGACATTGATATCTGTCTTTTCACGGGTTGTGTTTCTGACGGCATCTGATCGGAAAGGTCATCGACCTCCGGTGCCTGAACATTCGCGTTCCTTAGCCGAAGGCCAGACATATTTGAATTTTTTTTTTTTTTTGCTTCTTTCCTATTTTGCTTCGTTGGATTGAGTATGGATGATATTGTGATGGTAAACGATGATGATGTTTTATAAATGCTAATACGTATAAACAGCGAATTATAACTAGCTAAGCTACGCATGCTGTCTAAGTGTCTATATTGGATTAGCTGCATTAATAAAAGTACAATGATAATATTGAAGATTTTGAACAACATCAACACGATTTTATGTATGAAAAAAAAAAAAAAAAAACACGTCACCCATATTAACACGATTTAATAAATTTATTATTCAAAATGTCTACAAACTCCCTAGTCCTCAAAACGTCGTCGGTCTTGGAAGATTCGTCTACAGTAGGAAAAGTGGACCGAAGAAAACCCAGAAAGGTCGAATCTCTCCGGCGAAAAATAGATTGGAACGATCGCATCGATGGCGGAAAACGGCGAAGATGCTCAGCGACTGAAGAAGATTGCGGCTGCTGCATACGACTACGACAAGGACCCTCGATGGGCGGATTACTGGTCCAATATTCTCATCCCTCCTCACATGGCTTCTCGTCCCGAGGTCATCGAGCATTTCAAGCGCAAATTCTATCAACGCTTCGAGGTCCGTACTATCTCACCTCTTACTTTGTCACTCTTGACTTTTGCTTCTCTGTTCTTCACACTTGCGAGTCTGAGTTTAATCTGTGTGCGCTACTGATTTGGGGGATTTTCTGTGAACTTAGGTTTAACAAGTGTGTTGCAGTTGGTCGATTTCACGATTGGGAGTTTTCATGTTGCTCTGCTCATCTCTTAGTTTTTTTTTTTGTCAACTCTGCTCATCTCCTAGTTCTTCGGCTCATATATCAATTAGGTTATTGAGAGGATGGGAGGGTTTTTAATTAAAAACTGTGTCGATCCCAGTTTCTTGGGGCTTGTGTATATCACATGAAGATCCTACTATGGTTCATCATTGCTTTTCCCTATGAAGATTTCCAACTTATTGGTTGAGTGCTTATACTGCCATTGTGTAGGATCCTGATCTTGTTGTGGAGCCTATGTCGACTACTTCGTCTTCATCTTCGCAATCTGCCAGGCCATCTCCTTCTTCAACTGCGTCTGGGAATGCAACTGAACAAGTTCGTTCGCGGAACTCAGGTGAAGTGAAGTTTCTTTTTCTAATATCCTTAACTTTTCAATTTATTCCACGTGAGATGAGCTTTCTTCTTGCTACCAAAAACTGAATAAACTCTGTGCCTCAGGATCGGTCCCTCGAACCACTGGGCCATCTGCTACGACTGGTGCAAACCCAAGTTCAGTGCGCTGGGATCAGCAGACGATTCAGTTTTCTGTCAATGCTTGGGTAAAATTATGTTTTCCTGTTGCAGCATCTGTTAATGCTTCTTGTTAGGGTTCTGAGTTGGGATTACTCTTGCTTTCTGCTATTTACTTTCTTACTCAGACAGTAAGGAGATGTTTTGTGGTCCATTGTCGTCGTCTTTCTCATGTCTTAATGTGTTTTGTGTACTCAGATATGAACTAGAGGGAACTAATTCCTTTTTTTTTTTAGCATACTTCATCAAACTATTTTTCCCGTGTCAAGTCTTGTAATCAATTTCATCTTCTGCAGGTTTTCGTTATAGCTGTGCTGGCAGTGTTACCTCTAGTACCAAAGTACCTCTCAAATAGGGCTTATCGTCTGTCTTTCATGGGAACTGCGTGCTCATCTCTATATTCCTTGTACTCTCTTTATGGGGTAAGCGGTGTTATCTCCCATTTCTACCCTCTTGGAACCATACCATGTCGAATTTCCTTTTGGAAGCCGGTTTTTGTGATCTGCAGAGGCCAAGGGCATGGAATATGCAAGGGCTGCAAGTTTATTTTCAATCAATTGTGGGAGCAAAGGATTTCATCTATTTCATCTACTGCCTTACATTTGTCACTTCACATCTCTGTCTCAAGTGTAAGAGTTGATTAAAGTTTCTTTCTTTTTTTGGCTTGAATTTCTTCATATTACACACATTTTTATGACTAGTCTGAGCCTCCTTATCACTTATTCGCAGTTGCTTTGATTCCCATCTTGTGTCGAGCACTTGAACAAGTGGCCAAGTTCTTGAGGCGTAACTTCGCTCGCTCCACCATATACAGGTAGTTTGCATCCAGCTGACCAGCAGGTTTGTTTGTAGTACTCGTTTTCATTTGTGGATTCTTACTGATGCTCAACTCTTTCCCTTTCTCCTGTTTTATAATGGTTATCAGAAAGTACTTGGAAGACCCTTGTGTGTGGGTGGAGTCTAACACAACTACACTCAACATCCTCTCATCGCAGGCTGAGATAGCCATTGGCTTCCTTCTCATTATCTCTCTGCTCTCGTACGCTGTTTCTTCCTTTTAGAAGCGATAATAGTTTATTGGGACTAAATTCCTTAGAACCTTTGAAATGAATTGTGTTCATAATTAATTCTTATGACTTATGAGTGCTCTGGTTAGAACTGGATCTACTTGTTTTCACTCATCTGATCAACACTGTCATTTTACTTACTGCAGATGGCAACGCAACATTATACAGACATTCATGTATTGGCAGGTACATCTATTCAAATGTTTTTCTTGCTACTTTTGGTTCCATTCATCATTTCTCTCTATCGGGTCAACATCTCCAAGTAGTCTTCTTCGTTAAAACTTGATCAACTGAACATATGATTATGGGAGGAACCACCGCTTTTAATCAAACACCTTTTTTTCTTTTTTTCCTTTGCGGATGCTCTTTGTATATAAAACTAAGTGTTTGCATGGGCTAATAAGACATTTGGTCAGTAATGAGAAGTGATCCTTTGTTGAAAATTATGTGTTTCTGTCTCGAGAAACCGTCAAGTTCAAAACTCTTTTCATAATTCTCTCCATGAACAAAGATTAATGTAGATTCCTGGATTGTTGGTTGGATCTTGAGAGTTGCTGTCATGAATAAGGATAAGCCTGAATTTTGTATTTTGTTGGCAGCTACTGAAGCTGATGTATCAAGCACCAGTAACAGCTGGTTACCATCAGAGCACATGGAGCAGAATCGGGAGGACGGTGAATCCGATTATCCAACGTTACGCTCCCTTCTTGAATACTCCGGTGACTGCCGTTCAGAGATGGTGGTTCAGGTGAAATAATTATACAAAATGCAGAGGTGACTTTTGAAACCCCTTAAAAGCAAAAACAAAAAATGGATTTTAGCTTTCAGCTCTCTTATTTTTCATCTTTCAGCGTAAAGTAGATTCTTCTCTTGGTACGTTTTTTCTGGTTATGAAATATTGTTATTGTTGCTACTAAAGAATTCGCCTTTCTTCTGGTTACTAATCTAGATATATGTGACCAATTCCCTTTTGCTGAGTAAAGATTTACAAACTTTGGTAACATGAGTGAGTGATTAGATATAATCAGGTTCATTGTGTTGGCTTATAGATATTTTAAATTAATGGTTTTAATAATTTGAAGATATTGCAAAAATATAAAAGTGATATTTATAGTAATGATAATTGATTGGTTTCTAGTTGTTAGACATGCAAATGAGTGTTTTTGTTCGAAAAAGGAGAATCTAAAATAGTTGTGTGTGAGGAGGAGAAAAAATAATAAACTACTCTATTATTATTTCGATAAATCCAATTATAGGAAGAAGAGATCATCATTGATTTAGATTCTCTCTTGGTTGGTGAGCGTGCCACCGCTAAGTTTACTCATAACGTTCTAAGGTAATGGGCCCCGCTGTTCCATGTGGCGTTATGCGAAGTTACGAGTGTTGAGACATGAAAACACAAATGCATTTACGAACGCAACTATTGTATCACAATATGAGCTCCAATACTAATCAAAGTACCGTTAATAGCTAACTCACAATAATTAGTAGAGATCCCAAAGTTAAATTACTCATTAGGAAGCGATGATTTTGCAGCGCATTGTATGTCTCTTTCCTCCCTGTGACGAGAGAGCGCACATGATTAAATACTCCTAGCTTTTTTTCCATTTCAAATGTTTGAAATAATAAAACAGAGAACCGATATAAACAAGTAAAAAGCGAAGAGGAGAAAGCCATAAATTCGAGATCCAATCTTTTTCCGACCAATTCACGGCGGACATGCAATCGCCTCGGGAGATTCGCCTTCCGGACAGATGCCATCCACTGTTTTCAACGGCGTCGGAGCTCAAGGAGGTAGATTCCGACGAAATGGCGCTGCTTCAGGACTCCAACAGGTTGTCTTCACCAGAGAAGGTTCGTCGGAGAGTTTCGGGGAATTCTTCGGCGGAGGGATCGCCTCGAATATGCCGGCAGCAGTCGTTCGGTGGCGACATAGGCCATGCGGCGGCCGAAACGTATTTGATTACTCGACTTACCTTCAACCTTCTTGGATATCTCGGGTACTGATTTCGATTCTAGGTCCCCCAGTTTCATTACTCGCATCGCATGATGGATACGGCGTATTACGTTAATTCGTTCGTATGATTGTAACTTGCTCGACAAGGGCAGCAAATTCAAATTTGTGAAAGTGTTTGATTTGTCACTCTTTATGATTTTGCGTGTTTCAAGAGTTTACACGTGAATTCTTCGCAACTAGTCTATTGTTTATTAATGAGTTGTTTTTTTTTTCTTTTTCTGGACATGTGATGTTCGAGAGTTTTGATTTTTTTTTGGGATTCTGTAAGAAAAGTTTTGTATATTTATTTTGTTTGAGTTTTATTCAGGGTAGGTTACCGTTGGATCACAAGATTACTTGCTCTTGCTTGTTATGCAATGTTCCTTATGCCCGGATTTCTTCAAGGTGTTCGATCCTCTTTGCTGATTATTAGAGTTGATAATTATTAAGTTAATTTGCACACTAATTAAAACAAAGCTTGTTTGTGTTTGTTTTTGTCTTCCTCTGCAGTTGCATATCATTATTTTTTCTCACCCCAAGTTAGGAGGAGTATAGTATATGGAGATCAACCTAGGAATAGGTACGTGATGAGCCTGTGAAACAAGCCAAAAATCTTGCCTTTTTCTCTTCCCTTTCATATCACAAAATGATTGGTGTAATCTTGATTGTTATTGGCAGGCTGGATTTGTACATACCACCAACAAATGATGGCCTTAAGCCGGTTGTTGTTTTCGTGACTGGTGGAGCTTGGATTATCGGGTAAGCAGTCAAATGGAGGCTCTCTACGTAGTATCAAAGTCCATTTGTTTTAGACTTTCTACTCATGTGGTTCGCTCTAGGTATTATATGATACAAATCGAGTTTCTTGTTTCATGCTTGCCTATCCTTCAGGTACAAAGCTTGGGGTTCTCTCTTGGGACTGCAGCTAGCAGAAAGGGATATCATTGTGGCATGTCTAGATTACAGGTACGCAAATTAAATAGTATTTGCTTCCCCTTTTTAATCCATCTTTATTGAAAAATTAAAGTATATAAGTATCCCACTCATCAACCAAACATCTTTGGTCCAGAAACTTCCCTCAGGGAACCATTAGTGATATGGTAAGAGATGCCGCTCAAGGAATCTCATTCGTCTGCAATAACATCTCTGCATTCGGAGGCGACCCGAACAGGTTGACAACTCGTCACTTGGGGTTATGTTTGGATTCTCTATTTTTCACGGGCTTTGTTGATTAAACCATGTTTGGTTGTTTGTGTAGAATCTATTTGATGGGGCAATCAGCTGGTGCACATATCTCTTCTTGTGCTCTCATCGAACAAGCCATTAAAGAATCAAGAGGAGAGAGCATCTCATGGAATGTTTCTCAGATAAAAGCTTATTTCGGTTTATCTGGCGGGTAATCATTCCTAGACTTAGCTTCACCAATCTACCATGAAGCTTACATTTTTGTCCCAATGGGTGTGGTCTCGGATTTGTTCACCATTTCCGAAACTTGTAACAGGTACAATCTCTTCAATTTGGTCGAACACTTCCATAACCGAGGACTGTATCGTTCCATTTTCCTAAGGTAATTCTCCATAACAGGCGCAACATGATCAGTTATGTCTTACTTGCCTGACATTACTTGTGGCTCTTTATTTGTTGGTCGACTTTGCAGCATAATGGAAGGAGAAGAGTCACTTGAACAATTCTCTCCTGGAGTCAGATTGAAAGAGCCGAGTGTAAAGAAAGCCGCATCTCTTTTGCCTCATATTGTGCTCTTTCATGGATCCGAAGATGATTCCATCCCACCTGAGGCAAGGTTAGATCACCTGTCTACGAATCTAATCAATATGCTAGTTAGTGCAATCATCTTCTTCTTATAAATTAAAAAGACAAATGTTTTTTTTTTCCTTTTGTAGCAAATCTTTTGAAGAAGCTCTTCGAGGTGTTGAAGTTAAAACCGAATTAATTGTGTACGAGGGTAAAACTCATACCGATCTATTTCTTCAGGTGAGCAAATACTACATAGCTCAGTGTATGTTCAAACACACGTGTTGTATAATAACGAAGTAATGAGGGTAATCACAATTTGCATTGCAGGATCCTCTGAGGGGTGGCAAAGACGAGCTGTTTGATCATATAGTCTCTATGATACACGCCAATGACAGTGAGGCTTTGAGAAAAGATGCGGTTGCGCCGCTGAGAAGACGGCTTGTGCCGGAGTTTTTGCTGAAATTGGCGGGCAAGGTTAGCCCTTTTTGAACAGGGAAACCAATACTCGATCCGTTTCTTGTTAGCATGTTCGATTTTCAATATACATCTCTGTTGTTTGTTGTTCTGTAATGTATTTTTCTTCTTCGATTTGTTTATTTTTTGTATCAAATATAATATATATACTTCGATTATGTAAAAAGCTCGCACATGTTAATAATAGCAAGCTATATGACCAGAGCGCGCAAATTCTTCTTACTCTGGACAAGAAAAACAAATGGATCCAAAAGAGTGAGTTCCAATTGAAGCAAAGCTAAAACTCAAAAGAGTATCAGAAAGTCATATTCAACACTCTTCTGGCTTGCAAATAGTTGCAGTCACATAATAATACTAACAAGGAAGAGGAAACTGGAAGTACCTAAGCACAAACAAAGATGATGATGTAGAATAGCACCAAGTGATATATACAGGTGCTTCAACATAAAGCCGGTAAAAAGATGTTAGCAAACAAGGAGGGTGGGTCATAGTATTCTCAGGTGAAGTTGAGAAGTAGGCAAAATAGCAAATGAATGTCACAAGTTAACTCGCACTCTCTTTTCCCTTTGCTTGCTGCTGCTTCAGCTTCTGCTGCTCTGCAATATGCTGGTGAACTCTCAAAGCTTTATTTCTGAGGGGCTCTATCAGCTTCTCTGTCTCTTCGAAAATCTGTCTTCGCAGCTGAACTGCCATGAAGTCAAACCATTCATCTAGTGTCATATTCTGCAAATCTACCTTGGGTGCACGCCTGGGTTCCTCCTGCTCAGCCTTTTCTTCATCACACCCAGCATCTGATGTCTCGACTCCAGCCTCACCGCTCTTACAGTCTCTTTCCTCGACAACTGTATCTTGAACGTTCTCTGCCTCTCCAGTTGGCCCAATCTCCACCTGCTCGACCCTCTTAGGTGTCTCATCTTCTTTGTCGCTGGTTTCACTGCGAAGATCCTCATTTCTAGCTTCCATTTTCTTCTTCGTACGGCTTTTCCGAGCATTTTTCAGGACCATCTCCAAGTCGAGAAACGAATCTCCATCAATGTCTTTCTTCTTGCTCCTCGTAGCCCTTGAAGGTCTCTTCCTCTCCTCTAAAGCAGTATCCTCGCTTAATCCCGAACATACTCCCTTTGGGGTATCCTCGATTTCCAGTTTCACTGAATTCAAACCCAAATCCTCAGCCTTCTTCTTACCTCCCCGAGCCCTAGAGTTCTCCACCGGAACAACTTCTTCTTCTTCCTCCTCCGTAACCGCTACTTTCTTCCGGGGCCTACCAACCCTACGTTTCACCTCCGGTTCCTTTTCAATGTCGGCGAGAGCTTTACTTGTCGTAGCCTTACTTCTGTTCCGCGGTTCTTCCTCCTCTTGCTTCGCAGATCTTTGCGCTGGTTTCTCCTCAACCGGCTCCATAGGAACCGGATCCGGATCCGCCAGGCGCCGGTTATTCCTCCTCGGCCTCGGCGGAAGCTTATGCACCTCCGCCTTAACATCAGTCACCAGGTTCACTAGAATGGAAGTACACTCACCAAGCTTGATGACGTCTCCATGGCGTAGATCGACGGGAATGTCTGGGTAGAGAGCTTCCGAGTTCAGTATGGTGCCGTTGGAAGATCCAAGGTCGTGGATTATCCACTTGCCGGAATCGGAGACGATACGGAGGTGTTTGGTGGAGACTCCGGCGTCTTTAACCGCGATATCATTACCACGAACGATTCGACCAATCCGGATGGTGGATCCGGGCTTGTACTCCAGAGATTCGCCATCTCTTGGCCCCTGGACGAACGCGAGCTTCAGCAATGGCGGATTCATTGTGTCGCGTCTCTGAGAAGATTCCAGACCAGAGTGGGAAGTGGAAGTTCAAACGAATGCTCAAATACGGAAAACATTTCCAGCCCATGGGCTTTTTACCATTTTCCTTGTAGCCCATCAAAGAACTTGTGGCTCATAATCGCTTCACTAAAGGCTTATTTGTCATATTCTCATTGGTCACTACAGATCCACCATATACGTTTTTGCCATGTCAGCTTTTCCCTCCCCTCGTGAACACTAGGCTTAGGGCTGGGCATAAATAACTGGAACCGAAGAACCGGAACCGAAGAACCGAAAAAATTTGGTTCGGTTCCGGTTCCGGTTCCACCTTAAGTACCCATTGGATCCTGAGTTGAGAAAGTTTCGGTTCCGGTTCCGGTTTCGGTTCCTACCCTAAACCCGAAATGAAGAACCGAAGAACCGAAAGTATATAAGTATATAAGCATATTAGTATATAAGTTTATCAAACTGGAAGAACTATGTGGTTTTCATTTTAGTTTTTGAATTTTTATTGTGGTTTTCTTTGGACTTTGGTTGTCGGAATTGAAGTAATTCGGATATTTAAGTTTTATTTCGGGTAATTTTAGTTGATTTGGGGTACAAAATTGTATTTCGGGTACAAAATGTTATTTCGGGTATATATATTACCTGGAACCGTATGAGAACCGAAAATTTCGGGTACCTTATGGTTCCTCAAATTATGGAACCGAACCGAACCGGAACCGACAGGAACCGAACCGGAACCGAACCAAAAAAATATAAGTACCTATTGGATCCTAAATTATAGGAACCGAAATACCCGGAACTGATTGGTTCCTACCGGAACCGAACCGAATACCCGAATGCCCAGGGCTAACTAGGCTCTCTCTGAGAATCTTTAAGCATGATCCACGTCAGCTCATGGGTGGGTGGGTCCGACGGAGAAGAAAGCTACAAAGGAAGAGAAGAGATATACTTGGCGTAGATTTGTTCGGACATAGGAAAAGACTCTGTTCATTAATGCACATCCTTCTTCAAAATTCAGCCAGCCACATGATGACCCAACTACATTTAACCACCACTAACTCTGCGCCACGTGTTCACCTCCAAGATTCTATATCTTTCCCATCTCACCAACAGATTATAACAGCCTCATTAGCCTTCCCTCCTTTGTGATTACAATCAAAACTCTGAAAAGAAGAAACAGATTATTTAGTATTATTATGTTGAAAGAAGAGAGCAAGGAGAGTGGTACCTGGGCACGACCATGTGACACATGTCGATCAGACGCCTGCGCTGTCTACTGTGAAGCTGACTCTGCCTACTTGTGCACCACCTGCGATGCCCGAGTTCACGCAGCCAATCGTGTTGCTTCCCGCCACGAACGTGTTCGTGTCTGCGACTCGTGTGAGTCTGCCCCGGCTGCGTTTTTGTGTAAAGCAGACGCTGCTTCTCTTTGCACAGCTTGTGATGCAGAGATTCATTCCGTAAACCCACTAGCTAGACGTCATCAACGTGTTCCGATTCAGCCAACTTCTGCAAACTCTTGCAGTTCCATGGCCACCGATGCAGATAACAACGGCATGGTGGTGGAAGATGAGGATGAGGATGACCGAGAGGTGGCTTCGTGGTTGATGCTTAATCCAGGGAAAAACAGCAATAATCAGAACAACGGGTTCTTGTTTGGTGTTGAGTATCTCGACCTTGTTGATTACAGCACAAGCATGGACAACCAATTCGAAGATCAGTACAGTCAATACCAGAGGAGCTTTGGGGGAGAAGATGGAGTTGTGCCACTTCAACTTGAAGAATCAACAAGTCACCTGCAACAAACCCAACACAATTTTCATTTGGGTCTCAACTACGGTTGCTCAACAGAAGCTCACTACAACTACAATGGTTCCTTAAAGGACCTGAACCATAACGTAAGTCGTTTTAGATAACGTGCTTCTCTTTCTAGTCCTCTTACCTCGGAGGATTAAAAATGTCTTTGTTTCTGTCATTTAGGTATCCGTTTCATCAACGGACATCAGTGTTGTGCCAGAGCCAACAGTAAGTGACACAACAGTGGAACACCCAATAACGCCTAAAGAGACAACAGACCAAGTATCTGGACCACCTACTCAGACGGTGCAGCAGCTAACTCCAGCGGACAGGGAGGCTAGGGTCCTGAGATACAGAGAGAAGAAGAAGACGAGGAAGTTTGAGAAGACAATAAGGTATGCCTCAAGAAAGGCATATGCAGAGATAAGACCACGGATCAAGGGCCGCTTCGCAAAGAGGATGGAAACCGAGGCTGATGCAGAACAACTCTTCTCATCATCGCTAATGCCCGATACTACCGGATATGGAATTGTTCCTTCCTCTGACCTCCTCAGGCAAAAGATTGTGGTTCTGTAAATTACTTCTAGTTTGGATATCTACGACTAGTTATTACCATGAACCCTTAGTTTTGTATAACTATTACGAGTTAATCAGATATGTTCATATACCTGCACTAGTTTTAAGCCACACATAGTTGAAATACTACCATATGTGCAAAATATTATCTTCTGGAACAGTGCGTAATTAAATTGGCACCACAAGAAAAAGATATGCATCAGCATGAGTAGAGCCGTAAAAATCGGGAATTTCAACTTGTCACAACCAGCTACTAGCATAGGATGTTGATGGCTATGCGAAATACACGTAAACAAAGATACTTTTATTCTTCAAATCTTTTAGCTTTTAGAATTAAGGGACTATACTTTCTCACTTTTTCCATGGTATACCTTACCACTTCACACTTTGATGTTTAAGTTGATGACGTCTTTCAATTCTTTTATTTGGATCCCTTCACAAGATTCTACTATGTCTGTAGAAAAAACATTTAAGCTGTATATAACTATACTTATCCTCAAAGTGACTCCAAGTGCACGTAAGCTCTCTCAGTCACTCCATTTTGCCGTCTTTGTCTAAGAACACAAGAGGATTTCGAGTTTTTTTATGTTGGGAAAAATAGATAGGCTTTTGATAAATAGGCGACACAGTATTTCACACACTGGAATAAGATCCACTTAAACCAAACGGAACAGTTAGAAGCAAAATACATAAAAGAAAAATCTCGCTAAAACTCAAAACGCAGTGTGCGCCTCATATCCAAAGGTAGGAAAAACTTTTAAGTACTACAAATCATTAAATAGGCCACAGTATTTCACACATTTAGGAAACAACATTCGGTGTGAAAATATTATTATTCAAGGAGAAGAATACGGAATAGAGAGAGAGGGCGAGAGAATCATCATCTTCACATCTTGGATTTGGATTGTCTTGCGATCTTGAACCACTCAGTGTGGAAAGATCCTTCCACATCAGTCCTTTCGTATGTATGCGCACCAAAGTAATCTCTCTGAGCTTGGACAAGGTTCGCCGGCAATCTCTCTCTCCGGTAAGAATCAAAGTAGGCCAGACTCGCGGACATACCGGGCGTGCTAATACCCGAGTTGATACTTAAGCAGACCACTCTTCTCCAAGCTGACTGCCTCTCGATTATCTCCTTTGCAAACTCCGGGTCCACCAAGAGGTTGGCCAGTTCTGCGTTCCTGTCATAAGCTTGCTTGATCCTGTCTAAGAAGATCGCTCTGATGATGCACCCTCCTTTCCAGATTCTAGCCAGCTCACCTAGCTTCAAGCCCCAGCCTTTTTCCATGCTCTTGGCACGGATCAGGTTCATGCCCTGTGCGTAGCTGCAGATTTTGGATGCGTAAAGAGCCTTCCTTACGTCATCGATTAGCTGTTTCTTGTCAACGGTTTGATCGGCTAATACATCGCCAAACCCGCCTTCCTTGAAGACTTTGGCTGCTTGCACACGCTCATCTTTTAGCCCGCTGAGGAACCTCGCGTCAAGAGAGGACTCGATGGTGGGAGAAGGAACGGATAGCTCAGCGGCTTGCTGCACCGTCCATTTTCCGGTACCTTTCATGCCGGTTTTGTCCAAAACCTTGTCAACCAGATGCCCATCTCCCTTGTCGTCCTTGATCCCGAAGATATCCGCTGTGATCTCTATCAAGAAACTCTCAAGCTCACCTTTGTTCCACTCGGTGAAGACACTGTGAAGCTCCTCATTCGATAGTTTACCGACGGATTTGAGGACGTCGTAAGCTTCTGCAATCAGCTGCATGTCACCGTACTCGATCCCGTTGTGGACCATTTTGACAAAGTTCCCAGAGCCACCTTTCCCGATGTAAGTGACGCAGGGACCACTGTCCCTGACCTGAGCAGCAACCTTGAGGAGAATGTCTTCGATATTCTTGTAGGCTTCATAAGATCCCCCAGGCATCAAAGATGGACCGTTGCGAGCACCTTCTTCACCACCAGAGACTCCCATTCCGAGGTAGAGGAAACCGTTGTCAGCGACGGCTTTTTCTCTCCTCTCGGTGTTCTCATACCACTCGTTACCACCGTCGACAATGCAATCACCTTTTTCCAGATAAGCAGAGAGGGTCTTGATGGTCTGGTCGACGGGGGCACCAGCTTTAACAAGCATGATTATAACACGCGGCTTCTGAATCGAGTTGACAAAAGACTCGGGGTCATGGAAGCCATAGACCGGAAGATCACCTTCCTTCTTGGCTCGCTCGACGGTCTCGTCGACTTTGGAAGTTGTTCTGTTGTAAACAGAGATTGGGAAGCCTTTCTCTGCAATGTTCAGAGCTAAGTTCTGACCCATCACGGCCAGTCCTGCTAGACCTATTCTAGTTGGTTGAACAGCCATTGTCTCCGTCTTCTTCTTCTTCTTCTTCTCTCTGCTGAATTAGAAAAAAAAAAATGAGAAAACAACTCACAGATCTCAAAACAAACAAGACACACATCAAAACATGTCCTTAAGGTTCTACACATACATATATATATCTACCAGAGGTAAGTAGTGATGAGATCAAAAGCGAAACTTGGCGTCAAGTGACGAAAATAAACCCATCGATCGATTTAAAACCAGGGATCAAAGTCTGTAACAGATAATCGATACATGCAACGAAGAAGATGATTACAGATCTAGAATAAAACAATATAACGATCGTCGCATACACCAAAAACGAAGAACTGATTACTACAGAACCCACCCACCCACATATCAATCAAACCAAATATTACAATGAGAGTTTCCAGTAGAATCCTAGATCACGAGAGATTCAGGACACACACAAAATACTTAAATCACTTCTCCGAAAATTTCCTATCAAATTTTGTTCGATTCAAAAATAATAGAGATAGAGCGGGATCGGAGACACAAACCTGCTTTCTCCCGAAATGGATTTGAGATTTTCCAAGAAAGATGGGTAAAATTTTCAGAGAGAGGTGTGTGTTTTTGTATCAGAGATTTATAGCAAATGAACGGTCTGATTCGCACCAAATAGAAATAATTATTGTTTAAAGTAATTGTCAAAATTTGGCCACTCTGCGTTGCGTTAGGTGAGAAGAGGTGGGTGGTTGTAGATGTTTCTCTCTTTGGATCCTATTTTATATACAAAACTAAATCTTATATATATTCTTTTCATACCTTTTTTTTTTTTCCTTAATTTGATCATCAATTTTTTTACATACCAGTTTCCCGTTAATTATAAAGTAATTAAATCATCATGATATTTTTAATCATTTCTACAGAAATATTACACTACTATGTTCCTCGTCCACTTCTTAATGTTTCAATCTGAAGTCAAAGTTTGGTTTAGGTTTTAACATTTGGTAAATATCTTAAATTAGATTCCTTAGTTAAAAGCGACTTGGTCTGACCATTTGTTATAAACTTTATCATGGGTTTGTCGAGAAGAAGTTCAAAGTCTTCTTTTTTTGGGTGCGTTTTCTCAGTCTTGTGATCACCGTCAAAGGTCTTGTAATTAAAAAAGAGGAGGTGATGGCGTCATGGCAGAGTCATATTTTCCTAAAATTTGATATCATGTTTTTGTACCGATCCATATACATACATAATTTGACATTACAAAAGAAACACTTGCAAAGGATGTTCACTCCAACAATATATATATATATATATATTCCTCATCCACCACCAAACAAATGCATTGAAATTTCTCATCCTTCAAGTCTGAGTTCATACACAAGTCAATACCTAATAAGTGAATAATTATGAGGCCATTCTAAAAAGTGGAACAATTTTAAACTTTATGACATGAGTTCCTTAATCTTAGGCAGAGAAGTATGAAAGAGACAACAAAGAGAGACATCGTAGTTTTGGAGATGTTCTGCTGTGAAGAGTTACAAAACAAAACTATGACAGAAAGAACAAGCAAAATACTTTGTAGCCCTATATATAAAGATAAACGTATCAGTTAAAGAATGCCTGAAAGACTGAAACATATCGGTTCGAGGTTACCTCTTTATCGATATTTTTCACTCTTCGGGTTTGTTTTTTTTTTGTCCGTGCCTCTCTCTCTAGAGACCAAAATTGCACATCTGCACAAACTCCATTTCGTTATCCACGTATTTAGTCCAGAGAGACTTGTATTGGTTCATAGCAATGTCAAGCCATGGTTTCATGTTTCCATTGTAATGGATGACTGCTGCATTTTTTATCTCATCCATGCTCACTCCCGGGTTGTAGCCTAACCCGAGCACATGCCAAGATTTGTCCAATGATTTCGTCTTTGAATAGAATGTGATCAGTCCCGGAGGCAGAGTGCCCAATTTCCACAGAGTTCTCTCTTCATTCTGCTCAGAAATAATCAACACAACATAAGCACATAAAAGAGATCATTTGATATGCATAACTTACTAAGTACGAATCATACATTATAGCACTAATCACGATGAACTTACCAAGTTCTGCCAGTAATGGTATTGATCGGTGCATTTCTCGCGCCTCCAAGCATTGAGATCGAATATATTCATTCCAAAGGCCCACGCACAAGCATTGGGGTTAAAGCTCTCTTTGATCAGAGGATGAGTGAAATTTAGGTATTGACCATATCGATGAAACGAGCCAAAGCATGTCTCAACAGCTCCATTCACCTTTCCATCCAAGTTGATCTTCCACAAACCAGTCACGTCTTTCTGCACCACAACATCGTCGTCCAAGAACAAGATCTTATTCAGCTTCGGATACATCTCCGGTAAGTAAAATCTGAGATGGTTCAACATGGAGAGATATTTTGGGTTCTTGAACTTGAGGTTATGGGCATCTTTAGTTGCGTTCTCGGCCTGGTTCTCAAAGTAAAACTTCTGCAACTTGGCAGACTCGAGCTGCCTCAAGACTGGTGCATATGAAGAGTTCAAGAACTTGAAATCCTCCACAGATTTGATCTCAACATGGGCACCACGGTCCAAAGGACGCATCTTAAACCAGACCTTCATGGCTGCAAGATTCATTCGATCGGTCACCACATGAAAGACATGCTTCCATGGCTCCTCGGCGTTCATCACAACCGATCTCACCACAACTGACACAGCAATCACGTTGTCAGAGAAAATCGCATAGTGGTAAAGACTTGGATCCTCCACGGCTGGAGCAGGTGGAGCATCCTTGTACTTGTCAGGATTTGAGATCCTCTCTCCTACAAGCCTCATGGCCAAACAATGAAGACTTTTAGGGACCGACTTGGCTGAAATCAAGCTTGCAACAGCGCCGTTTTTCTTTGCCTTTGTCAGCTGTTCCTGGACAGCAAAGATTGTGTCTTTCAGCTTCTGGATTTTCAGCTGTGTATCATAGCTCTCTTTCGACTCAACAATCATCATCCTCGCTGTCTTCACCTTATCTTTCACTTCTTTCTCAAGCTGCCTAAATGTATCCTCCTCAAGAGCATTGCCGTTTTCAGACAGAGCAGGTTTCAAACCAGGTTTCGACTGCAGATCCGAGAAGTTGATAGCCAGATCTTCAAACAGCTTTAGTTGCTTGGAAGCATCAAGCTTCAGCTTCCTGGCGTAAGCCGCATATGCATTCACCAGTGTCAGATGATCAGTCGCTTGCTTGTGTATCAGATCCAACCTTGTTTTCAATGGATCCGATTGTAAAGCCAAAAACGTCCTCTGCATATATGCGTTTCCCATACTCGGCAACGTCTAAAACCACAGAACAAAAAAAGAAAAAAAAATCAGAATTCCAGTTTACATGTGCATCAACAAAATCGAAGCTCAGATTCAAAAAAAAAAAAAATTGATCGAATTGTAAACAAAACAAAGCATAAACAAGAGAATTTAAGGAGCTCTGAGATTAAGACGCGTACATGATCCTGATGAGGCTGATGACGAGAGGAGTTGAGGACGACGGAGAAGGTGGCAAGGAAGAGAAAAGAGAACAAGGCGGAGATGAAGATCCGGTACGAGAAGAAACTCCGAAGTCCGGTAGATTGGCCGGATCCGACGCCGCCCCGGCCTCCACGGAAGGCCACCGCCATTTCTACCGATACACTTCACCTTCACCAGTCAGTTTCTTTCCAGATCGGGATGTTTCGATTCGATTCGTCGGTGAGCTTCTTGCTTGCCCGAGAGAAGAAGAAGATGACTGACTTAACCTCAGGAGAGTGACGGATAGATCTCAAACATTTAGTGAAGAAAACACGTTAATATAATAATGGATGATCAGCAAATTAAATAAAGCACTTAATTTAGTGCATAGGTAACAAACAAATAAATAAATACAAAGGAAAAAAAAGAAGATTATGTAATGCAGCTGATGACTGTGACGACGAGTGAAGACCGAAATTTTTCCGCGTCGGTGCGATCATTTGGACAAAGCTAAACTTGTGTATTACACCTTTTATTTTAGTTATTTAAGTTTAGACCCTCAATACTTTTAAAAACATAGTCTCACCCTTATACTCTCTTCCAAGTTTCCAACACTCCAACTTGTTATTTTTGAGCTACATGGGCTTCAGTATAAGGGGGCCATGTTTGGGCCAACTGAAGAATAGATCCATATTGAAATTAAACGACACGCAGTTCCCCGTTTAAAACATGACGTTGTTCAGTGTTTCCCAAGAATGGAGAAGGGACTTAAACAAAATCTTGGTCTGCACAGCTCATAAAAGCTTTCAACATTTCTCCGGGTGACAGGCCAAGCGACGGTATACGGTTAATGTACAGAACTACAGATCTCTGCCGATTTGTTCTTTCTAAATCAGCGGGCAGAACACAAACCTATAATGAGACCAGACATAAGTGGAACATACCAGTGAGACTACAAGATGTAGATAGAATTTTACTTTCACAAACACCATGGAATCTGTAAGAAACGATACAATCGTAAGCTTTACTGAGATTCAGAAAGAACACGTAACATTCCGTAGATCAGCAAAGCCATTACAAAAGGTAACCTGTAGTTTTGCTCTATCCAGATAACTAGATCATCCAAACTACCATAAGAGTCGTCAATACTAAAGAAGCAAAAAGCTAAATAATAATTAATAACGACGATTCATCTTCAACCCATGACTACATTCTTATCAATGGGTACAACTAAGAAGATAATGTAACTTAACAAACACTTTGTGATTTAACATGATTTATTTGTGGAAAAAAAAAGGAATATATACAAGATGAACACTATCGCATTCACGTCAAGTGCTTACCATAAAACAAAGCGGTTCAAGGGTCTTGCCTCCTACACCGTGGCTATTAACATGGAGAAGAGATACTTCATATTTCAATTAACTAAATGTATCCCGGCAAGGAAAAGACGGGTGTCGCTCCTTTGTGATCTCCTACGCCTTTCATAGTCAAGATCATCGGTAGGAAGCTCAAAGCGGCAAACCGGGCAAGTATTCCTTATCCCCAACCAAGGCGTAATACAGTCTCCATGATAGAAATGGCTACAAGGAAGACTCTTGAGTTTCTCCTCTAGGAGCATTTCATCTTTGCAGACCGCACAAAGCATGTCCCCTTTGTTTACTTGTTCCACCGTAAGTTCGACGAGTGGAAGATCCTCAATCACCCTTTTGGCAGCTGGAGGATTTCCACTCTCGTTATCAAACATTTGGCCAAGAACGGCATCATCATCATCAGTATGATTTTCATCCAAACCAGCTAGATACATGTAATAACTCGGATCGATATCACCAGGGATTCCTTGAGCTTGTTCGATATAATTAACAACATTGTTAACAGTTAACAGAACCTGCCAGTCCAGCTCATGTTCTTCTTGATCATCCCTTCTCGACGGCGAAGACACTTCGTCTTCTTCTTCTTCTTCTTCTTCGGATCTACTAAAAGCCCTGACCGTCCAGTTAATCGCGTTCTGCACCTCCTCCCACTCTTCATCAGCTAACATGGTTTCCTCACCCAAGACGTAATCCCATACAGGAGGAAGACCCGTACCACCCTCAGAGTCGTTTGCCCCATTCCCACTATCCCCGGAGGTGAAATCGAACACGCCATCTTCGTAATCGGAATCTGAATCGATACCGGTCACTCGAAGCCCTTGCTCGCCTGTGTCACCGGGCTGCTGATCCGACCCGGATCCTGACCCGGATCCCGACACACGTCTAGTCCCCAAAACTATCTCCTCCTTGGGGTCATAAAAGCCCCATATGTTGAAATCATCTCCGGTCAGCCCTTCCGATTCCAGGTACTCAGCAGCGCCAACCTCGGAAGACTCGCCATCGAAGAAATCGACGGGACAGCTATACGGATCGGGATCCGAATCCGAGTAAGAAGCTGATCCAGATTCTGAAATCGGGCCTCCGAATGGGAAATAAGGATTGCAATCCATGTCCCTGTCGTCGAACGGAGAGTAACAGACGACCAAGCTCGTAGCCTCACCATCCGGTATCAAAATCGAACCTTCTACGGCTGTACCGCCGCCTTCCGCCTCTTCTTCGTGGTTGATTGCGGGACCGGGCCTCGTCGACGCCATTGCTGAGTTTCAGAGAAAAAAGTAACAAAAGGAAAATGAAAAATGAAAACTTCAGAGGGAAAATCGTATCACCATCTCGTATATACAGAAAGGATGTAATATGATGACGTGTAACTGCGGGGATTTGCTGCTGGTGGATTAAGATTCTGCCACATAAGACAAAAAGTAATGACGTATTGAAAAAAAATTCGCCGTTGCCGGGGATCGAACCCGGGTCACCCGCGTGACAGGCGGGAATACTTACCACTATACTACAACGACTTGTTGTTTGATTGACTTTCTATTAAGTTCTCTAACTCTACGCGCAGCCTTTGTTGAGTTACTAATCGAAATTCGATTTCAATCTGGTTTTTCATTAGTCTCCGAGTAAACCGAACCGAATCAGTTGTAATCGTTTCGATCCCGCCATAGATAAGATACAACTGAAATTGAAATTTGAGTTCGTTATGACGGAGAATCTTAGATTCTTGCATATGACCAGGGCAGTGGTTTCATTGCATGGGTGTCTAAGAGAGAGGCTTCCATACCGAAGAGTTCCAATCTTCTGTTATTTTACGGATTTTGTGAAACACGTGAACTCAACTAGCACGACGAACTTTTCGTTTGTTTACAAGGAATGTGCCAAGCAAGGAGCGGTCGAGCTAGGCAAGCAAGCTCATGCTCATATGATATCATCTGGGTTTCGTCCGACCACATTCGTGCTGAATTGTTTGCTTCAGGTCTACACAAACTCTAGAGATCTACTGTCTGCTTCTATGTTGTTCGACAGAATGCCGCTGAGAGATGTTGTTTCCTGGAACACAATGATAAATGGCTACGGGAAGAGTAACGACATGGCTAAAGCGACTTCTTTCTTCAATATGATGCCTGTGAGAGATGTTGTGTCATGGAACTCAATGCTTTCTGGGTTTCTACAAAACGGTGAGAGTTTGAAAGCTATTGAGATTTTCGTTGACATGGGGAGATCAGGTGTTCAGTTTGACCGTAGAACTTTTGCCGTCGTCCTGAAAGCGTGTTCCTGTCTAGAGGAAAACAATTTAGGAATGCAGATCCATGCGATTATTGTTCGAGTGGGTTGTGATGCTGATGTGGTTGCTGCAAGTGCATTGTTGGATATGTATGCAAAATGCAAAAGGTTTGACGAGTCGCTTAGAGTGTTTCAAGGTATTCCAGAGAAGAACTCCGTCTCTTGGAGTGCTATAATCGCGGGTTGTGTTCAGAATAACTTGTTGTCCCTTGCTTTGATGTTTTTCAAGGAGATGCAGAAGGTGGGTGGAGGAGTGAGCCAGTCAATTTACGCTAGCGTCTTGAGGTCATGTGCGGCGTTATCTGAATTGAGATTAGGTGGCCAGTTACATGCTCATGCCTTAAAGTCGGATTTTGCAGCAGATGGTATAGTGAGAACGGCGACATTGGATATGTATGCAAAGTGTGATAATATGCAAGATGCTCAAATTTTGTTTGACAAGTCAGAAAATCTTAATCGACAATCATATAACGCAATGATTACTGGTTATTCGCAGGAAGAGCATGGTTTCAAAGCTCTGCTGGTGTTTCACCGGCTCATGTCATCGGGTCTTGGTTTCGACGAAATAAGTTTATCAGGAGTGTTCAGGGCTTGTGCCCTGGTGAAAGGTCTTTCAGAGGGGCTTCAGCTTTACGGTTTGGCGATAAAAAGCAACTTATGGCTAGATGTTTGCGTTGCAAATGCTGCTATTGACATGTACGGGAAATGCCAAGCTCTGGCTGAAGCCTTTCGTGTATTCGATGAGATGAGAAGAAGAGATGCTGTGTCTTGGAATGCGATAATTGCAGCACATGAGCAGAACGGAAAAGGATGTGAGACGCTTTCTCTTTTCGTTTCGATGCTCCGTTCTAGTATCGAACCTGATGAGTTTACTTTTGGAAGCGTGTTGAAAGCTTGTGCTGGTGGTTCTTTGGGTTACGGTATGGAGATCCATTCCAGCGTTGTCAAGTTAGGAATAGCTTCAAATTCCTCTGTTGGATGCTCTTTGATCGATATGTACTCAAAGTGTGGAATGATAGAAGAGGCAGAGAAGATACATAGTCGGTTGTTTCTTCGAGACAATGCTCCGGGAACAATGGAAGAGCTTGGAAAGATGCACAATAAGAGACTGCAAGAAATGTGTGTTTCGTGGAATTCAATCATTTCCGGATATGTAACGAAGGAACAGAGCGAAGATGCTCAGATGCTTTTTACCCGGATGATGGAGATGGGCATAGCTCCTGACAAGTTTACTTATGCAACGGTTCTTGATACCTGCGCGAATCTAGCTTCCGCTGGGTTAGGCAAACAGATTCATGCTCAGGTCATCAAGAAAGAATTGCAATCCGATGTGTATATCTGCAGCACCCTCGTTGACATGTACTCGAAATGTGGAGATCTCCATGATTCAAGATTGATGTTTGAGAAGGCCCTGAAAAGAGACTTCGTGACCTGGAACGCCATGATTTGCGGGTATGCACATCACGGGAAAGGAGAGGAAGCTATAAAACTGTTTGAGAGAATGATACTCGAAAACATCAAACCGAATCACGTGACTTTCATATCGATACTCCGAGCTTGTGCTCACATGGGTCTAATCGACAAAGGACTCGAATACTTCTACATGATGAACAAGGAATATGGCTTGGACCCTCAGCTACCGCATTACTCGAACATGGTGGATATCTTAGGAAAGTCCGGTAAGGTCGAGAAAGCGTTAAAGCTTATTCGAGAGATGCCCTTCGAAGCAGACGATGTTATATGGAGAACGTTGTTAGGAGTCTGCGCGTTACACAGAAACAATGTAGAGATCGCAGAAGAAGCAACTGCTGCTCTATTGAGATTGGATCCACAAGACTCTTCAGCATATACTCTTTTATCGAATGTATATGCAGATGCAGGAATGTGGGAAAAAGTTTCGGATTTGAGAAGAAGTATGAGAAGCTTTAAGCTTAAGAAGGAGCCTGGTTGCAGTTGGGTTGAGCTCAAAGATGAGCTTCACGTGTTTTTCATTGCAGATAAGGCTAATCCTAGATGGGAAGAGATATACGACGAGATTGGTTTGATTTACAGTGAAATGAAATCGTTTGGTGATTCTTCTTTAGTGCCTAAGGTTGAAGTAGAAGAACAAGACCAATGGTATTACTGCTAAATGTGTTGTATGGAGTGGGGTCTACATAACCCATGAGCTGATGGTTTCTGAATTTTAGTCCATTTGCGTGATTCACCCATTACGATTTTTCTATAAAGTATTTAATTAGTATCCATTTTGTGTAACTTTTTAGGATCCAATGTATAGTTTATGACATGTAGTTTGTTCTAATTCGATAGTGATGTTGCTACAGTTATTGACGATCATAGGAGGCTAACTAGTAACTAGTTTCAATAAATTACTTTGATCTATTTATTTTTTATCCCAAAAAATAACGTTATTACTACAAGAAATATTCAAGATGAGAAAACTAATAAAATCACAACAGAAAAAATCAATAATAATGGGTCACAGCTCCTGAGTAATACCAAAATTGATTAATAGTAGAAAACAACAAACAAAACAGAGTTCTTCATGAAGAGCGCAAATCTTCTGAAGACAAAAAAATCTGATCACTGGTGTTTAACCGTCTTATGATGTCGAGGAAATATCCTCTGTTTTTTTCAGGCGCTTCGGATCGAGCTCTTCTTGGATATTATCTTCTTGCTCTGCTTCTTCCCCTTTTACTTCTTCCTGGTGTTGATTAAGATGACCATTGACTGCTTCATGGCCAATAAGGGAGACATGTTTGCTCGTGATTTGGCGACCAGCCCTAAGCTTTGGACCCCAATGTTTCTCTGGATTTGGCAGAAACCGAGCTACTTTCTTTGCCTGCGCCTTGCTCAGCGAACCAATGTGACGCGAAAAATCAACCTGTCCAAACACAAGAAGGTACCCGAGAGAAAGATTCAAACTTTGAATTTTATTCGGTCTCAAACAATTTTAGAGAAGCTAGAAAAAGACCTGATGTGATGGTTCTTTTGACAAGATCACACTTCCGGGGTGTTCAGGGGTTTGCGCCTTTATAGGATGATTCTTAACCTACAGCAAACAACATCAACCAAGAAACAAACCGTCAAAAAACAAGATCATCTGGTTAAATGAAACACAGCCACATTCTGAATCATCGGTTAAGTTTACCCAGCAGCGCATGATGTCCCAGATAACCTCCATAGGAGCATCGGTTTTCATGCCGAGCGGATTCACATGAGTCCCCGAGATACGGTAGTTAGCATTAATAACAGCCGATCGAAACATAGCAGCTGATGGTGAAATGCATTTTAGCGTCGCACAAAGATTATGCAGACTCAAAAACAAAGGAACATCTAGCAATTCCTGAAAACAAAAAACAAAACAAACAGAGACAATAAAATCAACAATCTCTATTTTTTTTTTTTTACGGTACGGTTGGGAACAACTGAACACAAGAAAATCCAGCAACTTGCCTCGGAGACTGTGGTAAGTACAGCATAGATGCGTTCATAAGCAGGATATCTGTCTTTCATGGATTTAACACTGTTCAAAATAGAGGTCACCCATTCTTGATCATGCATTGGAGCAGACCATATCGGTCCGCCCATGTTATATTTCTTCCCACAGTGACTGCACTCCTGTGGCACAACTGGACCAATTGCTGGTAGATACCTCACGCTATTGTTCTGCCAAACAAAATTTCGATGATAGAGTATTTATAAGGAAACGGTTTCAAGATAAAAAAAAAAAAAAAAGAATTAAAGTCACCACACAGATACTTCCAAGCGTATCGCAAAAAGTGAGAACTACGTCATAAGAACAAGTATCATAGGCTATAATCCAAGCTTCTATCATCTTAGGAGATGCATTGCATAGAGAATGTTCCATAATTTCTACAGGTGCATATACCTTAGGAAGAGATCTTCCAACAGGTTGAAGATGAAATGAATCACAACCAATGCATTGATAGACGTAAGAAAGCTTCAATGGAGTGTTCTTCATTGCACTCGCCGAGCTAACAATTTGATTAAGCTTTGAGGTTTCAGTGAATCAAAAACAAAACCAAAACACATTGCAAAATCTTTATAAGTGAGATGTTAAGCGTTTGATTAGACAAGGAAAAACTCACGTGTAAACGCGTACAAAAACACGAACATAGAAATCCATTTGCACAGATAGCACCGGAACAATATACCGCTTGTAACGGTTTGCGTGGCTCTACATTTAAGAGAAGAAGAAATTAACCAAAAGGTGAAGAACATAAGAAAAATGATTATTACGTAAATCTGGAAATTGCTAAGATAAACAAACCTCGATGCTGGCAAGGAGAATCCGCAAAGCCATCTCATGACAATACTTCCCTCTCAATGGGTAAGAACCATATCTGATGCATCAAAGATTAAATATCAGTTTAGCCAAATGGCATAATTAGTACATGTTTCAAATAAAGAGAGGTGTGAAAGGGGATAAAACACTCACTTGGAATAGCAAACTTCACCGTTACCGCCGCATAACACTGCCATGTCAGTTGCTGTACACATAAGCAATCCACCATCCGCGACTGATTGAATAGCCGAGTCAAGGAAAATAGACGGTGATCCATATGGATCAAGATCAACCTAACAACATTATTAACCAGAATTAGCATTAACTTTAACAACCAGTATGCTAATGAACACAAGAAATGTGAATAAAACGGATGTTCTTACCACATCAAATTCGTTAGGGTGGGTAAGCATATGGACACGAGCATCGGTATGATGTGACTCCACCTTTGAAATAGCCAGCGAGCCATTGAACTTTATGTTTCTCTGGCAAGCTTCCACCGATGCTTTTAAAAGAAAAAAGGACACAAGGTTAGGATACTGTTATCAGAAAACTACGAGAAAAGAAAAGAAAAGCCAAGAGTTCCACAAGTCCTCTACAGTCTAATTCATTAAGAAACAAAGAAAAGATTACCAAGGTCATTGTCCAACGCCACAACCTGACCAATCCCTTCTATCTCGCGCGCATATCTCAAAGCCCGTAATCCAGAGGCAGACAAAGCCTGAAACGTTAGAGAAGTTATCTAAGTGCAAGATCACAAGGAGCAGTGAGACCAGGCAGCGAATAATAAAGAATATAGGAAGACCTCGAGCACTTTTGGTGGCTTGGGCTCGCTACGTGCTACTCCTTCCGGTTCTTTGGAGCCTGGTCCGTGCTCAGCTGCTGCTTGGTGTTCACCATTATTCATACCGTTCTCGCTAGGAGTTTCTGCCTTGGAAGCTTCGGAAGAATCCTTGTTGATCACCTTGGAAGCTGGTCTACTTCTTCTAGATGACTTAGCCTCGTGCTCTTGCTTACGTTTCGATATAAATTCTCTCAGGACAGCTATAGACATGTCTCTGTTGTTGACCTAACCATTACGCATAGACATATAAAAAACGCAAAAAATTCAGGTTCACGCTTAAATCCACGCATGTGGCTTTAGACAAACACATGACTCTCGCAAATGAAAGTGGCACAAGGAAGGAAACACAAATATCCAAGCTATTAAAAACAAAAAGACAGTTCTCGGAGATTCCTAGATCAAACCAAATTATTGATGTGAATTAATAATGTTCAATGGTCTTAACAAAATAGAAAGCTACGAAATTTGAAAGCTACGAAATTTGATAAGCCAGTACAATCAAAGAGAAACACTGATGAGAACCTGAGCTTTATTGAAGAAGACTTGATTCTTCTTGTGCAGGAGAATCTCAGCTTCTCCTTCCTTAATAACGGTATAATCGTTCAGATCCGATTCCATTGCTTAATCTCAAGTCTCCCGGATTTCACAAATTCACTTACTACCAACACAAGACGACTTATCCCCCTTCTATGTGAATGCTGTATTACGGAGAAAGATGAGAATTTTGCAGGAGGTTTAGAGCTTTTAAAACCCTACTGCATAAACAGGGTAACCTTTTTTTCCTTTAGAACCAAAGAAACAAAAAAAAAAAATCATGTCTAAATAATTTCCGAATTTTGCTTAATCTGATTTCTAGTAATTACATAAATGGATTTGGACAAAACTATCAGAATAAAAGATAACGGATATGAATGTAAGAAAACCAAACGGTAGGGATGGGAATAGGAAAACATAAAAAAATAAAAAATAAAAGCAAAAATGTTGGCCCATGCAGGTTTCGAACCTGCGACCTTCGCGTTATTAGCACGACGCTCTAACCAACTGAGCTAATGGGCCATCACGACATTATATTTCTCTACATTTTATTGTGTTCTCTCGTTGTGCTTTGATTTAAGAATTCGATTACTTTTTAGCCTTTAGGTAGATAGATGTCAAAATAGAGACAAACATCAGAGATGGAGCCGGGACAGCCATGAGCTACATTTTCTTCTACCACGGCCACGAG
Source organism: Isatis tinctoria (assembly GCA_010577795.1). Taxonomy (NCBI): domain Eukaryota; kingdom Viridiplantae; phylum Streptophyta; class Magnoliopsida; order Brassicales; family Brassicaceae; genus Isatis; species Isatis tinctoria. The sequence goes on from CM021246.1 coordinate 33,995,043, forward strand.
AACACAAATGAAATTATTTTTATATATAATCCGTGCTCTACAAATGAGGTCAAGCTAGTTTTAGAGAGAAAGCTGAGACAAAAGGACCATTTAGGAGGTTCAACTTAAAACCCTACTTGCTACATAAACAGAATTTAAGTATTGGCCTTTTTAATCTGATTAATTTATTCGATTACAGAATTGGATTTGGACTGAAAGTCATAAATGATCAAATTAAAGTCAACGTCGTTATCGTGACGGGTATGGAATATGTTTCCAACGAATTGAGCTAATGGGCTGTTGCAAATTCAGTTACCCACTCCTAGTAGTATTCTTGCTTGGTTTTCTAGGGTTGCGTTGTTTGCGAAGGATGCTAAACGAGTGCTCCATTTGTTGGAACGGCCGAATTTCTCTGCACTTTCTCCTGTTATGTGTTACTCGAATCATTATTTTAAACAAAGAATATATGTTGACAGACAGTGTTGTTGGAATCGACCAAAACATGTGTTAGCTTTTGTGCATGCCTTTAAAACGTTTTTTTCTTGTTTTTTGTTGCTAAAGTCATATGCCTTTAAACCTTGCTATATCCAATGGGGGAAATTTCAGTGAGTACCGAACCATGTTCGATGTGAACATGATGATGCTTTCCTCACAATTAATTTCCGATTTTTCGCGTGTCTGCATTTTCCGGCATCGAACCAAATATCTTTTCATGCTCATGCATGAAAAGAGCCTTGGATCCATGTTTAGTACTACTATACTAGCAACGTTGATACGTACGTGTCCATCAGACTAGGGCAAAGATGGATTTATATAAGACTCCAAATGAGACTAGACCTTGTTGGCTTGCCAAGTTGTGGATAGTCCTGACTCTTGTTCCTCGTACCATTTCAATTTTATACTATTTTTCAACAAAACGAGAACAGTAGAAAACTCTGTAGATCTCCAAGGGTAAAGCTGTAATAAAACTATAGGTACAAGTCACTGTTACATAAGTGTGAGGTTCCCTTTGGCTCAGCCAGCACGCGTCCCACAAAAGTCAAAACTCACATACCTATCAATTGTATATCGACACGTGTCCATCAGACCACATCACCCATCTTGTTCCGTAATATCACTGTTTAGATTCTTTTCTTTACTTTTTTTTAACGTCTTTTAGCTGTCTGTAAATATATGCACGGACTTCCTACGTCACCTGAGACGAAGATCTGTGCTAGTAGATTCTTTTCCCAAGGAAAATAAAATTTTCAAAAAGTCGTTTTTCCAATGGTGGTGAGTGAACCTATGGGAAAAAATGAAGAAGAAATTGGTGGTGAAACCTCACACGTAATAATCGCATAAACATAATTGAAATACTTTGGGTATTATTTGTCAGTTTCTTTTTTTTAACAAAAATATATATTTCGCCAACGTATTTAGAAATTCAGTGATATCGAGGGAACATGTATTTGATGTGAGTATTGATAATTATGTGGATAGTAACAAAATAGACCATACGTCCGTAAAAAATTTTGATCGAAAACGTCCGTAAATTACATCCTAAAGAAATAAAATGCATCAATACATTTCAATAGTCCCAGACAAATTGATCGACTATGCAATCACGGTAATCAATTTAAGGGAAAACGACCTATTTCTCCCTCCGAACTATCATATATTAACAGATCCACACAAAGCTGAAACTTTGTGTCACGTTTCCATAGTTTTCTAGTTCGAAACCTATGTCCCCACAGTTTCATAGTTCGAAACTTATTACCACACAATCATTGGTTTTAATGGTTTATGACATAAACCGAACAATAAACCAGATATCAAACCGAATTAAAAACCAACTCCAATCGGTCCATGAATCCGTGTATTATTTTCCAATCCTAACAATGAACCTGTGTATTATTTTCCCGAAAAGTTTACACTTTTGATCTCTGCAAAAACACAAGAGATTCGCTAAGTAATAATTGCTCCCACTACGCATTTTCTCTCTTCCTGAACTCAAAAGCTGAGTGTTTTTACGCAAAAATAAAAATATTATGCATTATTATTAAACTCCAGATTATAACAACTTATAGAAATATATGTTTGAATCCGAGCATGTTACATAGATAAATTTATCTGAAATTTGTTATTACATGAAATTCAATTGAAAGAGAAAGAAAATAATTTTTCTGGGGAAAATAAAAAATTGGTTGAAATGAAAATCAAGAGGAAGAGGAAGGGATGAAGTCGGTGCACATCATGAAGACGATCATCATCTCCACTCTCTCCATCTCTCCTCCTTTAGACAACCCAAGTTTCTTCAGAACCACCTGCAACTTCATGGGGGAGATTAACCCGTCGCCGTTCTCATCCAACACCTTAAATGCCTCGGCGAGATCTGATTCATCTGCGGCGGCGGTTTCCGGCGACCATTTCAGAGAATCAACAAGTTCACATCTTTAAGACCATAACTCTTCTAAAGTCGCAGAACAAGAACAAACTTTCCTAACACGAACACAGAGAAACACGTAATCAAACGTGCATGAGTTTAATTTCAAACCTTTTCCCTGGAAAAAAAAAAATCCGAGATCTCAAAATTTTCAACTTTTTTTAAAAAGCGAAAATCAAACAAACCTCACGGATGTTAGCGAGACGTCGAGTCTCTTCCTCGACACGACCCAGCTGAGCCTTGACCCGCTCACGAACCTCCATTTTCCTCTTCTCGATCTCATCCTCTTTAGCGCGAAAAGCAGAGAGAGGAGAGCGAGCCATCTCCTCGTCTTCTCTAGACATCTGACTGCTAAAGCTCAAGCTCACCATCTGCTGGCTCGGCGGCTGAGCAGGCTCTGTCGTCTGCATCTTCGGTTTATCTTCCTCCTTGTGGTGGTTACTGTTACTGTTCTTCTTCTTCCTCAGGCTGCAGCAGGAACGCGAGTTGTGCAGTTCCTCTGTGGAATTCCGGTGGGGCTCTTCGATTAACCCTATTTTTACCGATTTGGGATTGAGACAAAGCAAAAGCTTTTTGGGTTTGGTTATTAATGGCGGATGTGTGTGTATATTTTGTTTGCTTTCTCCATCTTTTAATTTTAATTAGTTTTTATTTATTTAGAGTTTTGGGAAATTTTTTTTTGGGTTTGGTTTTGATTAATAGATTAAATCACGATTGTTTTTTGTTTTTTTCGGTTTACCCATTTATTGAGATCGTAATCGGATCCTAACTCGGTCTAATCTTTTTTTCGTTGGTTATCATTAGTTCCGGTAAACAATAAACCGTGATTGATTACGGTTTGTGTAGAGGTTAGTTTCGATTTTTAGTATTGTGTGGTAATAGGTTTCGAACTATGAAACTGTGGAAAGATAGGTTTCGAACTATGAAACTATGGGGATTTGAGATGAAGCTAAAACTTTGTGTAGATCTGTTACTATATGATAGTTTCGAGGGGGATATAGGTCGTTTTCCCTCAATTTAACGAAAAAGTTCAAACAGTGAAAACCCTTTAAAAAAAAATCCAAACAGTCATTATTTTTTTGGGAAAAATGCCAAAAAAACCCTGAACTTTTTCAATCTGGCCAAAAAAAACCTGGACTTTGCTGTTGGCCAAAAAATACCCAAACTTTACGTTGACTTTCCAAAAAATACCCAAACTTTGGGTTGACCTGGCCAAAAAAACACACCGTTAACAATCCGTTTAAAATACCGTTAAAATGTTAAACGACGTCGTTTTGATAAATTGGAGAAAATGCAAAACTTACTATAGAGGGGGTTCGAACCCAGGTCCGCATGCAATATGTAAGGGGTACGCAACCATTTTGGCAATAGCATTTAATTGGTATATGCTCTTCTTAAATGTTACTTAACCAATCCAATTCTAGTTTTATCAAAATAAAAATATGTTATACCTTGGGTTCGAACTCGGTGAATTCGAAAAAATCTAAACAATTCGAAAAAATTCATAAAAGTTCAGAAAATACATAAAAATTCATAAAATTTCAAAAAAAATCTGGCCAAAAAAAAATCAAAGAAAATTCAAAAAATTCAGAAAAATTCAAAAAATCAAACAATTCAATAAAAATTCAAAAAACTCAGAAACATTTTTTAAAAAATAAATTTTTGTAAAAAAACGCAATTGTTTTAGAATTTTATGAATTTTTATTGAATTTTTTGATTTTTTTGAATTTTTCTGAATTTTTTGAATTTTCTTTGAATTTTTTTATTTTTTGATTTTTTTTTTGGATTTTTTTGAAATTTTCTGAACTTTTATGAATTTTTCTGAATTTTTTGAATTTTCTTTGATTTTTTTCGAATTGTTTAGATTTTTTTCGAATTCACCGAGTTCGAACCCAAGGTATAATATATTTTTATTTTAATAAAACTCGAATTGGATTGGTTAAGTAAAATTTAAGAAGAGCAAATACCAATTAAATGTTATTGCCAAAATGGTTGCGTACCCCTTATATATTGCATGCGAACCTGGGTTCGAACCCCCTCTATAGCATGTTTTGCATTTTCTCCAATTTATCAAAACGACGTCGTTTAACACTTTAACGGTATTTTAAACGGATTGTTAACGGTGTGTTTTTTTGGCCAGGTCAACCCAAAATTTGGGTATTTTTTGGAAAGTCAACGTAAAGTTTGGGTATTTTTTGGCCAACAGCAAAGTCCAGGTTTTTTTTGGCCAGATTGAAAAAGTTCAGGGTTTTTTTGGCATTTTTCCCTTATTGGGTTTTAGTCAGCAATCATTAGAGTGAAAATATTTATATATTTTACTATCTAAATCAGATGTTACCCATAAACCAAAAAAAACATATATTACCTTTCTTGGATTCACCTAAAAGACTTAAATTCCCAAAACTCTGGCAAGCAATGACCAGATATAGAAGATTGGAGAACTGAGTTAGATCTACTTCAGAAGGTTTTTAATTTTTATAAAGAATTAGCCAACGAACCTAATTAAGTGTACAGTATACAGTATATGTATACTTGTGATTTATTTCTCACATGTGATCTTTAATTTAGACAATAGCCTTAACTATATCGACACAAAGCTAAAACAAACAAAGAAAGAAACTATATGGATCGCACCAAATAGTTATCAGTATATAAAACATGCACGTACTATTTTTTGTTTGATCTGGAGAGAGTTTTCTTAAAAAATAAGTCCCCTATTAATTAGGATTATTAATTTTGACTCATAAGAGATGATTTCATATATTTAGAAATCGGTTAAGAGGGTAAGTTCCCCTACTCTCTCCACGTCCTGTTCATTTTCTCTCTCTAGTTCCAGAGTCTTCCGCCTTCGTTTTGCTGCGACCTTACCGACCGTCGGTAGCCCCGACGGTTCGGTCCTTTTGTTTTTTTTGGATAGTATATCGGAATTTTCCTCCGGCTTGTCCGGCTATCTTCTTCCGATTTTCGGATATTATGTTTCAGCTTGTCTGATAGTTTTTTTTTTGTTAGGTTTTCTTTCCTCTTTCTTCAGTTTGCTTTTCTTTGTTATTTTTTTTTTTTTTTTTTTTTTTTTTTTTGGTAAAATGTTAAGATTTATACCTTTTTGTTTTTCTTAATAATACAATGTTGAATCAAAATTGAAGCAACTTATTGACAACGAAAATTAAAGGGATTTAACCAAGAGAACAGAAAACTCAAGGAGGCAAAGAACAAGAAAAGTAGAACTCAAGCAAGGATACAGCTTCAGATGACCTTGCCGGGAAGGAGAGAAGGCGATCCCGTATTAGTCTGTCTAAGGAGACGCAGATGGTAGCAGGTGTAGAGGAGCTGGATGTGAATATTCGTGCATTGCGCTCTTTCCATATTAAGTAGACCGCAGCTTGAAATATGAGCTTTATAATCGGAGAAGCTTGAACATGTCCCCTTGAAGTGCGATTTCCAATCCAAGCCGCCGCTGAATGAATATCTGCTGGGGGGAGAGGCCATACTTTCGAGGCAAAGAAGCCCCAAATAGATGCAGAGAATTCACATTCGAAGAAGAGATGATGGTGAGTTTCGATCCCGCCGGTGCATAGAACACAACCAGTTGAGACGTTCATTCCCCATCGGTGGAGTCTGTCTTTGGTTGGTAACCTGCGAAGTAAAGCCAGCCACGAAACAAAGGAGTATCGCGGGATAAACTCTTTGAACCAAATCACTCTGTGCCAAGGAAGGATCGGTGAAGGGTTACGCAAGCTCTCCCAAGTCGCCTTTGAAGAGAAAGAAGGACCATAATTACCATTTGTCTGCCGCCAAAGGAAACGGTCTGTCCCCATTGAAGGTAGAGGTGGAGAAATGGAAGTAAGAGTAATCTGAAGAGTGACCATTTGGTCTGATCTCGCTGCCGGTAAATGCCAAACCCCGTTTCTTGTGGCTTCCACGACATAGGCTCCCTTTTCTTTGTTATTCCGTGTGATTTGATGTTTCTTTGAAGCAGGGATCTTGTAATCTCTTCTGGTTCTTGCCTGGTTTGAAGGTTTTCCTTCACCATCGTTGAGAGGCCTTGATTGCCTTGGATTTAGTAATCCCAGATGGATCTTCCATGAGGTATCTGTGGAAGCATGGCTGAGAGAGATGAAAGGATCAAATCGCTTGTTCAAAGGAGTTTTCGAAGTCACCGGCGATTCACTGAAGGAAGTTTGTTACAGAGCGTTCTGAAGGTCGGCGGCGAAGTAGGTCATCAGCTTCTTCCCAAATCAAACTTGGGCTTAATTGATTTTCTTTGTTTTCGATTTGGGCTTTGTAATATATTGGACTTACTCTGTAACCTTTTACCCTTTTGGGTTTAATGCAAATGGGCACTTGTGGCCGGTTGTCAAAAAAAAAAAGAAAAAAGAAATCGGTTAAGAGGGTTTACTCAAACAATATAGTAACATGCATAGAAGAAAGCGAAAATAAAACAAAAGTTTGTCCAGTAGATAGGAGCCAATAGGAATGCGACACATACATGTCCATATTAAGGTATGGGAGGTTTTTCTGCAGCTGGTGAAGTAGAAAAATGATGATGGCTGCTTTCGTATTATTGTAGAAGCCAATATTGTCCCCACTCTCACGCGCCTTACCACTTGGACAGTCCTTTTATATTTTCATTTCATTGGAACTTTTTTTTTATATATATCTAACTACATATATAACACACGTGCTTATTGTGTAATGATGAAACGATAACTCTCTTTGGCTCTAGTAATGTAATTTGAGCTGATGACAAATCAAAAGAAAAATTTCGGTATCACACCTTGAGCTAAAAAAAAAAAAAAAGAGGTACGTACATTACAAATTGTAAAAACATTTGCATGTATAATAGAGTTACGCTATATCGATATCGTTGTTTCAAATATTTCTATGAAGTGAGAAAATGTATGTAAACCTAAAAGAGTGGAAACATAGTATCTAATTATCTATATATAGACCTGAATTATAATTAAAAGAAAAACAGAGACTTTATTTCTCTTAATTAGTAGCAACTCATAGCAAACAATGGCGTCTGTATGACACGCGGGAAGAAAAGAGAGTAGGAGGATGTTTTTTAACTTTTTTGTAAAAGAGGGAGGACAGAGAAAGAGTAAAAAAGTAGAGAGAGAGTGTGAAACACACCAGATATATCACCAAACCCTAATAATCTCTCACCCTCACAAATTTCTTATCTCTATAGCTTTTATAGATTCACAAAAGCTTTCTTCAGATTCACAATCTCATCACACACACACAAGCCTTCAAAAAAAGAAAGAAAGAAAATAAAAGCAAACAAAAGATCTAAAGATTAATAACCAAGAACCCTACAATCAAATCAAAACCAAAATCAGAAAGCAAAAGTTTCCTCTTTTATTTTCTTCTCTCAATTCCTCTTCTTCCTGTTCTTGAAAAACTAGGGTTTTTATTGTATATTCTCCAAAAGAAAAGATCTTTCATCAGAAAAAGCAATACCCAACTCATGTCTCTGTGTGTCTGTATATAGATAAACATTTACATACCCTAATAAGGTTACATATACACATATAAAAGAAGAAAGAAGTTAGGGATTTTGGGGAGAAATGGGAAGGGGAAGAGTAGAGCTAAAGAGGATAGAGAACAAAATCAACAGACAAGTGACGTTTGCTAAGCGTAGGAACGGTTTGCTGAAAAAAGCTTATGAGCTTTCTGTTCTCTGCGATGCCGAGGTTTCCCTCATCGTCTTCTCCAACCGTGGCAAGCTCTACGAGTTCTGCAGCACCTCCAAGTACTTATGATATACTCTCCTCTCTCTCTCTATACATGTGAAAGATTGTTAGATCTGTGTATAGATTTTCTTTTCTTTTCAATCTTGTGAGTTTTATATTTCTTGATTTTGGTTCTTGACTGCTTTTAACAAACTTGATTTTCAGTTAATCTCATCCCTAAGGTTTTGATTATAGAAACATAATTCAGTTTTTAAATGATTGAATTTCGAGATCTGATCTCTTCTCATATGTCAATTTCTTAGGGGTTTTTGTGAAGATTCGAAATCTATAGGTCACAGAAGCGTTATAATGTTATACTAATATCATTGTCTCTCTACACAGATATATATATGTCTGATTGGAGATTATATATTAAAGTAGTTAAAGATTCCCAGATTTCAATAAAAAAATACAAAGATCCAACGTAGAATAATTTGTGGATCCATGCATTAACCAGTCTCAACTTCATGCAGACATTTAAGCACCAAAGGAATTTAATTATATCTCTTTTCAATTTAAGCACTCCGCCAAGATCTTATTTTTAACATTTTTTATTATATTTGTTAGTTTCTAGCCACTAAATTAATAATTAATAGTTTATGCTTCTCCTAGTTATATTTTGTGCTTTGATCTTTCAGCATGCTCAAGACACTGGAAAGGTACCAGAAGTGTAGCTATGGTTCCATTGAAGTCAACAACAAACCTGCCAAAGAACTCGAGGTTCAATCTCCACCTCTCATCCATCTTTTAATTAAGTAATTTTATCTGATATGATTATGACAAAACCTAGAGCTTGATCAAATTTAAAGAGTCACAGATTGGAATAGAAATAAAAAATTTAATCAGTGAGTCTAACATTTTTGTCTCTTTGCTTGGCATTTTTCAGAATAGCTACAGAGAGTATTTGAAGCTGAAAGGTAGATATGAAAATCTGCAACGTCAGCAGAGGTATGTATGTATATGCATTAATCTGTATGCTCACATATAAGCAGCATATATATGTTCGTATGCTTGAATTGATGTAAGTGTATCTTGCTGCAGAAATCTACTCGGAGAGGACCTTGGACCTCTGAACTCAAAGGAGCTAGAGCAGCTTGAGCGTCAACTAGACGGCTCTCTGAAGCAAGTTCGCTGCATAAAGGTGATTTAATAATTCCATTGTATAGATACAGAACACATATGAATTGGTTTAGATGCGTGAGCATGTCTGAAAATGATTGTTTCGTGTAGACACAGTATATGCTTGACCAGCTCACTGACCTCCAAGGTAAAGAGCATATCTTGCTTGAAGCCAATAGAGCTTTGTCAATGAAGGTATATCATGATACTTCTCTCTCTCTCTCCTCTAGTTTCTAATAGAAGCTCAAAAAATTTATATATAGTCCCCATTTATATGAGTCTGAATATCACTTTTTTCAACTGCGTTATGTTGTGCTTTATTTAGCTGGAAGATATGATCGGCGTGAGAAGTCACCATATAGGAGGGGCATGGGAAGGTGGTGATCAGCAAAATGTTGGCTATGGACATCATCAGGCTCAGTCTCATGGATTATTCCAGTCTCTTGAATGTGATCCCACTTTGCAAATTGGGTAAACCAAACAACTTCTTTGCATTTTTACACATCAACTGGTGATAAACCATTAACAGTTTGATTAAGCCCAACACTGTAGATTTGCTTTAAAAAATCGCCTTGTTTGGTGTGAAGAGGGAAAATCAAACATGGAAAAACCCTTTTTATTTATTTAAAGGCCTCGAGTTTCAGACTGTATAAAAAAAAGGATTTCTAATGTAGAATGTTAAACTATGTTGTTGTGGTGATGAAAACAGATATAACCATCCAGTGTGTTCAGAGCAAATGGCTGTAACGACGCAAGGTCAGTCCCAACCAGGAAACGGTTACATCCCTGGCTGGATGCTGTGAGTGATACGTCGCCCCCCAATAAGGACCTTTAAGCATGCGAGTGGTGGGTTCTTAATGATGAGAATGAGATGGACTATATGAATAATTATGAAAAGTAATGAATTTTGTGTTTATGTATGCTGCATAAGACTTTTGGTTTGTACTTGTAGACATAAGTGGCTATAACTGTAATAGCCTCCAACATCTCTCTTCTGTTTCAGGAGACGTTTGTGCCTTTTGAAACCTTGCTTATATATAAATGGATTGTATTGTGTGAAATGTTAACACTAGCCATGTCTCATCTGGTTAAGTACTTTATCCTGTCTTTGTATAATCCAAAGCGCGGTTAGATACTTAGATGCTAACGTGAAGCTCAGAGACAGCTTGCGACGGAGGCAAATAAACTATCAAATTTAACAATGAGATTCAACACTTCCCAATGCCACCAAGATCCAGCTTTTATTTCCAAGTCTAGGTGTACAGAACAGATAATTACAATATCAGGATCTTATACAGACAGCACAGGAAATAAAAGTACATGTCCTGAAAAGTAAAATGGTATAGAGAGTTCAGCTGAAGAATGGACTTTCTAGTTTACTACATTTTTTCAATTGTTCAATGATACTTGATAATCTGTAATAACTTCCAACAGTACCAAACTGTTCTGGAGTTTGGGGTTTGTGCTTTTTAATATACGTCTTCCCCATCAGTAGAGTCTCCATTAAGTAACTGCTCCCTGAAACACAACAATTCACATTGTACTTAGCTTTGCTTGACTTGGAGTCTTTCCAAGTTACAAAGTGTACTTTGGCCAAAAACGTTATTACCTGAGTCTTTCGCAGAGGCGTGCTAAAGATTCGGAACCCAACCTGGATGCAACATCTTGAATCTTTGAAGCATTTGAGAGGTTCACACTATCTGCTAATTGAAATTCACACAGCTCCTTCAACGAGAATGCATCGGTTAAAACAGCTGAGTGACCACCTCCTGCTGCTAGCTTCCTCACTTGTCCTACACACCTGAACGCAACACCAGAGTTTACCGTTATTGTCTGCATCCTAAACCTTAACCATTTCATTTCTTCGCTTGTTTAGCAATTGAATTAGTGAAAACAAGCAAACTTGTTCGAGCTATACCAGTCTATAGGCGACGGGTACCAAGCATATGATGATTTCTCATTTGCTGCCTGACCATAGCTATTATAACCCCATCCACAAATCCGTCCCTCCCTCATATAAACAAGAGTGTGAGAATGTCCACAAGCAACAAGCCGGACATCGGTTGGGATAACTAACACCGGGACATTGCGTAGAAGCTCGCTTCCATTAGAGGCACAAAACAAGAAACCAGACTGAGGACCAAGGCCTAGCTGTCCTGCTTGGCCACCACCCCAAGCATAAAGTGCTCCTTCCACAGATAAAGCACAAGTGTGTACACCGCCACAAGCAACTTCTTTCATGGACACACCATCAAGACCAGCGACTCGCCTTGGTATTAACTCTTTATCCCCGGATTGAAGAGAAACATGACCAAGTTGTCCCATGCTTCCTAATCCCCAAGTGTAACTGCAACGAAAGAGATAAGCAGTGGACACTGAATAAGATAACTGAAAGAAATTAAGCGGAAGGGAAGGAGACTTGCATAGTCAAATCTCAGGATCCATTTGCTTCCACAAGCATTTCCATCTGCTTCCTACTAGGACGCGATGAGATAGAAATATCCATCAGAAAAACTTTCCTTTTCCAGAACCCTTGCACAGAGAATTAGTTACCCATGGTATATGAATAACCACAAAGTTTTCAAAAGAAAGGCCTTTAGAAAACTTACACCTCGCCCATTTCAGATACAGCAGCAGTATGGTATTCCCCACATGAAACTTTCATTATCTTCACAAGCTCAGGTGCTTCGTCAAGGAATTTCGCATAAGCAGTTATCACACGAGGTGCTTGTAGTCCTTCACAAGTGACTCCTCTACCAAGCTGGCCTTGTTCATTATAGCCTTATATTTCATGAAACACAAAAAACCTCACGATCATAAATACCAGAATTCTACCAGAAACAAGTTTAACTTTATAACAATGTCTCAAAGCTTTCTTACCCCAAGCTTGAAGAAGGCCATCCTCTGATAAGGCCACAACATGAGCTGTCCCACATGACACTTGGCGTACCGCCTAGAAGACGATCGATCATATACCAATTCAACTGTCAATGCTTCTTAATCCTTGATTTTCCATGAGGAGAGTTGAGAGTACATACCGTGTTAGCAGGAAATGCCCCCGAAAATAAGCGTGGCAGATTTGACCCCTACCATGAATTTTTTTGAGAAATCATAAGAGAAACACACGATGCCACAATTTTGGTTTCAGCCACAATAATGGGAATAAACCTATACCTGATTTTGCCCCCAAACCCAGAGCCTGCTCGTGGAAAGAGTACCGTCATTTTCACGGGGTTCCGCTATAGCTGCAGTGCAGAAAGCTCCACAAGACACAAATTTCACAAATTCTGACTGTAGCTGCTTCACCTTCTTAGGATGTTTTCTCCCAACCTCGGTTCCATCCCCGAGCTGACCATATTCATTGGCACCTGAAACGAAGGACATAAAAAGTGTAAGAACCACCCCGACTTGAGCAAGTACATATTGCCCAACCAAAAGATCCAGTAATTATTACCTAACAACTTATGGTAACTACTTAGATTGCATTCCTTCACATTGATAAACAAGCAAACCCAAAAACTACAGAAAGCAAAGAACTTTTATTTATCAGACACAACCCCAATGTGCGTTTATGGGAATTGAGAGACAGACCCCAAGTAAAGAGAGATCCATCTGATGCAACCGCGGCTGTATGTTCCCGACCACATGAAATATCGAGCCACCGGGAATTGGCACCAGCCGGGCAACCAAAAAGCTCAGGAGGAAGCTGCTTTGGGATACGCAAAAGACTCTCTTGTCCTTTCCTACCGGTTTGTCCGCTTTGATTGTAACCCCAAACGTATATGGCGCTCTTTGTTGGGATACTCACAGAAGGAGCAACCTCACCAATGATTTCTCCAATATCCATTTTTGAGAGAAGAATCCTGCACATAATTGCATAAAATTGTAATTCTTCGAAAAAGTCTTCAACTTTATTCGTTCAATGCATTTATCAACGAACCAAACTCTGATTTCATAGAAATGAGCAGAAGCGATCACGAATCAGGCAAGTTTTTCCAGGACCCATCTTAGAGCTAATCACGAATTCAAGCATTCTACAACTAAGATGACACCACACGCAATGGCGAACTCAAAGGAAGCTAATTAAGAGAAGAGAGAAAGATAAACCAACCAAGAGAAAATCTGAACCCATACCTCGATTATCAATGTTGACTTTTCCTGAAGAAATCCAAGTTTCTGAAGCTTTTTTGTTGCGTTTGGGCTACGTTTAATGTGTAAGAAACGGAGGGAAGGAGAGCAGAGAAGCAATAAGGGTCGTTCGTTCATTTGCTCCGAGACCTCGGGGACCGAGTCGAGTATAGTTCACAGAAATTTCCGTATATTAGCACCGTAAGACCTTCATTTTACGAAATATTAACACAAAAGTCCCTAAACTTCAGTTCTCTCTTCTCTTTTCCCCACTTCATCAAACCGTATGCCAGTATTGGTATTCCTTGAACACATAGAAAGGAAAATACTAATTTACAATTATGTAAGAGTTTCGACAATTGGAGATTACAACAGTGGCATTTAACATGAAAAATTAAGATGGAAGCATTGCTTCTTCAAGTTTTGCATTTTTGTTTTTCCTGTTTCATGGAGTTATCATAAGCTTTTAAAATGTTGCAGAGGAACATTTGTCTCCCTTTCTGTTGCATATATTTACCATTGTAAAATGACAATATTCACAAAACCAACAAGCCAAATTTACAAAACATCCCTTCTGCATTGCCTTGTCATCTTCCCCGGTTTCAGTTCAGATACAGGACACAGATCAATGATCGATGATTGGATGATCACGGTGTTTCGTTGAATTCCATCACCTGCATGCAAGGACATTGGAAAAAATGGGAGCTTTTCTTTAGTCAGAATGATTCAGGACAGCACAACTGTTGCGAAATTCCAGGAAAATATTAGCTCTTTATCACGAGACTTCTCACTTGTTCTATCTACCACAGATCTTTCTCAGGCAGATAAAACCAGAAGAAGCCATGAAAGGAACATAAGAAAATGCGCAAAAATGGGAAGTTTTTTATAAACAGAATGAATCAGTAGAACGAAAAATGTCCTGAATTCCAGAAACATATTAGCTTCTAATCTCATGGACAATGCAATTAAGAAAAGCATATGGCTTTTTCCTTTGTCGAGAGATTTCTACGCATATATGTTTCACTTTGCTCTGAGAATGGAGAGAGAAAGAGGTTACCTTTCCGCAGACAGGACAGTTTTCACTTCTCTCCATCCATTCATAAATGCAACTAAGGTGGAAATGGTGAGAGCATTTTGTTACAATCTTTGGGTTCTCTGATGTATATTCTGCCCCAAAAGAAAACCAAACAAGACGATGAATACTTAAGGAATGATGAAGGAAATTGCGAAAGAAAATCAGCAGAGTGGGATTATATAACCTTCAAGACAAGTTGGGCAGGCATCTTCATCTTCAGACAATATATACATGTTTTCAGAGGCTGACTTTGATTTCAAAATCCTAAGACTGGATTTACTGGAGTACTCTTCTTTGGAATCTTTGTCAGAGATAGTAGATTTATTATTTGCCCATTTGCATCCGAAAGATTCAGAATCCGCATCGTTACCACTTCTCAGAGGTTCAGCTTCCTCATGGGAATGACTTGAACCCTTCTCCCGTCTTGAGACGAGTGAACGGAAGTATCTAGGATCAGCATCATAAGGCAGAGGCCTCGGAGTAGAACGAAATGCTTCAGACAGGAAGTTATCGTGCGAAGAAGAGGAAGTCATCGATGCATTAGTAGCTTGAACGGAAGATGGGAGAGAGCGGGCTTCCCCTCTTCCGAACACCGAGATATACTGCCAAAATTTGATATGAAACTTGTGAGATTTACCATATGAAAGCAGCAACTGATATAAGCAATGGGAGCAAACGTACCAGGTTAAGGAAATTATGAGCAAGGCATCTTATGCAGGGACAGTTCCTATATACAGAGCTACTTGGATTCATGTACTCATCAATGTCTTGTACCCGAAAGCAAGAAGAAACACATCCCATCTTCTCTTCCTCTTACCCTTTCTTACCTCAAAACAAAGATTCACTCACCGGTTGAAAGTTTCTAATTACAGAAGTCTTGTAACCCAAAACATATGGCAAACAATCTGCTTCATAACTCCAAGTCGCCTGCAATGATAAAATGGGTTTGGTTCCTTAATAACTCCAAAGATGTGATCACTGTTGGAAGAACCAGCTTCGAGTACATGAACTAAATCCATCTCAACAAACCAAAAGTCCAATTTCTGTTTAGTAGCAACTGAGAGTGTCGATCTGAACTTGGAACACTCACAAAACTAACTTTGAGCTTCATTACAGTGAAATGCAAGCACATAAACTGATAAAGCCCTAAATTTAAGTAGATTTCCAAAAATCACAAAAGGAAAAAGATACAAACTTTGCTACAATAGAGAAACAGACAAGCCCTATTAAGATAAGATACGCAAAAAAGGTGGAACCCCCATACCGATTAATCGAAAGCACTGAGCAAACAGAGTGTATCAAGGGCAAAATCAGCGAAATTTGACCAGAGTAAAACCAATTGAGATCAATAATGATCAGGATCGAGTGATCAAAACCCATTTTCAGTAACTTTGAAATGATTGCAAAATTAAAGAGAAAGAGTAAACCTTTTTGATCGAGAATTGAGCTGGAAGGAGAGGAGAAGCAAATACCACAAATGAATATATATTTTTCCGATCGGGGCTCAGCTTAAGGATAGAAGAGAGAGAGATGAAAACTGGTAACCGACGAAAGAGAGAGACCTAAGAAGAAGAAAGGTTAAAAATTTCGATATTAATTAAATATAGAGACTCATTCATTAACTGTTATCTTTTTTCGCAATTTCCCAGGAAATTCAAAAAAGGTGAAAACTTCAAATGAATTTTCTTCCTCTTTACTTTCTCGTCGTCGGTGATAGGAAAGATTGCGGAAAAAGTGAGGAACACTGAAGATGATGGTGATGAATGATGATTGTTGTTGCGAAGGTGGGTGAGAGAGCTTTGTTGGATGCCAATGGAGCTTCAAGAATAAAACAAACAAAAGTTGACCTTTTGGAAAAAAAAACTACATTAATTAAATAACACTATTGTTTTACAATAATGATAATTAAAGGACATAATAAACTATGATTTATGTTTAAATTATGTGTTAAGTTTGAAGTTTGATGCTTGAAATATGAAGATAACCTTTGTAGTTTGGTATTGACTTTTCAAGATTTAAATCTTTCTGTTTCCAAAGCTTTTATTACCAGAGTTTATCGAATAAAGTCGCATTAAAAAATCATGGACGGTCTTATGGGCTAATGAATGGAGGAGGGATATTATTTTGTCACTCACGCATGCTCTTCTTTTCCATTTGTTCTGTAAACAAACTTTTTGATTTTGCTTTCATCAACAGTATTATTATTTTTATACATCCACAAAAACTAAACATATTTTTTGGAAAAAAAATTCACAATGGAAGCTTTTTAACTTTAAATAAAAGTTTTGACTGATTGGGTTTTTGCATTGATTATCATTCTGATCAAAATCTTGTATACGCACTGAAATCTTGTATTTTTCAGTGAATGAATATGAGATACAACCACCAGACCAAAAAACTCTAGTTAAAAGATCAGAAAGGTAAAAAATTGCCATCTCATTATATAAAATTAAATATAAGTTTTAAATCCATACAATCAATAATAATAATCTTCAATTGTCCTGCTATGGCTGGGATTTGGATGAGAATAGTTCCGCAGGATAAGCGCCACGAATTTTTTTCCCAAACATTGTTGGAATGAGTCTTCACGAATCTAGGCAATGTTCAGAGTTACGGTGGGGTTCCTTGGATTACTTAGTTTGGCATGGCTGTGTGGTGGGGGTGGAAGTGGAGGTGCGAAAATGTGTTTGGTGAGAATGGAAAGTGCAGATACAGAGTACGTTTTGTTGTTGGGGTCTATGCGAGCTACGGAAGTGGTCACCCGTCAGATTGCGTGGAAACAACCACAAGAGGGCTGGGTTAAACTGAACACTGATGGCGCCTCGAAGGGAAACCCAGGACTCGCCTCAGCGGGAGGTGTGCTGAGAAACGCAGAGGGGTATTGGGTCCGTGGGTTTGGGTTGAACATCGGCATGTGCTCGGCGACACTTGCGGAGCTCTGGGGTCTACTATGGTCTGTGCATCGCCTGGGATATGCGGATTCGAAACTGGTGGTTGGTTTTCTTACTACAGAGATCAGTGATGGTCACCCCCTATCATTCCTAGTACGTATGTGCTATGGCTTTCTTCAGAAGGACTGGACAGTCCGTATCGTGCACCTGTATAGAGAAGCTAATGGTCTGGCAAACGAGTTAGCTAACTATGCACTTACCCAACCCTTAGCGGTATGCTTATTTGATTCTTGCCCTGATTTTGCTTTGGTTGCTTTGGACGATGATCGTAGAGGGATTTCACACCCGCGATCGATTCGATTGTAATTCTTTTACTTTTTAATTCTTTGAGGGTTCGTTCCCTCTTTCTTACCAAAATAATAATAATAATAATAATCTTCAACTAAACAGTCCAATGTGAATATGATCAAAAATCAAATCAAATAAAATCAAATAACCCAAGGGTTCATATATGGATCAAACATTATACATGATACGAAGGAAGTTGCATTTACGACCAAGCTTCAACATTGTACCTCCCAGCTTTCTCCAAAGCCTTGAGCCACCGTGAAGCAATCTCCTTTGATCCTCCGGTCTCCTCAGACACAATCTCCTCCAAAGCCGACATTACATCAGAAGGCATTTTCGTCGACGAGCCCGCCACGTAAACGGCGGCTCCATCACAGAGCAAATCCCAAACTTTTTTGCTCATCTCGCGGATTTTGTGTTGCACGTAAACCTTCTTCGATTGGTCTCTAGAAAATGCTGTGTAAAAGCCGCCGCCGTTCTCTTCAGAGAGCACGCCTCCTTCTCTTGCGTGAGACTCCCAGAAGTCGCGGTATAGAAAGTCTGTCTCTTTGTTTCTACAACCAAAGAAGAACATGACTGGTGCGGTCGGGCTAGTCCGAGCTTGTACGGCTCTCTCAGCTATGAACCCACGGAACGGGGCACATCCGGTTCCGGGTCCCACTAAGATAAGCGGAAGCGACTGTGGTGGAGCAGGAAGAGAGCCTTTGCATAACCAAACCGGTATGTTTATCTCTAAGCACAACGGAAAACAGAAAACACACATCAGAAGCAAAGAAGAACTGAGTCAGTTATGGTAAAGAAGAAACAAAGTTCTAACCTTGTTCAGGCGTGAGGCTTGCAAGCCAAGAGGAGCATAGACCTTTTCGAGTTCTCTTATAAGGGGTGATCCATGATACTACGCTTACAGTCAAATGTACTTGAGCAGGGTGGGCCAAAGGAGATGAAGATATAGAAAAGGCTCTTGGTTTTAGTGGAGGAACTAATTGTACTAGCCACTCAAAAGGCATTTGCACGGAAGGGAAATCCTCTAGCACCTACATAGGCATTAGCAATACGATCTATTTAGTTACTTGAGTTGATGCGTGTTCAAGACAAGTCATGGTCCCTGTGGGATGGTACTATTTGACCTCAAGGACGCTTCTTCTTTCTTTCTGATTGTAATTGTAGAGGTCATCCCTTCCCTCGGGTGAGGCAAAGTATTGAAGTCTTTCCTTCTCATGTTCAGCTGTTGCATAGAAGCTCATAACCTGCACAGAGCACACATAAACTCAAAACTATTTCTCCCTAAGATAAAAAGGACCATCAAAATTTTGAAATTCAAATGCATTAGGATTGAAGGGCTCTTACCTCGAAGAAATATCGTCTAGGTGAAGCGGATGTAACATCCATTGTTAACTCAACAAAAGTCTTAAGCTTAATAGGGACATGTGTAATTACTTCTGCACAGGAACCACTTTTCTCTGTTTCTCTCGGACGAACCTGAAAGTAAATTAATTCTCGTCATTTATTTTGAGTCCCGAATTAGACAATCTGAGATCATCATGTCCACGGACAGGAGCTACTTACTATGATGAATGATTCCGGGTCCAAATCACAGCGTTCTATAAACGCATCTATTGCTGATGAATTTTGGCTTGGAAGAAGCTCAACAACATCGCCGACTTCATATTCGATTGTCTTAAAAGAGGAGAAAACCAAAGAGGATAAGTCCTTGCCCTCCAAATTGATTGAACGATGACTTTAAAAGTAAGTGATAGCAAAGTACTTACAGAAGAAACAAATTGGAACTCGAAGTGGCGGACATCCTTTGTGCTTCCAGCTTTAGTCAAGACTTTATTTCTCGTCTGCATGATTGGAATGTAAAGGCATGCTAAGGGTAAAATTCGTAACTTCTAGGCTCAGCATAATCATGCATACCAAAAATCAGATAATTCAGGAAAACATAACCAGCGAGGTCGCATAGCATATATACAAAAAAAAACAAAAAAATGCATACCATCTTCAGAAAGCCGTCTGGTTTACTTTTGTCCTTGGATAATTTTCCGGGAGACATTCCACGGGCTCTGTGTATGATGTCTGCCAAAACATAAGAGGCATATTATGCACGTAAAAATTGCCCAAAAAACAGGTAGAATGCTACCAAACCTTTTTTCATGATGCAAGAGAAATTCATGACACGAGCTAATTGAAGCAGAAGATTTGTGGGACTACTTTCGTCAGATTCTTTCAAATTCATTTCTATAGTGACATTTCTAGCAATTACCATTAGTAACTAGACAATGCACTGTTAAGTAGCATAACATAGTCCTATGTTAAAATGAATGAAGCAAAGTATCACTCTATAAATTCCCTTCTCAAAAGCATGATGGGAGTAGAACTTTGGTATACCTGAGTCTGCCGACAATTTAGGGTCCAGTGTCTCCCGGTTATGATATAAAATCCTATATTTAGGCTGATCAATTACTTCATCTTGAGGAATCACCACATCCGGACCTTTAGGAAAGTATTTTGGATTGATCTGATATAATGTAGCCCACAAAGACAGCATCCACGAATCAAGAGCTCCTTCATACCTGAAAATAAAGAAAACACCAAGACTGAAGACTTTTAGTATTCAAACACTGGACTTATAGTACTACACCGGCAACATCAAGAAAATGGATATGATATCTTCCAATGATCAAATGGTTCATTTGCTGTCAAAGAATGTAACTTAAAAGCAGGATCAACTTTGACAGAATCTTTATACTTGTAAATATACCGTTCCATACCCTGATGGGTGTTGATCATCTCCCAGACCTTTCTCAATGATGGTTGTGGCCCCAAGATCTACTAATCTTTTGTCTAGCTTCTTTGCTACAAACTAAAGCCATCAGAAAAAAAAAAAAAAACAATGTCATGAAAATTTGTGACATAGAAGAATAATTCAGACAAGTCTCAAAATTTCTGGTTTTGGGGACTTTTCTCAAAGAGAAATAAACGAAAGTGGAAAGAGAGAACGTTAAGTTTGCTAACATAATTCTTCCCCCATAAAGCCTACTTTTTTTGTTTTTCATATTGATGAACACATCAAAACAAAACCGTAAGAACTCGGGAATAAAATATATGTTGAGAACAATGTGAAACGGAATACAAGAGTGGCAGATGCACTTACGTTGTACTTCTGGTAACCAGAATCACCTAATCCAAACACCGCAAAGCGAACTCGTTGCAACCAAGAGTTTCCCAAGTTTCTTTGAAGAAGAAACCTCCAAAACGCCTTCAGTGATTAAGAGACAAGGAACAATAATAAGGTACAAGAAACTAAAACTGCATTATTGTAGTGGCAATTCCCAACGAACCTTGAAAGAATCTGGAGAATCTCCTTGCCCTGTAGTGGATACGACAAAAACAACAGCCTCCTGGTGAGGTAAAGAACTCTGCAGGAACCACATGACAAGTTATATAATAAGAAGTTATAAAGGAGAAGACTTTTTATGTCACTGCTCAAGATCAGAGTTTGTGGAATCCCAATGTTTACTAAAAATTCAACCAATGTAACAGATAATTATTAGAATGAAGAGAACATATGAGCAATCATTGGTTATTGGCCACATACAGTGAGAAGCTATAAACTCCAATTGATTCACTAACACCCCATACCGCATCGAATTCGTCGGTGGAGACGATAGACGCTGGACATCCTCGGCGTTCAGCTTCGCGGCCAATACGCTCTGCCGCATCAAGAGCGTTTCCGGTCTGAGAAGCATACAACACGAGCAGCTTCCTCCGCTTTTCTTCCATAGCCGCCGCCAATTTCAGTCACCGGAGCCAAATCTCAAATTGAACCAGAAAATAACCCGGTTATAGAAAAAACAATCACAAGACTGATACGGTCTCGAAGATCCTAAAAGGCCCAAACACTTGACTCGAAGCCCAACTTTTAGCTGGCTTCACTACGCAGGCCACAACTGAAAAATGGAGTATTAATAAATCATCAATTTATAAAGTGTTATTTCCTTAAAACGAATTATGAGTATAGTTATGGAACGAACTAGATTTTAATCACGAATTAGATAATAAATAATGCAATTTTATCAAATATTTTGCTGATTTGAAAGTAAAGTGAAAAATGAAAAAGGACGAGGAAGAAGGAACATCGTCTTCTCCAGAGAGTCCTCTTTCACCGCCTTTGATTCTTTACTTATAAACCCTTCCTTCCCTTTTGTGTAGAAACCTTTTTCCTCATTGTCTCTCACGAACTCTTCCTTCTTTCGCCTCGCCAGAGATGGCAGATGACTTGGCGAATCTCTGCCGATTTCTCTTCGACGAGACCGGCCTTCCCTCGTTGTCGTCGTCGACGCCGTCTTCGGCATCTTCAGATCTCTTTTCTCAACGCATACGCTCCGATGATTCGATCAAGCGTGGTCTCCGTTATTTCTATCTACTCCTTCGCTCGGGAATCGCTCCGATCGGCGGAGACGATGATGACTCCGGCAAGCTACGGTTTCAGACCTGGTCGGATTCGCAGCTTCAAGCCCTTGTTTCGATATCTCAGGCGATCCTTCTACTCTCGCGATCTCTATTAGGTACCAACTTGACGCTGAATAGTTTAAATCGAGTATGATTTACCTGCCGATTGTTCGATTCTACTCCGTCTCCCACTTTTTGAGCTCTTTTTTTTTTTTCTTTTCTTTGTCAAGAGTTCGCTGCCCTGGAAATGTTACTTATTTACTTTTCAGATTAAACAGTGATGGCCTCGAATCATTTTCCTTACTGTTTCTTTTTGGTGTGTCTCAGTGGACCAACTCGAACCTATAGTTTTGGGTGTCATCCAGGAGGTGATGGAATTCTCTCTCAGCTTCTTGGAGAAGTCGAACTTTAGACAAAATGATCTGAAAATGGAGGTCTGTTCTTTCTTTTTATATCATTGTGTTACCCGCATTTTTTACTTCGACTTGTGATAGAGGTTCGGTAGGGAAGTCTTTAAAGCTGGGTATTGTTCTCCCCTTCGTCGTGGTGGTTAAGTTTCAATATTGCACCATAGGAATATGTCACATATACTCATCAGCATGTCTTCGTTTTAACTTTTCCGTGAGGGGTGTAGTGGGGTTACCATCTACTTCCATTTGCAGATTTGTCAGCTACTTCTTTTCTTACGTTCTCTCTATCAAGCTCGACTGCGTTAGTAATCTCTCCAATTGCTTCTTTGAATCAGATTAACATGGTAACACTCTTGGAGATTGCTTCTTTTGATGTAAGTGAGAAACAATATGATATATTGCCGCCTGTCTCTCCTGCTGAAGCTGCAGAACTGTGGCCAACATTTTCTGCCGAGCATGATAATATGGAATTATATAGCCTTGTGAAATGTACTTTTCAAGGTATTGTTGCTACCAATCCTTCCCGCAATATATTATTATCTTGCCAATCAAATTTCTCTGATGATCTTTATACCCTTTGACCTATCAAGCAGGGGGCAGGTGCTCAAATGAAGAGAAGCCAGTTGACCGGCTTCTTATTACGCTGATGTCTGAATGCATTGAATCTGATGTCCAGACTCAGTCAGTAGTCAAGCCCTCTTTTCAGCAAGACTGTGGAAACCTGAATCCCCTGACTCGACACCTGGCAGTTGTTCACCTTGGCTGTGTTTGTCGTCTGATTATGCTCTGCAAAGAGCTTGTTCAATTGCCAAGTGTGTTAGATGAGAAGACCGTTGATCAAGCTTTCCTTGATAAATTGTCCTTCTGCTCAAGAATTCTGAAGCTGCTTGGAAGTCTTTCCAAAGATGTTCAAAGTATAGAAAACGACGGATCATTGTTACAAGCGGTAGCTTCATTCACAGATGCTTTTCCTAAGCTGTTTACGGTTTTCTCTGACTTCGCTAATCACACTGCTACAGAGGGTAACATTGAGAGTCTTTCTCTAGCGCTGGTGGAAGGATTTCTTAACCTTGTCCAACTCTGTTTTGGCAAGAGTAGTCTTTCTCAAAATGTCCAGGCATGCGTATCAGCTTCTATTATGAATAATCTAGATGCCTCAGTGTGGAGATATGATTTCTCCTCTTGTAATTTGATACCTCCGCTTGCTTTCTTCCCTCGCTCTGTCATCTACACAGTGAGACTCGTTCAAGATCTGAATAGACAACCATACCATATCCAGGATCTGAGGGTTTTAGAGTCAGAAGTCAACTATGACAATGCCAATTCCTCTGTTGATTCTGTTTATTTCCATCTGCGCCAGGAAAAGATCCCGTTGCTCAAGTGCTTCACGGTTGAGGATAGAATGAGAGTGATATTTCCTTCCTCAAGTCAGTGGGTGGACAACTTGTTTCACCTTGTTTATTTCCTTCACCGTGAAGGAGTAAAACTACGACCAAAAGTGGAGAGAACATACTCCAGTTTAAGATCCAACAGTTTTGCTGAAGTTGAAAGCCAAATTTCTCATGACGATGAAGCCCTGTTTGGAAACTTGTTCTCTGAGGGTAGCCGTTCTCTGTGTTCCATAGAACCAAACGATCAACCACCCGTTGCTGTCAGCAGCAATTTACCACTGCAAGCTGCAAAGGAACTGTTGAACTTTCTTAGAGTGTGCATTTTTTGTAAAGAGTGGGTTCCTAGTATATACGAAGATGGATGTAAAAAGCTTGACACTTGTCACATTGATATGCTGCTCAAAATAGTAGGCTGTAGTATTGAAGACAAGGCTTCTGATGGTGGTTGCATGCTCCAAGATGAAGGAAAACCTGAACATGTTGCCTTTGAGCTGTTACTCAATCTCCTGAGAAGTCGTGCTCTGTCTGATTCGCTTGAGTCTTACCTTTTTCAGCAAATTCTTGCTGTTGAAAATGGGGACTTCGAGTATAATGATAAGACACTGGCATTGTTGGCTCACACTCTTCTTTGTAGGCCGGGATTGGCTGGGGCACAGTTGAGAGCCAAAGTTTATGATGGTTTCGTTAGTTTTATTGCCGAGAGAGCAAGAAGAATATGTGCTGAAGGTTCGAGTGTCAAGGAGTTGACTTCGTGTCTTCCCTCTGCTTTCCATATTGAGATTCTTCTTATGGCTTTCCATTTATCAAACGAAGCAGAAAAGGCAAAATTCTCAAATCTTATTGCCTCGTGTCTGCATAAAGTTGATACCCCGTCAGGAATATGTGATGGTCCGCAGCTTTCCTGTTGGGCTATGCTGATATCTAGGTTGTTAGTGCTGTTGCACCATATGTTGCTGCATCCAATCACATGCCCAACATCGTTAATGCTAGATCTGAGGTCTAAACTGAGGGAAGTTCGTAGCTCTGGCAGTAATTTGCATGTAACCGTTGGTGATCATCTATCTTCGTGGGCGTCTCTTGTAGCAAGGGGCATAACTGATTCATGGGCTGAAGAGGAGTCAGTCAACCATCTGATGAGTCAAATGATCGACTTTTCCCCACATCCTCCTACATTTCAGATTGATGTGTCTGCTGCCAAAACACTAAACTTGGATTATGGAGATTTATCTTCAAGTTTGTCCCGGGTTTTAGGGTTATGGAAGGGAAAAAAGGCAGGAAAAGTGGAAGACCTGATAGTGGAAAGATACATTTTCATACTTTCTTGGGATATTGCTCGTGTTAACTGTGCATTGGATAGTCAGCCCTCGTTGCATGTTAATTACCAGAATGTGGACATATGTAGCAACGTCGATATCATCTACACCAGTCATTTGCTTATAGGCGACTCCAACGTTGTTGGTAAGAATATGAAGTTGAGAGACATTCTAATTGGTGTTTTAAGTCAGCTCCATGCTGCACCTGAGAAGGCGGTTGAGGATTTGGGTTGGGATTTTATCCGCGAAGGTTCTTGGCTCTGTCTTCTGTTGTATTTTATCAATGCTGGCGTCTGGGGTTATTGCAAGAAAAATTTATGTTCAGGAATCAATCCCTTCTGGAGGGAGTGCACATCTGTTGACGCCAAGTATATTGCTGCTGCAGAAGGCGTACTCTCTTGCTTGATGGAGACTGATGACATGGCGGAATTGCTGAGAATGCTTTCATCTTTGGTTAGCAAATATTTACAAGTGTATAGGAAAGCTTTCCTTGCAACTTTCAGTACTTGGAATCACCATGGCCATAGTTCGCCGTCTCTGCTACTTCTAAAGCATACTCAATTTGGTAAAAGTCTCCAAGCTGAATATGCGAAGGTTGGTGACAGTTCTCTTCACCTTCAGTGCATTTTTTATCTGTCAAAACTGGATGCTCTGGGTGATGGAAGAGGTTCGGGTGTTTTATGGAAAGTGTTTTGGGAATTTATGGTACATGGGTTTCCCACTAGTCTTCAAACTTCTAGTGCGATTCTTCTTTCATGTATACTAAATATAAGATGCATTGTGCTGACAATAGATGGTTTGCTCAAGCTGGGCAAATCAAAGGAAAATTTTGGGGCAGATTCTCATGTGCTTCAACAGATACTTAACTCGATCATGACTATTAAGTTTGATCAGGTATTCGAAAGCTTTCATGGGAAATGTGAGGAGATCCATCAACGTATATATGTCATGTTGGACATTCCAGATTTTACGGAGTTGTTCCTGATGAAAGACATGGAGGGGTTCGTAAAAGATATCACTGCTGAGCAGATAGAAAGAAGCAATGTGCTTGAAGGGGTGATCACCAGGATTGTAGATGTTATGGACAGCCTAAGCAAGGATTCTTCGAAGTCTAATACATTCAAATTTTATCTTGGTGTAGATGCAGTGTCTGAGCATACCAGGGAATTCTATCAGTTGCAACGTGGAGATCTCTCTGTTTT
This sequence comes from Isatis tinctoria, assembly GCA_010577795.1. Taxonomy (NCBI): domain Eukaryota; kingdom Viridiplantae; phylum Streptophyta; class Magnoliopsida; order Brassicales; family Brassicaceae; genus Isatis; species Isatis tinctoria. The sequence continues at coordinate 34,021,508 of CM021246.1, forward strand.
TATCGACTCCTTGGACTACTGTTCCTCGGAACCAGTAAACGTAAAAGTACTCAACTTCCTTGTTGATCTCTTGTCTGTGGCTATATCCCCTGATCTCAGGAGAAGAATACAGCAAAAATTTATCGACATGGATTTAACAACTCTGTCTGGGTGGCTGGAGGGAAGACTGTTGGGTTCCTTCATTGAGGATATTGATGGGAAAAGGACTGCAAAAGGAAATTCTCTTCCTTTCAGAGAGGCAGCAATGAATTTTGTTAATTGTCTTGTGTCATCTGCTAACGACCTACAGACCAAAGAGTTACATAATCATTTATTCGAGGCCGTCCTGATCTCCCTTGATACCGCATTTATCTCATTTGATATCCACATGGCTATGTCATATTTTCATTTTGTTCTTCAACTTGCAAGGGAAGACAGCCTGATGAAGATGGTCTTAAAGAGAACCATAGTGCTGATGGAGAAGCTTGCTGCCGATGAGAAGTTGCTTCCTGGTTTGAAGTTTCTTTTTGGTGTGATAGGCAGTTTGTTGAGTAGCCGTTCTCCAAGCCATGGAACGAGTTCATGTGGAAAGTCTTTGGCGAGCAATAAGAATACTCTAACAGGTCCTTTGGTCCCAAAACTCTCCGGAACCGCAAAAAAGTCTGAAACATTGGCGCTCCCTCTGGATCAGGAAGGAAGCTCAATTTCACTTGAATGCGATGTCACTTCTGTTGATGAAGATGAAGATGATGGAACATCTGATGGTGAAGTGACCAGCTTAGACAAGGAAGATGAAGAAGATGCTAACAGTGAGAGGTACCTTGCTTCAAAAGTCTGCACTTTCACTTCCAGTGGCAGTAATTTCATGGAACAACACTGGTATTTTTGTTACACCTGTGACCTAACTGTGTCCAAAGGTTGCTGTTCTGTTTGCGCAAAAGTTTGCCACCGGGGTCACCGTGTTGTCTATTCACGATCAAGTCGCTTTTTCTGTGACTGTGGAGCTGGAGGTGTTAGGGGAAGCAGCTGCCAGTGCTTAAAGCCGCGCAAATTCAGTGGCATTGGTAGCGCTCCAACTCGTGGTACAAATAATTTCCAATCCTTTTTACCCTTGTCTGAGGATGTAGATCAGCTTGCTGAAAGCGATTCAGATGTGGAAGAAGATGGTTTCGAGGAGGAAAATCACGTCGTGTTATCTGTCCCTAAGGAAACTCAATATAAGATGTCACTGCTTCTAGAAGAGCTCGGCATAGAGGACCGAGTGTTGGAGCTTTTCTCTTCTTTGCTTCCGTGTATCACTAGCAAAAGAAACTCTGGTCTTTCGAAAGATAAGCAGGTCAGTCTCGGGAAAGACAAGGTTCTCTCATTTGACGCAGATCTTTTGCAGTTGAAAAAAGCATACAAAAGTGGATCACTTGACTTGAAAATAAAGGCTGACTATGCTAACTCGAAGGAGCTTAAATCTCTTTTGGCCAATGGCTCCCTTGTCAAGTCTCTTCTGAGTGTTAGTGTTCGGGGTCGCCTTGCAGTTGGAGAAGGTGATAAAGTTGCTATATTTGATGTTGGACAGCTAATAGGACAAGCCACAATTGCACCGATAAATGCAGACAAGGCCAATGTCAAACCACTTTCCAGGAATATTGTTCGTTTTGAGATTGTGCATCTTTCTTTCAACTCAGTTGTGGAGAATTATCTTGCTGTCGCAGGCCTTGAAGACTGCCAGATACTTACTTTGAATCATCGAGGTGAAGTCATCGACAGGCTTGCTGTTGAGCTTGCCCTGCAGGGCGCATACATCAGGCGTATAGACTGGGTTCCTGGTTCACAGGTTCAACTAATGGTCGTTACAAACAAATTCGTGAAGATTTATGATCTCTCCCAGGATATCATCAGTCCAACACAATACTTCACCTTGCCAAATGACATGATTGTGGATGCTACCCTCTTTGTTGCTTCTCGTGGGAGGGTTTTCCTTCTTGTTCTTTCAGAACAGGGGAATTTGTACAGGTTTGAACTATCTTGGGGCGGAAATGCAGGCGCAACACCACTTAAGGAAATCGTTCAGATTTTAGGGAAGGATGTTGCCGGAAAGGGTTCATCTGTCTATTTCTCTCCAACATATCGACTGCTTTTCATATCCTATCATGATGGAAGTTCTTTTATGGGTCGACTCAGCTCAGACGCAACATCTTTAACTGAAACATCTGCAATGTTTGAGGACTCGGATGGTAAACAGAGTGTGGCTGGACTGCATCGTTGGAAAGAGTTGCTGGGTGGCAGTGGGTTATTTATTTGCTTCTCCAGCGTGAAATCCAATGCTGCCTTAGCTGTGTCCCTGAGGGGTGATGGGGTATGTGCACAGAATCTCCGTCATCCGACAGGATCGTCGTCCCCTATGGTCGGAATAACCGCATACAAACCTTTGTCAAAAGACAATGTTCACTGTCTTGTTCTTCATGATGATGGCAGCCTTCAGATTTATTCTCATGTTCGGAGTGGAGTTGATGCTGACTCAAATTTTTCAGCTGAAAAAGTTAAAAGGTTGGGTTCTAAGATACTTAACAACAAAACCTATGCTGGTGCAAAGCCGGAGTTTCCCCTGGATTTCTTTGAGAAGGCATTTTGCATAACAGCAGATGTGAGACTCGGTAGTGATGCTATCAGAAATGGTGATTCCGAGGGAGCGAAACAAAGCTTGGCATCTGAGGATGGCTTTATTGAGAGCCCCAGTCCCATGGGCTTTAAGGTATGTTGGGAATTCCCAAGTTATTTTTCTTGATAAGTTTATCTGTGTATTAATATAATTATTACTCTTAAGAGTATTTTTACCTTGTGATTAAATGATTGTATCTATCGCTTGTGTCTACAATCCAGATCCCTTAAGGCATCTTACTTAGCTAATCTTCTTCTCTTTTTCAGATATCAGTCTCCAATCCAAACCCTGACATTGTTATGGTTGGCATCCGGGTGCATGTGGGTACTACATCAGCAAGCTCGATACCTTCAGAAGTGAATATTTTTCAGAGATCGATTAAGATGGATGAGGGCGTGAGGTGCTGGTATGATATCCCATTTACAGTGGCTGAGTCACTTCTAGCTGATGAAGATGTTGTAATCTCTGTGGGGCCGACTACCAGTGGGACTGCATTGCCCAGAATAGACTCGCTTGAAGTATATGGTCGTGCTAAAGATGAATTTGGCTGGAAAGAGAAAATGGATGCTGTGCTAGATATGGAAGCTCGTGTGCTTGGTCATGGTCTGCTTCTTCCAGGCTCTAGTAAAAAGAGAGCGTTGACACAGTCTGCTTCTGTTGAGGAGCAAGTTATCGCAGATGGCCTCAAACTCCTGTCAGTCTATTATTCAGTTTGTAGGCCACGGCAAGAAGTGGAGCTTAACGAACTCAAATGCAAACAGCTACTGGAGACAATTTTCGAAAGTGATAGGGAAACTCTGTTACAAACTGCAGCTTGCCGTGTTTTGCAGTCTGTCTTTCCAAAAAAGGAGATATACTATCAGGTAATGCTCCTACCAAATTCAGCTTTGCATGTTCAGTAGCGCAGATATGCCTTTAATCTGTCTGTTGTCTTTGACATTGATATATCTGTTGCTATAGGTGAAAGACACCATGCGACTTCTTGGAGTGGTCAAGGTCACCTCTATTCTTTCTTCAAGGTTGGGTATTTCTGGTACTGGAGGTTCGATTGTTGAAGAGTTCAATGCTCAGATGCGGGCGGTGTCTAAAATAGCTTTGACCCGTAAATCCAATTTCTCCGTCTTTCTGGAGATGAATGGTATATGCCTTTCTGTTATTATCTACTGTCTATCTATTTGCATGTGTAGTTCAAACACAATTTTGTTTCATTTATCCTTGTATAAGGTAATAGGAGCGACTATTTGTCGTCTTATTTATTTACAATTGTCGTCTCCCTTTTATTTGGCTTTGTTTATATAAGATATGTTTGTTTTGTAGGTTCTGAAGTAGTGGATAATCTGATGCAAGTGCTATGGGGAATTTTGGAGTCGGAGCCACTTGATACACCAACTATGAACAATGTCGTGATGTCCTCCGTTGAACTAATATATAGCTATGCAGAGTGTTTGGCATCTCAAGGAAAGGATACAGGGGTTCATTCTGTAGCTCCTGCTGTTCAGTTACTGAAAGCACTTATATTATCTCCTAATGAGTCTGTGCAAACATCCAGCAGGTTTGTTCTTCTGTATGTGTTTTTTTATATTCTGTCCTCTTAGATATGCACCAGTCTGCTAACTAAATTTCTTTACAGCTTAGCCATATCATCAAGATTACTTCAAGTTCCTTTCCCAAAGCAAACAATGTTGACAACAGATGATTTGGTAGACAATGTTACAACTCCTTCGGTGCCCACCAGAACAGCTGGTGGAAACACGCATGTCATGATTGAGGAGGACTCTATAACTTCATCTGTTCAATACTGCTGTGATGGCTGCTCCACTGTCCCTATATTGAGAAGGAGGTGGCATTGCACCGTGTGTCCAGATTTTGATTTATGTGAGGCTTGCTATGAAGTGTTAGATGCAGATCGTCTACCACCACCACATACTCGAGATCATCTCATGACAGCAATTCCAATAGAAGTGGAATCACTTGGTGCAGATACCAATGAAATTCAGTTCTCTGCAGATGAAGGAGGTATTACTGATATGTTGCCAGCGATAACCAGTAGCGTCCCACAAGCTTCAACTCCTTCAATCCATGTCTTGGAACCTGGTGAATCTGCTGAGTTTTCTGCCTCAGTGACCGATCCTGTGTCTATCTCAGCTTCAATGCGAGCCGTTAATTCGTTAATTCTCTCTGAATTTCTCCAAGAGTTGAGTGGATGGATGGAGACAGCATCCGGTGTTCAAGCTATACCTGTCATGCAATTGTTCTACAGGTTATCATCTGCCATTGGTGGAGCCTTCATGGATAGCTCAAAGCCCGAAGAAATAAGCTTGGAAAAATTAGTTAAATGGCTTTTGGGTGAAATCAACCTAACCAAGCCGTTTGCGGCGTCAACTCGTTCTTCCTTTGGGGAAATTGTGATTCTTGTGTTTATGTTTTTCACCTTGATGCTTCGGAGTTGGCACCAACCTGGCAGTGATGGTAGTACTTCCAGATCAGGTGGAAGTACAGATGTACATGATCGGAGGAGTGTCCAGAGCTCCATAGTAGCTACTTCTCAGGCTTCATTAGATGTTCAAGAGAGAGATGACTTTGCGTCTCAGCTAGTTCGAGCATGCAGTTGCCTGAGGAACCAAGAGTTTGTTAATTATCTAATGAACATACTTCAGCAGCTAACGCATGTTTTTAAGTCCCGTGCTGCCAATGTTGAAGCACGTGGATCAAGCTCTGGTTCTGGTTGTGGGGCCATGCTCACAGTCAGAAGAGATTTACCTGCCGGTAATTATTCCCCCTTCTTTTCGGATTCATATGCAAAAGCCCATCGAGCAGATTTATTTGTGGACTATCACAGGCTGCTGCTTGAGAATGTGTTTCGCTTAATTTATACCTTGGTTAGACCCGAAAAGCAAGAGAAAGTGGGGGAAAAGGAAAGGGTTTACAGGAATGCTTCTTCCAAAGATTTAAAGTTGGACGGTTTTCAGGATGTTCTGTGCAGCTATATCAATAACCCTCATACGGCTTTTGTTAGGAGATATGCTAGAAGGCTGTTTTTGCATCTTTGTGGAAGCAAAACTCAGTACTACAGTGTCCGAGATTCATGGCAGTTTTCCAATGAAGTGAAAAACCTATACAAGCATGTTGAAAAGTCTGGAGGTTTTGAGAACATTGTTTCATACGAAAGAAGTGTAAAGATTGTGAAGTCGCTTTCTACAATTGCCGAAGTTGCTTTAGCACGGCCTCGGAATTGGCAGAAGTACTGTCTCAGGCATGGAGATTTTCTGTCTTTCCTACTGAATGGCGTATTCCATTTTGCGGAAGAGTCTGTTATCCAGACACTTAAACTCCTCAATTTAGCCTTTTATCAAGGAAAAGATGTGAGCAGCTCAGTGCAGAAAGCTGAAGCAAGTGATGTATTGACAGGCTCAAACCGATCCGGATCTCAGTCCGTTGATTCAAAAAAGAAGAAAAAAGGTGATGATGGGCATGATTCTGGTTTGGACAAATCATACGTGGATATGGAAGGGGTGGTAGATATCTTCAGTGCCAAGGGCGGAGATCTCTTGAGGCAGTTTATTGATTTCTTTCTGCTGGAATGGAATTCTAGCTCTGTTCGCACCGAAGCAAAGTCTGTTATTTATGGCTTGTGGCATCATGGAAGACAATCGTTCAAAGAAAGCCTGTTAGCAGCTCTCTTGCAGAAGGTTAAATACTTGCCGGTATATGGTCAGAATATTATTGAGTACACAGAACTTGTCTCCTTGTTGCTCGGCAAGGCTCCAGAAAACAACTCGAAGCAAGCAATTAACGAGCTTGTGGATCGTTGCCTGAACCCTGATGTGATCAGGTGCATTTTTGAGACGCTGCATTCTCAGAACGAACTCATTGCCAATCATCCAAATTCCCGTATATACAGCACTCTGAGTAATCTTGTGGAATTTGATGGTTATTATCTTGAGAGCGAACCATGTGTTGCCTGCAGTTCTCCTGATGTGCCATATAGCAAGATGAAGCTTGAAAGTTTGAAATCTGAGACAAAGTTTACCGATAACCGCATCATTGTGAAATGTACTGGAAGTTATACTATACAATCTGTGACCATGAATGTTCATGATGCGCGGAAGTCAAAGTCAGTGAAGGTCCTAAACTTGTATTACAACAATCGCCCTGTCTCGGATTTGTCAGAGCTTAAAAACAACTGGTCGCTGTGGAAACGTGCCAAGAGTTGCCATCTGTCCTTTAACCAAACTGAACTGAAGGTGGAATTTCCTATCCCTATTACTGCTTGTAACTTCATGATCGAGTTGGATTCCTTCTATGAGAATCTTCAGGCATTATCTCTTGAACCATTGCAATGCCCTCGATGCAGTCGACCGGTTACTGATAAACATGGTATTTGCAGCAACTGCCATGAGAATGCCTATCAGTGCAGGCAGTGCCGAAACATTAACTACGAGAATTTGGATTCTTTCCTTTGCAACGAGTGTGGTTATAGTAAGTATGGGAGGTTTGAGTTTAACTTCATGGCAAAACCAAGCTTCATATTTGATAATATGGAAAATGACGAAGATATGAAGAGGGGATTGGCTGCTATAGAGTCTGAGTCTGAAAACGCTCACAGGAGATATCAGCAACTCTTAGGCTTCAAAAAGCCGCTTCTGAAGATAGTATCAAGCATTGGTGAAACTGAAATGGATTCACAGCACAAGGACACGGTCCAGCAAATGATGGCATCTTTGCCTGGTCCCTCATGCAAGATAAACCGCAAAATCGCACTTTTGGGTGTACTCTATGGTGAGAAGTGCAAAGCTGCTTTTGATTCTGTCAGCAAAAGTGTACAAACACTACAGGGACTTCGCCGAGTTTTGATGAGTTACCTCCACCAGAGAAATTCAAACTTTTCATCTGGTGCCTCAAGATGTGTGGTTTCAAAGACCCCAAACAATTGTTATGGTTGTGCCACTACATTTGTCACTCAATGTCTTGAGATTCTTCAAATGCTGTCGAAGAATCCAAGATCTAGGAAACAACTTGTTGCAGCTGGTATCTTGTCTGAGTTGTTTGAAAACAATATTCACCAAGGTCCGAAAACAGCCCGTGCTCAAGCTAGGGCAGCTCTAGGGACTTTCTCGGAGGGTGATCTGAATGCAGTGAGTGAGTTAAACAATCTGGTACAGAAAAAAATAACGTACTGCCTTGAACACCATCGTTCCATGGACATTGCGCTCGCCACTCGTGAGGAGATGTTGTTGCTTTCAGAAGTATGCTCTCTCACTGATGAATTCTGGGAGTCGAGACTGCGCCTTGTTTTTCAGCTGTTATTTTCTTCCATTAAATTGGGCGCTAAACATCCTGCGATATCAGAGCACATAATTCTTCCTTGCCTTAAGATCATTTCTGTGGCTTGTACACCTCCAAAACCAGATACGGCAGAGAAAGAGCTAATGATGGGGAAACCTGCTCCCGCAGTGCAAGAAAAGGATGAAAATGCTCCCGGCATCTTAAAGTGTTCGTCAGAAACCGAAGATAATAACTCGGATGTATCTCAGAAGACGCGAGATATTCAGCTTGTGAGCTATTTAGAATGGGAGAAAGGGGCATCATATCTCGATTTTGTAAGGAGGCAATACAAAGCCTCTCAGTCAATTAGAGGTGCTAGCCAAAAGTCTAGAACCCACAGATCAGATTTCTTGGCACTTAAATATACACTTAGGTGGAAGCGACGCTCTAGCAGGGCATCTAAAGGTGGTTTACAGGCATTTGAGCTCGGGTCTTGGGTCTCAGAGCTAATTCTTAGTGCATGTTCTCAATCTATTAGGTCCGAGATGTGCACGCTGATTAGTTTACTCTCTGCCCAAAGCTCACCTAGGCGCTACAGGCTGATCAATTTGCTGATAGGCTTGCTTCCCGCTACGCTTGCAGCTGGTGAAAGCAGCGCAGAATACTTCGAATTGCTCTTTAAAATGATCGAAACACAAGATGCACTTCTATTCTTAACTGTTCGGGGTTGTCTGACAACTATCTGTAAATTGATCTCCCAAGAGGTAGGAAACATTGAATCTCTAGAAAGGAGTCTTCAGATAGACATTTCACAGGGATTTACCCTCCACAAGCTCTTAGAACTCCTTGGAAAGTTCTTGGAGGTTCCAAATATTCGATCCAGGTAATTTTTTCATCCTCAAATTTATTGATCTTACATCTACTTCTTCATACCTGGCTAATGTTACGAGTGTGGCAGATTCATGAGAGACAATTTGCTGTCACATGTTCTGGAGGCCCTCATTGTAATCCGTGGCTTGATAGTGCAAAAGACGAAGCTTATAAATGACTGTAACAGACTCCTAAAAGATCTTCTTGATGGTCTTCTGCTTGAAAGCAGTGAAAATAAACGACAATTCATCCGTGCATGTGTTACTGGACTGCAAACCCATGCAGTAGAGAAAAAAGGACGTACCTGTTTGGTAAGAAGAAATATCATTCTGACCACTATCATTTTCAAAATATATGATTCTTTAGGCCCATTGTACCATTCATCTTTATGGATGAGTATTTTCATATGCACGTAGTCTGAGTTGGGAGAATGTTGAACAGCCTTTGTAGCTGATATCGTTTCAAATTTTGTATCCAAGAAGCGATCTTCACATACATCAGTTGGAATTATCGAAGTTTATTATATAATTTAATTGTTTCTTTGACCAGTTATCTGACCGTTTCAATTGTATCTGCAGTTTATTCTTGAGCAGCTTTGTAATTTGATCTGCCCATCGAAACCCGATGCTGTGTATATGCTGATCTTGAACAAGGCACACACGCAAGAGGAGTTTATCCGGGGATCAATGACGAAGAATCCATATTCGAGTGCGGAGATTGGCCCATTGATGCGGGATGTTAAAAACAAGATTTGTCAGCAGTTGGACCTCTTAGGTCTACTAGAAGATGACTATGGCATGGAGTTGCTTGTAGCGGGAAACATTATTTCACTAGACCTGAGCATAGCACAAGTTTATGAGCTGGTTTGGAAGAAATCAAATCAGTCTTCTACTTCACTGACCAACTCCGCACTGTTAGCTTCAAATGCAGCTCCTAGCAGGGATTGTCCTCCAATGACTGTGACATACAGACTTCAGGTTCTTGACTTTTGTGTTTGCTCACCTTTACCTACTATTTAGGCCCGGGAAAAAAATCTACTGATTTCGTGTTTTTTCTTCTTATGAAAGCGCTGCAAAATTCATTCCCTCCAATTGTTTGGTTAAATATTGACAGGGGTTAGATGGCGAAGCTACTGAGCCTATGATCAAGGAATTGGAAGAAGATAGAGAAGAATCACAAGATCCAGAGATTGAGTTTGCAATAGCAGGTGCAGTTAGGGAATATGGTGGTCTGGAAATTTTACTTGATATGATCAAGGTAAGCTTCTTAATTCTTATACTCTAAAAGGAAATGAGATTTTTCTCTCATTGCTCTGCAATCCCACAGTGGGTAGACCTTATTGTCTTAGTGCAGTTTTGGATTCAAAGAAACTGGTTGAGGTCGCTAATTTAATTTACATTGCTCACTTTGCAGAGTTTACGAGATGACTTCAAATCCAACGAAGAAGAGATGGTTGCAGTTCTTGATCTCCTAAACCACTGCTGCAAGATTAGAGAGAACAGGCGAGCTTTACTCAGGCTAGGAGCTTTAAGCTTACTTCTTGAAACAGCTAGGAGGGCATTTTCTGTGGATGCTATGGAGCCAGCTGAAGGGATTCTCTTAATTGTGGAGAGTTTGACTCTTGAAGCAAATGAGAGTGACAGCATCAGCGCTGCACAAAGTGCTTTGACTGTCAGTAACGAGGAAACTGGAACTTGGGAACAGGCCAAGAAAATAGTGCTCATGTTCTTAGAAAGACTAAGCCATCCTTCGGGACTTAAGAAGTCAAACAAACAGCAAAGAAACACGGAGATGGTTGCTAGAATCTTGCCTTACTTAACATACGGTGAACCAGCAGCGATGGAAGCACTCATAGAGCATTTTAACCCTTGCCTGCAAAACTGGGCCGAATTTGATCAACTTCAGCAACGTCATGAGGAGAATCCCAAGGACGAGAGCATTACTCAGCAAGCTGTGAAGCAGAGATTTACTGTGGAGAACTTTGTAAGAGTGTCGGAATCTCTCAAGACAAGTTCATGTGGAGAGAGGTTAAAAGACATAGTTTTGGAGAATGGCATCATAGCTGTTGCTGTCAAACACATCAAAGAATTATTCGGTGTCACAAGACAGGCTGGGTTCAAATCTAGCCCAGAATGGCTTGCGGCTCTCAAACTCCCTTCGGTGCCTCTTATTTTGTCAATGCTAAGAGGATTGTCGATGGGGCATTTGCCAACCCAAACATGCATAGACGAGGGAGGAATTCTACCCTTACTTCATTCCTTAGAAGGAGTCGCTGGAGAAAATGAGATTGGTGCAAGGGCTGAGAATTTGTTAGACACACTCGCTGATAAAGAAGGAAAAGGTGATGGATTTCTTGGGGAGAAAGTTCGTACGTTACGAGATGCCACCAAAGAAGAAATGAGACGCCGTGCACTAAAAAAGAGACAGGAGCTCCTGCGGGTAAATTTCTCTCGCAAGGATTGTAAATGTGTGAGATTTGGTCTTGTGACAATGTTAACCTAGTTTCACATTTGTAAACAGGGCCTCGGAATGCATCAAGAGGTATCTTCTGATGGTGGTGAAAGGATTGTGGTTTCTCAACCAATTCTCGAAGGTTTTGAGGATGTAGAGGAAGAAGGGGATGGATTGGCTTGCATGGTGTGCAGAGAAGGCTACAAACTCAGGCCTACTGATTTATTAGGAGTCTACTCTTACAGCAAACGGGTGAATCTTGGTGTTGGCACTTCCGGAAGTGCACGTGGCGAATGCGTTTATACTACCGTGAGCTATTTCAACATCATTCATTTCCAATGTCACCAAGAGGCAAAAAGAGCGGATGCTGCTCTTAGGAACCCGAAGAAAGAATGGGAAGGAGCTATGTTACGTAACAATGAATCTCTTTGCAACTCTCTCTTCCCTGTCAAAGGTCCCTTAGTTCCTATAGCTCAGTATCTTCGCTACGTTGACCAGTACTGGGACAATCTCAATGCTCTTGGTCGAGCCGATGGAAGCAGACTCCGCCTATTGACATATGACATAGTCCTGGTAAGTTAAAGATCTGTTCTAAAACATTTCTTTTTTTCGTCACTTGTGTGATTTGCTAACAGCTTGTTTCCTCTCTAGATGCTGGCCCGGTTTGCAACGGGAGCTTCTTTTAGCGCGGATTGCCGAGGTGGAGGAAGAGATAGCAATTCCCGTTTCTTGCCTTTCATGTTCCAAATGGCCCGTCATCTTCTCGACCAAGGAGGCCCCACGCAGCGCACCAACATGGCTAAATCCGTTTCATCCTACATATCATCATCGACATCTGCAGCAGCAGCGCCGTCGTCACCTTTGACTCCGGGATCTCAGCTATCATCAACTGGAGCCGAGGAAACCGTTCAGTTCATGATGGTAAACTCGCTTCTATCGGAATCATATGAATCCTGGCTCCAGCACCGTCGTGTCTTTCTCCAGCGCGGGATTTACCATACTTTCATGCAACACGCTCACGGTCGTTCAGCATCTCGTGTTGCGGAATCAACCAGTTCGGGAGGCAAAACGCAAGACGCAGAGACCTTAACCGGCGATGAACTTCTCTCTATCGTCAAGCCAATGCTGGTCTACACCGGTATGATAGAACAGCTTCAACAGTTCTTCAAGCCAAAGAAACCGGCCCACGTCGAACCGAACAAGAAAGAAGGTACATCAAGTGGAGTAGAACTTGAACCATGGGAGATTGTAATGAAAGAGAAGTTGGTCAATGTGAAAGATATGGTTGGCTTCTCAAAAGAATTGATCTCGTGGCTCGACGACATCAACTCTGCAACTGATCTACAAGAAGCTTTTGATATTGTCGGCGTTCTGGCCGATGTTTTGTCCGGAGGAGTTACTCAATGCGATGAGTTTGTGAGATCAGCGATCGATGTGGGAAATGGAAAAGGCTGAAAAAGTTTGGTTTTGTCGGAAACGACTAAGAGCTCTAATATGTGTTTTTTTTTCTTCCTAAGTTTGGTTACGTGTCTCTTGTTTCAGGTATTGTGTGATTGATTTGTTCTACTTCAGAGAAGTTTCGCTTCTTGTAAAACATCGAGACACTCGTTTTGTTGTGCTATCAATGCAAACACAATACATATTGTGCTCTTTGTTTAACCTCGCAGGTCGCAGCCATAAAAAAAAAAAAAAAAATTGAATTGGTTACCTCTCAGGCTCTCACTGGACTTCGGTTTTGATGTATAAATTTTATGTAAATGCATGGACTTAGTTTGGATTTATGTTCGTTCAGATGAGGTTCGAATTCTAAATCAAATGTATTTTCAGATGTCAAAAGATTTTAAGGTTTGGTTAGTTAATTTTCCTATTCTTACTCGGTTTAGATTTTGGTTTCTGAAGATTGTAATGTTTTAATTCGGTCGGGGACAATCGTGAGATTCTGACTCCGAAGCCCAATTTGAAAACTTGGGTCAAAGTTGGCCTTTTTGCATCTGCATGACAATGTGGGCTATTGCTATATAATGCAGGTGGGTATTAAGTAGGGTTAAATTTAACACATTTACGAATAATTTTACAAATAACTCTGTAACGAGCAATTTTATATATGTATATATCATAAAACTTGACATATATAAATTATTTCATAAACACAGCTATATTCACAAACTACATCACGCAATATTATTTCCATAGATATGTAAACTTGGGATATTTTAATATAAAAACGGGTACCTAATAATATATCCTTTTTTTTTAATCCCCACCAAGAAACAATGAGTCTATATTCTTACGTCAAAACTGTATAAGGCTTATATAAATTACAGATTACGAAATCTATCTATTTCAATACTAGTATTTATTTTCTTTTTTCAGGCAATGTACATAAATATATAGACAGCAATAATTGCCTAAACATGAGAATGGCACGTCATGCTTAAGGCATTGAGGCACCGACACAACTTTCTTTATGCTTGTGGGGATATTAACTGTTTTTTTTTTTTGTCATCTATGGATTAATATTACTTGAAAACCATTACAACATCACCATTACAATCCTCACAAGAGTACAGCATCCCATCGGAGCTCACACATTGATACTACCCGGACTAAAAAACAGTCCAACCCAAAAGAACCTACACTTCAAAGCCACCTCTTCAAAATTCCAACAAGAAGAGCTTCAGCAAATGTTTCAGCCAACATCACAAAGGACCTTCACACCAATACCCGTCGCAACAGACTATCGCAACAACGAAAAGCTACAACAATCTAAAGCCGGACTTATTCAATCCTAGAAGAATTGAAAAACAGGTGAAGAGAAGGAGAGAAGGTGGAGAACTAGAGCTGGTGACTCCGTTTACCTCGCCGAAAGAGTCCAGGACTAGAATCGATAAACCATCGAACCATATATCTGAACTGGATAATTCCTTCACCACGAATCAGACATCATCTGAACTGGATAATTCCTTCACCACGAACCAGATTTAAAAATCGAAACCGCAAAAGGACCCAGATCCGAAAAGCTAAACCCAGAAAAATCACCAGAATCTACACACCCTCAAAACCTTAGAGAACCTAAACCATAGATCGGAGAACAAGAGTACCACAACGCCACAGCACCAGAAACACCAAACTGAAAGCCATAAAACAATACAAGGACGGATGCGATGGTGGGATTCGTTTGCGGAATACAGAGCTCCAACACAGGAGAAACACAACTCCAAAACACGGAGAGACACAGACCCAAAAACGGGGAAACTAAAGCAAGAACAGAAACACACCGAACTAAACTAAACTCGGAAGCAAAACATCAAACAAAACACCGGTACTAAATCCCGAACCTAAAACGGATAAAAAGGTACCAGAGACAGTACCGGAGAAAGAGCACTCCGTTCATGCATCTAGAACACCAAGCCATCCATGCAGGTTGGGGAAGACCGGAAACCACCGCAGAAAGAGGAGGAGAGTACGAAAACACCAGATCGGAAAAGACCACCTTTGACACGAAGGAAAAGGAACCAACACGACCAAAGACGGAGGAGCCAAACCCAGCCGCCGACGTGCTCACACAACTCCGGTAGATCTTGAACTGAAGACCCACAGATCGCGAACCGAAGAGAACGAAATCTGCACCATCAGAAACGAAGAACGACCAAAAACGGCAAAGCCCCAGAGAAGAACAGATCGGTATTATTGAAAACGAGAAGAAAAGCACTAAGAGACACAACGCCGGGGCAAAAGCCACCGGACGTTGGCCCAACACGAAGCAGAACGGCGGAGGGGAAAACTGAGAGGAGAGAGAATAGAGGAAAAATTTAGGGCTATATTAACTGTTAATGTCCTCTTTCTACCAATCCTATTTTTGCTTTTTCTTTATTTAATAGGTTAACATCCCGAACAATAACATTTATTGGAGTCTTTTCTTCTCCTTTTCCTATTTTTTTCTTCTCCTTAGCTATCCACCAATCATCTCCGATTCGTCATCCTGAAAAGTAATTAAATACTTTCCTATGAAAATATTTGATTGTATATGTCGTTTGTGTCAAGGTACTTTCTACATAAAACATCAATATTTCTTTTGCTATTACGAAATTTACTTTTTTTTTCAAAGGGCTTTCGTATTAAAACAAAGAAAATTACAGAGCTTGGTTTGAGTTTTTTTTTAAAAAAGAGTAAAGATGAAAGTGGGGAGGAGAGCACAGAAGCTTACACATAAGCTCTGTGAGAGAAATTAGATTATCAATTACACACAGAGATCATGTAAGAGTAGACCAGTAGTCAAGTAGTCGAGCGCCTAAATTTGCTCCCGTATTTTTAAGAGCAGCAGATTTATCTTTCACCATAAGTAAAACCTTCTGCAAAGTTTTTTCCTTTGGCTGAGATAGACCAGAATGGTATCTGGTGTTCCTCTCTCTCCACACTTCATAAATGACAGCATTCCATAACTGAATAAGGGCCGTCGAACAGACCTTATTATTTGATGCACTTGGCAGCCATCCTATGATTGTGTTCCAATCATTTGCAGGCGGCGAGAAGGATAGTTTGTGCACTGCATTGGACCAAACAAATGCAGAGTAAATGCATTCAAAAAATAAATGGTTTCGTGTTTCTTGAGAGGTTCCACAAAGAAGGCAAATCCCTTCAACATCTCCTCCCCACGCAATAATTCTGTCCATTGTTGGATTTCTGTTGAGGATGAATAACCACGAATTAGTTGAGTGTTTAGGCACAATATTTGAATTCCATATTAATCCCCACCACGCCGTTGTCGCCTTTTTTGACCGAGTCAGCTCCCACATTAAACGAGTGTTGAAATTTGGTAAAACCTTTTCACCGTGTGACCAAACGATATCATCCGCCGCATCAGAAATAGAGACAGATGAAATAAAAGAGAGGACCTGTAGGTTTTGTCTGACCGTGCCGGTTGTAAAGACCACATGCCATCCACTATACAATCCGAGACCAAAGCATCCGAACTGATACCCAAGGAGGCAGGCCCAAATTGGCTATTACGAAATTTACATATAACTAAAAATGTTGTAATTAATTTAAGTTTCTATATCATATCTCACAAGTAACGACTATATAATAATATAAAAATAAAAATATTACATGTATTACTACGTGTCTCTTCTAAAACAAAATATCATGGAATTATTTCTTGATTTGCAATCCAAGTCGGGTGGTACATTTAATTGGGATTGCCTCTCGCGTTACGTCCGAAGCAAAAACCCACCTTATTAATGCACCTAACACATTAAGGTACGTACACACTACTAGTATTTGTTTGCTAATTAACATATAATTATGTTTTCTAATTAACATGTACTGTTAAGTGTGTTTAAAATAATAAACTTTTTGATGTTTTACACATTAGAAATATATATATATATATATTATGTGATTAATCATTTTTAATACCTTTACATCAATAAATAATTTTTAAAAAATTTGTGAAAATTTCAATTTCCATTGATAATTTATAAAAATGCATAAAAATTAAAATTCTATCTTTTTGAACTAATGTTTTCTAAAAATAATTTTATCTTACTTTTGTACTACCTTTTACCATTAATTTTAATATTATATTAAGTTGTTAAACGTGATTATATATTGTATATCGACTGCTAATTTTAAATATCAAAATATATTATGGGTCAAAAGACCCATAAATTTAAAATTTATTAGAGAAATGTGTTATAATATAGATATTACAAATATAATAGATGAGTGTTATTTGAATCGGTATAGGCGTATATCTATAAAAACAAAATCATTTCATGCATCGGCACATTGCAATAGTACTATAAATGATGAGACTTCAAACATTAATTTCGCTGGCTAGTGACTTTCATATTAAAAGCCCTCTTGTATATTTACAACCACAGACTAATCCATCATAAATTTGTTATCACTCACGAAAAAATTCGTTGTCAGTCGCGGGACAACATAAATTTTAAACTTAATTTGTACTTTATGTATTTTAAAAAAAATTGAGAACTAATAATTGCATTGTGGGTTATTTTCTTCTGATGCTGTATACTTATGGTTGGTTGTACATTTAGTCAGTAACAATATATACTTCTATATCGTTATACGCCATGCAATGAAGGATATTGGGGAAATGTGTATATACATGTGTGGACACATGTGACGTTTCTATAATTGTAACTTGAGAATATAGTAGTAAAATACAAAGGAAGCAAGCAACTCTCCTGGTCACGGGCCTTTGTCCTTTATCTCTATTTTGATGAATTTTCTCAGTTTTCATATTGACTATGCTTAACTTTTAATTTCTATTTCTATTATTTTGTCCACAGATAGAAAGTCTGCTAGAACATCTATTATACAGCATAGCTCACGGGAAGTATAACTATTTGGGGTTTGATGAACTTTTATCCATATATATGCATGCATAAATGAATTCAGGTAATTAATCTGTATCTAAATATTGTAACCTGATAAAGAAAATACTTAGAATGAAAAATGATAGCCGATGGTGAAATGTAGTTTATTACTAATTTGAAAACATTCAAAAACTAACTAAAAATATTTTAAAACATGAAGGTGAATCGAGAAGACAAACATAACACCGAGCAAAAATATAAGCAGATTATCTACGGTTGAAGTAATTTGGTGGTCGCCACTTATTAGTGTAAGTAATCAATATACAATAATGTAAACTATAGATTCCTACTAAATGAATAGAATAAATATTAGTTTTCTTTTTTTTGGTCAAAAGAATAAACATTACTAGTTTTTTCTGTTTTTTTCCTCCACATGTAGTTAATTAAGTTTGGTACTATTATTAAAATACTTCAATGGTTTTACTTTCATCTAATGACGACGCGCGGAATGGGTTTGTGACAACTGACAAGACTTGTTGATGTGGTCATCCAGTTGATGAAAATTTGATAAGTACTAACTTCCTAATTAATACAACTAATAAAATACAAATAATGGATTTGGTGACTAGAATATTATTAATTAATTTGGTCAAACAAGTATCAGAGGTTGGCACTTTTCAACCATATAACTATGTAACTTGTATTCCTTTGGTTATTTCTTAATTATTTAATTAGGAATTAGGAAATGGTATATTTTATGGCTTACACTTACGTATCAGTCAAAGGTTCATCCAACGTACACGTAAAGTTGAATCAAGGTCGTCGCATGGTTGACTTGTAATTTTACTAGACTGGATACATCTTAAAATTATATTTTTCGTCAATGCCGTTGATATTGTGATTGTAAATGCGTCTCTCGTCCATTTATTCGTTTAATTTAGCGTGTATTCATGCATAATATATTACAATTGTTGGATAATGATTTTTTCCTGAAGTGACTTTTAAATGTTGTTCATTTTTTTTATTAATGAAATTGATAAATAGTAGCAATTTAAACAAAATGGTTTTCGAACCGAAAGAAATATTGAGATAATAATACACACGCTTCGATTATTTTAATCTTATAAGTATTATATAAAAACTTGAACCTATAAGACAAATATCAAACCAATGTAGTATTTTATCGTTTTATATATATAGTTTACTTAATTGAATCCGTGCACTTTGTTGGCAAAAAAAGAAGAAACGAATGTAATTTGAAGATGTTCTTTTCCCTTCATCGGTGATATGATGGAGCAAAGTATATAACAATGGCTCCAACTGTCTAACACACAGAAAAGGTTAACAAAACGGTCACAAACAAAAAAGACTACCGACAAAAAAAAAAAAAAAGACAGTTCATTTGTTATTGAGAAAGTGGTCATCTTTTTTCCACAGTCTTGTCCTGATCTTCTTCTTTCTTCCCAATCTCTCTGAGGAGCTTCGATTCAGTTTCCGGGTTCTTTGGTGATCACCGACCGGATCTGGACGAAGAAAGAATCTCCTCGACAAAATTTCAACAAGCATTCTCTATCCACCAACTCAAAGTTTCCTCCTTTCCTTCAATTTTGATTGCTGCTTACCTTTAGCTCCAAGGATCGCCATTGCAGAGTTTCCTCGTAATCTGGAGAGTTAGTTGCCAAGTCTACATCGACTTGAGATCTGTTTGATTTCTGGGTCCTGTGTTTTTGCTGGTGAGATTGTAAATGCGTTGAGAGTTGTCGGTTCATAAACGCAGATCAATTTTTGATTTTTGATTTTTTAACTGATTAAGAGGGGAGAGATTATAAGAATCGGGTCGTGTTAATCCGGAATTTGTGGTTGACTTGAGTGAGAGACTCTGGATTTGTTCGAGGAGTAATAAATGTTGTGAGGATTCCCTGGTTTTGCGTGGTGATTACATATTTTTCTCTGCTTTGTCCAAATTACAATAACTATTACAGCAGAAAGAGAGAGAGAGATTCTTCTTATCCGAGGAGAGTAGTATTCTATTTGTATTTTTTTTTCTCTCTGTGTAAATCTGAGGAAGACTCAAGTTCCCTGAAGATTTGATTATTAGTCTTCTTCTAGACTTTGGACTGGAATCTGTTTGTTGAAACTCCCCTGTGAGGAGATTTAGAAATGTGTAAAGCGGAGAAGTTTCTATACCACAGGAAGCTCTGGGAGATGAAGGTTAAATTTCTAGGAGATAGCAAGATAGAGAAGTTCAAGAACTCGTTGGTTTCGAGGTCTCGTATGAGCCTGTGGATGATTCGGGCCATGACGATATTGTTGCTGTGGAGCTGTTTTGTTCATTTGGTGGCTTTGGGGGAGATGTGGGGACCAAGATTGTTGAAAGGCTGGCCTTCTTGTTTCAATCACCATGATTTCCCAATGGCTGCACGAGAAATGACTTCTCTTCCCATGAAAATCGCCCTCCCGCCTAAAAGTAAGTTTTTTCTTTCTGGTCATGTAGCTTGACTGCAACACTCTGGGAATGTTACCATCGTTGGGTCTTCATCATATTGCTTGTTCTTGGTCAAAAAGAACACAACTTTTATACTTTTGTTCATCTCAGGGATATATCAGAACAATGGCTATCTTATGGTTTCTTGCAATGGAGGACTCAACCAAATGCGAGCAGCGGTGAGAGATTAGAACTACTTTTTTTTTTTTTTTTTTGCTTTGTCAAAGAATCCTTATCAAACTGTATTTGATTGCATTTCGTAAAAATATGACTTTTGGACTCTGTTTCCTTTCTTCAGATATGTGATATGGTCACTATTGCAAGGTACATGAATGTCACACTTATTGTGCCAGAGCTGGACAAGACCTCTTTTTGGAATGATCCAAGGTTTGATGGCAATACATCTCACTCAGAGCTTCTTTCTGATGTCTTCTTTTACTTAATTGATAACCTCTCTTAAAGTTGTTGATCGGATTCTCATGTGGGCAGTGAGTTCAAAGACATATTCGATGTGGATCACTTCATAACTTCTTTAAGAGATGAGGTTCGTATACTCAAAGAGCTTCCTCCAAGGCTGAAGAGAAGGGTCGAGCTGGGGGTGTACCATACCATGCCTCCTATCAGCTGGTCCAACATGTCCTACTACCAAGACCAGGTTATTTCGAGAATGATCTTTTATGAGATTAGTCTTCCATTTACTTGAGTGGTTTCTCATAGCTTCTTGAACTTGATCCTTTTAAACAGATTCTTCCCTTGGTGAAGAAGCATAAGGTCCTACATCTGAACAAGACTGATACTCGACTTGCGAATAACGAAGTTCCTGTTGAGGTTCAGAAACTGCGATGCCGAGTAAATTTCAACGGGATTAGGTTTACTCCAAAGATTGAGGAATTGGGTAGAAGAGTAGTAAAGATTCTGAGGGAGAAAGGTCCTTTTCTGGTCCTGCATCTCAGATACGAAATGGATATGTTGGCATTTTCTGGTTGCTCGCATGGTTGCAACCGCTACGAAGAGGAAGAGCTCACAAGAATGAGGTTAAACAAAAACACATCTCGTCTTTGTGTTAAAAAAGCTCAGACTTTTGTTTTGTGTTGGTGATATTGGTGTTACTCTTTTGGTTGCTTAGATATGCTTATCCGTGGTGGAAAGAGAAAGTAATAAACTCCGAGTTGAAGAGGAAAGAAGGTCTTTGCCCATTGACTCCAGAAGAAACCGCTCTTACACTATCCGCGTTGGGCATTGACCGTAATGTTCAGATTTACATTGCTGCCGGAGAAATATACGGTGGAAAAAGGCGGTTAAAGGCTCTAACGGACGTTTTTCCAAATGTGGTTAGTAGCAAAAAGCAAGAGCTTCGTTTATTGTCTAAAATTTTCTTAATCTTTGTCAGACATAGCAGTAACTAACTTATAATCTTTTGATAAAACCAGGTCAGGAAAGAAACTCTGCTGGATTCCTCTGATTTGAGTTTTTGTCAGAACCATTCTTCTCAAATGGCTGCTCTTGATTACCTTATCTCTCTCGAAAGTGATATATTCGTTCCTACGTATTATGGGAACATGGCGAAAGTCGTGGAAGGTCATCGCAGGTGAATCATCCATCTTCTCATTGTTCTGAAAACATAACGTTTCTTTTATCAAAGGCTAATGCGCTTAATCCACATACAGGTTCTTGGGGTTCAAGAAGACGATTGAGCTAAACCGGAAGTTCTTGGTTAATCTAATAGATGAATACTACCAAGGGTCGTTGAGCTGGGAAGTGTTTTCAACCACGGTGAAGGCCTTTCACGCTACAAGAATGGGAGGTCCCAAGAAGCGGCTTGTCATTCCGAATAAACCGAAAGAAGAAGACTACTTCTATGCTAATCCATATGAATGTCTTCAGCTATTGCATGAGAATAATGGCAATTCACTAGAAGAAACCATATGACCTGATGCACTATTGTCGTCTTTGTCGGGTATATTAGGCTTGGAATGGTGATGCAAGCAATGGTTGGGTGAATAATGGAGTTATCTACGGGGACTGTATATCAATCTTGAAGATGAGGTTTTAAAACCGACAATGAGAAGTTATTTAGGGTTCTTTGGTGTACAGAGACTTCTGAAGACCTTCCGTGGATGCAGAAGAAAGATTGAAGCTTTTCATTGTAAAGTTTGCAAAATTGTCCTCTGGCTTCATCGTCCATGGGCTTGCAGTTTTGGTAGCTGAAAAATAAAGCTTAAAGGATGTATCGTATAATTATGTTACACAGTATTATTATAAATATTATTATTTCACAAAATAAATGAGTGATCTATTTTATTTTTCTTGCAATCATCTCTTGTATAGTAGTATTTGATTAAATTTAGATCGAACGGTAAGAATAATGATTAGATTGTCACATATAAACTCAAATTAGATTGTCACATATAAACTCAAATTAGGTTGTCACAAAACACAACCTAAAGGTCCTCTAGGCTCGCATCTGCAATCATTGAATCTTTGAAGAAAAGTAAAGTAGAAAGTAAACTAGTTCTTGTCAAACTATACATATACAAAGATCCTTGATTTCGAATTGGGGGCCTTTGTCGTGTATCTTCGTCATGTCTCATCAATCGCTTTCTCCTCAGAAACTAATGTAGCCATTGGAATACTGATATTGTGGCCTATAAATACGAGCGACAATTCCAAACAAACTTCAAATGGTCCAAATTAAACCATTGTTTGTTGGCCTAAAAAAAGAGCTTATGAACATCATCACTGTTTTTAGGGAACCGAGACGACTTAATTTATTTACAGAAGATTCTCCAGGCTTCCGTTTATTTTCGTGATCCTAAGAAATTAAATGCTTCAACCACTTCATAAAGATCAGAATCATAGAGGTCCTCATTATGCATTTTACAAACGAACGTTACAGTTTTAATACATGAGCCTAAACCAAGAATTAATACATTAAAGTGATTGAAGCAAAAGGAAAAAAAAAAAAGGTAACAAAACATTATTTTCGTAAACATATATCTATCTATAGGCCTGATTAACAATTCTTCTCACATAATGAACTTCTAAGTTTCTTAAACTATTTAATGACCATAATGCCATCAATTATGGATTGGGCTCCTCTTCCTTCCTTTCATACGTGTAGGATAGTCGCTTCTCATTAGATTATCAATTTCTTTTCCTGAATCTCTTGATCCTAAAGCTTTTGTTGATCTTTTCGTCGTTCCAGACTTGGTAGGTTTTAAACCTTTTAACTGCCACAAAACATACAACAAATATGGATATAGGATTATATATATCTAAGAAAAAGAAATCGCTGATATATATGAATCTTCCTCGCTCACTCATATTTGTATCTCTTGTGACTATATATGTAGAGAGAGATATCTTCACAATTAACATTCAGATTTTACTAATTTTAGTACCAAGTATTTAATCTGTAGCTTTGAATAACATTTTGATTCTAGTTTTAACTTGTGTATGTACCTTTCGTCCCATCAAGAGAGGTTCACTTCCACTCACCATACGACCATAATCTTCATATCCACCTACACATATGTTTCCATCTGTAAGTTCTCAAAGACAACATCAGCTTCACATGTTTGCACCGTCATACGTTTAGGTATCTCGAGAAGACAAGCACATGTATGTAAACAACAACATCACAAACACACACACACGAATAAATAGATCATCATCGTCATAAGGAAGGAACAACTCACGAATATATATACAGTCGCACAGACCACACATATTACATAATACGTACATATATCATCTTCGTCATTAGGAAGAGATGACACACACACACGTATATATAAAGGGACCTAAAGATATATGTAGAGACGCACATACATGTACAGTACCTGAGGAAGATCTAATAAGAAAAGAAAACATATAAAAGGAGAAAACTAAGAGCTTTCTCATCGTACGGACCTTGAAGCGCATGAGGAAGATTCATCATCGTCACGAAGAGGAGAAATCCTAGGACGAGTGTGATTAACTTTGCGTTTGCATTCTTCATCTCGTTTGCCTTTGTCAATATTAAGGAAGCGATTAGATTTTAGTTGATGTGAGTGAAGCTCATTTATATAGTGCATAAGGGCTATCGATACTTATGTATACGATCTTTTCTGAAACCAGAAAAAGTGGAAGCTAGGGTTTTCCGACAATGCCATAGGCAAGACAAAAAGGCACTTCTCATCGGTAATTGTTAATGCTAGTGAGAAAGAAAATAAAATAAAATCTTAACATTTGGAAGAATATTAACGGGTCAAATAAGATTTTTAAAAATTAACAAAGGAAAAAATAAATCAACAATTTGTTGCCATCTCTTACAAACAAGCTGGTTTCGATACGTCCGTATTTGAGTCTTACTACGATTGTTTCACAGCTCTATCGCAAAACGATCGAACAGATTTAGATATATGATCTTATTTCATTTAGACAGGATAACTGTAATATATTCAATTGGTATATTCAAATTGTTATGAAAAGATCTTTTCGTTGGAACTCGTTTTTGACAAAATGGTTTTACGCCATTTGCCGGTATGTTTCCGGGCGAAGACGTTCGTCGGAATGGCCGAATGTTGAGCATTATAAAGTAGTGTAATCACATGTCAAAATCGGAGTGGTTGTGAATGAGAAATGGAGGTCCAAAGTGGGTTGCTTGTAAATATTAAAATATAACATTTGTAAAATATCTCACATTGGAATATAAAGTGGAAAAAGAGATATGTGGACCGGACTCAAATTCGGGCTTCGGGATTTGACAAATGGGCTTACGGTCTAAAAGATTAATCTTTTTACCAAAAATCATTTGCAAATTTATTGTTGAACGAGTCAACAAATATCTTTTTCTTTTAGGTATTTTTGTGACTTAAAGTGCATAGATTATTTTTTGTAACATAAAAAATAATTATGACTTTATGTAGAGAATGAATTCTCATTAACACAAAAATTTCTTGCACTTTATGGAAAAATAAATCTGTTGAGTTTTTGGCTATAAAAGCAAATCATTTTCATCTCATTTTAGAGACACACAACAATACATTCTGAATACACATACTATCCCTCACATGAAATCTTTCGTTTTAGTTTTGTGTCTGAGAGTACAACATATTGCTAGGTTTGTTAGCTTCTATTCTGAGTGCTGCGGAATAGTCGATGTGTTGTTTTATCCTGTGATTCTGATTGCGTAAACACCGTCATACTACAGACAATTTAAGAATTAAGGAAATAGTGTCTCGACTCCATACAAACCGTTTTATTCATCAAATATTGGTATCAAGTGTTGTAATTTTAATTCTGTTTTTATCATTATATTTAGCATTACCATATCGTAGAAATCATGTTCCTACGCTTTTTACAAGAATGATATACTTGTGTAGATCGAACATCCCTATTTCCAAATGGGAAAATCGGAAATAAAGAACTTAAAATAGTAAATCAAGAAAGTCGGTACCGACACGGAGTATAAAGTAAAAGACAGAGATTTTTCTTGAAGAAATCAAGGAGGCATCGCATGGGCAAGTTTTCATGAGTTTAAGTGCCCTAAAGTAACATTGGAGTTTAAGTTAATACTAAACCTTTGTGTATTGCTTAGGGTTTCTAAATAAAGTGTCCCCTTTTATAGTTCCAAAGATCTTTTTAACCATGGATTTGCTAAAAATGCTTAGTTTGTACTACTATATTTAACTAAACTTGTACCAAACAGTATACTATATGTTAATATCCTTACGAAGAATTTGATATATTCTTTTTGAGACACAAGGGCGGGTCATCCGATTCAATCCTTGTGGCCTTGTTGTGGGTGTGGATGCCACTTAAAAGTAAGAAAAATATGTTTGTTAATTTTTTTTTGGTTTTAAGGATAAATATATTTCCAAAACAGTTGCTTAACTAGAATCATATATTTATTTAAAAAATATAAACTACTATTTTGACTTCATTATTTCAGAGGTAGTTTCAGCATATTCCATCTCTCAGTGTGAATAGCTGTATATATAAAGGGGAATGACCTATAATATATAAATATACAATCAATTATGCAGGAAAAAAAAAAAGAAAATCAATGACAAGGAATGGATCAAAAGAAAGATTGATTGTGTAAATTTGGTAGTTTTAGAGTACAGATATGAACTTGTATAGTTCTAGCATATCTCTTACGAGTTGATGTCAAGATTCAAGAGTTTTTTCGTTTTCTTTTTTTTGGTCAAACTCTTTCAGTTGTAGCTAGGCCTGGGCATTTTTAACCGAAATCCGAACCCAAACTCGAATCCGATTCAAAATACCCGAACCCGATCCGAACCCGATTTTAAAATATTACCAAATGGGACTTAGAACTAGGTATTTTGGGTTATGGGTAATATCCGAACCGAACCGAAACCCGAACGAGTATCCCGAAAAATCCGACATAACCATTTTTACATAGTTTTGTATAATTTGATTACTTTCAAATATTTTGAAAATTCAGTTTTATGACTTATTTTTATTGTTATGTTTAAGATAGATGAGTTCAGACATATTTTTATAATATTTTAGAAGATTTTATTAGTTTTATTGTTTAATTTTATGTGTTTTTAGTTAAAACATGTTATTTTTAAAATGGGTATCCGGATCCGAAGTGGTACTATCCGAATCCGAATTGAGTTTGGATATTAAATGGGTCTTGTATGGTATTACAAAATAGATCCGAACCCGAAAAATTACTAACCATACCCGACCCGAAAATTTCTGAAACCCGAATGGGTTTTATAAGACTAAATCCGAAAACCCGAAAATCCGAAAAACCCGATCCGAACCCGAACGGGTACCCGAACGCCCAGGGCTAGTTGTAGCCTTTTCTTCCTGGATATTCAAGTGATGAAATTATCAATACGAACAAGCAAACCTTACGTACATTTAAAGTACTTACATATAAAAAAGAGATTAACAGTCGTAAAGTACAAGTATTAAAACATCACAATCGAACTTTTTGTTCATTTATCTTGCAAGAGTTGATTATCAAATTAACATTAGCTTGGCACTTATTAATTAATGTCAGCTACACAGCCGTTAATTTTGGATGCGAGGCTTTTTATTTATGTTCTTGGTTGTCCAGGATACTCACGGATTATATCAACAAATTCATCTGTTTCCAGTAAATCTCTTAAGCTTTGTACCAAATACTCAAACCCGTCCATTTTGATCGATTGCTTATCAACCATTCGGTTTTTGGTTTCAAAGAGTTTTAACTGCGAGTGAAAATAGACCATCATATCACTCTCACATATATCTATCTACCTGCAGCTGGAGCTATTCAAAGTCATCTTCAATCATTAGCATGCGTGTAGGGAACAGACATTGAACCAGGTGGGTCCTAACAACATACTTGGTGTGGTCTTTTAGCTTCATGACCCAAGGTATGTCCTGTTTTGATGTACCAAAAGCAGTGTCGATGCAAGTTTTACGTTGACCTAAGCGAGTTCAAAAATTGTACGTACATTTTTATTAAAAATCATAAAATGATAATAATATAGAAAAAATATGTTAAAGTTCATAAGATAATACAATTTCACAAATTTTTTATAAAAAGAAAAAAAAAACATAAGATAATCCAATGTCCTTTTTTTGATGCAATCCAATGTCCTTTTTTTGATGCACCAGAAGCCAAAATACAGAAAAAAGCATATGTCCACCTTTGTAGAGTCTTGTCAAGTCTTTTCTTCAGCTCCACATTTTCTTTTGCTTCGGTCATTGACACTAGCTTCTCAACTGTTGAAAGAAGATGGCCCAGAGTTTGGGGCTGTTTCAAAGAGCTTTTCTCCACTTGGATGCTCCTTAAGCAGAGAATCTGCAATGTAGAGGTAGCTATTTGCTGCAGATAGTATGTCCTCTCCACTGTAACTGAGGTAAAGTTTGCCATCATCATGCTTGTGGTTTGCATAGATTTCATGCATCAGTGTCCCTGTTGTTAAACAATAAGAGATCACAATAGGAGACCAAAACTGTAAACAATGCAAAGGTATAAATTCCAAAGTCCATACCATGTGTTGTCACTTTGTTCTTGACAAAGATGTAGATTTGTTGCTGATCTCCAAGCTTGAGCATGGAGACAAACTGACCAATGCTTTAGTGTGGTGGGACAAAGTACCTAAAAAAATGGGAAACACATTTTTGTTTGATGATTAAGCCTGACTTCCAATATCACGATCGCAAAAAGAGAGACCAGAGAAGAGTAGAAATAAATCAATCATTACTCACTCAAACTGGTTAATGTCAGGAACATCACTTTCTACAGTTTTCTTCAAAATTACCTACACGTTTTGTTTTCAAAATCAGAACAACGCCTTACCTAAGTTTAGTAAAAGACGCTTATCAAGTGTGTATTAGTGAGAGCGTACAGTAATATTCTCAGGGGAATCGTCTCCGATTCCAGTAGCTTCATACATCCTTGCCTCTGATTAAGAAAGTAGAACCAAAAGACTAATCACAAAGTAAAACATTGAAAAGCTGGAGAATCACGTGAAGGTAATGTGATATCAGAAAGAGGAAAAGAGTAAAGGGAAGCTAGAAGAGTGCTATGTTTCTCTCTGGATCATTACAAGAACAGATGCATAGAACATGTACGATCACTTTCAGGTAGTAACAAGGTTTGTATTAGGCATGATGATGCAAGTAACCCTTGTCTATACTAAAAATGGTCATGATATGAAATGATGGACATAGAGAGCACATATTTTGTTCTACCATACGAAATTATGATGCCTTGATTAAATGAGTTAGAGCGAGAAACGCTCTCATATCGAAAATGTAGCAGCGTTTCCCTGTGACACACACAGGACACTAGCGTAGCAGAAAAGAGAAAAACTAAGCTAGTTGAGTCTTGACTTAATCAAACTTGCTGATTGCTATAACTTAATCTTATGATCAGTAAACTCGAATCTCCCTGATGTGGTTTACGGTTCTGAACAAACGCGAACAGAGAACGACAGAGCAAAGAGATAATCAGAACCATATACACAGGTTGAATCAAAATCAAGATTTGAAAAGCAAAATCAGAACCAGCTTTCGCAAAGATCATACCCAAAGAAATTTAGACCCAGATTCCGCAACAATAATCTACAAATATCAAAATCATAAACGATCTGAAGCAATTATTCGTAGGGAAACCAACACTTACAAACAAAATCAAAAACTTTTAAAAGTTTCTTTATTCGGCCAGAACAGCATTTGTATTGTGCTCTCTTCTCTTTTCTCTTCTATAAAGAAATCAACACTTCAACAAGAAGATGAAACTGTAGGCGATTCGTCGAAAGTCCTGTTCGTTTCATTTTTGATCATTCATCTAACTGATCCATCCAGATGAGATGTTGTTTGTTTAATCATCTCCATCTATATCTAAATGGAGTAAAGTTTTTCCGCAAAACTGCAATAGTATCTTTTCTCGCCAAAACCTAAAAATAACATTTTTCCGCCTAAACCACAAAATATGTTTTTTCGCCAAAACCGAAAATTACTTTTCCCACCAAAATCACGTTTTTCAGCCAAAATCGCAAAATTATGTTTCCCGCTAAAACTGCAAAATTACGTTTTCCGCCAAAACTGAAAAATTACGTTTTCCAGCCAAAACCGCAAAATAACGTTTTCCCGCCAAAACCTCAAAATTATGTTTTCCCTTCCCGCCAAAACCGCAATTTTTACGTTTTCCCGCCAAAACTGCAATATTATGTTTTTCCGCCAAAATCGCAGTATTACGTTTTCCCGCCAAAACCGCAAAATCAAGTTTTCTCGCCGATACTGCAAAATTATGTTTTCCGGTCGAAACTGCAAAATTACGTTTTCCCGCCAGAACGGCAAACTTACTTTTTCCCGCCAAAACCGCATAATTATGTTTTCCCGCCAAAATCGTGAAATTATGTTTTTCCGTCAAAACTGCGAAATTACGTTTTTCCGTCAAAACTGCGAAATTACGTTTTCCCGCTAAAACCGCAATATTACATTTTCGCGCCAAAACTGCAAATTTACGTTTTCCCGCCAAAACCGCAATATTACGTTTCCTCGCCAAAATCGCAAAATTAGGCTTTTTCGCCATAACCGCAAAATTACGTTTTTCCGCCAAAACTGCAAAATAACATTTCCCCGCTAAAACCGCAAAATTAAGTTTTTTCTGCCAAAACCGCAATATTACGTTTTTTCGTTAAAACCACAAAACGGCAAAATTACGGTTTTTTCCAAGCCGAACGTAAGTTGCTATTTTGACATAAAATTTTAATTTTTCGATTTTTTAGGAAAGACTTAATTTTTCGATTTCAGCGGAAAACTGTGATTTTTAAGTTTTAGCGAGAAAACATATTTTTGCGGTATTGACCGAAAATTTTGAATTTTTAATATGGTTGAAAAATGTGACTTTTGAATATTTTTACAAAATATGATTTTTTATATTTATTTTATCTAATATTTACTTATAAATAAGCAATTGAAATAAGAAAGATATATTTGTAATTTGCTTTTTTGACTCCATCTTCATCCAGATGGTCCAATTTGGTTCAGCCAACTGAACCTAAAAATTTGTCTAGGTTTTTAAACTCAGCTAGATGGACCATCTGAATGAACCATTTGGATGGACAATCTGAATGAACCATCTGGATGGATCATTTTTTGGTAAAAAACGAACATCATCCAGATGGTCCATCTAGATGAACAAACCAACATGACCGAACTAGGGTTTGATCGATTTGATGGAAACAGGAAAAGAATCGCGAGAGGTGTGTGAAGGGGAGACAGTGTCGACCTTGAACCCCAAATGTGGAGGGAAAATGATAACTTTGATTATTAAAATAAACCCCCCACTATTAGAAAAATAATATTTCCATCCGGTCCTCGATTTTTTGTTACTCTTACAAAACTGACAATAATCTTTCACATCCCAACGAGTAACGAGTAAAGAGTAAAATGTATGTTTCAGAAATAACAAAAACAAGATTATAATGAAATAACGTTATGCAACAACATTCCATATAGGTGAGCTAATTCATTAACCATTCTTATGCGTAATCAAAATAATAATAACTAGGTAGTAACCCGCGCCATGCGCGGAGTAAAATGTTTATATAAATATTAATTAAATATAATTTTATAGTCATTTATATAGATATATAATGTGATTTCAACATTTTCAAATTTTTTTTAAAATTGTATATTAATAAATGCAAAACAATTAAATCATATATAGGATAACATTGCTAAAAAATCAGTTATTTTTTTATCATTATTTATCGAGTAGAAAATTATGGTATATTATTTATATCTGGATTTATTTCTAAATTGATATGAATAGACATAAATTCAACTACTATATGTTTATTTAATTAAATGTGTGGTTACTTATTTTAATCTATATTATTAGTTAAGTTTAGAAACAGAATAATTTTTCATTACTGTAATTTTATTACTGATTGGTATCAATACAAATCAAATATTTTATGTTGATTTATTTTAGGAAATTTGAATTATGTTTAAATACAATGAAATTTATTATAGCTGTAGTTATATACTATAATAAATATATATGATAATCATGGTAAGTTGATATAAATTAGTGATGTTTATTTATATATTAAAATTGCTTGTAAGTTGCTTTTTAAGAAAAATAATATATACTTTTTATTATATTATAAGATTATAATATAATATTAATAAAGTAAAAGTATTTATAAGTTTTATATTAAATAAAGATTAAAGAATTATAAATATATATAATATAAAATTTTGTAAATAAATTATTATGAAGTGATATAGTTATTATTTTAATTCATAAATATAAGTTAAAACGAAAAATTTATACTGAAATATAATATATTTTTTTTCATGTAAAAGTTATTTAATAAACATGATATATATATATATTAATATAAAATTATTTGATTATATTGGTCAAATACATAATTAAAGTTATATATTTTATGAATGAATAAATAACATGTATTTTAATTAGAATCTATGAGATATATCATAGTTTTGATTATGTAATAGTGATAATTAATATAAGTGATCAAATCATATAATAACATTATATGTAATTAATATAAGTAATGATGGCACTCTTGTAATAAACACATGAAGTAAAGGTTAGTCTTTTAAAAATGATCATCAAATAATATATAGGAGATGTCACTAAATAAATAATAATCGATAATTTATTTTTAAATGCACCAAACCAAAACTAAACTTAAATAACAAATTGGTTTATCCTCTCGTATATGGTTTTGCCGAAATCCGAACCAAAATAACACGGTATTTTAGGATTGCCCACCATGCCACCTCGAGAAAGTATTAATGTATGTGATTGATTCTCTTCGATGAAATTCGATATAAATCGTATACTAAAAAGGCAAGAAGAGTTTGTCTTTAGTTTACTCTGAAGAAAATTAGAACACAAAGATTAATTCACAAATGGTTTCACCATCTAACCAAATCAAAATAAAACTGTAAACCGGATTGTCCATCTTCCTTGGGACTCATCGACTGGAGAGTTCCTGTAACCATGTATCGCGGGGAAAGAAAGAGAAAAGAGTTAAGACATAACCTAAACAAGCCAGAAGAAAAGTATCAGAGTAGAGCTTTATATGAGCGAGTGGCGTTGGACGCATAACAAATCCCACAACCAGTATAACTGAAAAACAAGACAGGTTCCTATGAGAAATTGCATTGCATTTGCATTTACGGCTCAAAAATATCTTATCATTTCCAGACCACGAAAAGGCCAAAAACACTAGAACAAGCGTTTTACCTGGAAGAGGAGCTTGCATGCGTAAGGAAGTCTACAAGTTGAGCAAACTGTCTTTTTCAGCTTGTAATCGTAATATCCCAATAAACCGCAAGCTGTGCAAACCTGCATTTAAATGTTTGTTAGTGTATCACAAATATTATTAGGAGGATTATTTGATGACATCTTTCATACAATTTTTAAATGACACGAGCTGTTTGGAATGATTTCACGGAGTTTGCCACTTATCAAAACATTGCATTGTGATTTATTACCTCAATTTCAAAAGGATCACAGGAAAGCATGAGCCGTTCAAAGATCAACATGCTGGCTCCATAAGCAGTATGGCAATTTCATTCCATTCCTCCCACTTGTAATGAAATTGAGAGAATTGAGAAAACAACAACTCATGGTTAAATTCAGCACGCCTCCATTTTCAGATATTCCTTCAGCTGGCTGTCTTGTCATCATCACACGGGGTACACTCCCTCGCGCATGCATTTTGTCCAGGACCTACTCAACATAAGTACAAAAAACAGATACGTTATGTTTGTTTTTCAGACAAAACTAACACACTGAGGTATATAGAAGAATGTTGTCAGGAAAAAAAACATCACAAACCCAAGAACAACAAAAGCTACTTCCATCATCTCAAAGTCGTGAGAAGAGATGTTTTCTCACCTTATCTACTCCGAGAGTGAAGACTTCAAGGTTTTGATAGACACCGCTTGCGGAATTCTACCAACCCGTTAGTTATTCGACGACAGATTAACAAACTCCTCCTTTCACGATGAACTTTAACAAATCCATAGGTTCGTTTTCTACTGATTTGTACTTGCACAATCGATGACCTCGGAAAGTGTTCATTTTCAACTGATGTGTACGTACCACTGATACTATGTATGATAACCTGTATAACCAAGACTTCCAAAAATCTTAGAATCCATTAAGCTTTCATCACAGATGATAAAGGATCGGTTCAAGCCAAAGAAAAGTATATGGAAAGGGAACTGACCGGAGGTCGCAAGGAGTTGATGCTGAATACAGATTTCTATGCGAGTTAACATAGGAATCAATGCAGCTGTCAGGTGTGCAGCAACATGAAGAAACCTATAGTTACCAGCCATTCCTTCCGAGATATTTTTGAGGGAACAAACATAATTGCAGTTATTAGCAACATAATAGCACGTATGACTGCTCTGTTACGTACACAAAGGCACTCCAAACAAGGCATATCAGTGATCAGGACGTGAAGAAAACAATTTACTCTGCTTGAATCATCAAAAGTAGGGTAGGCAGATTTACTTTCACTGGAAGCACCATAGAACTTTGAAAAATTGCTAAAACACATGGGTGGGATGGAACAAAAAGCCCCTCCACAACCATTAATAAGGAGATATTGGACACGAAAAGTAGACATGTGCTAACATGAAAATTACACATATCCATCTGATGGAGTACGCAAATGCAAATATCCTGCCATTCTGAGTTTACACATGTCTTTCAAAAAGACTAGAAAATTACACATGTCCTAGCCTAAAATTAAAAGATAAGAAAAAGAAGGAAAAAAAGGAACTTTCATTAGAGAGTCAGATCCGCCTATTGAAGCTTAACTCTCGTTCATCAGCATGATTCGAAACAAATTTTCAGTGCTCTCTCTCTCTCTCTCTCTCTCTCTCTCTGTTCATCAGAACACATGCCTCGAGTAGTCGAGTAACCAACGTGTAATTGTTTAATACAACTAACGGTTTAATGATTAGTTAGGTGATGTATTTAAAATAACTCTTCTTTTGTTTATTGTTTTGCAACATCCGTATGTGTACTTGTATTCGAAGCCATGGGCCCACATTCATCGGTCAAGTCTCTGTTCGCAATTTTTGGAGCAGCTACAACCGCTTTGGTAAATGTCTGATCTTGTCTACAAAATGCTCACTTGCGTTTCTTTATTGAATATGCGTTCTAAAATCACGTTACTGTTTAATAACGTTTTTGTGTGTAGATAACAACGGCTAGGAAAGGGGTTACATTGTTGCTATCTTATTTGATATTTACAAAGCCACTAACGGAGCAGCACGGATCGGGATTTGCTGTTGATAGCAATGGGGATTGTATCGAAGATGGTTCCGATGGATAGTAAACCTCCGAGCAAGATTCCGGCGAGACCAGCGGTTAGGAACGATGGATTACGTTGTTCACAATTTCTTTTCTCCAAGATCCTTTTAATGATGATGTTGGAGTCATTCTCATAAAACGTCCGACCTTTTGATCCAGCCAAATTCCAAATAGTTTAAGACTTGGATTGATATCGATTTTCGAATCTGTTTCATTTTCGAACTTTCTTAATTCAATTATTAAACCAAACTAACATGTCGACAAGCCAGGGAGCAAATATAACAAGGACTGAAGGAATAGAATATGATTTTATTATTGAAACAAAAACAAAAAGCTCAAGAGGATAGATTGTCTAGATCTTAAATAGAACTACACCATCACTATTTAAATAAACTCCGGCAACTTAAAAACCAACTGAAGAATCGCCGGAAAATGTGAAAAAGGGCAAAACAGGGAACGAAGATAGATGATAGGTTGAGCTAATAACCAAAACTGCGGTGGTGGTTTCTTTTTTTTTTTGCTGCTCAAGCTTTAGTGGCCGGGTTAAGCTCATCCCAAGCTTCGATCCAAGTGACCATAGCATCAGCAAGCTTGTCAAAGTAAGGATCAATGGCGCTCAGCTTCTCCTTCACCAACTTGGACAGCTCCAAGTAGCATTGTTGAACCGTCACAGCTTCTTTCGAGAGCTTTGCGCTCTGGAAGAAAGGAATGATGTCCTCCTGCCAGAAAATTCCCTTGTACTCCTTCTTCAGGTTCACAAATGGGTTGCTTGCCTTGCTGTGGTAAATGTAGGGCAGACCTGTCTTCACTCCCAAGCCCAAATGGTCACAGATAACCTAAAGAACAGAACCATAAGACATCAGTCTGTAAGTATACAAATTAGTCCAAACCCGTCAAAACTAAGGAGCTGGATGGGGAAAGCAACTACCTTGACACACCATCCAGCCCACATATCGTCGTAGCGACCAATAGGCTGACCATCACCCATGAGACCAAAGTACATAGCCGGGCCAATGAGCTCACGGTCAAAGGCCAAGTTCATGCCACACATTGGGAAAAGTGTTCCCTTTGGGATGGTCATGACAGCATCCACATACCTTTACAGAGTGATGCCATTGAAGCATTGTTAGCTGACAAAGATCGGGATGAGTGACAAAAAAAAAAAAAAAAAATGTTAAATTATTACCTTGTGTTCCTTTCCTTAGGCTTCACGAGTTGGGTCGGGGCATCGTAATCAGGGATGTTGAGCCAGAGACCGTGAGAGACAGCAGTGGAAACACCCTCACGGAGACTGAAAGGGTATCCACGGACGAAATCAGCACCTTCGCGGTATGGGTCGTACAAGGTGTTGAAGAAAAACGGAGACGATGGGCAGAGAAGGTTCTTGATGTGTTGCTCAAGAGCGTTCACAGCTTTTCCAGATGGATCCTTGGCAACCTATATAACACATGACAATAGAGAAAATAATATTTAAATTAAGAAATGATTACTCAAAGCCAAAAACAGAAAAGGAAAAGAAAAACCATGAGGAACAACACGTTGCACGTGATCAAACAAACACATTACGAAAGCAACATCAATGCTACACTCATGGCGTAACTGAAAAATCAAGTCTTGGACAAGACCCACAGTTCCTTAAAGAGGGGAATTAAAAGTATGAACTTTCCTTTGCCTTTGTGATAACAAAACAAAAAAAAAGCGTGCAGGACAATGACATGCAAGAATTTTGTGAGGTTAACTGTTACGACATAGATACATTGGTCCAACAACAATGGCATCAGTAAAATAACTTAGACATGAGGGAGCATGAACGATTGCAATCAATGACCGACTGTACAATCGCAATTCTGAAAAGAAAAAAACAGATCAAGAACCATCCAAGCAGATGAAGGCGTAGATCTAGGTCAACACAGTGTTTGCCAATAGTTGACCTATAGAATTGGAATTCGATTACTATTTCATAACTTTGAGATCTGTTTTATCTACCGACACTGTCATCAGATCTCGCACAGACACAAAACAATCCTTAAAACATAACCTGAAAACAGATCTAATAGATGCAAGCAAAAAAAAAGCAGCAGAATTTGAGAATTGTGAGAAACTCACGAAGCAATCGTCGTCAATGGTGAAGATGTACTTCTTCTTGGAGACCATGTAGCCGAAGCAGCGGCAAGCCGAGTCCTTGAAGGAAATGCAGGAAGCTTTGGGACCTAGGATTCGGTTGATGTCGTTCCTGTTGTAGAGCTCGTAGTCGAACCCTTCAGGCACAGCAATGGTCTTGGACGGATCTCCGTCCTGGACGATGATCAGATGGTAAGGCTGGAGGAACGGTCTCCACATCTCGAGGAAGTCGAGGTTACGGATCGTCGGAATCACGATGTCGAGCTCATCCTTCAACAACGCAAGGTGGTTCAGCGGAATTCCAACGGTATTCGCCGGTTCAACCATGATTGATTGATTGATCTGAGAGAAGAGAAAGAGAGATTTGAGATCGGCTTTTGAAACTGAGATGGACTCGAAGA
Organism: Isatis tinctoria; assembly: GCA_010577795.1. Lineage (NCBI taxonomy): Eukaryota > Viridiplantae > Streptophyta > Magnoliopsida > Brassicales > Brassicaceae > Isatis > Isatis tinctoria. Next base: position 34,058,913 of record CM021246.1, read on the forward strand.
CCGTCGCTGTGATTTTTATAACAGATCCGGCACGTGCGAGGTAATTCTGTGAGGTGTGTGAGGATTGACACGTGGTCGATAGAGACTCGTTCAACAGGTCAAAAAGAACTTTACCCTTGTTATGGTGAGAAAGTGAAGACTTTTCTATTTTGTCTCTTGATGTCCGTATTTTATGGGGAGACACATCTTATAATTCGGTGTTCCGATATTAATTTGTCTTTATTGGTTTAGAAAATACTAAGATTACTACAAATTAATTAATAAATCAAGTTGCCGATATATAGAAGCTTAGCATCTCATCTATAGGAAATATTTAGATACCAATCTCCACACACAAAAAGAAGATTTAATGGAATTTAAATGAATCTTGCAGATATTTAAATAGTTTTTATGACACTTAAAAATAAAAATAAAATTTTGTTAGTAATCTGATAATGTTTCATAAGAGATGATATTATATACATTAAATTTTAAACATAAATTGTCTATCAACTCTCATTAAATCTGATTTGATAGATTTTGTGATAAAACCTCTTAATTTCAATAAAGTATTATTTTATAGAATTTGTACAGATAATTAATCTAATAAAATGAATTTTTAAAAATTTTATGAAAATGTCAAATCTAATAAAAATATTTTGAAAATAACTGTACTTTAATACTTTGGAAGAATATTCATAATTTCGCAAAATATTACTCAATTATCAGTTAGTTAATGAATTTATCAGATAAATATATACATATAAACTTATATACATGTTTTATTACAGCTTTAGTTTTTGAGTTTTTTTTTTTGGGGTGTGTTTAGTTTTTGAGTTTTTGTGTCAACAGATTTACTTCTTATCGTTCAAATTTTTATAAACTAATTTTTTTTGACTAAATATCACAAAGATTCAAGAGAATAAATTATTTCAAAACTATAATGATAATCATTAAATCTCTTGATATAAAGAAAAGTTTCAACATAATCATTATAAGGAAGTAAACAAAAGAGTATCAGATTTGATGATTTGTTGTAGTTTTGATATATTAGGATAAAAACATATTTTTGTTTTGGTTTAAGTTAAAAGTTAAAATTAGTGATATCTTTAGTGTTTTGCTATTGATGTTTTGTACTTAATTATATCGGTTTTAAAGTCTAAGGGGGTGTTATTCATTTATTGATTTTGAAATCTGTATAGGATTTATAAATCTAAAAAAAAAATTATGATTTCCAAATCTAATAACAAGTATGTACAAATCCGAGGGTTTTACCTCGGATTTTAGTCTTTGTATTTTTAACAAACAAATCCACTCAAATCCACTCAAATTCATTATAAAATTAAATCCACTAATAAATCCGTACGATTGAATAACACATGATTTGAATTTGGATTTATAAATTATAAAACCAATAACACATGATTTGAGTTAGGATTTATAAATCATAAAACCAATAACACTGGATTTCATTCAGATTCTCAAATCCATTAAAATACATAAACCAATAACTCCCACTAAAGCAATTGAAGAGTTGAAAATATTAGGTCCGCTAACGCTATAGAGGAGATACTCTTAGCTAAGAATTAAATTAATTTCGGTTTATAATTGTTTCTTGCTTGATTTAGTTACGTTAACATAAATGTATCTAGTGCCGTGTGTGCGTTTTTAACAAACAAAAAAGAAAGTCGCGTGTGCGAATTAAAAGATGGTAGATATAAAACCGAACAATAACTAATACTTTTTGACCGGAGTGTAACATCAGTAAAGGTGTTAATTAGGATGCAAATACGAAAAATTAATTAATTTAAAACAGTATATTACATTTTTTTAGAAAGGAACCTGTATTCTACTTTACGATGGAACGAAGGAACATTCGCATGTGGGAAGCTATATATATTAAATTATCTTTAAATTTTGACATTCCTTCTAGGTTTAGCCAAAGTTGGTATATACAAATCTTTTAATATAGAATTTGAAGTACGATCATAGTAAAATGAGCAATTCTCAAAAATACCACACTTTCATGTTTTGTGACAAAAATACCATACCAAGGTGAAAATGACAAAAATAACATTTCTAGAAGAGAAAAAAGACTATTATACATTTATTTTCATATGTTTCTTCTCAATCCTTTCAACATAAACTCTAAAACCCAAAATCTAAACACTAATTAGTGATTTTTGAACCCAAATTTATTAGTTTAATTATCTTTAAACCATTAAATAAATGTTATTTTTGTCATTTTCATCTTGGTATGGTATTTTTGTCACAAAAACATGAAAGTGTGGTATTTGAGGGTATTTCTCTAATATAAAATAGACACGGATGATTTTTTTTTTGATAACTGTTACTAATTCTTTACCATATATTTTGGATCTTCTAAAATTCCAGAGCTTTTAACGGACTACAATATTATGAACAAGTATAATTAATTTTTCGTTTACATTTAAATAATAACTAGTAATATCATTGGAAATTGATCTATACGTCGTCGTGGGCCGCTCGTTAATGCACGTTGCGTATGATCATTGCATGCATCGTGAAAAATCAGAAAGGTATTTTTTTTAATTAATCCATATATAAAGCATAACGCATAATCATAACACAATATAAAAAGCCGGAACATCCAACCTGGAAGAAGAAAAAAAGAAAGTCATCCAGAGGACAAATCGATTTAACCGAGCTTAATAGTTTTACATGTTCGTAAAGAGTCAAAATTTACATGTTAGAATGTTTCACTCCAACAGATTGAAACTTTTAATAATTTTGGAAAGGTAATAGATGATAAACGGATTAAAGAGAAGTAAAAACCAAACAAATATGAGAAATGTTACTGATATATAAATGGGCTTAAATTTATGGGTTGGGCCATTGTGAATAGATAATGCCATATTGCTTTAAAAAAAGGGTCCATGGACTAAAAACTAAATCGAAACAAAAATAAATGAAAAAGGTCAAATAAACCCTAATGGTTCTGCTTCTTTACTTCGCCCGCCGTTCCTATCTTCGTCTTACTGATTGAATCATTTACTCTGCTTTTTGTACACAAATACGACTCATTCGACACTTACGGTTCGTCTACTTGCGCCCTTTCGAGTTCTGAATTTGGCGGGGAAGAAGAAGGAGATGGGCTCACGGCAGGGACCACCGAAGCATCAGAACAAATTCGCCTGGGTGCCCAAAGCCGGCGTGAAGATCAACGAAACCGTAAACGATTTTCTCTGCTAGCTTTACGAAATTCACTGAGCTAGACAGACACTTGATCATCTTTGTCGGAAATTTCTGGTTTTTAGGAAGTCGGCGGGAGATTCAGACCACTCTCGGAGATCACCGGAGTTTGCCATCGCTGTCGGGAACAGATCGCCTGGAAACGTCGCTACGGAAAATACAAACAATTAACCGAACCCACCAAGTGGTATGATCATGTTCGCTTCCTGAAATTTGAATCGAGCTGATTGTTTTTTTCTGTCGACATAATTTGAAAGAAGCAAGTTTCCTCTTCTTTTTTTTTGTGCTTTTGGTGCAGTCAGAAGTGTACGAAGCGTAATGTTCGTCAAGCGTATCACAAGTTGTGCTCTGGTTAGTGTCCTGTTTCTCTGCGTTTGTTATCTTACTCTCTGCCAAAAGAAAAAGAATGATAATGTTTGTCATCTCGTTTTTGTAGTTAAGTGATGTGTTTTAGTATGAAACTGATAACAGGTTGTGCCAAGGAGCAGAAAGTTTGCGCAAAGTGTTGTTCTGGTGCTGAGCAAACCATCGGAAGGTAATTTAATACTGAGTAAAGTCTTTCTTTTGCTTCTGCTACATGCTGTTTTTTAACGAGCTTGGTAGCTAAGATTTCAAGCTAATGTAGAGGTAATTGTTCGTTTGCGCAGAGATATTTATGAGGTAGAAGCTGAACAGAAGCTGCTTGATGAGGTTAGTCCATATAAAATTTCTGCTACAACTCTCATTTCCTGCTTTGGGGTTTTCGAATGAAAACTTTGCTCATCTCTTGCAGACTATCAAGAATGCTAGGGAAAGAGATCGAAGGACGCTTTTGCGTGCTGTAAGTTTCTCTAGTTAATTCACCATTTTAACTATCTATGTTTTTTCCAAACAAGTAGGGATGATATCTTACTTTGAAGAGAGTGCGAGGCCTAAAGTTGTGTTTTCTTGCGTAACACAGATGAACAAAGATAACAACCCGAAGAAGTCAGATGAAGCAGCAACAAGGAGCGATAGCAGCAAGGTTGGTGATGTGTTTCCATCAACGTCCCTTGAAGAATATGCAAACAAGTCAGGAAAAGTTAGCGGGATTTTTGGTCATGGTAGTGTGCCTGATCATGGCCATTTTGTTGACGATGAAAATGATGATGATGATGATGATGATGATGCTAGTGAACCTGGATCAGATGAGGATCACAGTGGTGATGATGAGCATGATTTGCGTGAAGACAGTGATGCAAATGAACCATCTAAACTGCAGAAGTAAACTTCATTTCGGCTGTAGTTCTGTCAATTTTGATACGAATGTGAGATTTTGCAAAACTGATCTTCCTTGTTGTTTTGATAAACTTGACGTTGTTACCTGCAAATTCTATAAAGCTAAGATTTTTAGAGATATTGGGCTGAATTTCAAACGGGCGTAATTGTTTTTCCTTATCGTTCCAACTTAACACCAACGTGTATGTATAATACTGTCTGGAGATTCTGAAAAAGTCCTGGATCTACTAAACAATAAATGTGAGTAAATGCGAGTAAGAATGTTTGAAATTAGAAAAAATTGCAAGCTAAGTGGCATAAATGCTTGTGCATTAAGTCAAATTATTACACTTGGCACGAAAAATAACTCTCTTCTCCCACTAAAGCAACTTCTTTTGGCTTTTCATTAATCTCTGCAAAGAAACTCCAAAAGCTGGACTTCTCCATTTTCAATGAACAACTATGAGCCTTTAAATCCCATTATAATTAAAGATTAATTTCAAAGACTTCGAAGCTAATTGGTCACTACATTGTTGTTTATCAATTTGGCTTCTCTCCTAAGCTTTTTTTTTGGCCTAAGTCTATATTACATCGAGCTTCTTCATCCCTGTGTTGTCACTTGTCAGACTTAAGGCTAAAGAAGACGAAGAGTTTCTCTCTCTTTCTCTTAAGAAAAAAGAATGGGATTCTCGTGTTCTTCTTCAATCTTCTTCAAGTTTGGAATTTCTATAATCTTTCTAGTTTCTTTCTCTGGTTATACTCCTGCGGGTAAGTCGAAAAGATTCTTTCTTTATCCAAGCTTTTCGCTGTTTTACTGTTCAATATCGAGTTTACATTCTAGGGTTTTATTTCATCTATGAGTCTGAGTGCAACTTTCGTTCTGAGTTTTTCTCGTAACTTTTTAATTGACACCGCAAGGAGCTTGTGTTTATAAGTTTGGAATTGCTCGAGCTTTTATATGCATATAGAAAGAGAGCCTTTGAATACTTTTTCATCAGGGTGTGAGGGAGCTTACAAGTCTCCTCCTTTTTTGACATTTCATCTCCAATGCTTTGTTATAGAAACTAGAAAGAAAATCTTTGAATCATGAAAACAAAAAGCTTCAATCATTGCGTGCTCATGGTGTTGCTTTTGGGTTTGGTTTCAGATGCTTATGATCCTTTGGACCCAAGTGGGAACATCACTATCAAATGGGATATCATAACATGGACCGGAGATGGCTATGTGGTAATGTATACACATTAGCATCATTTAAGGCATTACTTGAATCATGATTGTGTTTTTAAAAGTCTTCATTTTTTGACGTTCCACGGTGCAGGCGACTGTGACGATGTATAATTTCCAGCAATATCGACACATTCAAGCTCCAGGTTGGACTCTGGGATGGTCATGGGCAAAGAGAGAGGTTATATGGGGAATGAATGGAGGGCAAACAACAGAACAAGGAGACTGTTCGAAATTCAAAGGAACCATTCCTCATTGCTGCAAGAAAACACCTTCTGTTGTTGATCTCTTGCCCGGAACTCCTTACAATCAGCAGATTGCCAATTGTTGCAGAGGTGGTGTGATAAACTCGTGGGCTCAAGATCCCGCAACCGCTGTTTCCGCTTTCCAGCTCACGGTTGGACAAGCTGGCACCACAAATAAGACGGTCAGGGTACCGAAGAACTTCACTCTCAAGGCTCCTGGACCTGGCTATACTTGTGGCCCTGCGAAGATTGTAAAGCCGACTAGATTCATTGGTACTGACAAACGCAGAGTTACGCAAGCACTAAGTAAGTTCGTCTGTTCTTGAAAGTAACAAAGCTTTTAGCTTTAAGTCAAAAGTGAAACTGAGTTTGGGTTTTTTCTGCTGTAACAGTGACTTGGAATGTAACTTGCACATACTCGCAGTTCTTAGCTCAGAAGACACCTACTTGCTGTGTCTCGCTTTCATCGTTCTATAACAGCACGATAGTTCCTTGTCCAACTTGCTCTTGTGGATGCCGAAACACTTCTCAGCCAGGGAATTGCGTAGAGTGAGTTCTTCTCATTGCTCACATTACCTGAAAAACCTGTTTTCTTCTAACTTTTGCGTATTCTTCCTGATTCTAAAACAGCCCCAAAGGTCCACGGATTGCATCGGTTGTTCCAAATTCCGGGAAGAACGCGTATATACCGGCTCTGGTCCAATGCACAAACCATATGTGTCCAGTGAGAATCCACTGGCATGTGAAAGTTAACTACAAAGCGTACTGGAGAGTTAAAGTCACCATCACAAATTTCAACTACAACATGAACTATTCGCAGTGGAATCTGGTCGTGCAGCATCCGAATTTCGATAATCTCACTCAGACTTTTAGCTTCAACTACAAACCGTTGACTCCTTATGCTTCCATAAGTAAGTACCATCCATATCCTCAAAACCTGCAAATTTCTTGTTTCCATAGAAAGGAACAATCTTGATTTGTTTTTAAATTTGTATAGATGATACTGGGATTCTCTGGGGAGTAAAGTTCTACAATGATCTGTTGATGCAAGCTGGACCATATGGTAATGTACAATCTGAGTTACTTTTCCAGAAAGAAGCATCAGTTTTCACATTTGAGAAAGGTTGGGCTTTTCCAAGAAGAATCTATTTTAATGGAGATAACTGTGTGATGCCACCTCCTGATTCTTACCCTTGGCTGCCCAATACCGGCTCACACAAGCCAGTCGGTTCTCGGTTTGCAGCAATCGCGTCATCGATCTCTTTGTTACTGACTCTGTTCTTACATGGAAACCTGTAAGAATCATCAGAGAATATTTTTAGCTTAGTGTCTCCTCTTGTCTGTAACTCTTCTTGTAAAACACTATTGTGTTCTTAGCATGTTCACTAGATCCAGTTGATAACAGTTGTTGCTACTTCGTCATCATATTTATTAGGAAGTGAAATGAGTATCTTTTCAGCTAAACTATATTAAAAGCACTCGCGTTACCTGCATCGAAAGGTGGCAAATAGGGTTCTTAGCAGGTTCACTACATCCAGTTGATAACGGGAAGAAGAATCGTCTCAGTCTAACTATTATTAAAGAGGGCACATAATGTGTATTCTCAAAAACAAGAAACGTTATTAAGCGAAAAATAATGTATAGCAAAAGTCTCCGCATTGTTTCAGGCACAAAAAAGATTCAAAGATTAATAAACTCTGCACGCAAATACACAGAGAGGAAAGCTTTTAAGGAAGACCAAAGATCTTTAACGTTGGTTATAGAATTGAGAGCTTTTCTAGAGATGAAAAAGGGATCTTTTTATCTTGATAGCTTTTCAACGAACACTCAACCCTTGAATTGCTGCAGCAGATGATGATGATGCCTGAGAACCTTCCTCGGTTACCTTGTTCGATTCGATTGTAGTTATGATGTTTCCAATGTTATCCTAATACAAAACAAGAAAAACCAAAAGATCAGATTCAGGATATGATTTGTATGAAAATAAAGTGAAGTTTTGTATTTACCCGCCAAGTCGCGAGCTTAGTTCGAAGTGATTGCCATTGCTTTGACCCGAATTCACGCTCAGAACAGCGGCTGAAAGATATGAATCATATACCATCAAATTATGAATGTGCATACACACACATATCTTTTAAGTACAGAGTTTATACTGATGCGACTTGCCTGACAATGACAACTTGGTTCATCTGATCCATCTTACAATCAATCAGCTTCGCAGTTATTGCCTTCACGATCCATAGTTCAACCTCCTCTTCCTTTACCTGAAAACACAGAGAAAAGTAAGCAACTACAAAAACGTTACCAATATTTCAGGGTTTGTGAGTTTTATATACCTTGAGAGTGTCTTTAATTGAGGTGTAAGGTATTTTGCCAGATTCATCTGACGCTAAGTCCACTAGTGACAACAATCTCATCTTCGTTACACAATCTTCATCGACAAGTCCTAAGAAACACCAGATATAGAAATGAAGGTTTTCTCCAGAGATCGTATTTACGAAAAAGCAGTTAACAGATTTACAATATAGTACCATAGCTTTGCAGACATTCCGAATTTGCAGTTTGGAATTCCGTGTAAGCATTAAGCCTCTGAGTAAGAAAGATCTTCAGTAGCTGGTAAACTGGTGCATATTTAGGATCCTTCTCTAATCGTGCTACGGCTGGCAAGTCCAATAAATCACACTGCAATTACAGAAATATCAATGATAAAATATATAAGAGCTGTGTCAAGACAAGAAAGACGGATCTTACACACCCAATCTGCTTTCACGAATTATGATACCTGGAAGATGCTTGAAGCCTTGACAAATTCAACAACTGCACGCACAGCCTCCTCCTTAGCTTCATCTAGGACCTGAGCATCCTCATTCGAGAAAGTCGCTAGATACTTGGTCAAGAACTTAAGGGATTCTTTGACCAAGCTGGAATATTGATAGAAAAAAGCATGAGGCTATAGTTATATACATAGGAAACGAAAGAGGGAAACCCGGAGAGAAGGAATGATGAGAAGGGTTATAAAATAAGTATAAGTTAAGTTGCAGTACCTTTTGTTTTCTCTCAGCACATTGGCAATGGCAAGGAAGAGTTCCCTCTGATCTTTAATGTCAATGTTCCACTCTTTCAAGAAGTTGTCTATCTTCTTAAAAGAAGGAACTATGTACTCGGTAACCTTCCCATCAACAGCCAGGGCTAGAGCTTTCATGTACACTTGGAAACGAGCATACGGGTGGTCCAGAAGGTTATAGAGATTGAAGAGGCTATACAAAGACAAAAAACAAAAAAGTGAGACGTACGTAATTTATAAATAAAACATTAATAGATACGCTGGAAAAAAACATACATCTTCAAACGGAGTGAAGCTTTGTCATTTGGTTGCTGAACAACCTTGGAAGATATAGCTTTCACCATTTGAAGGACATCCTCAGGGCTATTCGCATTCTTGACAAGGCTGCAAATGATGGTGTAGGTACACTCAAGATCTGAATCAATGATACAAAAAGAACATTAACCTACTGATAAGACGAGGAACATAGAAATATAAGTGGTATAGGGAACACAAACCTTTCTCAGATATCTTGGAAGATACCAATTCAGCTGAAGTTAACATTAACGAAGCCAACTCCAACCACTTTCCTGCTACCATTGACTCCTCAGCCTCTCTACATAGCTTGGTAATTTCTGGCTCTGCAGCCTAAGCAAAGAACAACACAAGTTCCAAAATTTCAAACGAGTAGCTAAATTAGAATAATCTTAGATGGTTGAATTTGTCATACTCATCAGAATCATGAGAGATTACACAAACTAATCCAATGCAAAAGCATGTAATTGCAGCAGAGCAAAGGTAAATCAAACTGAGCCTATCAGTCATCAGATCTTCGAAACGAAATGGCATATAACAGGTCGAATTTCTCAAATTTCCCATCGCCCAATAGATTAAGAAATTCCAACTTTTTTCACCACATAAATTCCGAAACAAAGGTGTGGTGGTACCTCGGGACCAGCATCAGCCCAGGCGAGCTGGGAAGTAAATTGGACAACACTGAAAAAGGGATCTTCTTCGGAAGTGGGAACAATCGTCGTCATAGCTTGGCTCTGCTCTCTTCTCTCGGCGGCGGCGCTGAAGAACAACAAAAACCCAAAAGTATAACTTGTTTCAGCAGCCGAGCAGAGAGAGAGATGAGAGAGAAGAAAGAAACCCTAGTCCACATTTTATCTTTTCCGGTTTAAGTCAAACCGCATTTCGGCCCGGGTTAAAAAAAAAATCCAACGGTTTAAGAATCGGACGGCTGATTAACCAATAAGAAATTCCAACGGTCAAGATTGAGCTTTAGTTAACACCCATTATAAAAATCATTCTCTTCCTCAGTTATAATCATTCGGGATTAGGGTTTTAGAGCCGCCGTGTTCCGCCGGATTGTCACCGTTGCCACCTCCGATCGAGAGTCAAGATGGTACATATAAACAGTTCACTATCTCCACCGTATCTCTATCTCTCTTTGCGTTTTTCTTATTGATTTTCACGATCTCTGAAACAGCCGTCGCACAAAACGTTCATAATCAAGAAGAAGCTTGGGAAGAAGATGAGACAAAACAGGCCGATCCCTAACTGGATCCGTCTCCGTACCGACAACAGGATCAGGTTCTTCATCTATCTAGATTTTGTATGGGGCTTTTGTCCTCGGAAAAAGTTGTCGTCTTTGATACAGAGTTCCACTGTTTCTTCTTCACACAGGTACAACGCTAAGCGTAGGCATTGGCGCCGTACCAAGCTAGGGTTCTAGATCATCCGAGTTGGTTGCCATGGACTCAGATTAGTTCGAGTTTTAGCTTCTTTTTTTTTCTCTCTTTTCTAAATGGTTATGCGATGTTTAAAGCTTAAGACTCTGCGTAATGCATGAATATGGGTATAGAAAGTTAAACCCTTTCTGTTGTTATTGATTTGACTCGGCTTCTAGTTTATGATGAAACATATTATTCGAGAAGTAGATTGTGTGAAATTGCTCTGATTCGACAAGTTGTTAGCTTAGGCTGGACAGCTTTGGGCATTTTTTGTTTCTTTTGATTTCGAGCAGCAGGTTGATTTGTTTGTTTAATTCTTGAAATTCTGAGAGAGGAAAAGAAAAAAAAAGATTGTTTTGAAATTTCTACAAGCACACAAGAAGAGATCAAACTCAAACATTGCCCTCCATCAGACACCAGGTGGAGGATGATTTAGCCCACAAATATGACGATTTACAAATCTTGAAAACTTCATTTGTTACCAGACTCAGCAGCACTTGGTCCTCCAAAGAGATAACCAAGAGAAGATCCTCCACCAGGCGCAGCATGAACCTTAGTAGATGGCCTGTCCTGTTCTCGTTATCAATCCAACCAACAACACACTCAGTAACTCTTTTTTTTTATTTCTCAAAAAATGTGAAAAGTTGCCGTTATGTTTTAATTTTTACCGTGAGGAAGTTTCCACAGTTTTGGCCTTCTGATCTGAAGTAATTATTAGGGCTTCCTCTAACCCCTGCAGGAATCTTCTTGTTATCAGTGACGGTGGTCGTCGTGGTCGTTATCGGTCTCCCTCCGCTTCCGTCTGTGGTAGTTGTGGTGGTTGTCGTCGTTGTGGTCCCCATTGTTGCGGCGGCGGCGGAAGGAGACTCGCCGGAACCAAATAGATAACCGAGAGAGCTTTGATTAACACCATTATTCACTCCTCTTGCTTTACCCATCTTTTGTCTTTTTTTGTTTAGATCTGAAAATTTGAAAATGTTTCCAAGTTTGTTTTCAATCAGATCGGATATTTAGATGAGCAGAGGATCCCAATAGGATTATTGTTGAGACACGTAATGAGACAGATCAAAAGGATTGGTCTTTACCTCTTTTGTAGTTCCTAGTAGCTTCTTCTCTCTTCTTCTACGATTGGCCGCAGATCAAGGAAGAGAAACAGATTGGAAATATGGATATGCTCTGTCATAAAGTGGAAACGAAAAGTATTCCATAATGGGCTTTATGGGCCTTCTTTTAGGCTTTTTTTAATGAAGCCTGTCTACTTTCTATGGACCATGTTATCATTTTATCAAACTCACTTATTAGTTTTAGGGAAAAATTGCAAAAAAAAACCTGAAGGTTTGGAGTTTCACCTAAGAAAACCTAAGAAAAAATGAGGTGTATTAAAAAACCCAACGTTTTCGTATGATGCAAAACAAACCCTGGCCGTTAGCTGGGTTAACTTCAGACGGAGGATTAAACGAAGCGTTTTACATGTCTTGAAACTTCACATTAAAAAAACCCAAGCTTTCGTGATGTGCAAATAAAACTCCAGCAGTTTTTTTGGCTATTTGAATGAAATGACTCAAAAATATGTTATTTGTTTTTTTTTTTCCTTGTTTGAATGAGAAACATAATGGAAAAAAACACCATGGTTTAATAATTAAGATGGAAAATATTAGATAAAAGCTTGTTCATAAGTCTTTTACATATTCATATCTTATATGAGATTACAAATGCCAAAAATCAGGCTTCTAACTTGATAAATACCAAAAAAACTGAATGTTATTTCAAAATACCAGTTTCTTAATACCAAAAACCAACATACTGATACCAGCTTCAGAAAAACCAGCTTCCATGGGATTCCTAAAAACACAAGACAAGAGTAGTAAATATTACAATGACGAAACAGTGTTGTAACGAGAGCAAAAAAGTTAATGTTACCATTGCCACATTAGTTTGACTAGGAAGAATTGGTTGTGAAATCTCTTATGGAGTTTGGACACTCTTCTTAGGTCTGCCTTTTCCCCGTTTTGGTGTAGGTTGCGGTGCTGGAGCCACCATGTTTTTGCATCTTCTTTTGTTATGTCCTGAACCACCACAATTGCTGCATGTCTATAAAGATAAAAAAAAGATTCCCATCAAATATTCATAAATACTAAATAAGATAATATAACTAGCTAATGATAATATGTTACCACGGTAAATTTTTGTTTTTTTCTTTGTTTCGGCGCCTTCTCCCATGACTCAAGTATGCGTTTGTTACTTCGGTTTCTTCCCTTGGAAGGTTTATCCGGTGGAGGCAATACTGTAACATCTTTGCACCTTTTCCACATAGTAATCCCATTGATAGGCCTTAAGACTTCTTCGTAGCACTCACTCCATTTGACAGTGGAGAAACAATCTAAGACAAATGCTTCTGGTTTCTTTGTCTTGTCATCTTCTGCTAACGCTTTGATTATGTGAGCACATGGGATTCCACTAAGTTCATATTGCCTACAAGTACATGAAACATTAGACCGAACATTAACTGTATACTTCCTCCTCCCATGATCTACTTCGTACCACCCTCTTCCCGATGGACAAGCCTGACATTTGGATGACTTTTTTTTCCTGAGATCAAGCACAGCCTTAATACGAGGTGGTAAGGATCCTTCAAACCTTCAGGTTTTTTTTAATACAGCTCATTTTTTCTTAGGTTTTTTTAGGTGAAACTCCAAACCTTCAGGTTTTTTTTTGCAATTTTTCCAAGTTTTAGGGTTCGATCTCAAGTCTCAACTAGTTCGTTAAATAGATATGAACTTGTGTAATTTCCATAGACATAGACCACTTTTTTTTCATATATTGGTCTATGTCTATGGAATTATGAGACGCATTTCTTTTGGACATTTCTGACAGAAAAGAAGAAACTAACCCCTTGTGTGAACCCATGACTTCGAGGATGATCATCATCAGAATATGTACGCAGGCAGTACCATCATCATCATCAACCTACGGATGAGATTTCCTCGTTGACTTCTTTAAAGATTTTAAGTGATGTTGAAAGATGGCAATGACGATATGTAAAATAAAATCGTAATATGCCTTGGAATATCTCTCTTTTACTTTTCATTTTGCGCCCATTCTCCTTTTTTTAGAGCACAAAAAAACTTTTATATGATCAACCTTCAATATTAATAAATTAATTATTTAAAAGTAAATGTCTCATCTTTTTTTTTTTTTTTTTGAACAAAGTAAATGTCTCATCTACAAGGGGAAAATATGGTACCTATATCTCTTAGTGCTTTTGGGTTATCGCTTTTCTTTTTGGTTCTGAAGTATGTAATATGTTCAATGTGTAGTGAACGAAACAAAAAGAGTTTTTTTTTTTTTGTAACCTGTAACAATTACTTAACATGAGTGGCACCAAGTAACTATATCCGACATGGGACCAACCGACCGAACATTATAGATAACAGAAACTTAACAAAAATTTGCTTATTTATTCTATCATTCTAATTTTAATTACTTACGTTACTGATATATATATTTATGCTGATAAACTGATGACACTAATCAATAAATATTGCTTTGTCAAAAAAAAAAACCTCATAATTAAGTACATATTGCGATGGCTTGTGTCATCGAAGTGCGATAGAGAATGATCTGCAAACTTGTTGTTGAACATATATCTAAAAATAATGAAATGAGTTCTTTTGAATATTAAGATATAAAATAAAATTTGCATCATTTTATTGTCAGAGAAAGCATATGATTCTTACATGGTTTCCATACTTCATCTTTTGCAATTGTACGCCCATTTTGTAAAGTGATTGTGCAATTTTCTTTTTCCATATTATTATATTTATGGTTCCATTTCTTTCTCCCATGGGTTAAACAAAAATATCTGCAAAGAATCTAACAAATTATAAGCTCCAAGGTACATGAACATGTGAGCTTTATTATTTACTTTATGGGTTTTTAGATAAATGAAAGTAAATGCTCATATGATTGCCACAACTCGATCAAGAAACAATTAAAGCTAGTATATATACAGTTTTTTTTTTTTTTTTGTGCAACCAAACTAGCATATCCAACAAATGAATTAACTTGATTTTATATATGGTAGAACTCGTTTTAAAATATATATATCTAATTGATTTTTCCGTTAAATGTATTGAACTATTTGATCTCACGAGACGAAATTTGATATATAAGATAAAACATATGTAAATAACATAGAGTCGATACTTTTCTCTTGCTACTTCCGATTAAAATTTATCTCGGAAGGTTGATAGTTTGGTAAAGTAATGATATGTTATATCAAATTTTATTAAGTCTATATATATGATATAGATGTGTCATGTGTGTGGGTGTGTGATCTAATTGCATATATAACGTAAGTTAGTCAGTATCTCTAAGATTGTATATTTGTACATTCCAATGAAACAAGTCTTGAATAAGATTTAACTACGAAGTAGTGGACGCCATGGGGAGTATCAAAGTGATAAGATATTACGCCTTACTAACTCATCTTACCAAAAAACTATGTTAGTCATCTTCTTTATAAAAAAACTCACTAATTTATCTGTATATATGATATGGATAAAAGTGCAAATGAAATGACCATGTGCATATAAAGATCAACAGCTGATTGTAAATTAGTGATCCCAGTTTAATCATTAAAATTACTTTACTCCTTTTGTTACAACGACACTAAATATGCAATCGGAAATATAATTATGTAGCTAAAACAAGAGCTACGTACTCGGTTTTTAGTAAAGGATACTAAGATACGAATATATTATACTTTGTAATGTTAATCAAGACCAACGTCTTAAAACCGATCGATAATGACCTAAAAATAGGGATTGCTATTGGAACCTTCTTTTCTTTTTTTTGGTTTTCCCTAATCTTAGATCCGTCGCATGTGACATCTAATCATAATAGAATAGACACTATAATCAAATGAAGAAAGGAATCTCGACTTGGCTCTCCTCGTTTGATTAACTATCTAAATATTTAGAGATGTATAAATTCAAAAACATTTTTCATCATTTTTTCCTTACGAATAATATAAATTTGTACTTTATCCATTAGTTTTCAAAAAACACTGAAAGTAATAATATTTCATACTATATTGATGACTATAAGCCAAATAATGTACAGTACGTAGTCAAATATGATGGCAAATTCACGTAGAATTGTGATTCCTTAGGTGTATTATAATTATTTTTGTAAGTTAATAAATAAAGGAACTATTATTTCCTTTACCGATATGATAAAAAGACGTAACACTTGAATATATGTGACTTAGGTATTTACCTTATCAAACTCGTTGTTATTAGAACTATAAGCCTTACGCATAATTCCAACGTATTTGTTTAAATAATTTGTAGTTAATCTAATATATATATATAGATATGTGTTTAAGAACATAGTTACGTTTGATATTCATGCATGTAGTTATAGTATCTCTTTTCAAAGTACATAGCTATAAGAAGATGTGTATGTAATTATGTTGGCAGTCAAAATCAAAGGAGAGAAACCCCACAGAAATTAATGGTGAAATTAAACAAATGTTGGATGGGTGGGTGATAAGTGGGATCATGTGCCAATAATTGAACTAAATGAATTGAACAACGAGACTTAACGTACAAGAATACACGCTGATCTTTTAAAATGATTTTAAGTAAATTGCTATTATAAAATTAAATATTGTTGAAAATGTATTTTGCTTAGATGGTTCCCCATCAACCCCAACACTTAAGTCTCACTTGCCCAATTGCATCATGTGATTTTGTTCCCTTTTGTCTTTCTTTTTCACTTGTCTATATTTTTTTCCCAATTTATTCTCTTAATCTTGTCCTTTATACATATCTCTTTGATTACGAGATATATAATATATTTATTTCATCGGGTGAAATATGTTTGGTGCATTACGTACATACACTCACTTCTTAATAAAGAAAAATAAAATATATGTTTATATATATGGCTGTTCAAAACAGTTCATTCTAAGAAAACATTCACCATATATATATATATATATAATTAAGTCTTCGTAAACATATACTACTAACTAATTATATATTTTATTTTACCAATTTTGTTGACAATTCAACATTCTGACAACACTGTCGATTTTCGTTGACCTTGTTATTTGCTTTGATGCAATCATGAAATCATTTCAACACACTAACACTAATTAACATCCATGAATCATCCATAGATCTTTCGTAGAATCGTTTGTTAATAATAATAATGACACACACACACAGTACATAATATACACACATATATACAATGTAAATATTTGAATTTGCTATATATAGTTTGTGATTGATGTAGATATATATATCAACTTTTAAAATAAATATTTTTTCCCAAAAATGGTGGCTCCTCTTCAACTTTGTACCCGCATTCTCTCGTTCCTGAAAGTTAATTTTCGCTAGTGCTCACAAATTTTAATAACAAGCAACCAAATTGAACATTGCCATGAAGTTTATCATTCACATCAAGCTTCAATAGAGTTTCTTTTTAAAGTAAACTTTAATAGTGTTATGTTTAAGGTACCGTATAACTAATCAGTTGTTTATTACAAATTGTTATTAATTATAATTAAGGCGATAATTTTTAAAAATATATATCATGAAAAATCATTTATGTACATAAATATTGAAAATTTTACAAAACTACATAAGCATATACTATTATAAACGACGCGCTTGATATTGATTGTGTGGTACAATATTTGAAACCAAACCTAATAATACCCATGTGGTTAGCTTTTTTTTTTTTTTGTCAAGCTCCCAAAAAAAAAAAAAAAACCTAATACCCATGTGTAAATAGTATATTCCTTGGTACTTCCAAGGTCAAATCAACGAGTTTTGTTTTCATGTGAGCTAGAGAAAAACAATATTAAAAGAAAATACATTATACAGTATAGATATGAAGTCATAAACCCCACCTTCTTCACAGCACATTGAGGAACAAAGCACGTGATATGCCCACAAGCTTTTTGTGATTAGTACATCTAAGGACATAAACCCTCAAATCAACGAAGACAAAAACTAAAAGACGACGACTCTATTATATAATATTCATCTACTGATTCTTACATGCCAGATTCCTTAATTTTGAATATAATAATTCACATGCAATAAAAGTTATTACATCATCTCTGAGAAATTAAGAAAATACACAAGCAACCGACTAATTTTGTTTTAATGACCAGAAAGCAATGAACTTTTGATAATACTTACGGTATTTCCACAAAACTTAAATCACCACTGGATATACCTACGATTATAACTGAAATATCATTTGTTAACTTGTTAGAGCAATAGGGAATAAATGTAGAATTTAAAGTAGTTAGGGTAAACTTCATTTCGTAATTTGCTTCGTTGAACATGCAAATACATTAATAATGGATTATGCATCGGTCTCTCAGTAACAATTGAAATCTCTGCATCAACAAATAGTATTCCATATATAAATTAGTTACTTAATTTCAATACTATAGAAGATCCTTGTTCGTCGACCAAACAAAAAAGGAAAAAAATTCCCTGTTTGAACAATTCCTTGTAAGACCCACCAATCTCAGACCATGCAAGCTTTCTTCCAGTTCACCAATCCACTTTCTCTCATAATAATTTATTTGTGCTGCCATTAAAATACAAATAATAATTTCTCTTATCCTTTTAGATAAATAGATTTATTTTTCAAAATATGCTGTGTGTTTCTGACAAACTCCACATGCACATGTAAAGGGGCACCAAGACTTATAAAGACCCACCTACATTATTTTGTCCACATGGATGTGTAAGGAAAACTTAGTTTTTTTTTTTTTGAACTGACATTTTCATTAAAATTTAAATATAAAGAGTGGGCTGGGCCCTTAGAACAGATTTTGCAATTGTATCTGCAAAGTGATTATCTTTACGGTTAATGTGCTCAAAAAAGACTAGTTCGAAGTCCATGGAACTCCTCCTTATATCCTTTAGAAGCCCGTAAATCTCTTTCGGTTGCGTGCCTTTGTTGATTGCCGCGATCAGTTCGGCTGAATCTGACTTGAAAACGATCCTCCTAATCCCTTTTGTTCGAGCTTGTTCCATAGCTTCCAGCATCGCTAAGGTCTCTGCAATTAGTGCGGACCCCACGTTTGATCTCCTTGCTCCTCCTCTGATTTGTTCCTGTGCTGTCTCCTCCGTCAATATCCAGCCCAGTCCGGCTTCGTTGGTTTCCTTTTTCCACGCTGCATCTGAATTGCAGGTAACTAAATTTGTCTCTCTACTGATCGGATCCTTCTGCCGTCCTGGTTTCTGTGCTGTTGTTGTTGATGGTTGAGCTTGCATCCATTCTCTCGCGTTCTTCATAGCCATTGTCCGTATTTGAGCTGCTGTCAGGGATCTGTTTTCAAATATTTCCTTGTTTCGTGCCACCCAGATCTCCCAGCAGGTCCAAGCAAACAGAAGGTCCCCCGGCACTCCCACCGGTGGCAGGGCAGTCATCTTGTTCGCCTGTGTTAGCATATCCACTATATTGCCGTTTGCCATGATCTGCATCGGGTCCTTCAGTGGTATTTGTTCCCATACTCTTCTCGCTTTCCTGCATAAAAATAAAGAGTGGTATTCGTTTTCTCTCTCTCCGCAGTTCTTACAAGCGTCTGTTGCAGTGACTTGTCTTCCTTGTAGATTCACTCCAACAGGGAGTGCTTCGTGTAGCAGCTTCCAAGTGAATAGCTTGATCTTAGGAGGCCAGTTCCTGTTCCAAACCAGATCGTTCCAGTCGAGTTGCCTAATTCTGGTACTCAGTCTTTCTCTGTCTCCACTTGCTTCAATCGCTGCATAGTATCCAGTTCGGGTTGAGTAATCTCCCGTCTTCGTTGCTAGCCAAATCAGCTTGTCATTGGATCCCCTTAAGCTTGGTTGCAGATGTAGTATCTGCTGTTCATAATTAGGGCATACTTGTCTAATTTTCTCAATGTCCCACGAGTTGCTGCCATCTTTGAACAGTTCAGCAACCCTCCACCATCTTGTTGATTCAGTCGCTGGCCCGACTAATTTTTCAGGTGTTGTCAGGGATATCCACGGATCATTCCACAGGCTGATCTCTCGTCCATCGCCTATCACGTACCCCAATTTCAGCTTAAGAAGATCTCTACCTGCTAACACTCCTCTCCATCCATGAGAACAGCTGTTGGGGCTTTGCACCTGTACAAATTTCGAGTTGTGGCAGTATTTTCCCTTCAGCACCCTCGCGAGAAGGCAATGAGGCTCAGTAAGTATCCTCCAGCTTGTTTTTGCTAGCAGCGCATCATTAAAGCTTTGAATCTCTCTAATTCCTAGCCCTCCATCCTTCTTTGATTCAGTTAGCTTGTTCCAAGCTATCCAGCACATTCCCTTCTTGTCTGGGTTTGAGTCCCACCAGAATCGGGTCAAAGCCGATTGTATTCGCTTGCACAAACTCATAGGTAACTTGAAACACTGCATCGCGTGCGAGGGGATGGCCGTGAGAACAGACTTAAGTAAGACCAACTTCCCAGCACTTGATAGTCGCTTTGTTGCCCAGTTCAGCGATCTTTGCTTTATCCGGTCTACAATCAAATTAAACAGATCCTTCTTCTTTCTTCCAAACAGTTCCGGTAGTCCAAGGTATTTCCCCCCCCCCCTCCTTCTGTCGAAATACCCAGGCTGTTTTTTACTCTGGTTCGTATTGCTTCAGGGGTCATCCGGGAAAATGTGATAGATGACTTTAGCTTATTTATCTGTTGCCCCGAAGCTGTTTCGTACTCCTGTAGTATCTCCATAAGAGTTTCACACGCTGGCTCACTTGTTCTAGCAAAGAACATGGTGTCATCCGCGAACAGGAGGTGGTTGACTCGGCAGCTTGTTTTTGAAACCCTTATGCCTGCTAACCTCCCCTCCCTTTGCGCTTTAAAGCACAACCCTGAGAGAACTTCGCTGCATAAGATGAATAGAAATGGGGAGAGGGGGTCTCCCTGTCTGATACCTCTCTCCGGTATAATCTTTCCCTTAGCTTCTCCGTTCATGAGTATCGAAAATTCCGCAGATGTGACGCACTGCATAGTCCAGTTCACAAACTTCTCATCAAACCCAAACTGGGTCAACACTGCTCGGATAAAGCTCCACTTAGGAAAACTTAGCTAATTATATATAACTCGCACATAACATTTTACTTTCATTTATTATCTTTCATATTATTATTATATATTAAGAGATCAAACCAAAATAGCATTTGGAGATCAAAATTAAAAATATTACCTCAACTTTCAATTTTTTTTTTTTTCAAATGACTGCTGAGACAGCTTTCTAAAATCAAAGTTTTTTGTGCACATATAATATGAAGCTATTATTAGTAAATTATGCATCCATTAACTAATCTACACCAACAGATTAAGATAAAGCAATAAAAAAAAAACATGTACCTGCAATTTCTCTATAAATATATCCAACAAATATAACCAAATTTTTCTTTTCAAATTTCAAAAAGCATTTAATTTTGGTATAATATGTTAGCTTTGGCTCTCATGTGCATAACTTTCATTTTAATAGGTGAACCAGATTCCTTATTATTTACCAAGCTGAATTTTCAGAGCTCTGACATAATTAAAGAATATAAAATTATATACTACGAAAGAAATACATATTAGTTACATGTTAACACATGTACATTCATTACATTATATATGCTTCAAAGCTTCCTTTGACAGTTGTAAACTTGTATCTTTGCCTTTAAAGATAGAAACCTCTTTTTCAAAGAACAAAATCAAAACTTTTTTTTCTTTTTCCCTTCTCTTCTTTCTTCTTCAAGGTAGCCTCCAAAGCAAAACACAGAGGAACCTAATCTGTTGTCTGGTCATAACTTCACAAGAAGCTATAGCTTGTCCTCAATGTTGGCTTCTTCTTGTCTATTTCTTCGTTTCTTCTTCCTCTGAAACACAAAAAAAAAAGTATCGTTAAATTCAGAAAAGAGTAAGAAGACGAAGAAATTGGTAACTCCACAAGCAGAGTATATGAAAGATTGTGAAAGTTCGTTTAATTAGTTGTCCTTTTCGAGATAAGAGTTAAGAAGAAGAAGATATGTCTGCAAAACTTCTGTATAACTTGTCAGATGAGAATCCAAATCTGAATAAACAGTTTGGATGCATGAATGGGATCTTTCAAGTGTTTTACCGGCAACAATATCCCGCGAGACCAGTCTCCATCTCCGGCGATGTTGAAAAGTCTCTGCCTCCAGGTAACTTAAATTCTCTCTCCCTCTTACAAAAATCTCAGTTCCGTGTTTAGGACCACAAAGAAACAGAGTAGTTTCACTAGAGCCAAAAACTACTGGTTGATAGGCTTATTATAAGCTAAGAAAAAGGGGCTCATTTTGCAGGAGAAAGAAAGGATCTTGTCGGTGAAATTCACATGGAAAGTGATAAAGAAACGGTAAGAATCTAAACCCGTTTTTTTTCCCTTTGTTTATCTCTGAGAAATGAGAGTTCGGAAAAAGAAATGCTAATAAAAAAAACTGAGACTTTTATGGGAATTACAGGAGAGGAGTACCAAGAAGAAGAAGAAATCTGCAGTGAAGGAGAAGCATAGAGTCTCTTCTGAATCCTCTTCACGGCCTTCGTTCTCGTCTTCTCCACGCTCCTCGAGCTTCTCGTCTGCAGAAGTCAGTACCGCGGCTTCTCAATTCGACCAGCCTGGTGAGAATCTGATCAGAGAACAGCCCAATGCTGGACCGATGATGCCGTTTGATCTGAAGGAGCTTGTGAAAGGCTCTATCAATAGAGAAATGAGAACCAGACGTGAAGAAACAGCAGCCTTCACTCAGCAGCAGCAGCCGAATTCAGCTAAATCTAGCATGCTGCTTCTCAAAGAATCATCATTGCGTTCACCGTCTCGGAGTTCTAATGAGTGGAATGAAGGTAGAGGAATGGCTTTGAAGTTTAAGGAAAGTCATCGACTTTCATATGACGAGAGGGAGATGAGAAACAACGGATACAAGACGGGATCGAAATTGAAAGAGACACCTAGGTTGTCGTTGGATAGTAGATCCAATTCCTTTAGGAGTCCCAGAGCCGATGCCAGGAGATCAAGTCCTCCACCAGAGGAACCCGTAACAATGAGTCACAGGAGATCGAGTTCGAGTGTTGTTGCCAAACTGATGGGTCTTGAAGTCATTGCAGACAACTTTGAAACCGAGCAGAGAAAAGAGAACCGCTTTTGCGACTCCCCAAGGCCACCATCCCGAGTAGAACCTACAGCTCTACTGAGATCTACAAGCGTTGATTCGATCAAGAAGATACCTGCTTCAGCTGCTTCTAAGTTTCCCATGGAACCAGCTCCATGGAAGCAAATGAAAACAGGCGACGCTGCACTGACGGTTTACGGCGAGATTCAGAAGAGGCTTACGCAGTTGGAGTTCAAAAAGTCGGGAAAAGATCTCAGAGCTCTTAAGCAAATACTTGAGGCGATGGAGAAGACGCAGCAGTTGATGGGCGGGAGCAGAGATAACACAACTCTTGTGCACAGAACTCACCAGCCAGTTCCAGCTGCAACAAGTCCAGCCATGAACTTCAAATCTTCATCGATCGTTGTAATGAAACCTGCGGCTCCAGTTTCCACCTCCTCGCTGCCACAAAATGGCGCCTTACCAAAAGTCAATGTTGGCAACCCCAGACAAACTCGAAAAGTCATCTCGGGGAAGCAGAACGCGATGGATGTAACCCCAAGGCCAGGCCTTTACAAGGGCCAACTCGATTCGACGAAGAGCACTAGCCCGAAAACATCAAGGAGCCAGCAGCAAAGCGTTAGCCCAAGAACACAGCCCAAAAAGCTCGGGTTTGAGAGGCAGTCGCGACCCACTACTCCAAAATCAGAGCCAGGCAAGATCCAAAGGCAGCTCGGTAGGCAGCAAACGGAGTCAGCCTCACCGAGAAGAAAACAGGGGATAAAACCTCGCGGTACTCTTCAGCAACCTGATGACCGGTTAAGCGATGCGAGCAGTGACTTGAGAAGTTTTAGGTCTGACAGCAACATAAGCTTGGGATCGAATGTTGACATCGAGGTTACAAGCAAACATCGGCTGGAGAGAAACTGCGACTTCCCAGAGCTGCACACCCCAAAACAAAGGGTATGAAACAGATCTATTTATCTTACGAATCTTCACTTTTCCACTTAGTTTAGTAGTATCATCTAACTGAATCTCTTCTTTTTACTAATGCAGAGTCCAGACTTGGGAATCAAACAAGACAGACCATCTCTTAAGCCTCTGAAAGTTACCGTTGAACAACCGAGCCCCGTTTCAGTCCTTGATTCAGCCTTCGACGAAGATGATTCACCGTCCCCTGTGAGGAAGATATCCCTTAGTTTTAAAGGTGAGGAACTTGCACAAAGAATAATCTTCATAGTGATTAGTGACTAATTTATATGTCAAAGCAACTACATAGATTCCCCAAAGGTTTTGGTTTGAGTGAAGTTCTCATATTTTCTTTGTTCTCTTGCCAGAGGACGATGATCTAAGTTCTGAAGAACCTCTGGGGATAAATAAGCCTACGGCCGGCTGCAGATCCATACTATTGCCTGAAATTAACCGGGGTCCAACGCAACCAGACTCTGATTTCCTCGAATGCTTCCCTGAAGAAGATGCAAATGTCAAAAGCGGCGACCACAAGTACATCTCGGAGATATTGTTGGCATCAGGGCTTCTAAGAGATCTTGAATACAGCATGATAAGCCTTCAGCTGAACCAAGCACGTCTCCCCATCAACCCTGGACTGTTCTTCATCCTGGAACAGAACAAGGCCAGCAATATGACTCTACTAGATAACAAACACAGAGGCAGAGGTATCAAACAACAGCAGACAAATCTGACAGAGAAAATCAGGAGAAAACTCATCTTCGATACCGTTAATGAAATCATAGCTCAGAGGTTCACTGCAGAAGGCTTTACCAAACCACGGTTGACCGCAAATCCAATTACAACAATGGAGAAAAGATCAAAAGGGGAGCAACTTCTGCAGACTCTGTGTTCGGAGATTGATAAGTTACAAGAGAACAACTCAAAGTGTACCTTGGACTTGAAGGAGTTTGAAGGGGAGACTCCAGGGATAGTGTTATATATTGAGAGAATGATTTTCAGAGACTTGGTTAATGAAGTTTGCTTCTGTTAATTATTGTGGGTATCACTTAGAATTGTAAATGAAGGAATCTTACAGAGGAAGAGAAGCTTTGGTTTCTGGGTTTTCCAGCTCTTTTTTCCTGTTCTCTTCTTACTTGTTTGTGTAACCAGCATATATATATATATACAGGTCTAATTAATAAAATAACAAGTGCTAGGAGCATATTAATTTGTCAATCAGAATGATATTTGACCAGCAAATGAAATTAAAGGCCATGCAATCTTCTCTTTCTCCATCAAATTGATTTAGTAAAAAATTCTTACCCTACAAAGTAACGTATTCAGTTGCAAACGATCACTAAACTCAGGATGCAAAGCTATTCTGTCTACAAATTCTAAAATGACATAATACCTATTTTACATCTGAATCGACAATTCCCAAGTCAATCCTTTGACGATTATCTTCGATTTCTGACTTCTTCTCCCTCTTGTCTCCACCTTCTTGAAACCATCCCTGTTCCTGGACGCTCCGCTTTATTGCCAAACACGAAGGTCTCTTTAGAGCCCCAATCTTGAAACGTAACAAAGTTTGTCGTGGTCTTGCACAACCTTTCTCCTCTCCATCCTCGGATCCAGCTAACCTGTTCTTCTTGTTGATATCATCCGATGGAGCAGATGCCTCAAGAACTGGGATGTGATGGTTGTTGCTCATATGCTTATCAGGAATTTGGTGAATGCCAACAACTTCATTTGAAAGCTCCAGAGGGAGGAACATAGGTGACACTTCCTTCTCCACGAATCGAAGAGGTGCGGTAAGAAACGGATTACCTTCCACCTCTTCTTCCCCCTCTGTTTGTTTTCTAACATCATTTGAAGATATAAGTACTTCTGACCTACCACCATTGAAAGAATGTAGTATACTGGGTAAAGATGGCTCGTTTTCTTTACTCGCAACTTGTCCTTCGATTGCGCCTACATTAGTTTCCTCTGATAGATTACACGATTTGGTTTCGGGAAATGCAGGAAGCCAAACAGGGATGTGTTCATCTGGAGGTTCTGCTCCAACCTCAGAGAAACGAGGAGCATGTCTTTTCTCTTGATTAATGGGGAAACGAGGGAGAGCATAAACAAACGGCATCTCCTCCGCTTCTCCTGTATAACGAATAACATCCTTGACGACACCGGAATCAGCAAGACAACGGTCAGTGTCTGAAACACCAGCGAAACCCAAACCAGATCCCAAATCCTCTAATGCCTGAACAATGTCCAGAGAATTACCTTCTACTCTACCGGCTACGTTAGCATAGAATTGAGCAGTCTTCCCAACGCTCTGGATATACTGAACCGCTACACCGGTTAGCGTGTCAAGAGCAGATTCTTGAAAAGAACTAAACCTAACGCCCTCGCGGGTCTGCGGTTCCTGATACACGTTAACCTCTACACTCTCGCAAATCTGGGCCACTGCCATTCTTGCAATGGCGAAGGCGAAATCATTGCCTTGAAAAAGCTTTCTCTTTGCGTGTGATTCCCTCCTCTGACTTCCACCTTCCCCAACTCCATTGTTCATATTCAAACTCTCTTACAACTTCACCCAACATAACACGCAGAACCATTTCTTGAATCAAAAACCAAGTCAACACGCATCCCTCTGAGGAACACAAATATCAATTCATTTCCCACGAAAATTCTTCACCTTGGCACCTAACGACGATAAGAGAGGATTAAACATCCAATTAGAGGAGCGAAGAATTGAACACATTGTCCCACCAAAAAGAATAAACTGAAAATTGAATTTAGTGATAAAATCAACTGTGCCCAGCGAAACCCGAGAAACTTATCGGGTTCCAATTGAGCGCAGGAGAAAGCAACAACCCAAACTCCGACTAAGGGAAGTAGAATGCTTACCGGAGGAGAAACTTTCTCCATTGCAAAACGCCCCAAGGACCCAAATTCGCCGACGAAGAAGAACAGACAAACTTCCGCAGCTACCGGCGGCGACCCCAGTGAGTGAAACCCTAGCGAAGAAGTGAAATTGAGGAAATTTTACAGATCAACGGGGCAGAGTTTAGGGATTGGAGTGAGATTTAACACACGGCTCCGAGCTTTAAACCCTCTTCCCGATCCAGAGAGAGGAGTAGAGAAGCGAGAGAGAAGAAAATAGTAGGAGGAGGAGATTATTTGCAAGTTTGAGATTTTCGTTAACTTATAGAGCAACGGGGTTTTATATAAAGAAAAAAAGCTAATCCTTTTTCCTTTTCTCTTTAGAAAATTAAATTAATCTTTTACTAATCGAATTATTTCACAAATTACAGCGATGATGTAATAATTAGAAAGAATACAATTATTGCGGGAAACAATAATATATTCCTGTAACGGAAATTATACCTTTTCTATATAATTTAATTAAAAAAGTAATTCTGAAAATAGCTTTAATTTCGAGAGGGATTCACGGGCTTTCTAGCTATCGAACAAAATCTTAAGAGAATGGGCTTTAGAGGTTGGCCCAATAACTAATGTAAAAGCAAAGGGAAGAATGTGATTAAACAACTGTTTTCATTCTTGCTGATCTCCACTTGTGACAACATGGTTTCTCAAAAAATAAAAATAATAATATTATAAGGGTAATTCTTAAAAATACCACACTTTCATGTTTTTGTGACAAAAATACCACACCAAGGTGAAAATGACAAAAATAGCATTTTTTTAAGAGAAAAAGACTATTATACATTTATTTTCATATGTTTCTTCTCAATCCCTTAAACCTAAACCCTAAAACCCAAAGTCTAAACCCTAATTAATGACTTTTGAATCCAAATTTATTAATTTAATTATCTTTAAACCATTAAATAAATGTTATTTTGTCATTTTCACTTTGGTGTGGTATTTTTGTCACAAAAACATGAAAGTGTAGTATTTGAGGGTATTTCTCATATTCATATTATAATTAGATTGTTTTATTTTAATTTTTTAAAAGTAATTGAATGACTAATTGAGTGACATGTGTTATTTGAGGTTCTCATAAGTTCTGAAAAATTGTCAAATGAGATACTTTGTCCATTCTCTTTCTTGATTTCTTTTATTTTTCATTTTCTTTTAATTGTGAGATACCCTAGAAGAACTTCCCAATGGTGATGCTCTAACGTTATAGGTCTCACTATGATGATAACAATCGCTACTTCTATAAAGCATATATAAAAATATATATACACTCGTTTCTATAGTTTTTTAATCCAATCTTCGATGATCAGTTTGATTAGTTAAGTATATTTTTAACCATTCCTATTTGGTCGGGTTTTTGTTTTATTACGAGATACTGTATATTAATTAGGGCAATTCTCAAAAATACCACACTTTCATGTTTTTGTGACAAAAATACCACACCAAGGTGAAAATGACAAAAATAACATTTTTTAAGAGAAAAAAGACTATTATACATTTATTTTCATATGTTTCTTCCCAATCCCTTAAACATAAACACTAAAACCCAAAATCTAAACCTTAATTAATGACTTTTGAACCTAAATTTATTAGTTTAATTATCTTTAAACTATTAAATAAATGTTATTTTTGTCATTTTCACCTTGATGTGGTATTTTTGTCACAAAAACATGAAAGTGTACGTATTTGAGGGTATTTCTCTATTAATTACTAGTTTGAATAATATAATCTTTTTTTTGTTCACTGAAGTTTGAATAATACAATCAAACACATGTTTATAGGTTTTTAGATTCGGTTAATTAGCCGAAATAGGTACTTATTATAGACTTATAGTTATGCAGCATCTCGTTAGTATCATCAGTATATGGCAAACTTTTACATATACAATAGCTATGTGTAATATAGATGCTGCATGCATGATAGCTAGAGATCGACATGGAAGCTTTTTGCAGAAAGTATGATGAGACATGTCAGGGTCACAGCGCATTGGATCGGTAGCCTTTTTACCCTAATCAATCAAAGATCGTACACATATTTACAAGCTTTTGTCTCCACAAACTTTTTTTTTGTCCCTATATATTACCCCTAGTTAATTGTATTTACTTTTCCTCTTTCGTCTATTTATACGTATCCCAAGTAGCAGCCTAGCAGGGGCGGAGCCACCGTTACGGCAGGGGGTCATGAATTCTGATGGTTTTTTCTTTTACTTGAACAAATTTAATGAAATATTATAAAGTTATCTTATGTGAACCCCATAACATATCAAAAAAATCAAAATGATCCCAGTGAAAAACGTGGCTGGCTCCGCCACTGCCTAGTACCCTCAAAACATAAACTTTAAATAGCAGAGTCTAGAAAATAATTTCATTTTAACAAAGATTTATCTGCTGTGCCATATGTGTATCGTATCTATATTTTAGCCTTATAACAGTTGCATTGGTGAACATGCATGTGATACTACACATATATTTGAGTTGGCATATAAACGACGAGAGCATTGGCCGAGCGTGATCTTAAATTTTAAATGGAAATGGTGTATCAATTACAACACCTCGTGTTTAAATGCGATCTAATAGGACACTTAATTGTGTGCTCAAACCCATTCACAGTGAATCTCTGTTTGATAGTTGGGTCAAACATTTATCAAATTCACATGACACGATCGATATAGTGATGTTAGGTGCTTTATTTGGGCAGTTGGATTTATGGATTTAAAACTTCTAATCATCATAAATTATCATCGTATCTAGCTACAGCCACCACTTAAGTTCTGCATCGCGCATCGATTAAATAGAAACATAATATCATATGTAATAATACCTCAATTAATAGATTATAGGCTATAATCTGAATTTGTTTAGTTTTTCATTTTCAAATTTTACACGAACTCTTGGCTTTCTAGTTACTTATCCTACAAAGAACTCCAAATAAATTAAATTTATGTTTGTGCTTTGTGTGTACGCAGATCCTATGTATGAATAAGCTACATATAGTCGAGACACTTTTCAAACACAGGCACGCATGCTAATAAATCAACTTTATAACGTTAACTTTTATAATATTAACTACCTTGTTATTTCTGTTTTGTGTCCCCTCACTTGTGGACACATCAAACATTAATTGTTTCCATAATCTAATTTCACATCGGATTATCACTTCCTCTACTTGTCCGGTTGAAGTGGACCGATGACATCCGGTTACTACTACCGTTGTTGCTACTACTACCATGTAACAGTGAGTATAAAGTCGAAATGTTTTGGGATGCTGAAGATGAAGAACTACCCATTAATGGCATTTGGAAATGGCTTACCATTTGCCTCGGATCTACCGAACCAGCTGACGACGATGAGGGAAACAAAGATTGTATAGCTGTTGTTGTTGTTGATGTCGTCATCGGACATACCAAGAATTGTGATGGAAACGGGACAAGACTATGTAGTTGATTTTGATGATGATGATGATAATCTGCCTCAAAATTCGAATGTTGTTGATGATGATGTTCCATGTTGTGATACGTTCCGTAAGACCCAGTGCGATGATTGTTGGCGAAAGCGACACCCTTTTCTCCCCTCTCATTGTTGCTTTCTTCACGGCTAGCAGAAGCAGCAGTAGTAGTAGACTCTTCTACACATCCATTGATTTTAAATCCGAGTTGGGTCGGATCTTGACCCGGCCGTTGACCAAGATTCAAGAACGACTGAGGATGGTTGAAAAGACTGAAAGTTTCCGGCGAGACGGGCAAGGGAGGAAGCTCATCGATCTCCTCTTTGGCTGCATCGAGCAGCCAGTCAACGGCTTTGCTAGGCTGGTCAACGCCGAGCCGTTCTTGAAGATCATAGAGCTGGATAGCCGTGGGGACTGATAACCTCACGCGTCTGTCACGCAGACCACGCAACGTACACACTTTGCTGTGACGGTCTTTGCCTCCAAAGGCGCGTGAAACCCTAACAATCCTTGGATCCTTCGATTTCATCCAAGAAGAAGAAGATGAAGAAGAAATCGAGGTTGGCGGCTTCGTAATTACGGTCTTGCCACTGGTGGCTACGGCTACGACGACAGCTTCTTCTGCATCTTCTTCTACTTCTCCTTCACGTCTTGTCCTAGTCCCGCCTGAAACATCGTCGTTTGCATCTGTCCAAGGGACGGTATTCATAACGCTACTGTCGAGATCTTTATTTTTACTATCAAACCAAAAAACGAACGACGAAATCAAACGCAGAAGAAAAATTAATTCAAGGGAAAAAGACACTTCTCCAAACAATTTAGTTTTAAATTTCTGAATCTCATAGTATCATTTAGGGTTTCTGAATTTGTTAAAGACGAGTGATTAATGAGAATGTACTGAAATCCACAACATAGAAAGTATATAAAAAGATTAGGGTTTAATTAAGATTTCTTTATTGATCTAATTCTTTTATAGGACACGCACAAAATGAGATGCGTTTTCTTACCTGAACTCCCAAGTCCGTACGGTCTTGAGCTTGAACAGCAAATCTAGGGCTTTTGTTATTTTATAAAGTGAGTAATAAGATGATATGATGAAGAAGAAGAGGGGACTGAAGAAGGATGAGAAATAGAGAGAAGAAAGTACTTGATGCGGTTTTTCTTTTTAAAAGCATGGATAAAATGAAAATAAGAAAAGAAAAAGAAAACAAGAAAGAGGAAGATGCTTTTGGAAGTGAATATGAGAGCCCTACCAGTATCGTAAGCCTCCAAAATTTAGAAGAATTGCAACTAAAGTATTTATGTTAAAAAAAGCTATGGATGTCGTAGCGCCAGGTGGCAGATTTCGCTATCCACGAAGGGAAAACAAAATAAATGCTTTGATAAATCAGTTAAATTCATTTTCATCTTTAATATCATGAATCATATCATATCTGTAAATCTATATACGAACGAGAAAACACAATTCGAATATTAGATTATCCACGTATGTGATATGAATGGCAATTATAGTACGGGTAAGAAGAAGATCCCAAACTAGTATACGTGAATTATCTAACTTTAAAATAAATTATAGATAGCAAATTAATCAGAAATATATTGACGTGAAATTATATATAATATAGTAGCTTTTTAAAATTAAACATCTAACTAATTAATGCTCCTAATTAAGATGAAAATAACCAAAACATTAGGGATTATAATATAAATATTAATTGTTGTTTTTTGTTAACATAATATTAGTTATCGTTATGGAAGGGATAATGACCACTTATTAAATTTGATTAAAAGTTGATAAATTAGCAAAGTAACATTTTTATCCAGTGTAAATTCGTTGATATAATATTATAATTATTTGACTTTTTTTCTTTTCCAAAACTGTGATCCACCATGTTTCCAGCCGCCATTGCAGTCACCAGTAAAAGTGAATTTGGATCTATAATAATGATATCGTTACCTGACCGGTTAAGCTATCATCAGCACTTACTACCTATCAGAGATGTGAAAACTACCATTACCACGCTACGCGATGGTGTTTGTTTACATAACGTTTTTGTAAATCATCAGAACTAGACTTGTAGAGTTTAGCAGATATATATAAATATATATATAGCTTATGCATAAAAGTTTAATTTTCCTTTTAAATCGGATATCTTATGGATATTCGAATTAAAAAGATAAGGATATATTTTGAGTAAATTTAGACCTTGATTATATATGGGACCATGTATGAATTATGCAATCGCATATAATATAATATTATATATGGTCCCTATGTATATGTGCATGGGCATGCTGTTATCGACAATCTAAACAAGGGTGTGGAACTGGATTACCCCCCAATGCACGCCTCGCGTACCTTATTGGGTCATGAATGCCTTTTTAAACACAGGTACATTTATTAGACATCACTAAACCCTAATTTATCTTCGCTGTAAGTAAAAACCGTTTGTACATTTTTTATTTATCAAAAGGTTGTGTTCAAGTCGGTGACTAGTTTGCTTTTTTTTTTTTTTTGGTCGAAATCGGTGACTAGTTTGCTATTAATTATATCTTAGATCAAGTTAATTATATATGTGATATTAAAGTACAAATATATTTAAATGTATGTATACTATATTCTAATGTATGCATATATGAAGTGATATGATTTTGTAAATTCGGACGCAAAAGGCAAACGGAAAAAAGTAACAGTTTATACTTATTCATTCACAAAGATTTTCTAATCCTGAAATTTTGTTTGACATAATTTTTTTAATATATGTACAATTCGATTGAGTTAATATATATATATATATATATATATATATATTGCTTTTGTCCGCTTCTAATTTTCCTATAAATAAAAGATGATTAAAATATTAATAGGAATAACAGAAGTTACAGAACAGGACGGAAGCAATATGAATCGAAACAAAGGAGTGAGAAAAAGAAAGTGTGATGATGATCATTATATCTTAAGACATCACATGGTAAAAAGGAGAAATCGGACAAACTAAGAATCCACTAAGTCATGTCTACTTCACCGACTCCAAAAGTCGTGTGTGTCTCCTGAACAAAGATTGGATTAACTTAATAGCTTTTCTATACTTCGTATCGATGATAGCACTTAATAATTAATGATGTGAAGGATCAACGACAATAATATCCTAAAAAAAAACGGGTCTCGTCTAAAGGATACAGATTTGAAGACTTAAGTCATGTTAATGTACCCATGATGAAGATATTCACATAAATGCTTGATATAAAAGTCTGGTAAAGTTGGACGGCAATTATTCATCACATAACCCTTTTTCATATTTTAGTGACCGATATAATTTGCAGATATGATGATGGTTGTCCATATATGAATAATAAGCTAAAAGCTAGCAATACACGCACACAAACAAAACGTATGGATTAAGTGAGGTTACGCGGATATTGCAAAATAGAACACTCAATCATTGATTACGTTCGTTGAAAGAACATATTCAAACCGACGTCGGTACGCATGCCATTTCGAGACGTATCCAATTTAGTTTCCTCCTCCGGGGTTTCAGATCTTTTTCCAAATAATACAAACACGTTTATATATATATATATATATATACTGACGCCGCATTTGTGAGATTCTATCATCATATATACGTCTAGCTAGATATTCCAGAGCAAAAGAAGCTTTGAATTGTTTGTACTCTGATATGATTGTAAGGAACTACGCTGTCTGATTTTTCTGAGTTAATGATAAGTTATGTTCGACCAAAAAAAAAAAGATATTCCAGAGCATTGATACTTTGCCGGAAACGTTGATATATAGTCCGCATGCGAAAGAATTAACTAAAACGTGCAAGCATGAGTTATTGTAGTCTTGTAGAATGTGTTTTTGGCATAGTAGTTAATTATATTAGTTATGAATGGTCGCTATATATGTAGAATATATACTAGATATAACATATGTACACAAAGTTACTCTAAATAAAATTGAAGACAAAAGAAAAGCGATGACAAATAAAAATGTGGACTTGTTATATATATATTCGCTAAAAGGTAGATGAAGAGTGAAGATGTTGCCAGGTTGGGCATCTCGAGAGAGAAACTGAAGAAAACAGAAGATAAAGAGCGTTATTTACTCGATGGTCCCCCCCAATTTTCCATTCACTTTTTTTTCTCTCTCAATTTGATCAGTTATTTTTTTTATCCCCAACAATTGCATTTTTTTTAGCTTCTTTATTATTTCTAATTACGTTAGTTGTTGTATATAAACGGAGTTGCCAGACCAGGTTTTTTTCCAGGAAATTGTTTGCTTTCGGTTATTATACTTTTCCTCTTTTTTTTTTTTAGTTATGGGTTAGTATTAGATAAATATTAATTAGAATACCTCTTACACACTGGAAAATTATTTGGCATGAGCCAAATCAAACTTTCCAAACCGGTTTTTATATCTTGATTGAAACGATTCACTACTTGTTATATCCTAATCGCATTGCATCGCACGGTGGAGATATCCCAGTTACAGGTACGTAATTAATGACATCCTACCTCAAGCAGAAGATAAACACATCCTAAGCATGTAGCGTGTGAGTAAACCATATATACATCTGTTCGCCATATTATCCGTTTCAGTTATAGAGTAGATAAAACAACAAATTTTTTGGTTTTATGCGGAAGTATATATCGTTATAATCCTGTTGATGAATGTTTCTTTGGTGAAGGGTTACAGTTAAATCATTTCATTTTATTATCCAGATAGAAAACATAAGTTTTACGTGGTTTCCCATATGAAACATAAAATGTAAATATTATTTTATATACTAACATAAAATACATACACCAAAAAATTGTCTTTAGCGGTTGTTTCTTTTTTTCCTTTTGGAAATGGCAACTTCTGACAAATTAAATAAAAACTACTGAATACACAAATTTAACTACATGAAAAACGACTCGTAATTATTTCAAATACTGATATCAATTAAGATTTTGATATAAAAATTGTTGCATAATCGTATGTGTAAAGTATATAGTTGGAGCTTAGTGTAAGAGCATCATTATAGGAGAACTTTAGAAGAGTTTTTAATCAGCTTAAGAAGTTTAGTTATGAATTATTGTTTTTAACTTTTTATGTCTATATAGAAGGAAAAAGTAAGAGGAAGAAACGATAGGAAAAAGAAAAAGAAAAAGTGAAGGAGAGAGAGACACGTGGAGGAAGAATCGATTCTTCAAACCCTCATTTAAGAGTCAATTCTTCTTTTTTCTTCCACTTTTTGTTTAATTAAGTCAATTTTTTAATCTAAGATACTTTTTTAGATCTACGTATAATGATGCTTTAAATGTTGGTATCTTAAATCTTATATTTTGGGGAAAGTGACTGGTTAAATGTAAAAAGCATATGATATGCTGCATATATAACAACTGAATCTGTTTATATTGCATAGGCTTTTAAACTTTTACTCTGCATTGTGCCTATCCCAAACATCAAACCCTATGCTCAATCCATATGGTAAGATACTCGAGAGTAACCCAACATATATGTATTTCTATTTTACTTCTTGTCATCCCCAACATATGTATTTTATGTGTGCGTCTGTTAGATGTGTTTATGCAGGACTATTTTTCTTACCTGCTAATATTATAATTAGCCTGCAGATGCACACTGAAGGCTAAGCAAATATACGTGTACGAGATTAAATCTCGCTTGCACAACGAGAACTTTTTATACGTCTACGAAATTCAAATATGTGAATTTTTTTTTTTTTGATTGTGTAGTACTTTTCGTGGATCAATAATTTGGGCCAACAAAAGACATGTAAAGGGTTAAATCTAATGAAGAAAAGCCCAATGGAAAAAGTCTTGAAGAATCATGTTTTATTTAGCTGAAATCTGTTTGTAAAAACAAGTTGAGAAGATTTACATTTACATTTACACTAGTGTAAATCTGTTTATTTAGCCACATTCACTCATGCAAATCCGGTTCAACCCATGGTGCTTTATGATATGATGGAGGTGTTAGGCGTGGAAGAGAAACTCTAATTCATCGTAAATTCGTTTTTATATTAGTTACAGCATTTAAAAAAAAAAAAAAATAGCCTAAACAAAACAAAAAAAGGTCGAAGCTTGGTTGGTTGACCACTTGGATATAGATGTTAATGTTATCATATCCCTGCAACTTGGTTGCATATTGTCGTGAAGCAATGAATAAAATCACACGTGGCATACTCTGTCAAGCGAAACGTGTCGATGATCTTATCACCTTTTGAGGGAAACATATTTGAATAATTATTTTTTATGAATTAACAAACAAAAAAGGAATACAAGTTGGCCACTATGCGGGTCCCACTTATCGATCTGCTCTTGATTGTTTGCGTCTCTTTAGGAGATACTCCATTCCTCTTCAACTTATTATACTAATACTTATGGTTTATGAAACCTTAACGCTGAATACTCCACTTAACAACAAAATCAACCCCAATGACAAATATTTTCAACTGGGTTAAAACACATTTTTCTGGGTTTAAAACCAATAATGCCACGACTTAACTCTCACCTTGGAGAATTGTTGAACTTGAAGCAGGCCGGCCACAAGCGCATAGAAGTGGTAGCTAAATTCTGACAAATACTGTTTTGATTTTAATATGGTTTATGATATTACAACACTGAGTAACTAAATCTAACCACAAAGAAAATTACATATAAGTTAGACGCAGAAATTTAAGAATTGTTAGACTTGAAGTAGCTCATACATTGTCTCACAAACGCGCGTATAAGTGTTGGCTCAAAAGCTCTTGTATTTAATCTTGTTATGCATGTCGGGCCCAGTCAGGCTGGATACACGTGGCAATAAAGTGACTGTCGTCGTTGAGCACGTTGATAATTAGACACGTGTCAAGTTGTACATCAACAAGTAGCCTACGTCTACGCTAAGCTCTCCCCCCCACTTGATGCCCTTTTCCACGTGGCGTGGTGGGTGGTCGTCTATTCAAATTACATTAGTATAATAACGAGATTCGAAAAAAATTCCCATCTATTCCTGTCAACGAAAAACCACTATCTATTTTCGTTGATAATAGTATTTATTTATATGGCATTAACTGGAATTATGGTATATTTGGTTTTATTTTAAGCCAAGTTGTGTCAAATATACTAAAGGAAATAAATCCGTACAACGTCGTCAACTATGCTTCAAAAATAATTCAAAAACATGATTTTCCTGACAAATATAAAAAACTGCAAATTGCAGTACTATAGTTTAAAATAGTAGCATTTGGTGGTTGTTTTAAGAAAAAATTGTTTCGTCTCTCTCGAAATTGTAAAACTAAATTAAGAAAAATCCAGGGGCTTTCGAATGCTCTGACCTCGGGTTTCAGATATTTGCTAAGCATTAACTGTTTTTATTGTGATCATGGAGATGTTAAGAGCAAGAGGAAGCACAAACGCCGTCGTTCAAGTCCCGAATCTATCTGCTAACAATCTTTTGCAGAAGCTTTTCATCACAAGCAACCAGTTTTGTCAGAGAGACTCCGAGTATGGTGAGAACCGGGAAGAAGCAAAGAAGAAAGAAGAAGAAGACGAAGGTAAAGATATTGAGCTAACCTTAGGTCTTTCGCTGAATGGTCAGTTTGGTACGGATCCGAGATCAAGGAAAAGGAAGAGTTTTGAATTGGGTCGATCTTCTTCGATACCGGAAGGTTTTGTCTTCGACGGCGGATATATGCGGCAGACGGTGGGGAGTGGAGTTTCAGACATGTTCCAGCTGGATCGGACGCGTTCTCTACCTTTCGAAACAGAGACAGAGGCGGAGACGGAGACGAAGAGGAAGCGATCGGAGAAGACAAGGGCATTTATGGAGTTCCGGGTTCCTTCTCTGACAAAAGAGAAAAACGGAGTCCAAGCCGAGACCGACAAGGCGAGGGCATTTCTGGCATCTAACCTTCCTCCTCCTACTACAAAGGAGAATGAAGAGAAAGATCGGGTTCTTGTCTCCGGTCCGGTCGGCGGAGGTGGCAAGAAGGGAAATACGACGAGCAAAAAGAAACTGGAAGTTTCTGGAATGGAGAAGGCGAGGAACATTCTTGAAGACATGCCGTGTGTGTCGACGAGGGATGTCGGAGCTGACGGGAAACGAGTGGAAGGGTTTCTTTATTGGTACGGAGGGAACAAGGAGGAGGTGAAGATAGTGTGCGTTTGCCATGGCAGTTTTCTTTCGCCGGCGGAGTTCGTTAGGCACGGCGGAGGCACCTTGTCTGCCGTCAGCGACGACGGTGGTGGTGATGTTACGATAAACCCTCTTAGACATATTGTTGTTAAACTTACTTCTTCTTCCTCCTTGTAGTCTATGTGCTAGGGACTATGATTTATCCCCAATTATTAGAGTTGTCGTTTTTCCCCTGATTTTCATTTGAAAATGTAACGATGCCAAAATGATTTGACCGACTAAGCTGAAGCCGAAGGTTTTTTTCTTTTTTTTTCAATCAACTTATAGCATCTTAATTTAAGGTTTTTAAAGCATCTTCGTTGAAGTATTTCATAAAGTTTATAAAAGTATAATAAAACAAAGATATTAAAATTATTATTATGGATATATTATTATGCGTGTATATGTAGATTTGTTCTTAAAAGTTGAGAACCCTTCATTAAAAGTGCTTTCAAAATAGAATTGAATGTAAATACAATAAATATTCATATTTAACCATGGATGAAATATTTGGTGTGAGTTTTTTTTTTTTACTTTTTCTATTTTTTTTTTTACGAAATACTCAATATGGTATTTTATATTATATATTTTGAAAACTTTAGTAAGATATCTCCATTGAAATTTCTTATTTACTAGGTAAACAACTAGATGTAAAAATTCATACTACATATACGTTAAGATGCCCGGAAAACAACACAGTCTTAAATCTTTGACCTTAGTTTTTATTTTGCTAAACGACCGGCCAAAGTACTTGCAGTTCTATCAGCTTAAAGTGGTACATAAAGTGGTACAGACCAGTAGCAAGAGTCATGATGTCATCCAAACATTTTAGACGATTGTATTCTTCAAAGGTGAACACTTGCAACATTTTGTGGTAATTTCCAAATCTTCATATAAAGACACATAATCTCTCCGGAACATAATATTCCCATAGCAGAAACGCATCGTTCCAAGGAGGGTTTTCTTTTAGTGCAATAGCTTCTGCCTCTACGACAGGTCGGTAGTTTGAGTTGATGCTGAACTTTTAAAAATAAATTTTCCTTGATAATCATGAAAAGTCCATCCAGTACCAGTTTTACTAGATGCATTGTTATTGAAAATCAGGTTGTTGCGTGCCTTTTAGATTCTCCAACCAGGGAAATGAAAGAGTTGTGTTATTGTATTTGTTTCACCCCTAGCTGGAAGTAAAACTTGAAGATAGTCTAAAGAGTGATTTGAGTGAATATACATAAAAAAAAGAAGATAATTCTCCAACTTAAATAGCAACACATCATTTAAAGAGAAGATGGGTGATAGATTCATTGGTTTCTCTGCAGAAATTGCAGTTATGGGTCTTTTGCATGAAATAATTCAATTAATAGAGGTGATTATAATTCTTTTTATATTTTTTGTTGCCAAAAAAAAAAACTCCAAATAATTCAACATCAACAAATTACAAATCAACGAAAGAAAGAAAAGAGATACATCTATGATTTTCGAACGGCATGAATGTAGAAGAAGGGAAATGATGTTTCCAGTTACAACTGATATTACTGTGTATGGAAAAATTATGAAAAGAACAAAAAACAGTGAACAACCACTATCTTTTGTTAGTGTTAGTTTATGTGTATTTCAAAACGACAAGAATTATACGAAGGTTTGATGTTCGCTTGTAACTTTGATTGAAAACATTATTTCCCTTCTTCTGGATTTATTCCATTTGGAAATCACAGTGATTAATTATAAGGCTAATTGTATTTTTTAGCATATTTTTCAAAAGTATTACAAAGCAAACCTCACAAAACTATATAGTTTGAATTAAGTCTTTCCAATATATACAGTTTTCTATCCAACTAGTAGAAGGAAAAAAAAAGGGCTTGTTTCAAAAATGACCTCAAACATTTGGTCAAATGCAAAACTAAACCCCCATTTTCTCTCCCCATATTTTACCCAAGTTTTTCTCTTTTTCTCCTCATGAGTTCGAAATATTAACGAAATTGCCATTATTTTTATTTAAGTTTTATTATTTTCGGATTAAACAAATACCAAACCATCCTTTGTCAACACACTTATTTACGAAAATGCCATCTTCTTCAATTTTCCCAACCACCATGAACAACCAAAATTGACACACTTAATGCTTGAATCCAACTATTTTCTTGATATAATTGCTCATTCTTCTTACTCACAACTTCATTTTCTTCCATTTCCTTTCCATTTCCATCCAAAAAACTCTTTAATTTTCGTTTTCCAAACTAAAGATTTTTATTTTGGCCATTTCCGGCCACCCAAAACGGTGGTTTTCGTTGATATTAGGCAACCCAGAAGATCTGGGCGTGAAAGGAAGCTAAAATCGTGCTTAAACCGCAACTAGGTAAATTTTCTTGATTTTTCCAAAAGTTGCAGCTTTTTCGCGAATGCAGACTTCCAGAGAAGTCTGAAAGTCTATCAGACTTCTCTGGAAGTCTCCTAGTCAACACATGGGTTAGTTTTGCAATTGACCGAATATCGGGTTCCGTGCCGCAGACTTCTGTGGAAGTCTGCGAAATTTTCTTTGAAAACAAAAAAAACAATTTTGCAGACTTCTCCGGAAGTCTGAAGCACAGAAGGTTAGATTTGCAATTGACTAAAAGTCAACATTTTCATAGCAGACTGCTCTGGAAGTCTGTACACTCTCAGACTTCCCGGGAAGTCTGCTAAATCGTTGACCTTTTTAAAAGTAGACTGCCTGAGAAGTCTGCGGAGGTCAACGGAGGTTAGTTTTGCAATTGACTAAAATGTCCAAACAGTTCCCCGAAAGTACAATTATACGGAGACTTCCCTGGCAGTCTGCAGAATTTACGCAGACTTCTCTGGAAGTCTGCAGAATTTACGCAGACTTCTATGGCAGTCTGAAATTTCCGCAGACTTCCAGAGAAGTCTGCGTATTCTTGGGGCAAATTTTGGTCAACGCTTATTCCACAGACTTCTTTCCCAGACTGCCAGAGAAGTCTGCGATGAAAAATTTGACTTTGGTCAATTGCAAAAATGACCTCCGCAGACTTCCCTGGTAGTCTGAAAAGTCGGCGCCGTTTTTTGTCTTTTTTTGTCGTCTAGCTACAGACTTCCGGAGAAGTCTACTGAAATTTTCAGACTGCCAGAGAAGTCTGCTCTTAAAATGTTGACTTTTAGTCAATTGCAAAAATAACCTACTTTTTTCTCAGACTGCCAGAGAAGTCTACTTTAAAAGTCAACGATTTTTTCAATTGCAAAAATAACCCCTCGCAGACTTCTATGGTAGTCTGCGGCACGTGCCCAGACTTCTCAATTTTCGGAGAAGTCTGCATTTCAGACTTCCGAAGAAGTCTACTCTGATTTTCAGAGTAGACTTCTTCGGAAGTCTGGAAATTTATGTTTTCTTAAAAATGCGTTTAAAGCAAATTTATGAAGTATTTTTTTTTTTTTTCATTAAGCACGTCTTTTGGTTATTTTATTCGTTTCTGAATAAGTTTGACATGTTTATATCTTATAATTATGACATAATCAAATTTATTGGCTAAGTAGGCATTTAGCTCATTTCCGCAGACTGCTAAAGAAGTCTACTATGAAAATCAGAGTAGACTTCCTCGGAAGTCTGAAAATTTATGTTTTTTTTTAAATGCGTTTAAAGCATAGTTATGAAGTATTTTTTTGATATTTTCCATTAATCACGTCTTTTGGTTATTGTATTCGCTTCTGAATAAGTTTGACATGTTAATATCTTATAATTATTACATAATCAAATTTCTTGGTTAATTAGGCATTTAGCTCATTTCCGCAGACTTCTCTGGCAGTCTGCGGCACGTGTCCAGACTTTTCGAAGTCTGCATTTTAGAGTGCCCGAGAATTCTTCTAGTCAAGGTTCATAACCCAAAAAATGTTAGTACTTTTTCGTTGATCTTCTTGTTTGTTTCTGAGTTCGGTTATTCATGGTCTATTATGTAACATAACATCTTCTCTTTGGTGGGAAGATTATATATAATACTGAGCTTCGTTCATTGTTTCGTCTTCTTGCTTTTCAATTGTGGTAAATGAAATCTTAACAAGTACATGTGAGAATTGTGATTTTGATTCTATAATGTTCGAACCGGAATTGGACAAAACCGAACCGAGTGATATAAATAAGTTTACAACTCTTTTGAGAACATGAGCTAATATGGTATAACATCGTGATGAACTTGTATACAACAAGATGGTACATTTTTGGAACCTGATGCTAAGTAAGAGTAATCAGAAAGACGACCAAAAATTTTCAGCTTTTTAATCAGTTTTTGTTCTCGCTTGATGGACTCAAACAATTGGGGAAGGATTGGTGGACGCCTTCCCTTCTTTTACTTTCTTCTTAGGCTTGCGCTTCTTTTGTTTCAGACTCATCCGTGTATGGTCGTTCACATTTCTCTCCCACCCTCTTCTGTTCTTGTCAGATGTAGACACGTACACGGCAGTGCTCTCCGTTTTGAATGTCGGCCCGTAGACAC
Source organism: Isatis tinctoria (assembly GCA_010577795.1). Taxonomy (NCBI): domain Eukaryota; kingdom Viridiplantae; phylum Streptophyta; class Magnoliopsida; order Brassicales; family Brassicaceae; genus Isatis; species Isatis tinctoria. Next base: position 34,101,722 of record CM021246.1, read on the forward strand.
GTACACGGCAGTTCACATCATCTTTCAAAAACTGGTTTGCAGCACCAACCTCCAGTAATGACATTAAAGTATCAGTGGTTGAAACAAAGACAAAAACTCGCAATGACAAAAACTTTGTTTTAAAGAACTTGCCTTTGATACTATCATCATCCAGCGATTCTCAGATTGTTTACAAGAGAAACGAGTTGAGAAACTTCCTTTGCGTCAATTATTTTGTCATATAGCTTCAGTCCTTCGACAACATTAACCTACACAAACACACAAGTAAAAAAAACTCAGATTTAGTGTTGTAGTTTCAACTTTCAAGTAAAAATACTTTCAAGTAAAAATAGACATTGACGAAGATCCAACCCACCAATTTCGCTTCATACATCTCTTCGACAACAAAAGTCTTTGCCGTGCTTGCAGGACACTATTACATAATCGGAACATTGCAAGAAGGTCTAATACATATTATGTAAAATATTGAAGAATCAGGTTTTCCAAAGTACCTTTTGAAGCAGAGTCACAAGCCAGACCAGAAGAGAGATGAGCGTATCCATCGAAGAGATAGTAAGACTTGGCCTTTGGGTTGATACTCATCCCAAACGCTATTATCAGCGATCACCATCTGTCTCGTTTCATCCCAAGTAAAACCATCTTCTCTCAAGAGATTCCTCACAGATCTCATTCTTCAGGAGGAGAGGCGAGCGAGCTTCAGGAGATCCTCCTCAGACCACAAGACTCGGGCCTAACCATATAACACCGGTGGCTGTTGAGTTAAAGCTCATAAAATGCTTCCACTCTCGCCTGAAGATGCATAGAAGAAACATCAATCAGCAAATCAATTAGAGAAATAGAAGCTAATACCCAGAAAAATAGGATTGAGATAAGTACGGATAAGAAGGGAGAAAAAAGTGACCCTCGCGTTTGGTTACGTCTCCCTGCTGAAGAAGAGCATCGGAGATTCATCTGCAAAAATTGAAATCAGAGATTAATAATATATAGAGAACTCCTCTGGAAATTAAACGGGAGACTCAAACTTACCATGAACATCAAATCGGAATCAGAACAGCAAATCAGGAAAGCAATCGATAGAGAATCGAAAGAAAAACAAAAGAAAAATGAAAGCAATCGATAGAGAAACAAAAGAGAATTTTCGAGAGAGAGAGAGATTTTTTTTTAGATCTGGAAAAAAAAAATGTTAGCTCTAAGAAAAAAAAAAAACGTAGACGGCGGATTTTTTCAATAAATTTTGGTTTAGGTTTCTATAAGTTCCTTTATATAGTAGGTAAAAACTGAATTTCTGACTGCTAGAGAAGTCTCAAATTTGAAATTCAGACTACCAGGGAAGTCTGAAATTTGAAATTTTTAAAAATATTAAAGGGAAATTTAATATTTTGGAGGAAAATTTATGATTTTCACGAAAATTATGGAGGGAAATTTAAGATTTCAATTTCAGACTTCTATAGAAGTCTCTAGCCGCAGACGTCCATGGAAGTCTTCTCTTCAATATCCTTAATTCAAATGTTTTCCACTAATTTTTTTGTTTAGTTTTAATGAGTTTTGTGAAATTTTAATTTTAATGAATCATATTTGCTTGTGTCTTGATTATGTATAGAAATAGCTATAATCAAATTATTCATTTTTATTTTTCTAATTTAAAATAAAGATAAAACTAACCTTCATACTCCTTTAGGAGTCTATGCAATGCAGACTTCTATAGAAGTCTGAAATTTGAAATTTTCAAAAAGTATTGGAAGGAAATTTAATATTTTGGAGGGAAATTTATGATTTTCACGAAAATTATGGAGGGAAATTTAAGATTTCAATTTCAGACTTCTATAGAAGTCTCTAGCCACAGACGTCCATGGAAGTCTTCTCTTCAATATCATTAATTCAAATGTTTTCCATTAATTTGTCAAATCTTTAAATAAATTCTTCAATTTTACACTATAATCGTTTACTATACTTATAGATTGGCACTTATGTGAAAATTAAACATTGAAAACTCAAAAGATAAGAAACTCAAAATCTAACCCTAGATGTTTGGACACTATACCCTAAAAATTATACCAAACAACTCAAAACCTCAAACCCTCAACCCTCATCTATTAGAAGAATTACCTATTTTAACTTTCTTTGTTTTGTTTTAATCAATTTGATGAAATTTTAATTTTCATGCATTATATTTCCTTTTATCTTCATTATCTATAGAAATAGGTATAACCAAATTATTTTTAAAAAATTTTATAATTTAAATTTAAGATATAATTAAAATGCAGACTTCTATAGAAGTCTGCATCATAAAACATAAGAAGGATTACATATTTTGTATTTTTTTGTTTAGTATTAATCAGTTTTGTGAAATTTTAATTTTAATGAATCATATTTGTTTGTGTCTTGATTACGTATAGAAATAGCTATAATCAAATTATTCATTTTTATTTTTCTAATTTAAAATAAAGATAAAATTAACCGGCAGACTCCTCTAGGAGTCTATGCAACGCAGACTTCTATAGAAGTCTGAAATTTGAAATTTTCAAAAAGTATTGGAGGGAAATTTAATATTTTGGAGGGAAATTTAAGATTTTCACGAAAATTATGGTGGGAAATTTAAGATTTAAATTTGAGACTTCTATAGAAGTCTCAAGACACAGACGTCCATGGAAGTCTGCTCTTCAATATCCTTAATTCGAATGTTTTCCACTAATTTGTCAAATCTCTAATTAAATTCTTCAATCTTACACTATAATCGTTTACTATACTTATAGATTGACAATTATGTGAAAATTAATCATTGAAAACTCAAAAGATAAGAATCTCAAAATCTAACCCTAGATGTTTGGACACTATACCCTAAAACTTATACCAAACAACTCAAAACCTCAAACTCTCAACCCTCATCTATTAGAAGAATTACCTATTTTATCTTTCTTTGTTTTCTTTTAATCAATTTGATGAAATTTTAATTTTCATGCATTATATTTCCTTTTATCTTCATTATCTATAGAAATAGGTATAACCAAATTATTTTTAAAAAATTTTATAATTTAAATTTAAGATATAAATAAAGTGCAGACTTCTATAGAAGTCTGCATCATAAAACATAAAGAGAATTACATGTTTTATATTTTTTTTGTTTAGCATTAATCAGTTTTGTGAAATTTTAATTTTAATGAGTCTTATTTATTTGTGTCTTGATTATGTATACAAATAGCTACAATCAAATTATTTTTCTTTACTTTTATAATTTAAATTAAAGGTATAATTAACCTGCAGACTTCTATAGGAGTCTGCAAAGTAGACTCCTATAGAAGTCTGCAGATTTCGCAGGGATTAAACCGTAAAAAGCCACCCGATTTTTTGTTTGCTCATTGAGTGCGAAATGGTAATTTCCTTAGCCCTGGGGTCTACTTTTGCAAACAAACTCATCTTTTAGGTTACCCATAAAAAAAAATCATCTTTTGGGTCATTTCTTGCAAATGGCCCAAAAAAAAAGGGGTCAAACAGAATCTCAATTTGTTTATTGTTCAGAGCCGGACGGACAATCTTACCAGCAAACCTGTAATTCTGTTTACAGAATACATGGAAATCCATTGGAGTATCACAAAAGGATGACATCAACTTCATTGATAGGTATTTCCAATATTGAAAAAATCCTTAGGTGGTAGTTTTACGCTCTATAAAAACCCAATGTAATCGGTGTTTAGTTGTTTAAAATAGTACACTGATTTAGTATATATTTAGATTTTATATGTTTCATATTACATATTTATAAATAAAAATTAAAAAATCAATTTAAAAATGTAAATTATAAATAAATAAAAAAATTAAGTTTATTTTCTCATAAACATATCTACATTCATTATATAATTCAGCAATTTTCCGTAATTAAATATTTTAACTGTATATTAAATCAAAATTTAAGCGATTTTGTTATTTTAGTTAAAATACATTGTTAAGATTGGATTTTTGATTTAATCCAAGATTTTTTTTAAAAAAATTGTTTTGGATATGTATATTTTTGGGATTAGACCAAATTTTTGAACATTATACAAACAATTTACAAGTGGGAAAACGTATTCGTTACAATTCTTTAATGCTCTCTTCCCATTGTCGAACTGTTTAAACCATTGGAAATTAATTACTTCTCCTTTTCTAACTACTACACAACATGTTTACAACTGTTCAAACAAAAAAAACTTTAAAAAAAAAATCAAACTAACAGGACGGAGGCTGGAGCTGCTTCAACCGCCGTACAACTTGCTTCATAGTCGGCCTCGTGGATAGAGAATCCACCGTACAAATGACTGCTAAATGCAGAACCTCAACTAGATCATCGTGCGGACCAGCATCCCATAAACCCGCCGTGAAAAACTCTTTGGCCCGTCCTTGTCTCAATAACATACACGCCCACTGCACAATGTTGAAGCCGTTACCGTAGGAAACAAACGAAGGATCAAGCGCTTTCTTGTCTGAAAGCAGCTCGAAAAGCACCACTCCGTAGCTGTAAACATCCGCTTTATCTGAAACCCTGCAAGTCATGGCGTACTCTGGGGCTACGTATCCGAACGTACCCGCCACGCCTGTTGTTGCGTGCGTTTCTGACGTCCCGAGTAACCTTGCTAACCCGAAATCGGATAGATAAGCGTTGTGATCGTCGTCTAAGAGGATGTTGCTTGGTTTGACATCACGGTGAAGAACCCGCGGGACGCACTGGTCGTGGAGGTAAGCGAGAGCTCGAGCTATGTCAAGCGCGATCTTGTGAAGAACTCTCCAATCTACAGCTCTTGTGGATCGCTCTTGGATGAACTTCTCGAGGTTGCCTCCTGGGAGATAGTTGTAAACCAAGAACATCTCCGTTTCGCTCGCGTGGTAACCGATGAGAGTGACGAGGTTCGGGTGTCGAAGCCTGCCGAGAGTTTTGATCTCTGCATGGAACTGTTGGACGCCTTGAAACCGTCCTATCGACAGCCGTTTGATCGCGACGACAACGTCCTGAGAGATTTCCGCTTTGTAGGTTGCTCCAAATCCGCCGTTACCTATAAGATTGCTGGCATTGAAGTTCCCCGTGGCTCTAACAACGTTGTCGAAGGTTATTGCAACTCCGATGTCCATGAACATAGTGACTTCTCGTTTCGTAGTGGCCATGATCTTCGACTTGGGATGCCATTTCCTCGTGTAGAAGAAGAGAATCACAAGAGCGATCAGAACTGAGACAATCGCCGAAGCGGATGCGATGGAAGCAATCTCTAGCGAGTTGAACCCGTCTTTCCCCGAATTCTGAGACGGAGCGTTTTCGACAGGCGAAGATGCGTAGTCCTGCGTGTTAGAATCCCCCATGGAGCCTCCTCGGGTATCCGAAGACGGCGTTGTCAGAGAAAACACATGGCAAGGCCGAAGATACGGGTTTCCGACCACGCTGCTGCATTTGGTCAGTCCGTTGGTTGGAGGAACCGAGCCTGACAGATTGTTGGAGGAGACATTGAAGACTGCAAAAGTGGCGAAACCCGAGGGGATTTGGCCGGAGAGGTTGTTGTTGTTGAGAAGCAGCACAGTGAGATTCTTCAGGTCCACGAGGTCATGAGGAATGCCGCCGGACAGATAATTTGAAGAGAGATCAAGAACTTGCAGGGAGTGCAACTGACCAAAACTCTCAGGGATTTTCCCCGTCAGGTTATTATTCGCAATCGAAAGAAACGTCAAAGCACTCATCTTCCTCCCGAGGCTTCCCGGTATCTGACCATGCAACTGATTCCAGCTCAGGTTCAGCGCAACAAGCGAAGCTAGATCCCCAAGGCTAGCTGGGATTGGCCCGAACATCTGATTCAACGAAGCATCAAGAATCTTAAGAGAAGCGCACATGTTGCTCAGTCCTTCAGGAATCCTACCTGAGAGCTTGTTGAAGCTTACGTTGACGTAAACAGCTTTCAGTTCGTCGCAGTTATCAAACAGTTTTCCGGGGAATTGCCCATACAACCGATTCCCTCCACCAGAATATATGTAAGAGACACGCTTTCCCAACCGCTCCTGTGCAAGCGGTACAGACTTGAGAGTTCCAGTGAAGTTGTTGTCTGCGAAATTATGAAACACAGCCGGACCTCCATCACCCCCGACAGCAGTCAGTGAAGCTCCAACTTGAGCCTTCTCGGTGAAGAAGGAGAGATAAACAGACGAAGGGTCCTTGTTATAAGATTCGATAGAAAACCCGTCAAAGTAAACAACAGGAGGGCAAGGGGCTGTGCTATTGTTGAGAAACTCAGGGATAAAACCCGACAAACTGTTTCCACCAACATCAAAGACACTCATGCAGGGAACCGAAATCTCTTTGAGAAGCTCTCCGGTAAGCATATTCAAGCTCAAATCAAGAAGACGAAGGTTCTTGCATTTACTAAGACCCACAGGAATCTCGCCTTTAAAGAAATTCTGACCCAGATTAACCATCTCCAAGCTTTGGCACGAACCCCAATCTCCTGGAAACCTCCCTTCTAAAGTAGCTCTCGGCACCCAAAGTATCTTTAGCTTTGGAAGCCTAGTGATTTCCACAGGAATCCCTCCTTGATAGAAGTTGAAATCCTCGGTCATGGAGGTCAAGTCAGCGCCTGGAGGTCGATCTGACTCCCCTCTGATGCTGTCAATGTCCTCATACACGTTGTACAGGTTCGATAGCACCAGAACAGACAACGAAGAGCAGTTCCCGAGCTCTGCAGGTAAGGGACCACTGAGAGTGTTCTTCGAAACATCCAAAACCTCGAGCTTCCGAAGGTTCCCAAACTCTAAAGGGATCGTCTCCTCCAACGTATTCATGTACAACAACAATGACCTCAAACCACGACAGTTCCCCAAACCCTCTGGAATCCTCCCGGTGAAGAAATTACCAGACAAATCCAAATGCTCAAGCTTTCCACAGTTATCCCCGATATCTTTAGGCAACGAGCCTTGGAGCCAGTTCAGTGGCAAGTGGACCACTCTGAATCTCCCGACAAAAGCAGGAACAGTCCCATTCAGCTTGTTACCACCTAAGTTCAAAACCTCCAACCTGGAAAGATTCTGCAGAGAATTAGGGATTTCACCTGCAATTCTGTTAAACCCTAGATTCATGACCCGCAAATTCCGTAACCCGGTAAACTGAAGAGGCAATGACCCGGTCATCAAATTCCCTTCCAGATCAAGAACTTCCAGCTTCTCCATTCCCCAGATTCCAACAGGAATCTCTCCGCCAAACGAATTGAAAGGCAGAGACAAAACCCTAAGCTCTGTCAGACCCACGATGACAGAAGGCAAATTCCCAGCCAAAGTCCCACGATTTCCGGCGCAAACCTTCCGAACACCAAACCCATACAGCGGAAACTTGCCGATATCAGCACAAGTGAAACGGTTTCGACTAATTTTCGAACTCCCTTTATCGCTTCCAGAGCCGCTTATGTTAAGAGCCATCACTCGAGAGGTCGAATCGCAAGATACGCCAAACCAGGAGCAGTGGTCTTTGCTCTCCTTCACCCAGCTAGCCAGAACCGAACCAGGGTCGGATACCGTTTCCTTAAACTGAAGTAGCACCGATTTGTCCGAATCCGCTAACACCCCGACGCGGCAGGTTGCGATACAGAGTAACCAGAGAGACAACACCATGTTTGGAGGCATCTGTCTGCGGAAAAAACGCCATTTGATCACTGAAGAAGGCAAAGATGTCATCTTCGTAACAAAACCCTAAACCCACCTCGCAAGGTCTGCTATTTTGCAATTGACGAGCAAAAATCCTTCCCTTTACCTTGCCAAACAATCCCAGGCCCGAGCCTTTAACCCTAATTTAGAAAGAAGCTTTTAGTGAGAGAAACAGATGAAGCAGAAAGAGAAATTAAAAAAAAAAAGAGAAAAAAAAAAAGAGAAAGAGGAGAGAAATGAGAATTCAACACTGTCACTGAGGAAGACGCGTTTTTTTTTCCTTCTCTCTCTCTCTTTGTTTGTAAAAAATATCTTAAATGTTTTTAATTATGCAGAAATCAGAAATCTTTTCTGAACGAAAGAGTAGGGTCCACTTTGCTTATTTCCTATTGGCTGATAAACCATTCTTTGCATTTTTTTTATTATTCATTCAGAGTTTTATAATAACAAAATAAATCATGTTGTAAAGTTCTGGTTTTTGTTTAACAAAAGTTGTAACATTGTAGTCTCACCGCATCAAGTCGCAATAGGTACATGATTGAAAACAGTAGGTAGATGCGGGATTATCTTATCACTAAATTTGAGGGAGCATTATTTTGTTTATTCAAATCAATCAAATATAATATGTTGAGTCATAATAAATGTAACAATATTTCAACTCTCATAGTATATCTCCAAGACGAATCAATCGCTCATCAACCAATGTTATGCGAAGACCTTAAAGCTAACATTTATTACAGATGTACAGTATATGTATAGGGACGTACATATATATTTTAATAACTCGAATTACATATCATTTTCCCCAATCTTATACCGCTTTTTTTTTGAATCTATGATTGTAATATAACTATTTATCCATATATATATATATATAAGAAATGCTTATTCATTGCCATAAGAAATTAAGAGGATATTGTAAAATTCAAAATCCAAAAAGAAAAAGAGTAGCACATTGACATCACAAATACAAGCTAATACTAAAATAAGGCATGTGAATAAATAAGTTTGAAAACTAAAAAAAAAAAAGATTTCCTAAATTTTCAAACTTACTTGTAAGAAAACTTCATAATAAATAACTAAATAATTTTTCTTTGCCAGTGAATGATTTGAAATACATAAATGCATGTGACAAAAATGTGTTCCTTAATAACCAAAATATTGAGAAATTGTAAAGTGAAAAAGGGGCAGAATCCCCTCTTTTCAAGGATATGTAACTAAAGGATGCTTCGAGATAAAGCAAAAAATGTTTTTTTTCTTATGTATAATCTATAATTTTGTCATGTACCCATACACATTAGCCACATTTATGGGGTAAAAAGAGGAGTTGTACCCTTTTTAAACGAATAATTAGAAGAAAAAAGTTTGTTTCCGTAGTGAATTATATCTGTCTTTTAGCTACTACATATAATACGTATAGAAATAAAGTAACAACGAAATGTGGTCCTGCTTTGTATGCATCACCATGACATAAGAGTTATATCATCCATCAACCGGTTTACAACATTCAGTGACAAAACTTAATCGGACCCAAATGTGGTGTCAATCCTAAAAACGGTCACTCGGTTGGGATAATGTGTTACAGGTTTGCAATTTCCCATAAGAAAAATAACATTTTCAAACGCAAACGCCAAGATTTCTTCTACTTGAATAAACCCCATTTTGAAGGACAGTGGAAGCAAGAGAACCAACCATTTCTCGAAGTTTTTGGCGGTTGCGTTTGAGAGTCGAATTTGTTGAACGCCTTCCGTTGTGGTTGTGATTGCGGCTGCAACTGAGTTGACGTACCATATGTTGAATAAGGCAGCGGTTTCGGTTGGGCCGGTTGCATCCGCGATTGAGGCCGCAGGTACTCGGGTCTTCGCTTGTGGGAAACGTTCCCTCTGATTTCCATAGACGGTGTTTTGTCTACTCCCTCTTCTTTCTGCAATCTGTTGCATGAATTCCAAAACAAAGTTAACTTAGGGTTTCAATGGTTCCTTCTTGCGCAAGAAAAAATTTAGACAAAAACAACTTACGGTGGGAATGCGAAAGAGGAAATGCTATTGTTGCTGGTGTCTGAATGGCAAGAAATGCTCGGGGAGTGTGAGATAGTACTGTTCGTATCTTCTGGTTTATTCTCCTTCGCATCTTCTGCTACTTCTTTCTCTTCTTGTTTTTCGGTTTTACTTTCTACTAAATTATCCGCTTCGATCATATTGTCTTCTTCTCCTTCTTCTTCTTCGTCGCTTTCGAGTTCAGTCATCTCTTTTTCTTCATTTTGATCATCATTATCAATCCCAGAGTCTGATATTTCTACCTGGTTTGGTTTCTTCTCTGCAATCGTTTCTTCCTCAGGTTTTGTGGGTTTCTTAGCTGGAGCAAGGGGAGGAGGAAGAAGAACCGTATTGATTTCGGTTATCTCGTGAACCGGTTCCCTTGTTGAAATGCTAAAATTCAAATCGTGGATGCTAAACAAGGACTCATTAGAAGCTATACTCCATTCCGTCGAATTAACCGGTTTACTAGAGAAAACCGAAGATGGAATCCGGGTTGGATCGTAACCGGGGGAATCAGCAAGGTGGTTTTGGTGAACCGAGGACCATGACCAACTGGTATAAGAGCTCACGGATGAACTATAAGCCTGATGTGACTCTCTCTGTTTTTGTGCCTCGGATGCAGACAATGATGGCCTCGGAAGAGGAAAGTGTCGAATATCAATGTTCCCATCTGAAGAATCAGACGTTATTGATGAAGATCGCGAAGATGAAGATGGAGAAATCGGATCCTGACATTGTTGTTCTTTGCTTTCAGTTTTCGTTTCCATTGTCTGATTGTAAAATAATTTTTAAAAAGAACAGAGTGCTCTGTTTTTCTCCGGATGTAGAAAACAGAGTTAATGGAAAAGAAGACGAATTGATTATTCTGAAAGAAGTTATGATTGAGAAATTTGATTCACAGCTGGAACGAGGGAGAGGATTTAGAATAGAACTAACGAGAGGGCTTATTTTATTTATATACGTCGTGACTAAAATGAAAAAACAAGAGTAACAAAAAAAGTCTCAATGATTTTTTTGTTTTTTGTTTGCAGTTATCTAAGAGAGTAACTAAAAATGTCTCGATGAATTTTTTTTGTTTTTTCGTTTGCAGGTAGCTAAGATAGTTAGTTATCGAAGCGGGAAAGATTCAAGTACTAAACAAAGGAATTAGTTTCAACGATAATAAGATTAGTTTTAATTTAATCCTACAACAATGTGTTGGTTTAGTACTCCCCGCTAAGATTAGAAAAAAAAAAAAAAAAAAGAATTCCAGCTCACTACAGTTGTCAAATAATTTCTGGAGGGGAAAAAACAACATTTTTTACAACTTCATTCCACTGTTTTACCTTTAATTAAAAAAAAACAAGTTTTTTTCCATTTCTAAGATGTTTAGACTTTATTAATTTCTCTTAAATTAACACGAGCATAAGAAATACAGTAACACACGTCCAAAAAGGTGAAAAACATACATTAAGGTAATAAAACATGCAAAAACTTTATTCGGTTCATGCCACAAATTCATCACAGTGTCTTCAACAACCGACAGATGATAGACCGGATTCCGGTTTGCGTAGATCTTGAATCTGAAAAGATTTGTGCAAACGGCGAAAGTTAATGTGATAAACTATAAGTGTGGGTAAACCGGGGGAAACCACAAGCTATATAAAACCGGTTTTGGATTTGGTATGATGAAAAATTGACCTTGGATAGGTTAAAGCTGGGTGGGAGAAGGGAACCGGAAGCCTTTCTGCTTCTAGCGAGAAGACCTTTAGTAACTGGAGACATCATTGCGTCTGTTGGACTTCTGTACCTGAGCAATAATTATATTCATGTCACTGTACAGATCGGTCTGGTTTAAATTGGTTCAAACCGGTTCTATCACCTAATCAAAATTACCTCTCTGGATGCTTGAAGGCTACAGGGACTCTGAGACGATCCGGAGTTCCGATCTTCTTCATTGGCTCGTTGGTGGAGGCTCGTGGAGGAGATTCATGATTGTGGTCCGTTTCAGGTAGCGCCCGAGGAGGCGATTCAGAGTTTAAAACGGTGATTTCTTGGTGGTCGGGTTGGATTTTGAGAGGTGTTTCGAGGTTCGATTGTTGAGACTCCATTTTAGAGTGAGAGAGATAAGAGCTGAGAAGTAAATTGGGTGGGAGGACGAAGAACTTGAGTGTATGTTTCATTGATTTATGTATGAAATGGGCTGAGAATATTACCGTTAATTGAAATTGAAATTGCAACGGTCGGATTTTGGTATTATCTGAAAGCATTATGTAGTTAGGCTTACTTTTCAGAATATTTGTTTATATACACACACATTTGGTTCGATGAAACTTGAAATGGTTTTGGACCTTTTTGGAAGATTCCCAGGACCTCAACAGATATTGAGAAGTCATGGTTTTAATTGGGCCAGCCAAGCCCAAAACAAATGTCCAACAATCATGAGGATGACTCAGAGAGACGCTGAAGGAACAGCGACTTATGATTGGATGGTGACATAAGCGACTGTAGACGGCACGTGAGGATAGCAGAGATTCACCGCTTTCATGTCCTTAACAAACGTCACAGAAAGAGAAATGGGAAGAAGGAAGGAAGAGACTGACACAAACTCTGAATCTGTTGGACAAAATATGCGTAAGCACAGTTTCTTGAAATGACATTAACACTATTCCACCTCACTCCTTTCTCTGCGTTTTCATCATTTCCTATTTCAAACACATAATGGATTGTATTGTATACACAGGAGTATTTATTTTAAATACAGATACGAAAAGCCTCTTTATTATGAATCTTTAAGAATCTTTAATATCTATCTCATTTGCCAACTACCACTCCTGTGCTACTTTAAATTCCATCAAATTACTTTAAATCGTTTTCCTTTTTTTAACAACGTTAGAGATACTTTTATACTAGTTTATAAGAATCCGAAAGTAAAAATAAAATAAAAATTGCTAAGCACGGAAATAGAATCTTCTAAAGCAATTGTCAGATTTTTCCAACAATAGAGTTTACTTAATGGACACGAACGCGAAATAAACTTTACGATGAAATTTCTTTGACTAAATCACTAAAAAATTAACTAGAAAAACATAAGACTGTTGACTTGTTTTACTGATGGTTTATAATTTTAATGTAGCCTTTATTGCATAATCGTATGTAACTTTTTTGTTTGTCAACATATTCGTATGTAATTTAAACTGAATAATTAAGTGAATAGATATATTCATTCAGAAAACTGAATAAATCCAAGAGAGCATCATCGAATTCATGCATCATGACTATTGATACGAGGCGAAGCAGTGTACATGGTGACGCATTAATGGCTTCTTCTTCAATAACTTCGAGTGTACGTTAAAGATATGTATTTTTGTTTGATAAACACGTTAAAGATCTATGTTTAACCTAAATAGCCGATATCTACATTTATATACAGCATTAGCAAATTATAATTGCAGCTTTGAAGAAGTTAAACATCTATATTGACTCGTATTGTATATTGTAAACGACTTAATACAAATAATATTACTCCGTATATCATAGCCTTGCAACTGATCATATATTCATATGTGTCGAGGTTAAATAGCAATGTAAAAAGTTGTAATTTTTGTTGTTGTTAATTGGGTATTTTTAAAGAATCATATAGGACATGTAGACATTGGTTAACAAGAAATCATTCACCGCTTCCAGGATCAATACAATATTCACCACTGTTTCCTTGTGTACAAAACACGCGAGATTGATTGTGTTCTAAATTGTGGAGAAGAAGAAAAAATGGTTATAAAGTACAGTAAAAGAAAAATACGGGGAAAATAGTTGTGATGACCTATGAAAAGATGGTCAGAGTTGTAGGTATCTCACCAGTTGAAAAAGAGAGAATACTTTTCCTACAAAATTTGATCAATTTCTTATATGGGTCAAAGTTAGGCATCTCATCAGTTGAAAAAGAGAAAATACTTTTCCTACAAAAGTTGGTTAATTTCTTGTATGGGTCCAACTATTCAAAAATCTGATCAGGTTTATACATATAGTTTCTTGTATGTCATGAGTTCGTCTGTTTACTAAAAGATAGGTAAACAGAAAAACAAAAAATCGCCGATAGAAAATTTTAACTTAACAGTTTTCATTTCAGTGGTGAATTTAAATAAATATAATGGAAAACGTTTCCGTTCTTATATAGCTGATTGCACGATGTCATTTATTGTGTTTACTATAGGTTACTTGATCCTTTTTTTTTTTTTGGTTTTTCAGTATTGATTTCAGATCAATCGTTTTTTGGTTTTATCATACGTTTTGGAAACACTGTCCAGATTTGTAATGGAGCAACTGCAGTATCCAACACCCAGTAATGGAGCAACTGCAGTATCTATGTATGTACATGCATGTGGATGTGGTATACACACATATATATAAATAGGAACACACGATTGATTTAATGCTCTGAGAGTCTGAGATGTCAAAGTAACGTATATACCATTGCAAGCTGGTGGTGGTGGGTGTCATTGAAGTCATCATTGTATCTTCTTCCAATTTCATAAAGTTACTGTCACTGATAATATTGGTGGGCCATTTCTTACCATCACCCATTTTTTCGCTGTTGTTTATCCTTTCTCCAATATAAACTCCAACTAAAATAACCAAAGATACTAGATTTGATTTAAATAAAATGTAGAAGTAACGCTCCGATGGGTTATATAGGCAAAACGTTAAGCGTTTAAATTGTATATATATTTGGCGAGATAACTCAAACTGGCGGTAGTAAATAGCAAAACGTCGTAAACATACGAGTTTTAAGTTTAATAGTAGAAGTTAACTAAATTGCTGAGATATCACGTTTAGAAATTTATGAGTTGTCATTTTCATTTTTCTGCGGTTATTTTTCTGTTTCTAACTATTGCAGACATATCTTCTTGTTGGTAAAAGATAGGAAAAAAAATATTGATATTCCATCGTTACCATTAATTTGTTCTCATGGTTTTTTTGTTGACAAAAAAGAAGAGAAAATATGTAGTTATAAGTTATAACATTATTTCCAATCAGTATATATTTTTTATTATTAGTATAATTTTAGTGGCATTAAATATTCTCCTCATTTCATATTTCTGCACTCTTTCTCTCTATTTAAGACAAGCTAAAGGTAGAACTGTAGAAAACCATCTCAAAAGTCTCCGACACACTCTAGATTAGTTTTCCCCTCCTTCTAACCATGGCGATGGCAAAATGCGTAATTTTCACCACTCTCATGGCCGTACTTGTAATGACATCTCAAGGGAGAAGTCAAGCAGGAGAAGGAGAGAAAGAAGCTGAGGCAGACCGGATTACGTCACTTCCCGGTCAACCTAACGTCACGTTTGAGCAATTTTCCGGCTATGTCACCGTCGATAAACTCTCCGGAAGATCACTCTTCTATTGGTTAACCGAAGCTTCTCACCTCCCTCTCTCCAAACCTCTCGTGATTTGGCTAAACGGAGGTAATTCAAAAACATTATCTACTTTTTTTTTTAATAGGAGCATTTATCATTGTTCATATATCCGTTGTTGGAAACTAATTTATTTACTCAGTAACATTACAAATTTCTCACTGTATTTATTTTTGATTTTTAGCACACCAACTAATCTCGGTCACACTTCTTGAATGATTTTGTATCCGATAGTAGTTTACTTATAAACGTTTCTTTTATCCATGAAACTGGGCTTATTTATCTATTTTATTTATATTTTAAAAATAATATTTTTGTGGTTTGGCCTACTTAGGCATGGGAATAATGCCCTAACTACTATTGGAGACTCACCATTTATCCGAGCCCACATTTCTCAAATAAAATAATTATGTTTGTGTTACAAAAATGCTAAATGTATAATGTTTATCTTCAGGATATCGTAATGCTTGGTGTACATGCATGCATTCAATAGATAATTCTAGTTTCTTAATACGTATAGACGATATACAGACAAAAATTGATCTGTCAACTGTTGAAATTGTTAAATCATTAAATGCAATTTTCAAACTAGCTAGTATTAAATACACAACTAACTTTTGGTCTCTCTTTTTTGACCCCTTAAATTCAACCTCTATCAGAATTCTCATTTTTTTTCTACTATCAAATCTATACTACAGAACAGCACAATTAATGTAATGAATCTGCGGGTGGTGTTCTACTGAAGTGAACTTATATTTATTGTTTTCTTTTTCATTTTGTCTAAATGTATAAGTTATAATTATACTAATATGTAAAAAAATGATTAGGACCGGGGTGTTCGTCGGTAGCGTACGGTGCGTCGGAAGAGATTGGACCATTCAGGATAAGCAAAGGTGGGTCCGGTTTGTATCTCAACAAATTCGCGTGGAACTCACTCGCCAACCTCTTGTTCCTAGAAGCTCCCGCCGGCGTCGGCTTCTCTTACACTAACCGCTCCTCCGATCTCTTCAATACTGGTGACATCCGCACCGGTAAACTTAAATCGAACCCAATCCTTCTCAATTCCTCACGGTTCATGTTAACCGGCTTTCGGTTATCGAGACTCTGTTTCTCTCTGTATTGCAGCCAAAGATTCACTTCAGTTTCTCAACCAGTGGCTTCACCGGTTTCCCAGATACAACCGCCGTGAGATTTACATCACCGGCGAGAGTTACGCCGGACATTACGTCCCTCAGCTTGCTAGAGAAGTAATGAATTACAACAAACGATCAAAGAATCAAATCAACCTCAAAGGAATCATGGTAACTTAAACAACCAGAATCAAAATCCTCTGTTTCCATTACCATAAATAGAATCTTCGCGTTTAAAACCGTTGCATTTTGGAAGGTTGGAAACGCGGTGACGGACAATCACTACGACAACCTGGGAACGGTTTCGTATTGGTGGAGCCACGCGATGATTTCGGACAGGACTTATCATCAGCTGATAAACACTTGCGATTTTAGTCGCCAGAAGGAATCTGACGAATGCGAAACGCTTTACTCTTACGCGATGGAGCAAGAGTTTGGAAACATCGATCAGTACAACATCTATGCACCGCCGTGTAACAAGTCAAGTGACGGT
The DNA here is from genome assembly GCA_010577795.1 of Isatis tinctoria. Taxonomy (NCBI): domain Eukaryota; kingdom Viridiplantae; phylum Streptophyta; class Magnoliopsida; order Brassicales; family Brassicaceae; genus Isatis; species Isatis tinctoria. The sequence continues at coordinate 34,118,424 of CM021246.1, forward strand.
GGCGGTGGATTCAGTGGTTCCTCCGATCGGCGGAGTATGCGTCTCCCTCACCTTCCCCATTCCGTAAGAGCCTCTTTCCTCTGTTTTTCTTTCTTCTGGTTTGGTTCCGCTTCACTGTGTTAAACCTGTCTGAACTACGATTAATCATAGTGATGGGCGATTTTGGCCTTGCTCTGTTTGATGAGTTTGAGTGATTTTTTACTGAAGTCAATAACCTAACTTCTAATCGGATTAGGTTTCACGTTGACAGTTCACATTCCAGAGCCTTAATATGGTTTAGTTTCGTTTTGTTTATAAATGTGGCATATTTTTGTTTTTTCTTCCGGTTGTTGGGAGTAGGTGTTGAGGAAAATATCTGGGTATGATCCATGTACCGAGAGATATGCAGAGATCTATTATAACCGGCCTGATGTTCAGAAAGCTCTTCATGCCAACACCACCAAGATTCCGTACAAATGGACAGCTTGCAGGTGAGGACCATGTTATTTTCTTTTGTCGAATAACTCGGTCTTAATTAGAATTGGTTTTGGTGGCAGCGAGGTACTAAACCGGAATTGGAACGACACAGATTCATCGGTTCTACCTATATACCGGGAAATGATTGCCGGCGGGATTAGGGTTTGGGTTTTCAGGTCTGCAATTTTCGGTTTTTCAATGCTATCACCTGTTAGATATACACTCAGTCGTAAACGTGATACCTTTTTATTTTTGTTCTGGTCAAGTGGCGATGTGGATTCCGTTGTACCGGTGACGGCCACTAGGTACTCACTAGCAAGACTTAGTTTGAATACCAAAGTCCCTTGGTATCCTTGGTATGTCAAGAAGCAGGTATGTAACTAAAATCCTGCTTCTTTTTTGGTTATCTTAGGTTTTAGCAATAATACAACGAATTGAACCGAGATTGTGGACTTAGGTTGGAGGATGGACGGAAGTGTACGAGGGACTAACGTTCGTGACGGTGAGAGGAGCAGGTCACGAGGTGCCATTGTTCAAGCCACGTGCGGCTTTGGAGCTGTTCAAGTATTTCTTGAGAGGCAAACCACTTCCAAAGGCTTGAAAAATCCAAGTCAAGATCAGGGATTGAAACATTCAAAATCATGGCGAGAAAACAAACAAACAAAATGTAAAGTTTGGGTTATGAGTTATCAGATGGGATGAAATTAAATCGTAGTGTATTGATGGCATCAAGTAGTTAATCATTTCTCTATCAATTATTATTGTTTTAGTTTAACTGCTTTTGACTTAATTAGTTTTTCCATTTAGCTATGAAAACACAGGCAAGTCATAATGATAAAACGAGTTCTGGCTTGTCCAAAGATATGTATCAGTGTTCTGAACGTTTTGCTTAAGAGTTAAAGTTGGATATGGAAATTAGAGAACCAAGATAATATTTAGACTGGTGTGTGATGGTTAAAATGGTTTATGGTTGGAGAGTTAGAGTTAATGACTTATCATTTTGTTTTGTTTGCAATAAGCTATAACACAAGTGGAACTTTTGGTATCAAATTAATCTTGATTCCGAAAGGGAAACGACAAAAGTCAATCAGTACTCTAAAGAAGATTCCTTGTCGTTTCATCTTCTAATAAGATCTAAACTCTTCTTTGGATAATAATTCGCAAAGACGAAAAAAATGGGAAGGCCTCATGTTATGGTGATACCTTACCCAGCACAAGGTCATGTTCTTCCTCTAATGAGCTTCTCACGTTACCTTGCACAACAAGGAATCCAAATCACATTCATAAACACTGAGTTTAACCACAACCGCATCATTAATTCCTTATCCAAATCATCCCATGATGCTTATGTCGTGAATGGGATCAAGCTTGTTTCAATCCCCGATGGTTTAGAGGATTCACCAGAAGAGAGGAACATTCCTGGGAGGTTGTCAGAATCGGTTTTGCGTTATATGCCGACCAAAGTGGAGGAATTGATCGAGAGGATGATCTCGGGAACTAGCAGTGGCAGCGGCGGTTCGGTCATTAGCTGCGTTGTGGCGGATCAGAGCCTGGGGTGGGCAATTGAAGTCGCGGCTAAGTTCGGGATCAGACGAGCGGCGTTTTGTCCCGCCGCGGCTGCGTCTATGGTTCTTGGGTTTAGTATTCAGAAACTAGTCGATGATGGTCTCATTGATTATGAGGGTAAGATCAACCTTTTCAATACGGTTTTTCGGTTTGCCTTAGTTTTAGGTTTCTCTGTTTTTACTTTTTAGTAGCCAATGAAATTCTCAAAATGCGATTATGGATTAGTTAGGCAAACTTTGATTTAAATTAATTTAAATTTATGGTTGAGAATTGTTTAGTTTACTTCTTCCTTTTTTTTTTTGTCGCCGGTTGATCTGGGCTTTGGATTTAGTTTTGAATTTTTTCAGTTTACATGAAATAAAATTAAATCCTTCGATAAGCAATTTATTGCTGTTTATAGGGACTCCGAAGACAAATAAGACAATTCAACTATCCCCGGGGATGCCAGAGATGGAAACGGACAAGCTTGTGTGGGTTTGTCTGAAGAACAAAGATTCGCAGAGGAACATATTCCAACTTATGCTGCAAAACAATAAATCAATCGAGTCAACGGATTGGTTGTTATGTAACTCTGTGTTCGAACTCGAAACGGCAGCATTTGAACTGAGCCCAAAAATACTACCAATTGGGCCCATTGGTTTGGCTCATCATAGCCTTGAAGAGGAATCCATATCACTGGGAAGCTTTTTACCTGAGGACCGTGATTGTCTAGATTGGTTGGACCGTCAGATTCCTGGTTCGGTGATATATGTTGCCTTTGGGAGCTTTGGGTTTATGGGCGACGTTCAATTAGAAGAGCTAGCAATTGGTCTAGAACTAACCAAGAGGTAAGCATTTGGAACTAGTCCGGTTTGTGTCTTATTCATAATCACCTAATGAGTTACATGTTGATTCAATAGGCCGGTCTTGTGGGTCACCAGCGTCGGTGATCAAGCACCAATCAGATTTGGGTCGGATCAAGTCATATTGGTGAGATGGGCTCCACAACGTGAGGTCCTTTCGCATCAAGCCATTGGATGCTTCGTGAGCCATTGTGGATGGAATTCAACTTTGGAGGGAATCCAAAACGGCATACCATTTGTATGTTTACCTTATTTTGCTGACCAATTTATCAACAAAGCATATATATGCGATGTGTGGAAGATTGGATTAGGGTTTGAACTAGATGAAGGTGGAGTAATTTCAAGGTTAGAGGTGAAGACAAAGATCAATGAGATAATGAGAGACGATGGAGAGTACAAAAAGCGAGCTATCAAGATTAAAGAGATTGTGATGAACAATGTTATGAAAGATGGCATTTCTTGTGAGAATCTAAACAAATTTGTCCAATGGATCAAATCAGAATTTAATTGATATAGTTCTAATTGTTAAACAATTGAACGTTTATCCTTAATAAACAATGAGTCAGGTGTTTGTAAGTTATTTGCATCATATTAAAAATAGAACTTCTGAATTTATTTTCCATTGGGATAATCCAAATTCAGAACCAATGCACATTATTACAATGTTGATAAAATACCTATTAGCTAAAAAAAGAAATATGTACGTATAAATCTAAAAATAAAGATGAATGCAGAAGAAAGGAAACATTTTTCCGATTAAAGTTTCAAACCAACATCCAACAACTTATTAGTTTGTATGGAAAAATTATGAAGAGAGCCAAAAAAAAAAAAAAGGAAAAAAAAAAGAGGATCTCTAGCATCTTCCTGTAGAAGGATAAAGAGTAAATGGTACACTTATTTTACCAGCGACGATGGGAGGGAGATTATGAAAGATTACAGTAAGAAAACTCAAAAATAATGAAACCCATCGCCACCTTGTTCTGCTCTCTCCGCCTAGGGAATCTCCCCGTGGGCGAACCTTGCGGTTCTGTGGCCGCTATCTCAGAGCCTTAGTAACGGTTCCAGTAGGTTCTGCGTCTGAACTTGTTGTAATCAGGCAAATCTTGGATCGGACCAATGGCTGAGATTGCAATGTCCTGCGCATAACCCCCAAAAAATCCCCTTTCATTACCCTTGCGTTTTGAACTCTCTCTTAGCCGTCTAAATACCATCTCTTTTTTCATTTTCTTGCTTGTATAGATAAAGAGGACGAAAGAAAAAGAGAGAGAGAGAGATAATTTACCTTGTCATAGATATACTTGTTGGCAACACGCTTAACCGTGCTGGCATCAACAGCATCGATCCTCGCAAATAGTTCAGCGGTTGGGATTCTTCGTCCATAGGTCAGCAGCTGCAAATATCAAAAGTCTCGGGAAGTTTTATCAAACTAATTTTGCAGGTTACGCAAAGTAAACATAAACTAGAACGAAAACTAAGATTTGTTATCTTTGACCAATGCACTTATTTTATAACATTCTCATCAAGATGCTTAGATGATTGATATCATACCTGACGACCAATATCTTCAGCAATTGGGCTAGTTCCATCCATATGAAGCAAAAGCGACGATTTTAGCTGAAGGGAAATTGAAAATTAGTTGGCATTTAAAATTTTCTACAAACATGTGAGTTAGAAGCTGAAGCTGAATCCCCCGAAAGAGAGGACAAAACAGTTGGGTGTTAGTTAACCTGGTTCCGTGCACGTGTCACATCAGCGTCTGAAACTCGGTAGGCCAACTTAGTTACCTCATGCATAATGGCATATGATAAATCATCTAAGCAATCGGCCTGGAAAAAGTAACTTGCACTATGTTAAAAGAGACACAATAAGAGGAGACTGGTTATATCGAGATCATTCAACAAAGAGATAACAGCTAAGCTAGCTATGTTATTCTGTTAGGTCGACCTTAGCAACTGCGTAAACGCCGAACAGTCCAGTATCCTTGTAGTTGGTGTTGAATGCCATTATGCTTTCCGCTATTTCATTAATGGCAACCCTCTGGGTCAGGTCAGAACTGCGCACAGACAGGTAGTATTCTTCAATATATTGTAAAAAGCAACCTTAACGTTGAATCCATGTCAAGCAAATATAGACAGAATGCAAAATCTCACCCCATGTGTTTGCCACCACCAACATTTTTGTTCCATGAACCCAACATGGTTTGCATAACCATAAGAGCAACAGAATCTGGGTCTGTCCAAGATGCTCCTTCAAAGGCCACAGCAAATTGCGCAAGGGGTAGGTCGTCATCAATCATTCGAACCTGGCAAGAATTTCAGTGGACTAGAATTTTAGAAAGAACAAATACAGCAAGTAAAAAATTAAGGAAGGAACAATGAAATCATAAAGGTTGTGGCTTTACCTCAGAACCAGTAAAACTAGCAGGTTCTTTGGCAACTAGTTGAGCAGTAGATGTTGGATCAGATGACAACTTGTTAAATAGCTTCTTCACTTGCTCAACAACTTCCTCATGCTTGACAGCTCCTGCAGCAGCAATCACCTGAAAATATTTTGGATGTGCCAACATAAGAACTCAAACAAATTCAATAACTGATTGAAGAAAATGATAAGAAGAGTAACCAAATATTATACCATCCTGGAAGCTGTGTAATGAGTCTTAATGTAGTTCTGAAGATCATCTCTGGTGATTGACTTGACATTCTGAGCTGGTCCAAGAATAGTTCTTCCAAGAGGTGTGTATTGGAACGCAGTTGCATGTAAATGGTCAAGAACAACTTCATCGGTTTGTCCCTCCACCTACAGATGAACCAATTAACAATAAACTACAGCTTAAGAGAGTGAATAAACAACAAAAATAAATTAAAGTACAGCTTAACACAGTGAACAAACAGCTAAACCATAAAACGTCGTAGTAAACACTATACTACATCCTAATGAATGCAAAATGGACACGAAATGGTTACCTCACGACCATGCCAACATTTGATTATTAAGTTTCAAAAGTTTTAATTTCTTAAGTCCCCCGGGGGAGTTTATCTTTAACTGAGTGAAGAAAAAGACACATCTAAGAAACGAAAGAGTCATAATGACTCGACACACATTAACGATGATACAACATGTCACTTGAAAGTATCGAGAACAGAACATAAAAAAGTACGATTTTTTAAGAAGTCGTTACTGAGTGAAGAAACAGACACAACTAAAAACGAAAGACTCATAATGACTCGACACACATAAACTCTGATACGGCATCTGACTTATCGAGAACAGAACATAAAGTTCGAATTTTTTAAGAAGACGAGTAATTTCATACCTCTTGCATTTCCCTCAGGATCACATCTCGCTCCCGGTTAATTCTCTGCTCCTCGAACTTAGAATTCTGTAAGATATCAGCCAAGACATCCAAAGCCTGGTTAACATCTGAATCCATCACCTTGGCATAGTAAGTGGTCTGTTCCCTCGATGTATACGCATTCAGATGACCGCCAATGTCTTCGATCTCTTCCTCCAACGCCCTCACCGTACGTCTCTCCGTGCCTTTGAAAATCATATGCTCCAGAAAATGGGCCGTGCCGTTGGTCTCATCGGACTCGAACCGGGATCCAGCGTCGATCCAGACTCCAACGGTGGCGGTCTTGGCGGAGAGATTGGATTCAGTGGCGACTCGTAGGCCATTGGGCAAGGTGGTGACACGAGTCTCCGGGGCTGACAAGATGTGGTTGTGGGAGGCAAGGACCGGATGGGGGGATGCGTATTTGAGGAATCTCGGATCCGGATTCTCCAGCCTCTTCAGCTTCTCTTTCGAAATCTCGGACGCCTGATCGTAGGGCATGAGAATCGGCGGCGTAGGGGAGTGAGCCGCCGGAGATGCGGAAGACGCCGAATCGAGAGCTGAAACCGAAGAGGAAGCTCGTACCGCTTGATTCAGGGCCAAACGCCTCTGAGATCGAAGAGCCGAAGTCAATAAATTCTTCATCGCCATTGCTGATGGCCCTCTCGCTCTGTGCACTCTCTCTAGGGTTTGATGTGTTTTTTCTTCGTCAAAAAATGGGAGAGATGACTCGAGATGCGAACTATTCGCCAGTAGTTATGCAATGATGAAACGTAGACGTTTACCGGACACGGTGTCGTTTTGTCATGCGAAAATACTAAGTCAAACTGAGACATAGTGAGGCCCGAATCAGGAACTTTGGCCCGTCATTGAGCCCGGGACGTTTCGCACCATGTTCTTGTCATTTGAGCTAATAAGGCCGTAATAATGGATTCAGGCCCACTAGTGTATATAACCCAATACGGATCGGGTTTAAGACCCGGATTCGGAGAAAACCCTAAACTAAATGTAGTGAGCATATATATAGATATTGTTCTGGGAGATTGAAAACCCTAGTCTTTGCGAAGTGACGGAGAGATTCAGCTGCGTTGGGCAAAACCCCCCAGACGAACATCGCTTTAATCTTTCGTCCTGTTAGCTTTAGCCATGGCGACTGGAAAAACTGTGAAAGACGTCTCGCCTCATGACTTCGTGAAGGCTTACGCTTCTCATCTCAAGCGATCTGGCAAGGTATGTGGTTTCGTGCTCTTCTTTCTTGTTTACTTAGGAGAATTCCAAGTTTTTAGCCGTTTTTAATCATGCAACTAGATCAACCCAAAGTCTCCACATTTTTATGCTTTCGGTTTCTTCACGATGTGTTCTTCTGTACTGTCTGTTTTTGTTATAGTTTTATGTTCCGTTGAGTTGTTGCATTTGTCGGAATCTCGTTAATGGATCTCATACAGTGTACTTAAAGCTACCAAATAACAAAGACATATCAATTGAAATTAGTATCTTTAGCAAAGAATAATCAAAGCATTACCTTTCAATGTTTAATGATGAATAAAAACACTTAATAGAGTCTATTTGATCAAATGAAACTGGTATCTATACCGAAAGTTCATTGAAAGCCACAATGTTTGTAATTGGTCATCGTCAACACCTGTTGTTTGCCGATTCTTAACTTTGTGTTTTTCACGTCACTCGTTTGCTTCGAATCCGTAATGTAATGTCTCTTAAATTGATAGAAAGTGGCAACTGCATATTGGTAACAATAATAATATTGGTAACAATAATTAAAGCTCACGCATTTCTTTTTACCATGTTGATAATCATTTCTAATGCGTCGTTGGTTTCTCTTTGTATTTCTCCTAAGACCATAACGTAATGTCTGTTGTTTGTTTCAGATCGAGCTTCCCTCATGGACAGACATTGTGAAGACCGGTAAGTTGAAGGAGCTTGCCCCATATGATCCAGATTGGTACTACATCAGAGCTGGTAGGCTCTCTTTCCCCTAGTCTCGCTTTATCGCTTCAACGCAAGGGAAGTCTTTTTTTTTTTACAATACCTATCGTTATGCAGCATCTATGGCAAGGAAGGTGTACCTAAGGGGAGGTCTTGGTGTTGGTGCTTTCCGTAGAATCTATGGTGGCAGCAAGAGAAACGGCAGTCGCCCACCACACTTCTGCAAAAGCAGCGGTGGCATTGCCCGTCACATCCTCCAGCAGTTGGAGACAATGAACATTGTTGAGATTGACACCAAAGGGTAAAATTTTACTTCAAAACGAATTCTTCTCTTTATATACCTTTGGGCAAGATTCTAATGGTTACTATCTGTGTTTGTTTGTTTTTGTCTTCAGAGGAAGAAGAATCACTTCCAGTGGGCAACGGGATTTGGACCAGGTTGCTGGACGTATTGCAGTTGAAATTTGAATATCTAAAATGTTGTTTTTTTGTTCTTCTACTACTTTTTGAACCAATGTGCTGTTTTTAGTGTTTATCTTTTACTCTTGAGAACCATTATCAATGTCATTGCTGAAGACTGCACTCATAATGTTCAGAAATTTCTATCTTTTTGTTGGCTTCTCGAAGTCTGTCTTCTTCCGTTTTTGTCTTTTCTCCTTCTCCCAAATTTCATCAGCCAAAATGTAAAACAAAGTAAGAGTTAATGATTTAGCTAAAATGAGAGTTCTCAAGCAGCTTTTATCATTCTGAAGAAGAATATAACTTGTACCAAAAAAAAAAAGAACGAGGTTATCAAGATATCATAAGGGATATCAAGATATCAACCACATGCTGTCAAAACTCTAAGTGGTGATCACCGGTTTGTTCGTGATAACATGTTTACATTCGCTCAACTCAAAATATCTTGCCGTTTTATGATAGCATGTGTACATTCGCGCTCAAAATATGGCAATCACTTGATATGTGTTGAGCGAATGTACACATTTTACTGGTACAATCACTTGATATGTGTTGAGCGGATGTACACATGCTATCATAAAGCGAATGTACTTATGATAGCATGTGTACATTCGCTCAACTCAAAATACAAGATATCAACCACAACCCAAAAACTCAAGATAACTTAGACCAATATAACTTTTTTGAGTTGGATTGTAAGGAACTCATAAGGGATATCAAGATATCAACCACATGCTGTCAAATACGGAAAGCTTTTAGTTTGTATTCAATCCAAGAGGAGGTAACAGAGTGACAAGTTGAGTTGAAGCCCTTTGTTGAGGCTGATAAGCCTTGTTGAATTCTGAGAAGGTCTAAGCCAAAAAAAAATCAAGCTGACCAATTGCAATTGGTCAAAACTATCACTGAGGAACCCGAGTAGTATCTGAGAACTACTTGCTCATTCATTTCTGTGACGATTACAAATGATGGATTAAGAACGAGGAAACAAAAACTTGCAAGTTGCAACTAATTGGTTGCTTCATCGAACGGAACATTTTGTTTGGCAAGTGATGATGACAATATGGACAAGGAAAAAAAAAAGAAACTGAAGAAATGTGCAAATGGTAGGCAAAGCTTTTTAGAGGTCTTGCTGGTACAAGAGATCGCTCATGTAAGATCCAGTTTCACTCCAAGACGATGTACTGCAGCATCTTATCTTCTTGTGTTGCGGTATGTTAAACTTGGGATCTCGAGGTACTGTCGGGTACTTGTTCGACCTTCAATGGCAAAAAAAGCAACAGTTGATCTGTCTGATAATCCTTGTAATCTATCAAGAAGAAAACTGAACTCAATGAGTGTTTTTATACCTTTTGGGGATGAAGGGTCGATCAAAGTATGGCATCGGTTGTGCCTTTGGGATCAATTCTTTCCTCAGCCTTCGTAACTCTGCTTCTTCTGCTGCCTGAATAATCCACAAAAAAATGTCATATTTTCATAATCGCACAACTGATTTCATAATAAGCAAAGAGTCTCTTCTCATCTAATATACCTTTTGTTGCCGTTCTCTTTCTGCTTTGTACTGCTCTATTAGGCTCATTTTCTCAGCAACCTGGTACAATGAAACGACCACAAACGATGAAGGCGAACAGCATAAGTCACTTGACAGATTCAAAGACATGTAAATTAAGATTCTGCCTGTGTAGATTCAAGTATGGCCAAGATCTTCATCGAAATCCCAACATGGATGGAAGTTATCATTGCAAGGTGTTTTACCTGGTAATCAAACTCAGCACGTTCAGTTGCTCTAATGTCTGAATGCAGCTTCAAGTCTAGTGGAATTGTTATATCTTTCACATGAGGCTTAACCAGACTCTGAAACAGAGAACATCATTGGAATGTTCAGTTAACCTTCTGCAAAAGCTTTTCTTACTTGTTAGACAATATAATCTGCTTATGTTTCTTTCCTCTGGAAGTTTGACCAGCAAACGTTGGAGTGCAAAATTTCCAGTGATTTCAGCAAACCACATCAGCAATTCAATGAATGATCTGGTACGATAGAACTTGATGCTAATTGAAAGAAAAAGATTTTATCACCTCAGGTTCATCAGTTGTCCAAGGAAGACCTTGAGCTATGGGGATTCTCATTTTTTCTTCCTCCATCGTCATCTCTTGTAGCTTCTTTGCAAACTCTTCTTCTTTCATTCGTCCACGTTCCTATGTAGACATAGACCAAGGATCACAAACCGGGAAATGTTTTCTCAATTTGTTCTGCGAAGTTTATACAGACCTCAGTTCTCAGTTTGAATGGCTTCAAGGAAGTGACTTTGAGCTGCTTCTTCTTCGATCTTCTACTTGCCAGTGAAGCAGAAGAGTCCAAGCTCTGTTATAAATAGAATGTCAAACTTCACAACACGAACCATACAAGGAGAGAGATAGTGCAAGATGCTGCATTCATGAAAGCTAAGAAAGAACATAGTGAAACAAAAAACATTATTCGTCCAACAAACTTACATTTCTTCTGCTCCTCCTGCCGCCATTTGAGTTTAGGCTTGAAACACTGTAACATCATCGTCGTATCAGACAGATTAAAACTGAACTATGCATAAGAGATCTCCATTTGATTACCTGTTGTCCCATGATGAAGAAACTGAGGCTTGAGGTTGTTGAAGCCCCAGATTGGTGGCCGTTAGAACCAAATCGGATGGAGAGAAGGAAGAAGTCCACGTGACTTGATCTGTCTCGGCTTCCTGTGGACACTTGGGCTGCTGCAGGCTCATCCCAGGCAACTCCCATTTCAGAGGTTTCTTAATCTCATCCTCCGTTTTGCTTCCTTCTTCGTTATAGGCTGCTGCCTTTGCGAACGGGAAGCAGGTAAGCTTCTCAAATGCTTTAACGAGATGCATAACTTTACCATACTCAGGGATACTCCTTCTGGCTTCTTCGAGTACCTTTTCTCTTCTCCTCTTCATCGAAGAAACTCCGAGTTCATCGGATTCTCCGACTTGGACTTCATCTTCCTCCTCCACGTTCTGGACGGATTCTCCAGCTTCTGCCTCCGAATCTCTTCGGGTTTTGAAGAACTCTTCATGCGAAGCCCGGAGAGTTTCGTATGCAACACAGACGCATTTCTTCATGTTCCCATTGGTCTTGGCTCCACACTTACAGTCCACTTCTCCAACCACAGACGCTGAATCCTCCTCCTTCGAGTTCTTCTTCTTCACCACCAGAAATCTCCTCTCTCTGATGCGGTTCCGCGGTGAATACACCGCCTGGCTTGGATTAAGCTTCGATTTCGTGATCTTCTGCGTAGATTTACTCGATTTAGCGTGTGAGACGTTTGGGTTCGAATTCTCCGATGAAACTGAAACCTGTTGAGCCTTCGATTGGAATCTGTTCGGCTCGATCACTAGATTCTCGGGTTTAGCATTCTTCAAATTCGTCGACTCCATCCAAGATGATAACAGAGGAATAAATTCGCGAATAAATCAAATCAAAACGAACCAAAAAAGTAACAAGATTAAGAAATCAATCGCTCTTGGATTGAGAAGGAACCCACAGAATTAGGGTTTTTGTTTCGGAGTGAATTGGTACGGAAGAAGAGAGAGAGAGAGAGAGCAGAGGCGGGAATTGGGGGCAAAATCTGAACGTTGCGACTTCTTTGGAGGCTCGACTTGTAACGGCTACTCATTTACTGGATTTTCGTACTAATGACGGATTAATTGTTTAATTTCAAATTCTGGTTTAATGCTGGATATATCCATTGGGTTCGGCCCAAGCCCACTCCATTTTGATATGAAATGATTATTCCAAATAACATCGGTGTTTTTTTTTTGTTTGCTTTTGTTTTAAATTTTCAACTAAACATGGTTATATTAATTTTGTTGTTGTTTGAAATATATCACTCAACCCTCTCAAGGCTGCAGTTTGGAAAATTCGTACTATGCCCAAAATTAAGAACTTCATGTGGAAAGTGTTATCTGGAGCAATTCCTGTTTCAGATAATATCATCGGGAGAGGAATGAAAATAGATCCTCGGTGTCAAGTCTGTGGAAAGGAGAATGAATCTATCAATCATGCCCTTTTCCTTTGCCCGCTTGCTCGTCAGATTTGGGCTCTCACAGGCTTCCCTCATCCGTTGGGAGGTTTTGATGCGGAATCGATTTACTCAAACATTAACTATCTGATAAGCTCGCAAGTCAGGTATGATGTACCAATCAACCTCCGCAGAAGCTTTCCCTGGATTTTGTGGCTAATCTGGAAGAACAGGAACAATCTCACATTAGAGGGAAGATCCTTCTGTCCACTCCAAACAGTTAAAAAGATTCGAGATGAATCCGAACGTTGGTTCTTGGCTCAGGAAGTAAGCAGAGAGCAGGAACACAGCTACGAAGTCTCTCAGATTCAATGTGTTTCTCACTGGGAGGCGCCGCCTCGTTCTTGGTTTAAATGCAACCTTAGCTCCTCGTGGAACAAGAAAAAACTCCTTCTGGGTGCTGCCTGGGTGCTTCGTAATGAGAGAGGTGAGGTCTTACTTCATAGTCGCAGAGCCTTCAAATACAAGGGTGATAAAATGGGAGCAAAGTTTTTGGTCACTTCTTGGGCAATTGAGAGCATGCTGTCGCATAAGCTCAATAAAGTCGTTTTTGCCTCAGTGGATTCTGATCTATTTGGAGCAATATTGCGACCAAAGGCTTGGCCTTCCTTCAGGTTTTTGGCTGTGGAAACACTCAATGTGCTAGCTGGGATGACTGACTGATGTTTAAAGGTGGAATCAAAAGAATCTAACAGAGGAGCTGCTTTCATTGCTCAGAGCGTAACTAAGTATGATTTGTTGCAATCGTACGTGGCTCTTTCTCACCCTTTGTGGTTGCAGGAATTTTTTGATAGTGAAAGAGCTCTTTCCTCTGTTTGATGTCTTTGCTTTTTTAGTTTTATTAATGTCTTTCTTATGCTCTTCGTAGCTTTCTTTTTGGTTGTAACCTGGATCTTGACTTTTTGGTATATATATCCTTCCAGATGAAAAAAAAAAAAGAAATATATAGCTTGAGAAGCACTTCAGGAAAAGGACGTATGTGCCTGGATTTTGAAGCATCTTTGTTTACAAGTTTGTCCTATAGACTCCACCATAGTACCATACACATATTTATTTAATAATAATGTGACACGCGCACATATAATAACAACTTAACGGCAAATAATACAGATTAGTGATAAAGTATATAAGTTTCTCTCAAAAAAACTTTATAAACAAAACCTTGGCGGTAGAGCTCAGGTCTCTCTTTCTACCCCAGAGGGTTTCATACCCTGTTTTGGGTTCTTTTCTCTGTCCCTCAAAATTGAGTGGACCATCTTTTGCCGGCTTCTATGCAACGGTAGTCTTGGATTCTTCATCTTTTTTCAAAACATTCCTTCTTTTCTGGTGTCTTTGATCCTTGCACCCTGCCTTTAATCTTTTCTAATCGTATCAATAAGTGGATTTATATGCTTTCGGTCAAAAAGCCTCGCGATATGATTTCTATCAAAATTATTGCAGAATATAGCAACATTAACTGTTCCTTCTCTAGCTCTGAAATCGACCTTCTCCCAGCCAACCACCTCCATTACCATCGCTGCTCAGGCACACCGTCACTTATCACCAGCATGGCTGATGGCTTGTACTCAGCGATCCGTCGAATGTCACTAGAAGATGATGATCCGATCACGCTTACAGACGATCCAAAATTCCGAGTCTTTGAGGAGAACACAAATAGCATCCTTGGAAAGCTTCTCAACCCTGATGCTCAACCTATGGCAAAGATGATCGCTACGATGCCTAGGATCTGGCGTGTGTATGACCGTGTCCGAGGGATAGCTTTATCCAGAGATCGCTTCCAGTTCATATTCCAGCGTGAAGAAGATTTACTCATGGTGTTGAAAGACAGGCCATGGTCTTACCAACACTGGCCTATGATAATGGAACGTTGGGTATCTTTCCCTCCCTCGAGCTTCCTGTCTACGATCGAATTCTGGGTACGCATCAAGAACATCCCTGTCAACTATTTCACAATCGACACTATGCACCAGTTAGCAAAGAAGATTGGCAAGGTAGAGGAAATTGCCTATGACCCTAAAGCGTCTCATACTACAGAGTATATCCGGGCTAGGATCTCAATGGACATCAACAACCCCGCGTTCGTGGCAAAAAACCTCGTTCTCCCCACCGGGGAAGTTGTCATCATAGAATATGAGTATGAGAAGATTCATAAAAGATGCTTCCAATGCTTTCGTCTCACTCATGAGAAGAACGGGTGTCAATACCGGAACCAGAAGAATACAATGGAGAAATCAACAGAAGGTGGGTCACAAGTGATGGTGAATACGACTCAGGGTAACCGTAATACTCCATCCCTGACCCCGGAAATGGAAGGTCCGCCTGGCTTCCCAACCCTCTTTCCTGAACTTCCCCGAGATGAGAGATTGGCAGCCATTCAGTACATATCCCACTCTGACGCTACTGAAAGGCAAGCCAGAATAAACAGAGTTCAGAACTCTATTGATGCAGCAAAAACTCAATCCATGCCTGCATTGACCAAGATAACACACGATGTCAATAAAGGCAAAGGTCATGTGTTCAATTATATGTACAAGGATCAACCTCAAACCTCCAACTTCATCACGAGAGGCAAAGCTGATGGTACACGATCTCCTCCACCGGTGGTCAACAGTCAAGAGCTCGAAACCTCTTCTTCATCTGTTTCTACTCCTCCTTTAATGGCTAAAGGTTCTACGGTGTTTAGAGTGGGAAGCTCCCAAAACCCTCTATCGTCCGGCAACCTAAGGTCATTAAAGAATGTTAGGAGACGGCCACCTTCCTGGAAGCGAAAGATCAACAAGCACCCGCAAACCAACTTACGAGGCGAGACCAGTGAGCCAACAACAAACACTAATGATGGTCAAACAAAGCGAAAGCCTGAAAGCGACATCAACGTGTCGAACAGCAAAACCCCCAAAACCAATGATATCTCGGTGGCTTCCGGTCTGAAGCCGCTGCCATCCCAATGAGCATACTGAGCTGGAACTGTCAAGGGCTGGGAAACCCCGAGACAGTTCGTCACCTAAAAGAGATACGGAGGAAATTTTTTCCGGATCTCTTGTTTCTCATGGAGACAAAACAAAAAAGCGATTATGTTATTGGTGTGAAAGATACTTTGGGTTATGAAAATTTAATCACTGTAGATCCCATTGGTTATAGTGGGGGTCTGGCGGTGATGTGGAAACAATGTTACAAGGTGGAAGTCCTCTCTCAGGACAAACGAATTATTGACCTTAAGGTTGAGATGGGATCTTTGCGTTTCTTCTTAACATGTGTGTACGGAGACCCAGTGAAAGAAAAGCGACAGGATGTGTGGGACGAGTTAATTCGCAGAGGCATGGTACGAGACTCGGCATGGATCCTCATAGGAGATTTCAACGAACTCCTTAACAACTCTGAAAAGCTTGGAGGTACTGTTAGACGAGATTCATCTTTCTGGGCTTTTAGAAACATGGTGGAGAATTGTAAAATCAAAGAAATTCGAAGTATTGGGAATAGCTTCTCATGGGGGGGTTGGAGGGATAACATCTGGATACAATGCCGCCTCGATAGAAGCTTCGGAAACGACGGTTGGTTCAGGCTGTTTCCACGATCCCAGGTAGAATTCATGAACCTCTGGGCCTCTGATCACAGACCTATCCTTCTCAGGTTTGCTCTGGAGAGAGATACAAACCAACGTGGCCGGTTTTATTTCGATAAACGAATGATTGGGAAAGAAGGGGTTGAAGAGGCCATTCGGAAAGGTTGGAAATCAGATGGGGATGACATAGCGATACCAATCCTCGATCGTATAGCTAAGTGCCGAACAGAGCTGTCAAAATGGAAACGAAAATCACGTTTCAACTCTAAAGATCGCATCATCAGGCTCCACAACCTACTTGAGAATGAAGTGGAGAAATTTGGTCCAAATAAAGGACTTATGCGGAGACTGAAAATCCAGTTTGGCAGACGCATACAAGGATGAGGAAGCCTTTTGGCGGCAAAGAAGTAGAGAACAATGGCTTGTAGAAGGAGACAAGAACACATCCTTCTTCCACAACTGTGCAAAAGGGAAACATCTCCGTAACAAAGTCCTAATGCTATTAGATGATGATGGGGTCGAACACTTCTCTGAGGGGTCCAAGGGCCACATAGCAGCAGAGTATTTTAAGGATCTCTTCATGAGCACAAATCCGACTGACTTAGAGGCCCTCTTTGATGGGTTTATGCCGCGAGTTACTGATACAATGAACACTGATCTTACTCGAGATGTATCAGAGGAAGAAATTAAGCGAGCAGCTTTTGGAGTGAAAGGAAGCAGTGCACCTGGGGAAGACGGACTCACAGGCACATTCTACCAGCAGTTCTGGCACATTGTGGGACCTGAGTTGACTACAGAGATTCAACAATTCTTTCATTCATCCACTCTACCTGAAGGCTGGAACCACACGCAACTATGCTTGCTCCCAAAGGTACCCAACCCAACCATGATGCGAGACATGAGACCTATAAGTCTATGCTCTGTTCATTACAAAATAATCTCCAAAATTCTCTGCAATCGCCTGAAACCGATGCTCCCGAAGATCATATCTGACACTCAGGGGGCTTTTGTCTCGGGCAGACTTATATCCGACAATATCTTGATTGCTCATGAGATGATGCACGGTCTAAGAACAAATCCGTATGTGACTGAGTCCTTTATGTCAATTAAAACAGACATGTCAAAAGCATACGACAGAGTTGAATGGTGTTTTCTTGAGACGTTAATGGAAAGATTGGGTTTTGATCGCATTTGGATTAGATGGATCATGGCTTGTGTCAGCACTGTCTCGTACTCGATCCTGCTTAATGGACGATCCCACGGGTTCATCAGACCTGAACGTGGTATACGCCAGGGGGACCCAATGTCACCTTTCCTCTTCATACTCTGTGCAGAGGCTTTGGTCCATTCGCTCAATAGAGCTGAAGAGAAAGGTCAGCTTCATGGTATACAGCTATCACCCACGGCACCAGCAGTGCATCACTTATTGTTCGCTGACGACAGTCTTCTGATGTGCAGAGCAGACATTCGTGAATGTCAAGTTTTCATGGAATGTCTCAAATCATATGGTGATGCATCGGGTCAGATGATTAACACACACAAATCATCTATATACTTTGGCGCAAAAATAGATGACCAGCAAAAACAGGAATTAAAGAGTACACTATCAATTGATAAAGAAGGCGGAGATGGTGTATATCTGGGTTTGCCGGAGGTTTTCAAAGGTTCAAAGAAAGAACTGCTCAGTTTCATACGAGAACGACTTGAGGGTCGGCTGAAAGGGTGGTTCTCCAAAGCACTATCCCAAGGAGGCAAAGAAATACTTCTCAAATCAATTTGCCTGGCACTCCCTATCTACGCTATGTCGTGTTTTCGGTTGCCTAAAGACCTTTGTGGGAAACTGGTGAGTGCTATGACTGAATTCTGGTGGAGTAATGGTAACAACCGGAAAAAAATTCCTTGGGTGGCCTGGCAAAAGTTGTGCAAAAGTAAAGAAGAAGGAGGATTGGGATTCCATGACATATCACGCTTTAACCAAGCGTTGTTGGCCAAACAAGCATGGAGGATATGGTCTTCACCAAACTCGCTTCTCACCAGAATTTTGAAAAACCGATATTTCCGAAGAAGCTCCATTCTCACTTGTGGCTCAGGAACTCGACCGTCATACGCATGGCGGAGCATCATCCATGGTAGAGATATGTTAATCCAGGGCCTCGCTAGACAGATAGGGGATGGGAAGGACACCAATGTATGGTCCTCAAACTGGGTTATTGATACGGTCCCGAGACCACCAATGTACAGAGCGAACTCCACCATTAATCTGACACTACGGGTCTCAGACCTTATCATCCCCAACACTAATTTCTGGGATACAAGGGTGGTGAGAAGCACCTTTACTGAAGCAGATGCAAACCGCATTCTCCAAATGCGTCCCCAAGCCTCCCAATGTGACAAGGACATCTGGGCGTACACAACAAATGGTGTATATTCAGTTCAGAGTGGTTACCGGTTTCTGGATACATTATTGTCTCACAACTGTCCATCATCACGTCCTCTGCCACCAATAGAAAAAAGCCTATGGTCACAGTTGTGGAAAATTCCAACTCTGCCGAAGATAAGACTTTTCATGTGGAGAGCGCTGTCAGGTGCCCTAGCTGTGAATGAACGCCTGAGATCTCGGGGTATACAAGTGGATCCATTATGTAAGCGATGTGGTACACCAAATGAGACGATATGCCATATGCTGTTTACATGCCCCCAAGCTGCAGAGATATGGAGTCGCTCCCGCATACCTCTTCCTCCGTCAGGATTCTCTCCATCGTCGGTGTTCTTGAACCTGCATCACCTGATCACCTGCAGTAAGAATTCAAATATAGACCCCACTATGCGCCAAGCCTTCCCATGGATTCTTTGGCATATGTGGAAAGCAAGAAACGTTTTCATCTTTGAGAATATCAGTTTAAACCCAGCTGCTGTACTCGACAAAGCTATAGAAGAAACTACCATTTGGTTTACCATCAACGCTAAACACAAAGGTAAGGAATCCCCTCTGCCAGCACAAAATGCACCAAGCCTCAAATGGATTAAGCCTGCCCAAGGTTTTTTGAAATGCAATATTGGATCATCATGGGTTGATCCGGTGGTCAATTGTGGTGCGGCATGGGTTCTCCGGAACCATGAGGGAGTATGCCTCCAACATAGCCGAAGATCGTTCTCATTAATCCCTTCCAACTTAATGGCGGACCTGCAAGCTACTCTACTGGCAGTACGGAGTATGACAACCCTCAAACACCGCAAAGTCTGCTTCGAATCTTCCTCCACTCTGGTGAGACAGGCCTTTCTTAATCCCCGACTTTACCCCCATGAATTGCCTATACTTCAGGAAATTTTCTCCCTTCTGCACGGTTTCGAGGATTGGAGCTTGGATTACATAATCGTGGATAGGAATAAAGTGGCTAATAATATTGCGACGAGTGTGACGAACGACCATCGGTACCAATCATACGTCTCAGTGGGTGGACCTTCTTGGCTAGATCATCTCCTATCTATGGAAGCGTCGTCTACGTGAAACCGAATCGTGATACTCTTTCCTGGAGTGTGTGTAATATAATATTTTTGATGTATTTGGCTTTTTCCTGTGTTTTGTTTGTTTCCCCAGCTATATTCCTATTTCTAGCTTTGGTTTTCGAACAGTCTGCCTTCATTGGCTTTTGCTACTGAATAAAACAAACCAGCGTTAAAAAAAAAAAAAAAAAAAAAAAAAAGTGATAAAGTATATAAACGGCGTACAATGAATTAGCACATAAAATACCAACTGCATAATCCTATGTTGACAGTAATTTCTTACAAATAAGTTGTTTATTTTTTTAATAAAGGAATATATATCGGGAGTTTCATATATATATTTGCATTTTTGTCTCTGTATATATACGTATTTACACATACGTTACATAGTATTATCCAAGTTCAGTTATACAGGGGGAAAAGAACAGTAAATTGTTAGGCGAATGATCTAAAGTCTAAAGTGCGTTAGCCTGCCGAATTCTGTGAGCCCTACGGAGGTTGAGAGTTTTTTTTTACTAATTAAGAGTAATAATTACGAAGAAAAAAGAAGGGAATGGGGACGACAAGTGACACAAAAGTAGTAAGAAAATTGTGTAACAAAGCGCGTTGGTTATTTGGTCACAAGCTGAGAGCATGATTACCGGAGGCTCTAGGTTAAAAAAATTAAAAGCATTAAAATAAATAAAAAAATGTAATGATTGTAGAGATAGATTCTAAGAGCATCATTATTGGTGAGACCAAACAAAGGTTCTAAAATATATTTTATGAATAAATATATGATTATTTTAAGTTAGGAGTTTCAAAAAAAAATTCATGTTTTTGAGACATACAATGGAGAACTTTATTTAGAGTTCTAAACTTTTGTGTTTTTTTTTTTTTTCTGTTTTTTGAAATTGTTGTAACACAACATCTCTCCATCAATATCTTCGCTTTGCTCCTGATCCTTCAATATCTCTCCATCTTCGTTTGTAGCAGTTGTCTTCTCTCTCACTTTCTCTCTGGTCTCTAAAACAAATGGCGTCAAAATGGAACTTCCATTATTCTCTTGGCTTATAGCAGATGGAGATTTGTTCTCTCGTTCTGGAAATTCAAGTTCAAGCTTCAAGCCTCGACCTCAAACGTTATACGCTGCCTACATTATACAGTAGAATAAGCCGCAGACAATGTTACTTAATAGATAACTTGCGTCGTAAGTAAGACCTGCACCGTAAACAAGATCACCCTACCTTCAGCAACCCAGATAATCTTTTCATACTTTTTTTGGGGTTCCCGTAGAGAAGATCCGACTGCATAAAATAAAAAAATATACAGAGATTATCAACTCGAAAATTTAGTTTCAGAACCATTACGTGCATAACCAAAGAGTTGTGTATGTTGATCCAGAAAGCGAGCTTCTCTTCATGATTCAACTTCCTTGGATTTACTCCTCCTAACTTATTAGTTATTAACAAGCGACCTAAACATTTAAATTGAAGAGCAACGATACAATTGAGTAAATAACAGAGTCTAACTAATATAATCCAAGAGAAGTTGATATTGATAGAACCTGAGATTAAAACAAAAAAAAAAACTGAAATGCTTTAAAGATGGTTCAACTTCATTTAGGGAACTCGCTCTCAAGACATTCACAAACACTACAGTCTCTTAACCAATAAAAATGGATTCAGAGCCAATCATAACATACACCTCCAAAATTCTATCTAATCTCAGCAAGACAAAGAATAACAACCTCTAGATTCTTGTTTAAAGTTCAATACAGTAAGAAAAAGATCGTCGTTTCATGACCAAAGAAAGATGAACCAAACCTTGAAATATCGGTAAAGTGGTGTCTTAACAAGGTCTTGAAGCAATATCTCTTCCAAGTAGTGAGAAAATTGAAAGGAGAATATGTTTTAACCTGGATGATCAAAGTTGTACTCTTGCACACGCTCAAGTTCTTCTGTTGTAAAAGGAATTCTAACAAACAAAGAATAATCAAATGTTAAACCCCAATTTGATTGAACCCAAAGCAATTGATTAACGGAAAAAGGGGGAATTGAGGAAAAAACCGATGACGAAAGGCTGTTTGGAAGCTTCGGGATCAGAGAAAGCAGGAGAAGAAGATGAAGAACCAGCCGATCAGAGATGAGAAGGAGAAGAGACGGAGGAATTGGGTGGAGAAGAAGAGAGAAACACAATCGACGAGAGAGAGGAAAAAAAAAACAAGATTTTCGGAAAAGAAAAATATTTGAACGAATCACATAAAGACACGTGGAGAGCAGAACCGTGGGTAACGCCTCTTCTCTCAGAGGCGATTCCAGACTAAAGAAACGCCACCTCATTTTTTTTTTCTTTTTTTCTTTATTTTTAGATGTTAGAACTCTTAAAAAGCTTACCAATGTGGATGCTCTAAAATAAGAGGTTTTAGAACCTGACATTTTATTGGTTGAATAAAAAAAATAAAATATATTAAATCAAAATTAAATAATTAAATATTAATTCAGAATTTTTGGTGGAACTATCCAATTGATCTTGCTCTGAGGGGCCTTTCCGGAATCTCAGCAGCTATATAAACTTTGGTTTCTCCTCACCGTCCATTGGTGTCATTTGCAATTAATTTCCCCGCAATTCCACACATCATCATCCCTCCTCGACAGTGAGGTTACGTAGCTCGACGCACACAAAGGTACGATCAACGTGTGTAGCTTCTCCCTTCTCTCTTGCAATCTCAGATTTTCCGCATTTCGATCGCTCACTCCTTCGTTTCCCGTCGATTTGGATCTACTTTTTCTCCCAGATTTCGATTTGAATGCCCTGTCTGTGTTTATATATTTTTACATAGCATGATGTGTTTATGTTCGGATTTGGGTTTTGTCTATGCAACGTGTTGGATCCATGTCGGTGATCCGCTAATAATTCACTAGAATTTCTTTACTCATTTGCGCTTTTCGTGTTTTGTTTTTTCTTCCTTAAACCGGTTTCAATTGGACGTACCAGATCTGAGATTCTGATTCATGGAAAACTTTTTATTTTTGTGTGGTTTTTCTCATTAAATTTGTCATGAGCATGATCATGAATTGTGCAATTTAAATTTCTTATGATGCCGGATCTGGCTGACTGAATCTACCAAAGTTTGCATATTTGCTGCTCCTTTCAATGCGTATACCTTTATCTTGGCATCTCAGATTTTACGTAATAATTCTTGAATTACCATGCTGAAATCATACATCTGTATTTAGTTCTAGTTTACACGGTTTAAAGGGGCTTCTTTTTTTTATGTTCGAAGGTGAATTTCATTGCACAGGCGAAAGATGGTGAAGATCTGCTGCATTGGAGCTGGGTATGTTGGTGGTCCAACTATGGCCGTCATTGCACTCAAGTGTCCATCCGTTGAGGTTGCAGTTGTTGATATCTCCGTCCCACGGATCACTGCCTGGAACAGCGACCAGCTCCCCATCTACGAGCCAGGCCTCGATGACGTTGTCAAGCATTGCCGTGGCAAGAACCTTTTCTTCAGCACCGACGTTGAGAAACACGTGAGAGAAGCTGATATCGTCTTTGTCTCTGTCAATACCCCGACTAAGACTCGTGGTCTTGGAGCTGGTAAAGCTGCGGACTTGACTTACTGGGAAAGCGCTGCTCGAATGATCGCTGATGTCTCGGTTTCCGACAAGATCGTTGTCGAGAAATCAACCGTCCCTGTCAAAACCGCTGAGGCCATCGAGAAGATTCTGATGCACAACAGTAAAGGAATCAAGTTCCAGATTCTCTCCAACCCTGAGTTTCTTGCTGAAGGAACCGCCATCGATGATCTGTTCCATCCTGACCGTGTTCTGATCGGTGGCCGTGAAACACCTGAAGGTTTCAAAGCAGTTAAAGCCTTGAAGGACGTTTATGCTCAGTGGGTTCCCGAGGAAAGAATCCTGACTACTAATCTCTGGTCCGCTGAGCTCACCAAGCTCGCTGCCAACGCATTCTTGGCCCAAAGGATCTCATCCGTCAATGCAATGTCTGCTCTCTGCGAAGCCACTGGTGCTAACGTCTCTGAAGTCTCCTATGCTGTCGGTAAAGACTCTAGAATCGGTCCCAAGTTCTTGAACTCGAGTGTTGGATTCGGTGGCTCCTGTTTCCAGAAGGATATCCTCAACTTAGTCTACATCTGCGAATGCAACGGCCTGCCCGAAGTAGCAGAGTACTGGAAACAAGTCATCAAGATCAACGACTACCAGAAAACCCGGTTCGTGAACCGCATCGTCTCCTCAATGTTCAACACAGTTTCCAACAAAAAGATTGCTGTCCTCGGATTCGCCTTCAAGAAAGACACAGGAGACACGAGAGAGACTCCGGCCATCGATGTCTGCAAAGGTTTGTTAGGAGACAAGGCCAGGATCAGCATCTATGACCCACAAGTGACTGAAGAACAGATCCAAAGGGACTTGACCATGAACAAGTTCGACTGGGACCATCCGCTCCACCTGCAACCCATGAGTCCCACCACTGTGAAACAAGTCTCGGTCGCTTGGGACGCTTACGCTGCTACTAAAGACGCTCACGGAATCTGCATTCTAACCGAGTGGGATGAGTTTAAGACGCTTGACTATGAGCGTATCTTTGAGAATATGCAGAAGCCGGCGTTTGTGTTTGATGGTAGAAATGTCGTTGATGCAGAGAAGCTGAGGAAGATAGGGTTCATCGTTTACTCTATTGGTAAGCCGTTGGACCAGTGGCTCAAGGACATGCCTGCTCTTGCTTAGCTTTGAGTCTTTTGCGCATCCGTTCTCAGGAGTTTATATCTTAATTTGAAGCATTTTTTTTTTTTGCGTTTTTATCAAATAATTTGTTATGTTTCTTCTTGCTCCTTTCAGGAGATAATTTTCAATACTTCTAATTATATGTTGGTTAGAAAAAAAAAAAACAGAGATTATTACTGTTATTGCTAACGAGGTTGTACTTTGGGTATCAAACATGTAAGCTTCTCAAGCATTTTGATATAGTATAAAGCTTTTACTACATAAAGTATTTCGAGATTCGCAAAGTAATTTTTTTTCAATTTTTTTTTTAGAATAATTGCAGTGATTTTGAGATCACAATTTATTAAATACGATTTAAAAGCGAATAAAATCAAGACACCAAATTACTGTCACTTCTGAGCATATTATATCACAAATCACTGGAAAATGTTATAGCTTTCTGTCACAGTACTTGAAAAGAATGTAGTACTATATGCTAAACCTAGTATATATGACAAAGATGATTATCTCTAATCTCTATCAACCTTGTGGATTAAAAACCTTAACTAGAAAATGTAAAGCTCGTGAGAAAAAAAAAAAAAAATGTAAAGCAAGCCTAACTCAAAAGGCTTGCCACACCAGTTACCATTCGCCACGCCAGACCTTCTACCTGAGACCAAAAGTTCTCGCTCCCTTCTTCGTAGGCTAAGCCAATTTACTAAAAATGCACCTTTCTTCCTTCTCTCGCTTTTCACTTTCTCAGTGCTTGCTAACCTCTCTGTTTCTACTTTCTCTCTTGCTCGCTCTGACTCTCTTCCTTTTCGTTTTCCCAGAAATCGCGTCCAAACTTCTCTTTTGGTTTCTCTCTTTCTCCCCTTTGATTAGTTCGGAGCATTACGAGTCTTTCTTCTCCAACAGTTACTCCTCTGCCTCCGGCTTTTTCTTTTGCGTTTTCTCGGGAAAGTGACGCAAAATCGATTCGTCTAGCTGTTTCCATGCTCATATTTCTTCGATGTTTGGCGTAGTTCTCTTCGGGAATCATCTAGGGGTCCAACGAGCTTGGTTTTAATGGACGATCATCAAGAAAAGAATTCGAGAAACCCATCTTCGAGTTGCGCCATATGAAGTTTCGAAGCTCTCGGGCTTTCATAAATCGCAACAAGAAGAATCGGTTAGGAGAACCGATGAATCGTTACGAAGAGATCTTTTGCTACTACGGATTGAGGGAAAACCCGAAGAGAACCCAGAAATCTCCACTCGATGCTGGATTGAGTACACGGACGAGGAATAAGAAGCGTCTGATTCGATGCGAAGAATGCAGTAAAGGGTTTCGATATGTGAAATGTCTGACGAAACATCGCCAAGTGATGCATTCGTTGAAACAGAAGAAGAGCGAATCAATGAGAAGGGATCTATTGTGTCGCTTCATTGGTGTGCAGAGGAGAAAGAGATCAAAAAGAGTTTCCAGGTACAAGAAGAGTCCTCGATTCTCTGTTTCTTCGTCTTCTTCGTTTACAAATTTCCCTGTTTACGAGGATCATGGAGAATTGTTAGAAGTCGCTGAGTCTCTGATTCTACTGTCGAAGAGTGGTGAGGCTCTGGTTTCGAGCCTGAGAGAATTTGAAGATAGGTTTTTGGGTAATGAACAAAAAGTAGTTGGGGAATTCATAGATGGGTCTTTGAGTAACGAGCATAAACTTGTGGGAATCAGTGCTGAATCTGATGGAGCATCGAAAGAGCTTTTGGGTTTCTTGGGAGACAAGAAGGCAATGGAAGAAGATGAGTCGGGCCAGCTGAAACGAGTAGGAGCAGGAATTTTTAGAGAAGAAGTTGGACTGGAGAGAGTGAGCTTGGAAGATAGGCCTGGACTGATGTTGGAGAATGCTGAAACCGATATCAAACAGAAACTTGACAGCCAAGAAACTGCAGTCGGAGATTGGAATTCAGGAAATGAGGGTTTTCAGATGAACTCTGAGTATTGGTGCAGGCACTGTGACAGGGTTTTCTCGACTTACCAAGCTCTCGGTGGTCATCAGACGTTCCATCGAATGAGGAACAATTCTGAAAAGTCAAAGCTGAAGCTTGCTCAGTGACATTGACACATAAGACCTTTCGATTCCATCTGAATGTTTTCTATGGTTTACATGCGGGGATATTTGAGCTGAGGTTTCGAAGAAGTTAAGCTCTGCCTCGCTCTCTTTCTCTAATGGAGTTTTGGAAGTTTTGTGTTGAAACTCTGTTGTGAATTGTAACATTCGTGGAGACTTTGCTTAGTTTCAAAGTTGTACAGTTTGCTTGTAGCCTTGTTATGGTTTAGCATTTTTCCCACCGGGAAAAAGAACTGAAACTATTTTTTCCCTTTCTCGTCTCTTTCGAATAATTTTCCCTCTAGTCTAACCTCAAGATCATGTAATGTCAATGAGTAGAATCAAACTTGAATCGTTTCAAATATTAATAAGTCCAAAGAAATGTGGACAAAGCCGGACTATCCATACAGAGCAATTTGAAAGCAAGTTCTAGTTTAAAATATGTTATATCTAATATATTGTGTATGATAGGTATGATATTTGCAACTCTGAGTTGTGAAAGCACACAGTTTTTATACTACAGAATCTATCATCCTCTCCCCCCTCTCTCCTCTTTCTCCTTCTCGCCTCCATCCATCGCCGGTTAGCCTCTCCGATGCTCCTCACCGGAGAGGGCTTTTGCCTTCTTTTTTTTTTTCATCTTTTCTGCCCCTTGCGCTTCACCCTTAGTCTCGTCTCTGTCCGTTTTAGCTATGGTGGTCTGCGTTGGCTTCTAGATATGGTGCTCTGGTTTGCTCTGAGGGTCTCCGGCGGTGGCGCTTCTGCATCTCCGATCTACTGAAGACTGGGTCGGTGTTTGTGTCCCATGGAGTCCACCCTCTCCGTCTCTCCTAGCCGCCCTTCCCGTGAGCTGTGTGGACCAGATCTGGAGTCGTGTTCCTCTAGCCAGTTTCTTCTTTTATCGTCCCCGGCGGTTGAAGGTGTGGCTTTTCATCGTTGTGGTGGTGGTGGTGGTGGCTCTTGGCAGCCAAACCTTCTGATCCCAAAACCGACGTTGATACCGTGGGTTAGTGGGGTTGGTGCCTCTTAGCACTGGCCACTAATATACCGATGTGTGGCTGCTTCATGGTACCAGTTTCTAGATTAAGAAAAGTTATATGCGATTTAGAGATCCGGTGTCCTTTGGGGTTGTGTTCGGCCGTGGGTAGTCTCTAGGTGTTCTTTCTGATTGTTGTAGTTTTAATTTCATTGTTTTTGTTCTGTATTCTACTCTTGGTTCTGGAGGATTAGGTCCTGCCGGCTTTAGTTTTCCGTAAAACTCTCGGCTTTTGGTTTCCCGTAAAATTCTCGGGCTTTTGGTTTCCGTGAAACTTTCGGGTTTTGTTTCTCCTTCGCATGATTTCATATGTGCGATTTGTTGTGCTTTCTTCAAAGTGGTGATGCTGCGTCGTTATGGGTTTGGACAGCTTAGCTCCAGATTTGAGTTGCAGTTGGTCTGGTGTTCTATGCAGCAGTTTTGGTGGTTGATTCTTTTTTCTTCATCTTGCCTTTGAGTTTTTGTGCCGTTCTGATGCTTTACTTTGGTTCGCGGGTTTGGACTATTCCGGTTGAGAGACATGTTTTGATGTTATAGCGGTTATGATCTTGTGGCTTTTCCGACGAGGTTATGAGATCTTCAATCTTCATTTCTTCTGCTTTTGGCGACTCATTTTCTGTTTATCGATCCATATTTGGATTGTTTATGTTTAAGTTGGGGTTTCGGTATTTCTGCCGGTGTTAAGGCTTGGAAATTCTGTATTTCTCTTGTAAGTTGTAACAGTTTGAACTTCAGTTTTAATAAAATCCTGATGACAAAAAAAAAGAGTTGTGAAAGCACAGCTTCATTTATTTATTTTTATCTTTTTATTGACCGTATAATATTGTGTCGGTTGGGTCTTTGCATTCAAATAATAAAGTTGAGCGAATGTACACTGCAAATGAAATGAAATAAAAATTCCTTTCTTGCGGATATTAAATGACTACGACAGAAATAATCGTTCGGAAACTCGTCTTTCGGAAATATTTGTTGAAATGGTGAAATAAATTAGACTTTCCTAATCAATATTTTTCTTCTTTTCTCCCGGCCACTTGTTCCACACCTTATATAAAAACAGCTGTTTTTTTGCCAAGTTATATTAAATCAGATCAATCAGAATATATAAATTTCTCACCTAATTAATACTATATCAAAATATTAATAATCAAATTATTTTACATCACATCAGAAGTTGTCTATTTGCCTTCAGTGTGTGTGTGGGGGGGGGGGATATTTCTTTAAATATCTTTATTATTCCTAATCTTTTCTATCAAAATAGCATAATTAAACCAAGAATAAACAAGAGGAAAAAAGCAAAATTATTGTCTGGGCATGAAAGTCGGAAGAAACCTATAATTAGCTTTATATAGAAACCCTACACTCAAGGTCAAAACACCAATCCCCAACACGGTTTTATCACAGAAAAATCCAATTAAATCTTTTAATCCATTTATAATTGAGATCTTATACTAATTACGTCTCTCTTTTTTTTTCCTCCTTTTTTTTTTGTTTTGGGACGTATTAATTTTTTAGATCCACCGGCGATATCGATCACTTGGGCAAAAAAAAAAGCCTCAACATTTTTTCTTCTCTCAGTTTTTGTCTTCTTCTTGGACAAGAAGCTCATTGATTTGCCTTTGATCCGTGAGAATTGAGCTCTGTCATATCTGGTTGTAACACGAACTCGTGGAAAAACCCATTTGTATCGAATTGCTTAAAAACCAATCTAGAGAGACGGCGGGAATCCCAAATTCGGATCATTTTGGTGGTTGACGGAAACCTAAATGCGGCCGGCGAGAAGAGCACAAGGAATAAGAAGAGCGAATAGGAGGCGAGCATCGTGGGATTTGAGAGGCAGATCGAGAAGCGGGAAGCAATCGGGATCGGAGAAAAGGAACCGCGTGGGGAGGTGATGTTGTTTGGTTGGGGATTGGGTGGAATTAGGGTTTTATCCGATCTGAATACAACTGTGGGGCTGCACGTTCAAGGATGCAGCTTCACATATCGCCTAGCATGAGAAGCATCACGATTTCGAGCAGCAATGAGTTTTTTGATTTGATGAAGATCAAAGTCGCAGCTCGTCACATCTCTTACCGCACTCTCTTCCACACAATCTTAATCCTCGCCTTCTTGTTGCCTTTTGTCTTCATCCTAACCGCTCTTGTTACCCTTGAGGGTGTCAACAAGTGCTCCTCCATTGGTATACCCCTTTTCCTCTCTCTTTCTATCATATTGTACCTGCTCTGTTTAGACTTTACAGGCATCGGATCTCGACATTGTGTCCCTTGTTGTGTTTGTGTGGACTTAATTTACAATCTTTGCGTCCGTATTAATGGATCAGAACCAATTCCTGACAAAACGAATCTAAAAGCTCTTCTCTTTTTGCCTTTCGTTCATGTGTTTAGCTTCGCTACTCAAAATCTCGTCTTGTGTATCTTTCTATGTATATGCTCATGAAAGTTTCTTGCCTTTTCATTTTTCATTATTTTTTTTTGCTTCAGATTGCTTAGGGAGGCGGTTAGGACCACGTCTTCTTGGTAGGATAGATGATTCAGAGGTAAGTGATTGCTTCTTTTCAGACTTGTGTAAGATACAAGATGGATTCCTCTGTATTAATTCGGATCCTTTTCTCTCTCACACGTTTCCTTTGCAGCAGAGACTAGTTAGAGACTTTTACAAAATTCTAAACGAAGTAAGCACCCAAGAAATTCCAGATGGTTTAAAGCTTCCAGATTCTTTTCGTCAACTTGTTTCGGATATGAAGAACAACCACTACGATGCGAAAACATTTTCCCTCGTGCTTCGAGCTATGGTACATTCTCTCATCTGAATTCAATTGTTAATTTGTAGATTTGTTTATGCTTATGTGATTTGAGTATTCTCTTTTAACAGATTGAGAAGTTTGAAAGGGATATAAGGGAATCCAAATTTGCGGAACTTATGAACAAACACTTCGCAGCAAGTTCGATTCCAAAAGGAATTCACTGCCTCTCTTTAAGACTAACCGATGAATATTCCTCCAATGCTCATGCTCGGAGACAGCTTCCTTCCCCGGAGTTTCTCCCTGTTCTCTCAGACAACGCTTACCACCATTTTGTTCTAGCTACAGACAATATTTTGGCTGCATCGGTTGTGGTCTCATCCGCTGTCCAATCATCTTCGAAACCCGAGAAAATTGTCTTCCATGTTATCACAGACAAGAAAACCTATGCGGGCATGCATTCTTGGTTTGCGCTTAATTCCGTCGCTCCTGCGATCGTTGAAGTCAAAAGCGTTCATCAGTTTGACTGGTTAACAAGGGAGAACGTTCCGGTTCTCGAAGCTGTGGAAAGCCATAATGGTATCAGAAATTACTACCATGGTAATCATATCGCTGGTGCAAACCTCAGCGAAACAACTCCTCGAACATTCGCTTCAAAGTTGCAATCAAGAAGTCCTAAATACATATCTTTGCTCAACCATCTTAGAATATATCTACCAGAGGTAAAAAATTCTGTCCTCTCTCATTTCAAGTTTTTTTTCTGCCTTTTTCGCATAAATGAAGTGTGGCTTACTTTCTAGTATCAAATTTGTTGTCCTTTTAATTCCGAAATTCGGATTTGAGTATATGAGTGTAATGCTTGTTTGTTTCGCCTTTTTGAACAGCTTTTTCCAAACTTAGACAAGGTCGTTTTCTTAGATGATGATATAGTGATTCAGCGAGATTTGTCACCGCTTTGGGATATTGACCTTCACGGGAAGGTAAATGGAGCTGTGGAGACTTGTCGAGGAGAAGACGAATGGGTTATGTCAAAGCGTCTTAGGAACTACTTCAATTTCTCTCACCCGCTCATCGCAAAGCATTTGGATCCGGAAGAATGTGCTTGGGCTTATGGAATGAATATCTTCGATCTACGGACTTGGAGGAAGACAAATATCAGAGAAACGTATCATTCTTGGCTTAAAGAGGTAAAGCATCAGAGAAGCCTGCAATGTTTTCTTTTTGAGCTATATGATTCGAAAAATGGCAAATCCTTGATAATGCTTTCGGGTCTTGGTTTGATGTGTGCAGAATCTGAGGTCAAATCTAACAATGTGGAAGCTTGGGACATTGCCTCCAGCTCTAATTGCATTTAAAGGTCATGTTCAGGCAATAGATTCGTCTTGGCATATGCTTGGATTAGGATATCAGAGCAAGACCAACTTAGAAAATGCGAAGAAAGCTGCAGTGATTCACTACAATGGCCAATCAAAGCCGTGGCTGGAGATAGGTTTCGAGCATCTCAGGCCATTCTGGACAAAATATGTTAACTATTCCAATGATTTCATCAAGAACTGTCATATCTTGGAATAGCCAACAGAAAGCTTTGTGACAATCTTGAAGAAAACTGGAGATTTAGCGGGTTCTGCTGATTTACACGGATTTTAGCTGGACGACGAAACCAGTTACAGAGCTGCAGGAGAAGGAGAAAGAGAGATAAAGAAAGATTCATTCTTCTGTAAAAATGGAAGGTACCCCTTTTTGAGATTCTTTTCGGTTTCGATTAAAGATTCCAAATTCTTGGATCTGTTACAAGAACAAAAAAAAAAAAAAAAGGCTTCTGGACACACCAGAAGAAATTGGATTTTTGGTCATGATCAGACTAGACCAAGGAACAACAACAACAACACTGTTACATTTGCTCCACCTGTACTTTTTTTTTTCTCTCTCTAAAGTTTTGGTTCGTTATTTTTGACAGTTATAATTCCAATTTTTACTATATGATTTCATTAGTTTTTACTATTTAGTGATTTTATAAGAACATTATTGCTTTGTTAAGGTCCATAATTGACCAATCATGCGACTTTTCCTTAGGAATTTTTTTTTGGTCAGCTTTTGTTTGCCTTTTTCCACCTGTCCTCCTATCTCTCTCGATCTCACTGTTACGGTCGAGATAAGATTATCTAATTTAATTTACAATTCATGACATTAATTACAAATTACGTGTTAACAAAAAAAAAATTACAAATTACGTCCTGCATTAACAAAAGTTCAATTATATGGTTAGCTTAAGACGAAATATAGAGGTAAATACAACATATATTTCTGATATAATATTTATATAATATTTTGTTATAAAAATGAAACATGGTAACTAACTAAATTTATGATTATTGGTCCTTGAAAAAACTATTACAAATTGTTGCAAATTAAAAAGGATTTCTTGGAACTTAAAAAGAAGAAGAAATAATCGAATTGAGTTGAGTAGTGTGCAAAATCAAATTTGTGACTCAGCTCTGGTTTGCGACTCCGACCATTCCCCCTTGACTCAGCTTGTTCTTCTTCATCCTCGACATCAACGACATGAAATGTTTCATTATTTCTCTTTCACTGATTTACAGAACTTGATTTTATGAGCTAGGCCCAAATAACTAAAGTCAAGCCCGACTTGTAAAACATTTTCTTCTTCTGCATTTATATTAGCAAACCTTCGATCAAAAAAAAAAAAAAAAAATCAAATTTGTGGAATTTAGGAACAAAAGAAAGGATCTGGCCTGGTTTATGTTTATGTAGGAGAGAGAGAGAGAGATGGGCAATTTGAAAGGCGCATAGATGGGAAGAATATCAGAGAAAAATGGAAACTTTGACCGCCATTGATCCTCTACACTCACGAGATCTCTTCATCTCATCTGGCAACTCCCTCTCCTCTCTGATGCGTCTTCTTCTCTTTCCTTTTCATTCATCGGCTCAGATCACTCACAGAGCCAAGTAAGTATTCACCTAATTTAGGGTTTTCTTTTCTTTTCTTCCGGCTTCGTTTCAAATCTCGATTCCTTGATATAAAGCAGCATACCCCTTTTAGAGTTTTTTTTTTTCCCGGTTTTCTTCTTTTAACAGATCCTCTTTCTCTTTTAAGGATCTCTTTCTTTTTTCTTAACTGTTTTTTTTTCTCTGATTGATTTCTTGATCTTTGACATTTATATGATATATTCATGTGTGTTTTGTCATAACCCTCTGGTTATTGCTGTGTTGCATGCGATCCTTTCAGAAATTCAGATTCTGTTAAAGAGATTATCGATTAAACCCTTGAGATCTTTCTTGTTCTATCTTCACAATCACTCATTGAAGGAAAAAAATGTTCCTTTTTTGTTTTGATACATTGCAGATAGAAGAATAAAAGAGCAAAGAAGGTCCTGTGGGATTTTGATACGGGGAGAAACTGCCAAGTCTTTGTGGTGTCTTTTGAATTTTCTGTGGGTTTGAGGAAAGTTTTTTTTATTATCCGGTTGGTTCTTTTGCAATAGATGGCAGAAGTTCATAATCAACTAGAGATCAAGTTTCGGTTAACTGATGGTTCGGACATCGGCCCTAAACCATTTCCGGATGCTACAACTGTTGCTGCATTGAAGGAAACTGTTATTTCCGAATGGCCAAGAGGTCAGTTTTAATGATCTGATTGATGTTATGAGAATCATGTCCCATTAGGATATCGTATGCCTAACAAGTGTCTCTTGAATTGCTGGAAAAGAGTATCACTGTAAGATTGGCAAAAGGTTTAGACTTTGGTTTGGATCAAATTCGCTGAGAAATCACAGATTCTACCAATCGTCTTTCTGTTTTTTTGCTGTCGCAAATTAACCGAGAAGAATACTGGTTTTGCTTACATATGTTTGAAGACTCGAGTATCCATGACTCTGATATGAACCCGTGTTTAAAAACTCTTTGTTACTGATCATCCTACTTGTCATTTGTCTCGTCTGTGCTTGATTCGAGCTAGAAAAGGAGAATGGGCCGAGGACAGTGAAAGAGGTGAAGTTGATAAGCGCAGGGAAAGTTTTAGAGAACAACAAGACGGTTAAAGACTACCGAAGCCCTGTCTCTAACCTCGTAGGCGCTGTCACCACAATGCACGTTATCATCCAACCTCTGGTTATTGAAAAAGGTAAAAAATAGGAAAAAAAACCTCCCTACTGAAAGCTCTAGTTTCAAAATCTGTTGTCGACTTGACATAGAGACGTTGTTTCTTTTATTATGTTTGGAACAGAAAAGAAGCCTAAAGGTGGTGGTGATCCAAAGATGAATAAATGTGTCTGTTCAGTCATGTAAGAGAAACAATGCAAAATCTCAAAGAGAGAGTCAGAGTTCTGGTTTTGGTTTCTGATGTGGTTTGGTACAGATTGTTTACTGATACAGATACAGAATCAAGAGTCTTGAACCCTTTTGTTTTCAAAGTAAATCAAATCTCTTTTCTAGCTTGTTACAAGAATCACGGATAGAGTGAATCATAGATGTAGTAGTAGTGATTCAAAACCTGTTTAAGACACGAGAGACTCTGTTTCCGGAACCTTTTTTCTCATCTAAGAATTCCAGAATGATAATCTCTATACATATTATTAACTCAAACTCAGCTAGAGATTAATTCGTATAACATTCTCCGATCACGACTTCAGACCCCTCTAATTGAGAGAGTTGTGAGACTAAATTTTCAACAACATATGAAGAGAGACGATGAAATGATTACGTATCATCACGATTTAAAGTTGGAAGCAAATAATCACTATTATCATTGGAATATTTTATAGCTTTTTTTGTTCTGTTTGTGTGCCAGAGAAGATGAAAAAATGTAAATGTTAAACCTGGTAATCCTATCAAAGTTAAAATTGAAAATCTAAAACCTAAGTAAAAAGTAAAAAGCCTATGCCACGAGGATATATGCAGTCTGTATAGCGCCAATGATGAAAATGATCGCAACATTACTTGAACGTTTTTGACGGGAGTTCACAAATGGTGTCTGTTACCCCAGACTAACCAATAACAGTGAAGAAGAAAGCTCTGAACAGTCAAGCCTAAGGGATCGTTCAAGACTCCCATCATCTCCCTGTAAACAACTGGCGAGTTTCGACAATGCCCTATTTGCTTATGCAACCAATTGGTTGTTGGGTTCTTGCAATGGATGACCCTAAAATCAGATTGATGTATGGATAATGGATTGTCCTAAAATTGCACAGAGTTCTTCTAATTTATGTTTTGATGTATAAACCAAACCGGAGTTCAAGATTACAATGCCGTTTAAAACTTATCTTGAATGACTTTTCTTTTTCTATTTAAGAATTTTACATATGATTAGGAAAAAGACTGTTGCGAGAATCGGAAGTGTCATTTACCGGAAATTTGCAAAAATACGTATGATTTATAATATCGTTCTCTGCTTGGAATACAAGTAACTTCAAAATGTACTGTAATATTATATTAGACAAAAAAAAAACTTTTTCTCTGTTTTGGATACAAGTGAAGCAAGCACGGCCCTATTAATGTTACCTAAACAAAATATTTTAAATTTACTTCTTTGTGACTATTCATTACAATATGGAATCGTTTCTATATTCTTAAAAGACTATTAACGAGTTTTTTGTTTTGTTTTTCCATCATCTTCTTTTTCTACCAGAGACTGTCTTTTTCACAGCCCCGACAGAAACTAGGAACTGATCGAGAGAAGACAGAGTTCTCATATCGTCTGGAGGAAAATAGCTAGCGGCTTTACCCATTAGCGAAGTGAAGAGAAGAGAGAGCGAAGGACGAGTTACATATCTTTCCCCTAGAAGATCATCAAGAAAGCCAAAGGCAGCTAGAAACTCTGATCTTCCTGCGTTTACTGGAGCCTCGAAATGGGCTGGGATTATCCTTTTAAATCTCCAGTCGCGGGCTATCTCATCGATCCAATCCCTTACCTGAAATTAGTAGTAGTGATGATGAAATAATAAAACAAGAAAAAGAAAAAAACAGTTTTTGGACCATAAAGTTTGAAACAGATGATGCAGAAATAAGGAACCTTCTCAGGGACTTTGCTAAAGACCAAAGTCTTAACAATGGGAGAAACGATCAGCTTCTGGGACATTTGTGCGAAGCTTGCGTTTGGTTCCAAGAGATTAGAAGGACCAAGAAATAGGATTTGCAGAACCATTCTTTCCCATCCTGCAAGAGTTTTGGGAACAAACCGAGGCCATTGAGATCTAAAGTTGTCTTTGTTTGATGTAAAGAGTAAAGACACGGGAATTTGAATTCAAACAAGTGCTGACCTTTTTGGCGGGTGTTTGGGTTATCAACCACAGGGTCATTGGGTACTTGTTTTCCTTTGCTAAGTATCTTCACAGCGAGACCGTTCTTAGCCGAGGCCAGCAAGGATTCGTTGCTGATACTCGAGGGCGGTTTCCGTGGGACGAAGATCACAGCATCAGTCACTAAAAGAGTTCTTGACCGCTTATGGTAGAACGCTACTTCCACATACGGTCCAATTCCTATATAAGAAAAAAAATGGTTTCTGAATCTTTCAAACAAACCAGATTGAAATACTGAAGGAACATACCAACTTCGGGAGAGCTCAGGACTTTCTGCTGGATCTCCTCAGCCCATGGCGTAGATAAGTCTCCGTCTTTGATGACTTTAGCGCGAAAGATACCGAAAAACTCGAGTGGTAAGTTCAATGGCCAGCTCCATTGTCTTGGTGCCACCCATACTTGAGCTTTCGGAAACTTTCTAGAAAACGGACCGACAAAAATCTTGTGCTCATATGCAAAAGTTGGCAGGACAATGTACTCAATCGGAGCTCCCAACTCCTTAATAAGCTGCCTCAAGAAAAAGAAGCAAACCACCCAATAGAGTTCAGTCATCTGCACGCTCGATCAAAAATGCTTTCTCATATCTAATCAAATTCAAAACCAAGTCTTGAATATCAATCTAAATAGAAAATAGACAAGAAAGCATGATACTTCATCATTTCAACAATTCTCTGGAAACAGTTATCAGAAAGAGCACACCGAACTTGGGGGTTACTTTTATTTTTTATTTTTTGCGAAATGAAAAATGGAACCTGAATACACTCTTTGGTGGGAGCAATAGGAGCATGAACCCATAAGCCTCCAGATTTTAGTTTGATGACAGTCATCCGTATATTCGTGGACACACTGCTGAAACCTAAAGCTTGCTCTTGTTCAAACATCCATATGCAACCTTTAACCGCCTGCAAACAAACAAAGGTTCGGAATTTTATCAAAACTTAGAGGGGTTTAGGCATAATTGACTTGTGATTTTCGAAATTGGAGATGACTAATGAAGAAGGCACTCTAGCAAATTCTCAACGAATTCAAATCTGAACCCCAGAGAGAGATAGAGAGAGATGGAGAAAACCAAACCTCGGTTCTGATGGTGCGCCGGTTAAGGAAAGGGCCAAGAGGAAATGGAAACCCAGTGAAGTTAAGATAAAACCGTTTGCTTCGATCTCCTACGTCTACGTCATCTGTAACGACGGTCTTGCTCGTCGAAGAAGCAGAAACCATAACCGGACCTTTAGTCTCCCGGTTTACGGACGTGGGTCGAACGAACTTCAAGGACCCACCGAGAAAGTTGGAGTTTTGATCCGATGGGAGTTTGGGTTTCGGAAGAAACGATGAATGTTTCGGGAGATGAACGGCCATGGCCGCTGCCGCCATTTTCTTCTTCGCTTCTTCTCAGTTGGATGTTTTTTTTTTTTTTTCTTTTTCTTTTTTGTTGGTACGTACAGTGGAATTAGAAGCTGGTATGTGAACACGTGGGTGGCTCTTATGGATATGTCTTCCTACGTGGATTTTACAACTGGTATCGTGTGGACATGATGTTGGCTAAATCAATGTGATGACGTCAACAGGAAAATGGAAATAAATTCCCGCCAGAAAAGGTAAGAAAATATGACAAAACAGAAAACATATAATCACCAGACTATTATGCCAGCAATTACAAAGTAAATTCCCTTAATTACATAACGCGTAACTTTTCATTATCCCGTTAACCTCGAGGCTTTAGTTAAAGTTAGCAATAAAATTCGAAGGTTAGTCGAAGAAATTGCGGATCTAGAGATATCTTTTCCCCGAAAAAGAGAAATTCTGTGTCAAGATTTGTCTTGGAAACACTCACTCATTTAATTAAAAACCCATTCATCAAAGTCTGCTGTTTCTAGAGAGATAGGCTAGAGAGAGTCAGAAAGCAGTAACCTTTTTTTGTGTGTGTGTTTGCGAGAGTGATCGATGGCGAGGATTGCGTTGGTGGCTGCGGCGGTGGTGCTGGCTGTTCTTGTTGCGGCGCCGGTGACGGAAGTGGCGGCGAAGAAATGGACCGTTGGAGATAACAAACTCTGGAATCCCAATGTCAATTACACCGTTTGGGCTCAGGACAAACATTTCTACCTCGACGATTGGCTCTGTATTATTCTCTCTCTCTCTCTCGACTTTGATTCTTATCACACTCTTGATTTGATTCTTGATCCGATGGGAAATGGGTTTCGCTTACACTCTGTGAATACATTCGGAATTTTGAAAAAGTTCAAACTTTGTAAGATCTTGTCGAACACAATCAACCATACGTTGTCTGAAAAGGACCACTTGCCGTTTTCTTACAAACAGTGGATTCTCCCTCCTCTGTACCCATTTGTCAAAGTTTAAAATTTGGAACCAATCATTTGACATTTTACTCCTAATTTCAAATCTTTGGTTGATGCTTATTCCACCAATAAAACCCCTCCATTTTCTTTGCTCCTTGGGTAAACGAATTAGTCTCTGACTCTGTACTAAATCTTCTAAGAGAGATCAATGTTTCTCTTCCATTTCATGAATCTTGTTAACTTTTATAGTTTCTTGGTTCTTTTCTCAGATTTTGTGTACGAGAGAAACCAATACAACGTTATAGAAGTGAACGAGACGGACTACATAAGCTGCAATTCCGGTAACCCGATCGCTAACTGGAGTCGTGGATCTGGAAGGGACGTCGTTCATCTCAACGTGACCAGATATTACTATCTGATTAGCGGTAGTGGTGTTGGATGTTACGGCGGTATGAAGCTCGCCGTTTTGGTTGAGAAACCGCCTCCTCCACCAGCTGCAGCACCTATCATCAAGAGCAGTGCAAAAAGAGCCTTCGCCATCTCGGGTTTTGCCCATGCTCAGTTTGCTATTCCTATAGCTGTTTTCGCAGCAATCGGGACAATGTGGGACGCGGTACTCCGGTTTTGGTAACGAGTCTTGATTTCAGAAAAAAAAAAAAAACGCTTGTTAATTGTTTAACCAGCGAGATCCCATTCGTCTTTTTAGCTTTTAGTGTTACTCTTCTTCTTTTTATGTTTGTTTCATGGATCTTCGGTCATTGTTCTCTGGACGTGTGTGTGTCTGTGCGGGCCTTACGAAGTTGTTCATGCTTTCGCTTTGATTGGTGGGAAATCAATTACTCTTCTTGAAATAGAAAGAGTACTTTGATATTATGCGAGGAATCTCCTCAACTTTATTGGGCCTATATTTTGGGCTTTCATTTGTAAGTTATATATGTCCTTCAGTTAAAAACCATAAAATGGAACAAGTTGTCACTGTCACTATATATGCAGGTCAACATCTAGTTACATCTATCTGATAGTTGATTAAACAATATTTATTCCAAGAAATAATAAATGCATACAGATGAATTTGGCCAATGGTACCGACAGTTTATGTATTTGAGGTTGGACTTAAATTATGACAGATTTTTTCTTAAAGACTTGTGAGTCGTGAGTCGTGACTTTCGAATGAATACTTGTGTAAAACAAAATCTACTTTATAATAGCTTGAACCCAACATTTTTTTGTTAGAGGTTTCTATGAAATACACGTGTGTGAAAAGAAAACTGTAACACCCGTCCCCTCGACACTCGAGAACGGCGTGCCACTAACCACGTCACATACGTAAAATACCCCACTCTACAGTGTCTCATATCCCAACTACCTCAATGCTATATGTACATGATAAAATACGGAGAAAACATAAAAATCCCAAAGAAGCACCGTATCGTCAAAGCGTAAAATTCTTGTTCGTCTCACCTGAAAAACTGGAAAGGGAAGAAGGAGGGGTGAGTAACAGGGGAGTCACTCAGTGAGGTATGGGATGCTAA
Organism: Isatis tinctoria; assembly: GCA_010577795.1. Classification (NCBI taxonomy): domain Eukaryota; kingdom Viridiplantae; phylum Streptophyta; class Magnoliopsida; order Brassicales; family Brassicaceae; genus Isatis; species Isatis tinctoria. Next base: position 34,158,869 of record CM021246.1, read on the forward strand.
TCACAGAAACGTAAATCTGACCATAGCACGCCATACATAGGAAATAGACTAAACATGCACAATCACGGTACCTAAAGTACCCAACGAACAGCCAACGTCCTATTACCGGATCCAGTGACCGGCGGCACCCTCCTACCCGGAGGACAACTTATGGGATAGTGCCCACTACACCGCCCGTAGACGATTATCGACCTCCGAAGGTACTGGAACAGCAGGTCGACTAATCTGCCCAGCACCATCTCCTCAAACAACACGCGACGCAAGTACAGAGATAACGTCTCTGTACCCCCGCAATACCTAACGACCCACATGGTCAACTAATCCTAGCTCTAGCATGAATAAAAGAATCAATTAACAATTTAATGCACAATCAATGGGTTGAATCATCTATTATTCCTAAGTCCGATTTACAAACAATCCTAAAAAGACTCTAGCATAGAAACGGAACACATTTAATACTAAATCCTATCTATGGCGCTTTTCGATGAAAAATACGTTATTCCGCGGAAAGCCCTCACCTTAGCCAAAACGGATGATAACTGCAGCTTCTGAACTCTGGATTCTCAAACGGATGATAAATCTGAAACCAGCACGAAAAATCGTGTGAGAACGGCTTTCGAATGGTGAAAATCGGTTAACGAGTCAAACTAGTCTAAGTCAACGGTCACACCAATTAATGGTCAAACCGGACCCTACCAAACCGGTGACCCAAACCGAGTTCAAACCCGACTGAATTCGTCAACTTGAATTGAACCAACACAGGTTAAACCAATTTTAATTAACTAAACCAGGATCTAATTAACTAAACCGGGTTAAACTAATTAAACCAAAATTAATTAAACTAAACCGAAAAATCTAATTAAACATAAATTAAACTAATTAAATATAATCTAACTAACCACCGAGATCGAGTGGAGTTGGTGGGGATGTTACGATCGGAGCTCCAGCACGGGATCGACGACGCAGCAACCGACGAACCATGATGGAGGTGGTGTGATGACGCCGGGAAGGAGGAGAACACGGTGGAGGTCAGATCGGAGCAACATAGAAGATCAGAGATGGTGGTGACAAAAAGGCTTGCGGAGGAAGCACGGCTGGATCGCGACATCCTCTCCTCATGGTGAACCGCATCAACTTGAGATGGCTCTGGCGAAACTCTCCGGTGGTGGCTGGTGCAAGAGAAGCACCGGTGGTGGCTGGAGGAGACGTCACGGCAGAGCTTCAACTTTCGTCATGGAACGTGACGGTGGAGAAGGATGAAGCCGTGGTGGAGATGAACGTAACGATGGGTCTCCTCCTCCTCTCTCTCCCTCTCTCTCTCCCTCTCTCTCTCTCTCTCTCTCTCTCTCTCTCCTGAACTTACAGCCAAGGTAGATCGCAGCGAAGATGGAGTTACATAGTTTAAAACACATATACACGATTTACATGTTTCATTTGTTGGGCTTTAAATGGGCTTTGAAAATAGGGTCGTTACAAAAACGTTCTAACAATTGACGTGAATTATCAGCTGCTCATATTCCACGTTCATATATATATGACTATACAAGTCAGACAGATGCTTTTTCTACGCTTTTCGCCAATTTTTACTTTAGATTTGTGTATTTGTTTTTTTATTACGAGAAAACACAGGCATAGATTTGATGAGTTCGAAAAATTATATGTTGAAAGAGAAAATGACTAAACTATTTGAACAAACTTATTAATTTCCAATAATTGATGTTTGTCTTGTAGGTGGGGTGTAATAAGTTGCAAGTTGGTCGCATTGTCACATATATACTCCACATGACATCAAAGACAAAAGGATGTTTGGGAACACGTTTATCTTCGACTCTTATGCATATCTATACTAGTCCACTTGCTCTTTTTGTTTTTGGTCATTTTTTGGCAATTTTAAAATATTTTTGGTCGAGTTTAATCTAGTTGCATAAGGTCACGCTATTTTCTGCCATCTATTAACACATCGGGTAGTTTAAAAAAAAAAAAGGTTTGTGCTTTTCATGTCCCACCCTTACGAAGTTACGAGGGTATAATCCTGAAACAGTGGGGAAACGTATGAAGAATAGATTTCATATAGAAGTAAAAACGCTACCTTTTTAGTATTGGGGAAAGCTTAGAATTAAAAATCCTTTAATTTACAGAAGGCCAACCGGATTATTAGTTTTTCTTACCAAGTACAACATTTTAATTGATTTTCTCACGTTCTTTTGAAAACAATTTATAGTTATATTTATTTTTAATTAAATTTGTTTCAAATTATTGGTGTAAAATTATCCAAATTTAAAACACTACGACCAACTAGCTAAAACCTTGCTTAGGGTTTAATCTAATCATGTACCTCTAAAACAGTGGACACCATGATTAGTCTCCTAAACCTATCAAAACCCTAAATCTGTTTTCTTAAATTAAAATTTCGTCAATAACCAGGAAACTATTATTAAAACAAACAACCAAACAAAACTATTTTAGTTTATAGAGTAACCAAAGCTGGCATATTAATTTATATCACTAGTTCATCACATCGAAAATGACGTGATTGTAAAATAATCTGACCACGAGATCTGAAGATGTTTAATTTTAGTTCAAACCCTTAAAAGAAATTCAATATCTGTTTTAAATGACTGTTCGTGTGGTTTTCGGATTTTCGACTATGCAATGGGGCCTAAAATAACGAACAAGCTGTTAAATAATAGCTTGACCCTTATCCTAAAGTCAACCACACGTCACGACAAAAAAAAAAAAAACAGCTCTTCAAGGAATTGTAAGATTTTTGTTCACCATGTTTCTTCTAATCTTCTTACACTCTATGCATAAAGTTTTGTTTTGTTTAACATAGCATTATTTTAAACAATTTTTATGCTGTTTTCATTAGATCGGCTCTAGACGTATTCTTTTCGGTCGTTACAATTCTTTTGACCCTTCTCGAGTTTTACCTAATGTCTTTAGACTTTAGTCATTTATATAAAATCTGTGAAATCTTTCTTTATGTTTTTGTTTTCTGGTCGACTCTAATGTTTTATTTATTTTCAGAATATTTGCAATTTACTTGATTGCTCCCTTATATGTTGCGTCCAAAATCCCATATTATATGACACTAAGATAAAACCTCTGATTATCGCTATATGGGGAAATGATTAAGAAAATGAAGCCGATTATTTACGTAATTTATGGGATATCAATAGGCTGTCGCCAGGTGTCAAATAAATTTTTATTAATAATACTAGCTTATTGCAAAAACAAATGTCAATTAAGTAGTTTATGTTGATTCCTTTATTACTCTTAACACTCTCAAGAACATGCGACGCAGACACTTGCTATGTTTTGTTTCAACAAATCCGTAAATATATTTTAAGAAACTCAAAATCGTTGCACGAATATTCCCGAAATTACGTTATTATTCATTATGCCGTTAAAATCAAAAAGATAAGAATCATTAGATAGTATAATCAGCGAGGTTATATTTTGAACTTTTGAGTCTTCTGAAAGTTTTCAGCTTAATTTTTTTTTCAGTTTGGTCAGCAATAGAAAATATTTAATTATAATGATTCGAACGGTAAGTATTGTACCAATTAATGGACCAAAGTCGTGGGGAGATATTAAGTTTGATAAGTCAATAACTAGCCAATTACAAATTTATGATTTCGCAATCAAATGGATCCCCTTTAGTTTTTTTTCCCATTCAAAATCCAATCTTAGTGGAAATATCTATTAATCCTACACAAATTTATATTATATAGCAAAAAGAAAATCGAGTCTATAATATTTCACGACAATATATAGATTCATAGCTCGAATTTGACATGTTTACAATGTTGCATGTAAACATACATGAACAAAATTAAACTTGATATATTTTAGTTTATGCAAACACGATTTTCACCAAAAACAAACATTGAAGATTCAGTAGGAATTCGAAATTTTAATTTTTTTGAACTCGTTATATATTAAGATATCTAAAACAAAATTTAACTTTTGATAAACAAAATTGCACAATAATTTTTCCTTTGTCGGCTCTCATACTTTTATTTGCAAATTGAAGATTATGTTCATGACATAAATAACATAGGCAAGTTGGTCCTTGTGTGTTTGGTTTATAAAGGAATAAGGGGAATGCTTATTGGCTATTCCATTTATCACATTTAATTCCCACCTATAAAATTACTGACCTTTACTTAGTAAACAAAAGTACAAAACAAAATCAACCCTCCGATCCGTCCGTAACGTTAAATTCAAACATACGACTTCGTTCTAACAAAAAGGCAGCATTTAACATATCATCCTGTGAAACAGTATGTGAGAATCGAAAAAGTGGATATTTTAAAGAGGGCATATATCAAGAACACACAGCGATAAATGATTTGTCCAAGTTAAAATTGTCAAGATCCTAAACATTGTCTAATTCTAAATGGTTGGTTCAACCATCTACTTTATATACAGTTTTCAGGTAATTAAATACAAAGTTGCGATGCTTACAGTGAATATTGGACTATATAGGAGACTGTAGCTTTGCATAGACTATGCTATAGAGGCCTAAGAGCATCATTATTGGAGTATTTTTCAATAGATGTTCTAAAAGAAAAAAATTAACATAAAATAACAGATATTTTTTTTTTATTGTTTGAAGTTCTAAACCTTGTGTAATGATTACCAAAAAAAACTCTTTACTTAAAATTTTTTGGGTAATCATTACACAAAGTTCAGAACTTCAAACAATAAAAAAATAATATCTGTTATTTTATGTTAATTTTTTTCTTTTAGAACCTCTATTGAAAATACCCCAATAATGATGCTATAAGGGGACAATTGTTTATTAGTGTATATTGGACTCTATATATACATTCATTTAATCTAAAAAGTGTATTTTTGTCGCGATTTGGTAGATGCTTTTCAGCGCCGGTCTTGCGAGGCAAACTTCGCAAAATACAAACTTCTATGATGGATAGTTACGGCCAAATTTTTCAGTGTTATACTCCCTCCGTTTCTTTAAGAGTGTCATTTTGATACTTTTTTTTTACAAAAATAATGTCATTTGGGAATTCTAATACAACTTATACCAAATTTTTCATTTTTTACCCTTCATTAAGATTACTTAACACATTAATTAGACATAAAAAAATTGTAATTAAATTAAGAGTTTAAGGGTAAAAAAGACCTTTTACTAATTTTCTTATTCTGTGTGAAACATGTCTGAATGACACTCTTAAAGAAATGGAGGGAGTATATATTTAAATGAGACCCATTTAAGTAGCCCTGGGACGGATCCGGATATCCGGATTTTTTAAGGTATCCGGATCCGGATCCGGATCCGCCCGGATCCGTGTTTTCACTATCCGGATCCGGAACCGGAGTTTTCGGATATCCGGATTTCGGATATCCGCCTAAATATTGAGATATCCGCGGATATCCGGATCCGGATTCAAAAAAAAAATTATATCAAAAATTTAAGAATAAAAGACAAATTAAATTAAAAAAAAAGTTTTTAATATGTTTGATACCTCAAAATATCAAATAACAAAATGTTTCAAATAAAAAGTCTAAAAAACAGTAAAAAAAACTCATAAACGTGTTTACAAGGATCCGGATCCAAAAAAAAAGTTATATCAAAAATTTAAGAATAAAAGACAAATTAAATAAATAAAAAAGTTTTTAATATGTTTGATACCTCAAAATATCAAATAACAAAATGTTTCAAATAACAAGTCTAAAAACAATAAAAAAACTCATAAACGTGTTTACAAGATTCACGTGATTCAGATTCTTCTTTTACTTTTGAATTCAGCAATCATATCTGCCTATGAACACAAAGAAAGTAGCGAGGAGATAATTGACAATTACTTAGATTGCAGCACAAATTTCGAATTTCCACATAAAGCAATTTAGTGATTCAGGGTTTTAGTGAAAAATGACGACAAAAGGAAGGTGTCGTTTTCTTGGGCTTATCTTGTTTTATTTCTTAAATTTATTGGGCTTATCTAAATATGATTGCATGAATAATCAAAGCTAATGGGCTGATATCTATTATACATATATATATATACACGGATCCGGATATCCGGGGTTCAAAAAACTTATTATCCGGATCCGGATCCGGATCCGCCGGATCCATAGTTTTGTTATCCGGATCCGGATCCGGGACCCCCGGATATCCGGATTTTCGGAGCGGAGCGGAGCGGATCCCGGATCGGATCCCGGATCCGGATAATAATTCCAGGCCTACATTTAAGTGATTGGTATTGGTATAATTGTATTTCGTTAGATGTTAATAAAAGAGAAAATTTGGAAAAATAACTTAATAAGAGTTTTTGTTTTGAAAAATACATTAGTCTTTTTTTTTTATGTTGAAAACTACACTTTTTTCTGAAATGAATGACTAAATTATCATAGAATAAAATTTATAATTAAGTTAAATAAAATGAATTTTAAATAATAAAAAGTAGAAAAATTAAAATTTTACTTTGATTTTTTAATTATAAAATGATAAAAGTTCTTTTATTCTTTTTTTATAAATATTAATTTCTCTTTTTCCCTGAACCAAAATATTATTGATAACCTTGATCCATACATGGTGATTATTTATTAGATTTTATAATCTTAACATTTTTTCATCATAAAACTTTATTTCAAAATTATTGTCAATTGTTTGATGAAGTTAGATTATAAGTGGGATATTAAAGTTTTTTAAAATTTAAAATTGAAAATATACTAATCCACTTTAACATTAACAATTTTAATTAATAAAGATATTCTTTTATACGGGCAACAAAAATAAAATATTAATCTTAACAATATTATTTTTGAATATGATTTTTAATTTATAATGATCTAATAATGTTTTGTTTAAATATGGTTTAACATATAAAAAATGTATTTTTCAAAATCCAAAAAATCTGGGGTAGTTCTCAAATATCAATTCTTAAATAAGGCATTTTGCAAAATCCCCCTTAATAAAATCGTTGGAATTTCAATTGACAAAGTGAAATTTTGAAAAATTTAACAAAGTATTATAAAAATCAAAAATTTTGAAATAAAACTAAATTAATCATGGGACAGAAAAATTACTTTTTATTTTTAGTTTAGTTTTACAAAACAGTGGAGATTTTATATTAAAATAAAGATTAATAAAACCATATAATATTATAGTTATGATCATCTCTAGAATTCATTATCTTACTCATCAAAAGTAGCCTCGATCTGTATTTTCTGATCATAATATTTGTGTGGTTTTAGATTCAATATATATATATATATAAATATATATATTTTTTTTTGAATGTTTAGATTTGAGATATTCATATCACAACTCGATTTGAAACTAATAATAATAATAAACATATATACTAAATAAATTGATCTAATAATGTATTGGTTTATCCGTTACTCATTGTCTCAAACAATTAACAACTTTAAAAGAAAAAGTCTAGTAAACATTCTAATTTGGTTGACCCACAAAAAATTACCATTCGTTATGCATAAGTACAAATAGCAAGGAAAAAAGGGAGAGAGTACTACAAATAGCATATAAGATGACTTTTACAAGTTAACCACCATCAATATGGTTATCCAAATTAAACAAGCTTTCAAACTAAAGAAAAGATGCAAGTTGAATTATTTTTCAATAGTGTGCTAATAAAAAAAAGTTTAGATATGAAATTCAGAACAGAGAGATTGGACTATAATAAATTAGTAGTAATAATAATATTATTATTATAACTTAAACAAATTCCATCTTTAGCCCGCAGACTTTCGAACACCAATGTCAAGACTGCACGAAACCGATCTAGAAAATCAGACATTGAAACAGAAGACTCTTGTCTCTTTGTTTCTCTCTATATATATATACACACACGCAGAGTAATATCAATATCTAGAAAGATTTAATTACAAAGATCGAGATTTAAGCAAGAAATGGCGGTGGGGGACGATGTATCTTCGATGAGAACGACGACGTTAGTGGCTCCAACAAGACCCACGATCACAGTTCCTCAGAGACCACCGGCGATCGAAACAGCTGCGTATTTTTTCGGAGGTGGAGATGGGCTTAGTCTTAGCCCAGGCCCACTGTCTTTTGTCTCGTCTTTGTTCGTTGATAACTTCCCTGACGTCGTGACGCCGCCGGATAATCAAAGGACAACGTCGTTTTCTCAGCTTCTCGCCGGAGCTATGTCGGTGTCTCCCGGAGGTGGACGTTCTACAGCGGGAATGTTCGTCGGAGGAGGTCCGATGTTTACGATCCCTTCTGGTTTCAGCCCTTCTAGTCTTCTCACCTCTCCCATGTTCTTTCCTCCTCAGGTAATTAATTAAACTTTCTTTCTTTGCCTTAGGTAATCAATTATTTATTTATCCATCATTAGTATTTAAATGATAGACTAAACCCTAGTATCAGATTTTGCTGATTGATAGTCAAGTAGAACAACACGGGAAAGGGGAAAACAAAAAAACATCGACATGTAAAGTTATACAGTATATAGTGAAAATAACCCAATTACTAGATGTATAAGTTCATGATCGAAATTTAATAAGTTCTTAATGGGAATAGCATAGTTTATTTTAAAACTCATACACTCAAGTCTAAAAAGTTGAGAGTCTTGGGTAGTAGTAGTATCATGCAAATCAATATGTTTCATATATATAATTTTGTTTCTCCTATCAACTAAATCCATACGATGATACCTAATGCAGCAGTCACCAACTCAGACCAGCTTTGTCCAACCGCAGCCGCAACCGCAACGACCAGACTCATTTCCTAACCAAATGCCGCCATCGACATCCACGGCCGTCCATGGCCGTCAGTCTTTTGAAGCTTCACAAGCCGATCATAGAGCTAGAAACCATTATAATAATCCGGCGAATAACAACCGGTCGTATAATGTGGTGAACGTTGATAAACCGGCGGATGACGGTTATAATTGGAGGAAGTACGGCCAAAAGCCGATCAAAGGGTGTGAATATCCGAGGAGTTATTACAAATGCACACATGTTAATTGTCCGGTTAAGAAGAAAGTTGAACGATCATCAGATGGACAGATCACTCAGATCATATACAAAGGTCAACATGACCACGAGAGGCCTCAGAACCGCCGTGGAGGTGGTGGTGGAGGCAGAGATTCCGGTGAAATTGGTGATATTCATTACATTGGTGGTGCAGGACAGATGATGGAGTCTAGTGATGATAGTGGCTATGGTAAGGATCATGATAATGATAATGATGATGACGATGAAGATCTTCCTGCTTCAAAGATCAGGTATCTAAGAAATTAGAGAGCATATATATATAAATAAGATGATATTCGTGACATATTGCACATACTATATATAGAAAGAAGAATATTTCTATAGTAATTGCAAAATTCGTATATCAGCTGCAGCCTACAAATTATTACGTCTAGGTTTCAGTACATGATATATCTCCATATATGATTGAAATTTTATATAAATATTAAACATAACATATCGTAAACTCGTAGTGCGTAAATAGTCAAATTATTTGTCTGAGTTTCATTCAGTTTGAGACATCTAATCGATTAGCTAAGTAATATTGGGATTGTAGAAAAATTGACGGTGGTGTGTCGACGACTCACCGGACGATGACGGAGCCGAAGATCATTGTTCAGACAAGAAGTGAAGTCGATCTTCTTGACGATGGCTATAGGTGGCGCAAGTACGGACAAAAAGTTGTTAAAGGAAATCCCCATCCCAGGTAATATTTTATTAAGGATAACTCATGAGTTCACATAGAAATGACTCGATTACGGTAACACATTATTCCACTTTTTTTGTTTTGACATATCTCCTTTTGTTTTGGTAATATTAGGAGCTATTATAAATGTACAACGGCGAATTGTACGGTCCGTAAACATGTAGAGAGAGCTTCAACGGATGCGAAGGCTGTCATTACAACTTACGAAGGTAAACATAACCACGACGTCCCTGCCGCTAGAAACTGCACCGCCGCAGCAACCTCAGCTACGGCGGGGACGTCCGACCACCAGCGTATGAGATCAATGTCGGGGAACAGTATGCAACAACATATGAGTTTCGGTAACAACAGTAATTCAGGCCAATCTCCGGTTCCTTTGAGACTGAAAGAAGAGAAAATGACTAACAATTGACTTTTAAACCGAGGATTTCGAGATTGATTTATTATTAGGATTGGTTTAGCCGCTCGGTAATCGATACTGAACCGGGCTACTACATATTGACTTGTAAGTTGTAACATGTGTGATGTGACTTGAGTGAATGCTTGACTTAAAGAAAAGAAATCTAAACCTAGTTTTTGTTTCTTTTTCTTCTCCTTCAATTGTGAACTTTTTTTTGGATGTATTTAATCATTTATTGAGAATGTATAATATAGACTTTTTGTGTTTCTTTCATTTTGCCTTCAACATATGTCGTATTTAATCCTTTCTTCGTCAATATATATAACATCTATTTTAAATTACGAAGATGAATATTAAAGATAAAAAGATTTGTTTTTCTTGTCTCTTTCTCTTCCAAAGTTTAAGGAGGATTGTCTAATTCTCCGTAATTATCTCTCTCTCTCGATTCGGTTTCTCTCTATTTTACATCCAAAACTATTTTCCTTTAATTTTTTGTTTTTTCCCCTTTATTTTCGTTTCTTTATGGTCTAATGCGGGGATTGTCCTCCCTGCGTTGGACCCGTTTACCCGACCCGGGTCGATACTCACGACGCCCGGAAACTGTCCTCTGACGATTAATTTCATTATGGGTTGCTTCAACTCCAAGCATTCTTCTCCGGCGGGTCCTCCACGTCCTCTCCGCCGCCGTTTAGACACCGCCGTCCACCGAAGTCATCCTCAAGACAACCACAAGCGCCATGTTCTTCCCAGTCCGCCGTCTCACCGCCGTGTCGTCAACTCATCTCCGAAAAAACAGCGCAATAATGACGATGATGCTCCACGATCGAGGACGACCGGAGTTAGCCTGAGATCTGGATTGTCGCATGGCAATGTAGAGGCTGAGCAGGTGGCGGCTGGTTGGCCCTCCTGGCTCAGCTCCGCCGCACCGGAGGCCGTTCATGGGTGGATCCCATTACGCGCCGAGGACTTCGAGAAAAGAGAGAAGGTAAAATAACCCTAAAACCCCTAAATATTCCTTGTGAGACAAGAAACAGACCTTAATTTTTACCGTTTCTCAAACTATCTTAGATTGGGCAAGGGACGTATAGCAACGTGTTCCGGGCTTGTGAGGTATCGACGGGACGAGTTATGGCTCTAAAAAAAATACGGGTTCAGAATTTTGAAACAGAAAACATAAGATTCATAGCGAGAGAAATCATGATTTTGAGAAGATTAGATCACCCAAACATCATGAAACTCGAAGGGATCATCGCGTCACGGAATTCAAATAGCATGTACTTTGTGTTCGATTACATGGAACACGATCTCGAAGGCTTATGTTCATCTCCTGACATCATATTCACCGAGGCACAGGTAAGAACTACACGCATTCACACACAAAAACGCATAACGTCTCGTGCAATTAACTCTGTCTTGTTTTCAGATCAAATGCTACATGAAGCAGCTTCTGTGGGGAGTAGAACATTGTCATCTACGAGGGATTATGCACAGAGACATTAAAGCCGCAAACATTCTGGTGAATAACAAAGGAGTTTTAAAGCTAGCTGATTTCGGACTAGCCAACATTGTAACACCAAGAAACAAGAATCAGTTAACAAGTCGGGTTGTGACGCTATGGTACCGTGCACCGGAACTTCTTATGGGTTCCACGAGTTATAGCGTATCGGTTGATCTTTGGAGCGTCGGATGTGTTTTCGCCGAGATTCTTACCGGAAGGCCACTTCTTAAAGGACGAACAGAGGTGAGAAAGGGACCACAGCGACAGATCAAAGTTACTCATTCCATTTATTTTCTGAACCTTTTTTTTCTGTCTCTGTAGATTGAACAACTTCACAAGATTTATAAACTCTCTGGATCACCAGATGAAGAATTTTGGGAAAAGAACAAGCTTCATCCTCAAACTAAGATGTTTAGACCACAACATCAATATGAAGGTTGTCTGAGAGAAAGATTTGAGGAGTTTCCGAAAACAGCAATTAATCTTCTGGAGAATCTATTGTCTATTGATCCAGAGAAACGAGGAACTGCCTCTTCTGCTCTCATGTCAGAGGTGAAAAAAAACCCGAAAATCCAACCAAATTACAGACATCGTGTATATATATATAAACTGACACTATGCTGTCTTCTCTGTGGTTTTTCTGTTGTTAAAGTACTTTAACACAAAGCCTTACGCTTGTGATCCATCGACATTACCTAAGTACCCTCCTAACAAAGAAATGGATGCCAAGCACCGTGAAGAACTTCAACGAAGGTTTCAATCAATCGATTTCACAAACTCTGTACATATGTGTGCTATGTAATTACGTGTGTTGAAAGCTTGAAACATTTTCTTTGCAGGAGAAGAGTTACTATAAAGAAAAGAGATAACTTGGCATCCAAGAAAACAGGGAAATCACGTAGAACAATCAAAGAGCCTACAAATCTTAGCAAGTTACCAACCCAACAGGTATAAGTTTCAACAAGTTTACCCACCAAGTTGACAGATTAACGTTTTCAATTCGTAAATAAGAGTCGCTGTTTGTATTCAAAACCCCGGTTCGTTAGTCATAATTTGGTTCATTGTTTTAGCAGGAAACGAAGAAGGAAGCAGAGACAGAGATCATTGTCCAGACGCCATCGGAGACATCTCAAGCGACGACTCGGAGCGAGTTTCCGTACACCAATTTATCTCAAACCACGGCTCCAGCGAGCGGGTTCGCATGGGCTGGGGCGAAGAAGAGGAAAGAAAACGACGCAGCTTCAACGCTAACTTATAATCAGCCTGCAGGATCTGCGAGCCACATCAGTGGTATGAGCATGGCTTTTGCTAAGAACACTTTTGGATTAACAATAAATGAAGACAAACCGAGCTTTCTTAGGCCGCAAGTTTCTCTAGACTCCTCCGACGTGTTGCTGTTCCCTCACAAAAAGTCGGAAGAAGATGAGGTAAGTCATTTGAATTCGGTACCATCTAAATTAATCTAGACTCGCTTCTGTTTTGTTTTCATGATTTCGGCACATATATTAGTTACATCTTATGATGTAATCCTTTAGGATTTGACGAATGTTGGGGCGAATCCAAAGATATTTCAAACTAACGGGATGAATGAGATATTACGAAGGACAGAAAGTGATGTAAGAGTCGGTGTTCGAAGACCCCCACGGATAGAAAGAGGTTAAAAGCGGGGAGAGACAGAATTACCATAATTTATAGCCAAGGACCTGTTTTCACTTGGCATCATTTGTATAGTCCATAATTTGATAATTTGTCAAGAACAAACCAAGTCAGTCTGAAAAGCTTCAATTTCAGGTTTTCGAAATGATAATTTTGTCTTACAAATTAATTTTCCTTCTAGGTTTGCGAGGTTTTGTCACCTTATCTAATTTTGTGTGCATGAGAAGATAACTAGTAGCTTCAAATACACGTTAGATTTTTTGACAGCTTCTTTTGGTCTTGTTTGTGAATTTGGTAATCTTGGATCATGTAACATATGTGCGTTTCAGGTTCTAATGTGAAGTTTGATCTGTTGCAATTAAAAAGGAAAAAAACATCAGATTTCTTCTGAAATATACGCAGATTTAATAAATCTAATAGACATTTTATATATAGTTCGTGATTGGATAAAATGTGGTTGGGTCAAGGAAAACAAAGCAATGTGGATTGTTTCCTCGGTTTTTAAAAGCTGGCGGTTCTTTGATCTTGTCGTTAAATGTGCACCTTCTCTTAGTTTCTTCTTCTTCTTCATCTCTCGAAGAGGGAGAAATTTAGATACAAGGTAAATGAAAAAGCTGCGGCAACTGTTTTAAGAGAATCCAAAGATAAGGAAACCTCAGATCAAGTAGTAGAAGAAGGACCAAAGCAAAATAATTTAAACGAGGGGGGAACAAAGAAAGTGAGAAAAATATTGAACAAGAGTGATCCAAGGTGACTCCAGCAAAAGTTGGTACAAGCCCGGATAAGAACATACACCAACTGTTTTTCAAATGCTTAAACTTGTTTGGTTTCCAAGGACTAATCTTAATATATTCTTTTTTTTTTGTATCCCCTTCAAAATGTCTTTCCGTGAACTTATTGATTTCAATCAATGGATGGAGTTACAACACAAACAAAAATCAATATTGGTGGCACAGTGCACTAAAGTTATGTACAAAGTTGCTCCATTCTTTTTTTTTTTTTCTTTTTACTAGAGAGTCCTTCGGTCTTACATTTAAGTTAAAAAAAGTGTTTTGGTAGAGCAGAAAATTAAAAAACTAAAGAAAGAAATAGTAAAAGAAGTTCACTTTTCATTTCTTTCTGAATATTTCTTAGACGAAGAAAGAAAAAGGGACGAGGAAGTGGGGATTATTCTTGACGAAGTCCGGTTTGATTATTCAGAGGACTCGGAGCTGAGCAAGAAAAGCAGCACAGAGATCCAAGAACAAGAACTGAGGACCTTGTACCCTCTGCAGATCCAGCAGATACTTGTCGTCCCGAGTTTTATACAACTGTTTGAAACACCAAACACAAACATCAGAAACAAAAACCCATTTACGTTATATGAACCTGTGCGCCTACCATGAAATGGAGAAAAGGATTTACCTGAATTTCAAACTTGACAACATTAGGGGACTTAACAGCTGCGTCGTTCTCTATTATGCTGGAATCATCTCCAAAGTAGCTGTTATCGTGCATCGAGTTACTGAGCATTCCATCTGCGTTGTTAGGAACCCATCTGCACTTCATGTTGTAGTGCCCTATCTTCTTCCAACACACATTCAGATCTTGCAGGGCTTTCAGGACCTCTGTCATTATTTCACGCGGATGAGCCCGTGACTGTTGGATCCAGTAGTTGTATTATCAATCAAAACAAAACAGATGAAAAAATCCTCAAAAGCTAGAATTTTCATAAGAGTAAATTCAGAGAAATATCAAGACCTGAAGTCCAAGAGCCCATTTTCTCTCAACAGGGTATTGAGATCTCAAGCCAACTCCTTGGAATTCCATCAGTCCTGGAAGCCTATGGCTAACGGGTGAAGCTACGCTTTCTGCTGGATGCATACGCGGAGTACCTTCCTGATTATATTAAACATTCACGGATTACTCTAAAGATATGTTGCTACAGTCAACAAGGACAATGAAGACCCACCATAGTCTCTTGAAACTCGGCCCCGAGATAACCACTAGAGACACGGAACCGGTTGTCCAGTATCAGATAGTATGTTACAGTGCCCTGGAAAACAACAGTAGACAATAACTCAATACCTTAGATATTACGATGTAAACATTTTAGCTTTGAATTAAAAAAACAAATAGAAAATGGACAAGAGTCTGAGAGAAACCCATACATCATTCTGGGTTCGGTTGCGGAGAGATTCAATGAGGAGGTTTCTGTCAAATCCCATATTGATAACTTCTTGGAGAATCTCCTCGTCAATCTACAAATGAAACCAGCGCTTTTACGCTATTTTGAAAAAGGGGGAAAGAGACAATCTCTACTGAAAATAAGAGTAGGTACGTTGGGTTCACCTTTTTCGCCTGCTGCGCCGTATCTGGTGGAGGAACAGCTAAATACCTTGGAAGATGAGCTTGGAACCAAGGGTGTTGCCGGATCTCAGGAATGGTTACTCTTTTCATGGGGTCGACCACGAGCATCCGGGGGATCAAATCTCTAGCACCAGCAGATAAATGGCTAGGTAGTGTATATATCCCTCCCTAAGGGACGAAACGAGAAAAAATGTAACTTCAAGAACCCAAATCTATGCATTATTACTTCAAAGATGTTAAAACAAAAAAGAAGAAGAAGAAAAAGGTCAAGTAACAGAACGTGTTTTGCAGTACCTTTATCTTCTTAAAAAGGTTGGGAATGTTCTCATCATCAAACGGAAGAGTCCCACAGAGAAGAGCGTAGAGTATCACACCACAGCTCCAGACGTCTACTTCAGGGCCAGCATATAATTTGCCCGAAATGACCTGAAACATTTTTACGGATCTCGATGACAACTGATCTTTGGAAATAATCCCTATATATTGTGCTCCTCAGATAACTGAAGGTTAAAGAACTTACCTCTGGAGCAGCGTAATTTGGACTTCCACAGCTTGTCTTTAAAAAATGACCATCTCGCATAATGTTGCTCAGGCCAAAATCAGCAATCTTTACATTGCATTTAGAGTCCAAAAGCAAGTTTTCAGGTTTAAGGTCTCTGTGAACTACCATATTCCGATGGCAATACTCCACTCCCGATATTATCTACATCAAAGTCAAGTCATTGCTAATTTTAAACTCTCAAAAATGATGATAATTGAATGACTGCTTCGAAAGTTACATGTTGATTAAAAGCAAAGATACCTGCTGAAAAAAGTTCCTTGCCTCGTCCTCCTGCAATCTACCCTTCTCCACGATATAGTCAAATAGCTCACCAGAGTTCACATACTCCATGACGAGATAAATATCTGTCGGAGTCTCTATGACCTCATAGAGACGGATGATGTGAGGATGCATGAACAGTCTCAATATTTTGATCTCTCTCCTCACTGCATCAAACAGAAGTCAGGAACGAACACTACCTGAGTTTTGATTAAAGGAAGATGATGAAAAGAAACCATATTCCACATCATCGTAAAGTCACAATCAGAAACAAGAAAACATCAATTAGAAACTGTACCTTTTTCCTCCATCTCCATGTTCTTGATTTTGCGACGATTGAGGATCTTGATAGCAACTTTATGTCCTGTCAATGCGTGCTCAGCGATCTTCACCCTACCAAAGGAACCGATACCGAGAGTTCTCCCGAGCTTGTAATTTGGTAGAATCGATTCCACACCACCTCTACCACCTGATCCATCCATTTTCTACACAACGATGCAACTACACACACGAAACAAAAAAAAATGCCAAAGCCAAAAGAGCCAATGTTAAATATCTACACAAGACACAAAACAAACTGCAAACTAATGTTCACAATATGAAGATTCTGTGAGCGAGAACAGAAACTTCATTATGAGTTAAACGAAACTTCACTAGGTTATCGAATAAACCCTTTTCTATCCAATCAAAATTCCTGATTCGAAAGCGACGTGCATGAAGAATTAGAAACACTAACGGAGCTTAAAACAGCAATTTCCCCCCAATTCGGAATAAGAACCCTAATCGCCGGATTTCTAGCAATGGATCTCTCGTACGCGATACAGAAATGAAGACTTGCAGAACGATCAAAGACGCCCAATTTGCAAGTTAACATGAAAAAGCGAAAACTTGTTTCCGAAATTAGAAGATTGAGATATCGAACTTACCAAAAATAAGAGGCAGGGAATTGAGAACCCAAAATGCAGCAAGAAGCCAAAAAGTACCTAAATTTCTGAGCTAAAAGAGGAATTGAGATTCGAAACTGAAGATCCAGATCAGCTTAAACCCAGAATTTGAGAGATTCTCCCCTATTTCTCTCCCCTCTCGCTCTTCTCGTTGCTTGTAGCCTATAGGCACAATTTTTCATTTTTTTTCTTCTTATTCTGTTTCCATAAACGGGTTAATCGTTAACTATATTGCCCTCAAGGTTACACTTTATTACAATAAATAACCCTATGCGGACGTGGCAAAGAGTCATCAGCTTTTTCATCTTTTTGCAATATATTCTCTGTTTAACAGACACTTGTGTTGTGGTAATGATTAATCGTTACTAGTTAATTATCTAATAATTTACTTTATTTTTTTTAAAAAGTGTACTGTGATGTTTACGTATTTAGCAATTTCCAGAAGGTATCCGACCGTCTAAAACTGGTATAGATAGAGAAACTGTGACTAAAATTATCTTCCTCTTTTTTTTTTTACAACTGTAAACAAATAATGCAAAAACCGGTTCGCTCTCGGCTAAGAGCCAATGTACAACAAGCCCATCGGTTTAGTGTTTTCTTCCATTGGTTACAGAGCTCAAACCGAGTATAGTAACTAACACTGTTTCGACAACATTAAGCAAACTTCAAAAGCTCAAGCAAAAAGACTTGTTTGAGTAGGCTTTTTCTCAGGCTTCATTTGAATGAAAGAAGCAGAGGATCTTCAGGTTAGACATCCCGTGAGTACTGCGATGGAGAAAGCGCAGGATCACGATAAGCAACGATGAGTTTCGAATAGAATTCAGACATGTTCTGGTCTCTCTCGTCTGCTTTGTCTTTGTTTACCAGACACTGCAACAGGAAGACATATAAAGGTTACGAGAAGATGCTGGAATGGCAATAGAAACCATAAGACTTTATGCTAAGATTTTATATATGAAACTGCTAAAGGTTCTTGTTCCGGGCTAAATCCTAAGGACTACGCACTATGCTCTGTTTGTAGCCTATGAGATATGAATTTGATTCAAAGTAGTCAGCTTTATGTTCCCAAACACTTCTGAAAAAGGAGCAATGGTCTCCAAAAACCCATCTCCAAAGCATTTACCTCGGTAGGATAAGATTTGAAATTTGGTAAGAATCGTCTCTGGCAGTAGATGCTGAAAAGGAAGGTGAGAATCGGGAGGGGCATTGTTAAAGAAGATGCCAATGGAAGCTCTTTAAGCCCGAATAATCCGATTGCAATAATGTGCATTAGTACTAAAGAGAAGATAGTGGAGCTGTGTACTATTGGCCAAAACTTTCCACCAGTTTCATACTTGGCCGCATATACGTTTAGGAGCTGCAACACAAAAAATACCCAAAATGTGAAGTTGTTTACTACCACCAAGTTGCGATGAAACCATGGATCCAAACGAATCAAGTGACAACAAATGGATTCTTGATGTAACGTTAGTGTCATGTCTTAAGCTTGAAACAGACTTTCGGTTTTAAAGATGCTATTCGAGAATTTAGAAAAGGGTTACACATAAAGTGAGATTCCATAACAGAAAAGATGTGTAGACGATTCATAGGTTGTACAGTAGATTCCTTTATGGCTAAAAGAGTTTTGAGGAGCATCAATGGAGAATATACTCAGCATTGTCCAAGAGAATGCAAATGGTATTATTTTAGATTTTAAATTATTGGATACACTCTCTCTGCATAAAGGAACTGAAGAGTAAGATTGATTCGGTTACCTGGTTGCGGTAGATGACATAACCAAGACAATAGTAGACCAACAAAAACGGCAGTATCAATGGCGAAAGGAAGAAGTAAGTTGTACCAAGAAGTCCAAAAAAGAGAATCTTTGGGATTTCTTGGCAGAACGGAGTCGAAGGGACCTCAAATTCTTTGTCATCTTCCTTACAGAAAAGTTTCGTCGTAAAACTCCAGAGAAGAGGAACCAAACGGAAGATCTCTGAGGATAAACCAGTCCACCCAGTGGTCACGACATAGGATATGAAAAACGATGCCTGCACCAATGAAGTAACATGATTCATGGTCTGAAAAAGAAATTGCGGAAACCTCAAAACTGGATTTTGTGCTGATTACCTGTGCTGGCACAGCTGCAGCAAGCACACGGGGAATTTTCTTAGGTTCTAGGAACACATTAACACGATAAAGAGCAGATCCGGACAGTACATTTGCAAAGAAACTGTTCCATACGGTAAAGATTAGAAGCTTAATACATGCAGATTTCTCGATCTGGCTATGAGAAATGAATCCTTGCATTGAGGAAAGTAGGAGCATAATGGGTGGTACTATCAAAAGGAAAAGTTGGAAAATTAGACTCGGAAGATATCCCGTAATCACTTGACTCACAATTTTCCTACAAACATACAAAAGAAAGAAAGATTAGACCCTTTGTAGTTGGTTCAACTGAAACCATTATTATATGAATAGAGTTTTACTCACATATTTAGTATGCTTTTTAGAAAAGGGAACCATGTTTCTAACTGGTGAAGATTAGCAAGACCTTGAACCAATAGAACAGGGACAATGTATAGGATAATCAGAGTTACGAAAGCCACGAATACCACCACATTGGAGATCCATCTTCTCACAAACGATGCAGTGAAAAATGGCCAATGGACATCTTGAGGCTCCGGGGCTGTCTCAGTCACCCATTGCGTTGGATCTATTCCTTGCTGAATGTTTGATGCTATTGCAGCACCATGTCTTGACCTAAAGGAAACGAAAGCGGCTGGAACTTCCTAAAAGAGTTTGCCAGAAAGGAAAAGCAATGAATATGTTGAAGAATGCACATTATGCACTTGATCACACAAAGACAAATTCCTACCTCTCCTGCTAATAAAGACTGTTTCAACCTCATATCATCTTCTAACTTCTCGAGCTTTCTTTCGTAATGATCAACCACATCAACTTTCCTCCCAAACATCCCTAAAAACCCCTCCCGCTTAGAGTTTTGACGAGATATGCTTCCGGATTTGACTCGAGTAAGTTTCTTGTATAGCTTCTCAGTATCATTCTACGAGTGTCAACAAATATATAAAAAATCCCGAAATATCAAAACGTAAGGCATTGTAGAATACTTCGTTAGTAGAGGCTTTACGCCTTTACCATGAGTGTCTTTAGCTTGTCTGTCCGGTGAACAACTACGTGAGAAAGATACGTGGAAGAATGATACTCCCTGAAAAAGCTTTCCACTGTTTCACTTATGCTGTTTCCAGACACAAGAGGGACGCCACTGACCAGAACCGTAAATTCTTGTGGTTGAGGCTTGGATGAATAAAGATGAGCAATCCGCTTTGATGAGATGTACTTGTGCTCCTGTAAAGTTAGACGAAACATTGTTTTATGTTCACATTTAGGCGCAAAGGAGTAGATTAAATGGAGAAGACAACAGACTCCTTACAGAGTAGAGCAGATAGCAAACAACGGCCGTGAAGATGTATATTGCGCAAAAGTGAATCCACAACCTGAACCAAAACACATTGACGCATATGAAATTGGTTAAGGATAATAAAAGATTTAGGACTCTGGTTAGGCATAGCTTCGATTTCTTACTTGTTTGATCCATCGTTAACATTAGAAATGCTGAAGGAATCTAGAGACTTCTTTGGCAGGTCGAAAAAATCTGCAATCTCGGTACCCGTATAATTCACTGGAAGAAGGATGAAGATCCCAACCACAGAAGCAAAGCTAAACACTCGTATACTGCCGGAAAAAAAAGGCGTTGAAGTCTCACATCATCCATCCAAAAAGAAGAAAAAAGGTTTAAACTTTTAAGCAAATTATCAATGAATTAATCACCTGAAGACAAACACACGAGTGAAGACCAAAGCATCTAAGCCAAGATTCGAGAGGATATCTTCGTTGGTAGGCTCCAATGCTCTTTTAACCCAACCAGCTGTAGGCAAAATCCTCTCGAGGTTGAACGCATTCGTCTGCTGAGATTTGCCTTCTTGAATAAGCCGTGGACCGTAGACGGTGACATTACTAGGCTGCTTTCTCAATATTGAATACAATGTGAAAAACAGGAAACAGAGCCCAAGATTGATTCCCACTGAAGTTAAAAGTGCTGACAGAATCATAATTCCGAAGTTGTGCCCTCCTAAACCCACAACAATGATCGATCGGTTTCAGCCTAGCAGTAGACCAAGAGAAGAAGCCTGGCAATAAATGCAAAGTGATTGTTAGGAGTTACATAGAATCAAAGTACAATAGACTCCGCATTAAAATGAAATCATCAGACCCAATATAGATTACGATGATTGCAGTCTTCAGCAAATTTGAGGGATGAATAAAGAAGATATGTGGAAATTGACACACACAAACGAACGAATTGTATAATTGTGAAGAGCATGAAAAGTTACCATAAACCCAGAAGCAATCTATGAAACCTACAAGCTATCTAATAAAGGTCATCTACTCTAGATTAAGATACAAAAGAAGAGACTATTCTTTGCAAAAGGCTGAAGCTTTTCGATTCAAAAACCCAAGGGGGCAAAAGCAGGAGCAAAGATCGAACCTTTGGCATGAATCAGTCAAGGCGGTGTTCGTCTTTGAATCTCTGAGCATTGCCATGATAATGATAAATCCTTGAAGCGACACGTAACCAAATTCTAGAGTTCCCCATTGTTTTAACCCAAATTGGATAATTTTGCATTGGGATTTCAAAAAGAAAGGATCGGATAATTGAAATGTTACTTTACTGGGTCCGGAACTCTGGTATGATAGATGACTCGCTGGACAGCACATGGATTTTTGAGCAATGTCAACTACAAAAAAAAAAATTATGAAAATAGGTGTCCTATTAACGTTACGTTAGGTATCTTTACTAATTAATGGGCATATAAATGGCCCATTAAGCCAGGAGCACAATCTCCCCTCAGACAAAATCTCGCGGTGTTGATGTTGATGGGTTATATAATCTTTACTTAGATGAATATCGTGTTGACGATGATCCAAGTCTTAACGGCGGTTGTTCAGATCAGGCACTACTGGTCCTGTGTGGTTTGGAATACGTATATATAGCGGGGAAACATGGTGGAACGAACCTACTGGACGCTCTGGGATACGAGAATTAGACAGGAAACTCTTTGTCGCAGCCACAAAATCTTAACGTTTACGGAAGATAACGAACGGATTAGTGTTCCAAAAAAAAAAAAAAAAAAACGAACGGATTAAAATGGTATTTCTAATCCCAGCAAACATAAATAGTTCACCATTATTACGAAACGGTAAATGTCGCGGAACAATAGTTCAAAGACATTGTTACGGTGACTGCCCAAACACAAGGATAGAAAAATAAAAATAAAACAAAAGATCACAGAAACGACGGCGCTTTTTCGGGTGAAATATTGCAGTTTCAGATGGCTTCGAGAGCTTGAAGAACGTCGGCTTTGAGATCTTCAAAGTCTTCAACTCCAAAGCTGAAACGAACCAAGTTGTCTTTGATTCCATACTTTAGCCTCTCCTCCTGAGTCAGATCCCTATAAAGTAATCAACCACCCAAGTTAGATTAGTAAAACCAAAAATGAAAAAGATACCGGTTTTGTCAAAGTCGGAAGCATACATACCAGTAAGACATGATGGCCGGTTGGTCCACGATACTTTCGCAGCCACCAAAAGATGGTGCAATGTAAGGAATCTGGAGAGAATCCACAAACTTGATCGTAGTTTCGAGGTCTCCATCAATCTACCAGACAAAGATAATCACCGTTCCGTCATTTTACTCTTTAGTTAGAAAAACTAAATCTTGAGTAGCGAGTTTTTTGATCGGTACCTCGAAACTGACCACACCTCCAAAACCAGTCATTTGTCGCTTGGCGAGGTGATGCTCGGGATGACTTGCAAGGCCTGGATAGTATACGTGACTCACCTGCAAATCAAAACGTATCGCTCTTACAGTGTTGTGTCAAGAAATTTACTCAAGCACACAGGAAGAAATACTGCATACCTTAGGATGTGCCTCTAAAATTTCGGCCATCCTTGAAGCAGTAGAATTCTGTTGCTGTACACGAAGATGCATTGTCTTCATGCCTCGGATGATTAGGTACGCAGCGTTCTGTTAACAAACCTTTTGTGAGATTCATGAAATCAAGGTCATAGCAAGAGAAATTCATGAGAGTATCAGGTGTTTCACCGGGTTAAGTGTGCCTCCCAACACATGATGCAAATTGCGAATTTCTGAAACCACCTTCAGTGAGCCACAGATGCATCCAGCAAGAACCTAAGGCAAGGACGGAAATAGTCTTTGTTGGTAAAGTATACAGCCAGCGAGAGCCTTTTTTGTATGTGTTTTACAGTACTTGCAACATTTTGTACTCACATCGTTGTGTCCTCCGATGTACTTTGTAGCAGAGTGCACGACAAGATCAGCACCAAGAGCAAGGGCTTTCTGATTCAGAGGTGTTGCAAAGGTGCCATCGATGCAAACAAGAGTTCCCCTTTTGTGGCATATTTCTGAAACTAGCTCAATGTCGACACATCTAAGGAATGGGTTTGTTGGGGACTCAGTGAAGAACAGAGAAACCTGTAGAATGAAGCTATCAGGCATACACTCTTTTTTCAACTCTAAGATAGAATATGTATACACATCATGTGCTACAGAAACTGACTTTGTACTTATTCACAGCAGCTTCAAGGCCCGCGATATCAGCAGGATCAATCACAGTGACCTGGACATAAACACGATGTTAGTCATTCAAGTTGAACTGGATCTCGGTGAGTTGTATATTTACAGGAATCAGAGAAACCAGAATTGACAAAAAGGAAGGCTGTAATTAAACGGTTCCTACAGTGATCCCCAACTTGGGAAGAAAATTCTCCATGAAAATTCTAGTCTTCCGGTAGCAATCTGTAGTTGTCACAATGTGTCCACCAGCAGGAACCAATGCCAAAAGCATAACAGTGCTTGCACACATCCCAGATGCCATAACCAAGGTGGATTCAGCACCTTCAAGTGCACTGCACAATATATTAATCAAACAAATCAAAATCAATCCTCAGGAGAAAAGAAAAGAAAAAAAACAAATGCAAGTGTAAAGACATAAGGACAATATAATAACCTTATCTTCTCCTCAAGTACCACAGTCGTAGGGTTTCCATAACGACCATACTCGAAACTGACACTCCGTTTCTCCTACAATAATTGAAGAAAAAAAAAGTCAATGATCTTGTCAAGAGATCCTTTTCAATTAAGTTATTAAATTGGAGGAGACACCAAAATGAACCTGGTAGATTATTACTATTATAATTCACATAAAAAGCATTCAAAACACGACTCGATCAACGCACCTTGAAGTCGAGAAGCTCAGCAGTTTTCTTGAAGAAGTAGGCAGATGTGTTGACTACAGGAGTAGTGATTGCATCGGTGACTATACCACGACCTAATCTTTCACCTATGTGACACCACCATAAACCTCAAAATAATCTCCAGGAAAATGATTGCAGAAAGAAAAAGGGATCTGTATCTCGGACGTACCAGCATGAACAGTCAGGCTCCCATCGGAGCTCAAAAATGAGGGTTTCGAATCCGTCAGATCCTTCAGCTGTACACTACCTATCTCCCTGATCCCCTCGGCCACCACAACCTCCTCGTCGACGCCATTCAGCGCGACGGGAGGAACGGCAGCCGCAGGGGCGGCGGCGGCGGCGGCAGACGAGGCTGCGGCTGCAGCTGCGGCGGAAGAAACCGCAGGAGCAGACGAGGCAGCCGCCGCCGCCGATGGTAACCCGGAGGCAGGGTTGTTGGACCACTTAGCCGCCACGATCTGCGCGACACCGATGTTGCTACAGTTTCTGCGGGCTTTGATACTCAGCTGACGGACGAAATTAGGCGGAAACCTCAGGATCATTGAGGATATACGACCATCGCCGGTGAATGACGACGCCATGCCGGCGGTGGCATTGAAACGGCGGCGAGATGATCCTCCGATCGGAGAGCCGACGAGATCTGGATCGGAACGGCATTGGAAGCCGGGGAGGGAGGTCGGGGAGAAGATTGTAGGGCACTGGAACGACGAGACGGCCATTTTCTCTTTCTCTCTTCTTCTTCTTCTTCTTCTTCTTCTTCCTCTCTCTCTCTCTCTTTGGGGTTTGGTTAGGTGCGTGAGGGCTTTCTCAATGGGCGGGCGGGTTTTTAAGAACCTAAACTGCTTGTCGTTTTGCGTTTCGCTGACTTAACCACACTCCTTGAGTTTAGATTAACTTAACCAAATTCCAAACTAAACCACGGTTTTGCTTTTTTTTTTTTTTTTCCTTCTAATTTTCAACGTTACAAAATTAGAACTCGTTCGTTTTTTAGCAGCAGGTGTTGTTGTTGTTAGTTGTTACTTATTTATCAATTTTCACAGAGGATAATTACTGTGGAAAATATTTATTTTCTTATTGGACTTTGAGAATGAGTTGTGAATCATTAGATTGTTGTTAACTTGTTATACATGCATGTTGAAAATTTGCTCAAAAGATACTGTATATTTGAAACATACCGTTCTTTTGAAATTTTTAGGATTTTTAAATTGATTCCGAAAAGTATATATAGTATATATTTATATATTTATACTGAGATGCAATTTTATATAGATTTATAAACTCACATTTTTAATATTTTATTAGTTTTAAAATAGATAAATACGATGAATGTGTCACACACGCAAAAACAGAATACCTTTTTTCTTTCTAATTCTGACAAATAATTTGCTTGATGTTCTAAACTTCTAATTCTGTCTAATTAACTGGCGAAACAAAATTTGGTATTTTTGTTTTGACTTATGACCTCTTTACAAAGCTTGTAGTCTTCAAATAGAATATATGCTTAAATTTTTTGCTAAAGATTTGTTAGAAGTGCAACTAATAGAATAATCCAAGTTTTTGGAAGGTGAACATAATGGTAAACACAGGAATATCTGACTTGAAAAAAAGGTTCAATGATATGCAACTAAGTAAAACATGAAACGGAAACGATAAAGATTTCTGTAAATGAATGATTGTTTTTAATCGAATTCTGTTGAGCAATTACAGCAGCAACACTATAAAGTATAAGTGGAAATAAGCCCACTAGAATATGTGGGATAATGGTCTTTGTCTAAAGTTTTATAATGTAGCTAGGAGAAAAAAAAGTGAAAATATAAATTATGATTAAAAAAAAAAACTTGTTTAACTGCTATGAATCAAAGGAAAAGGCATAAGAAAGTAATCAGAAGCTGATTAAATTTAGTCACTATGTACGAATCAAATGGTTGAAATAGCCACAATTCTTCCGCTTCTTTTTATAGAAGTTTTTTTTCTAAGAAGAAGAAGAAGAAGAAGTTAAAATTTATTAATCCAAGATCAGTGGCGGAGCCAGAAAATTTTTGTATTGGGGTCAAAAAAATTAAAAATAGATTTTATAAATTATAAAAAAAATCCTACAAATGTATTCTACGAATATTATATTCATAATTTAAAACTTTTTTTATCACAGTTTCATTTATTATATTTTCAAATATATATTTTTTGAAAAGAAAAAAGACTATCTCTTAAAAATATTGTTTTGACGATTTTTATTCTTAAAAAAACATCTCTCGGTTGTAGTAATGCAAAATCAAAGTTAACTTCAAAAGTCTATAAACCAAATGAGATAAAGATCTTTTCTGGTTTCTACCATCACCTGTGATAGGTCTCCGAAATTTTTCAAATCAACAAACATGTCATCTTCTTGTGAATTATCGATATAAATATCAGTTGGGTTAGATTTTAAGATGTTTTCAGATTTAATAAGATTAACTAATATTTAATAGTATGCCACAAAATATATTTTCAGATTTTATGTTTAAAAAAAACTAAAAACTAATATTTCTGTAACAAAAAACTAATATTTAATAGTAATCTATAGAAGTTATTGATTATTTTAAAATAAAAATTAAGTCTATAGTAATCTATAGAAGTTAAGTTTAATATGAATCCAAGTTTAAAATAAAATGGTAAGCATATTAGATATTATGATTAAATCTTAGCTTTGCTTTATGTTTTGTAATTGTTTTTATGGGGTCATTACATTTTTACTTTCACAAAATCATATCATTTAAAAAATTTGATGGGGTCAACTGACCCCCCTATGGTCTTACTGCCTCCGCCCCTGTCCAAGATAGCAGAAGAAAAAGACTAATTAATAGACATCAATCACTTTCGTAACCCTGATGGTCATCGAATAAAATTATTCTTGATCTTACTACAAAATTATTTAGACAAACTCTTATTTATGGAATGCCACTCCCATATTATGAACGTGCGTTTTGAGACATGAGGGTAGGTCGCGTTGCTTTGATTATGGATTTGGATTAAGATTACTATTTTTTATATACCAAAGAACAAAGCAATAAACTATTTCGCCTAATTATCTAATTAGTAAATATGTATATTATAGAATCATAAAACACACAAAAAATAATGGAAAGCAAAACTTATTAGACCAAAAAAAAACAGGTCAACAAAAGATCTATGCAATAACTTTTAACTTTTTATTATTTGTTAACATCAGACGAAACAAATTCTCATTTGGAAAAATCTCGTAACTTATCGAAACAAGTCATTTTGTTTTGCCACATGTTACCATTTACTATGATGGACTTTGAATACGAGGATTTAATCCAGGTTTACGACCTTCAACGTTCTTCGTGTGTGCAAAAGATATTATAACTTTCATCAGTTAATTAATAGTAAAGATTTGAATATTTGATTGTATCTACTATAATAATTCATATCCAGAACTTCTATCATATACAAGGACTTACACCTCTAGTTGATGATAGCCAATGGACCACAATTTTTTTTGTTTCAAATGATATATCTTTAATTATATAATTAGGAAAGCATACAATTATTGTTTAAGTTATCATCCATCCAATGAAGAAAGCACCAACATTAACTGAAAACTACGTCGCCCACTAAAGTCTATGGTGCTGAATGTTGATGAATTTGATAGTATAGTCTGTGTATTATATGGTCTTTAAGTCACATTCTGATTTAGGTGTCCAAAAGACAAAAGTATAGACGACGCTTATATATGCTAAAGATATATATTATGTGGGAAATCAAATGACAATTTCGATTGCAATTAGTAATCTTAGCGAGGCATGCACCTCAATTCGAAAAGGATTTTTTTTTTATTACTGCACACGTTTGATATTAAGAATCCAAGTTTTCAAACCGTGGTTTGGGATGAACAAGATGATCATAAATATTTAAATACCCATTATGATTACTATTCTAGTTTGATCAAGTGGTCGTTTTTTTTTTGTTTTTTTCTCCAAAAGTTTGATCAAGTGGTCTCAACCCACTTTGCTTTTTCTTTCTTGATTATTTACGGTTTTAGTTTCAGAGATTTGATTTTTCTGCTATACTATATTATAGAGATTTGCGTTTGAGATCGGATACGTGTTGGATAACGATGTGGAATATCTTAATTATGCGAACCATCATCAAAACCCGAATCCGATCGTTACTTGAACTAATGAAAGATCGATCATATGATAGTGATTTTAAACAACCAAAAGATCGACCAATTGCAATTGCAACTTGACCAGTTTTGCATGGGTGTCTCCATCTTGATTCGTGAGCACTTATTTGCTTTCAGTTCCTTTTTCTCCTCTTGTGGTTTAAATTTTTCAAGACATCTTTAAAGCATTATTTGGGTTTTTCAGCAGCTATTGCTTGGATAGCCTTTTTGTTTAAAACTATTTATAGCCTTTCTTTTTTCGGCTATCAAACCATCTACACAACATACACTAACGGACTCAGGTACACACACAAATTACAAAGATAAAACGCATAGGCTATCATCTGCGAGTTCTTCTCTATATGTATATGAAATGAGAGGATGAAATCGTCACATATTCTGCAAATGAGTAGAGATAATGTATTTCTAAGAAGTTTTAAAGTTCAGAGTCTCAAAATTGGAGTATAACTGAATTAATTATTCAACTTCATGACGAATATTTTAAATTAATCCTATTCAAATAACAAGACTTGAAGGAATACCATATAGTAAAAATAAGGCGTTTGTTATTAAATTGCAAAGCACAATAATGTTACATATTCAATCTGGTTAAAATGATAAACGGATGGTGTTTATTGAATAGCAAAGCACCAAGAGGAACTCGGGTTTAAACCAAAATGGTACTATGATTGTTATCTCAGACAAAAGGTTTTGTTCTTCTTCGTCAAGCGAGAAAAAAAAAAAAACAGAAAAAACAGGAAAAATGTCCCCGAGGGAGATATAGCTTACGACGAGACAACTAACATTTGGAGAGAACAGTCACTTGACTTCATCTTCTTATTTCGAAGGGAGAGAAGAAGTGGTGTTTAGTGATGAGCTTTGGCGTCCGCCTTAATCTGTGAGTTCTTCTTTATCTGCATATTAAAAAAGCAGAACATTTGTTAACATCACTCAGGCAAATCACGTCATAAAATGACAAGAGATAGAACTATGAACAAAGTAAATTTCTAGGCTGAGATATCAACTGTCCACAGATAAAAAAGAATAGAGTTTTGGTTTCTAAACAATGGAATGCTGTTATACAGAACCAATCCGAGGCCTGACATGTATAATCAGGGGAATGCTCTTAATGCACTTATTTGCAAGTATCTACTTATTAACTTATGGTTCGAGAAGGCAAATAGTTACATTGCAATAATAAACAAGGTTCAATCAATAAGAAAATTCGACTTAACATCTAGTAGAATATGATCATTCAATGGAATATGAGATCAGAACTCAGCTTAATCATTGGACTTAGGTACTTGCAAATAGGTAACCTAAACAAAAATCAGGTATCTACTAAGATAACTATACACTGACGCAAAATAGAAGAATCTGCTAATACTCAAAACCAAAAAGAAAAAATCGAAACTTCATCAAAGTATAATATTCACCATGTTCCCATCAACAAAATCTTCCATTGCACTATTATTGAAACCATATTTAGACATCGACAACAGCAGATCATATGTCCCAGATTCTCTCAATTTACGGATAAAAATGTTTCGAGAAATATGATGAAAAAAAAAAAGAAGACGAGGAAGAGAGAGAGAGAGAGAGATGTACCTTCAAAGCCTTGAGCTTTACGTTCCCGTAGATGAGACCCAGCCCGAAAGCCGAAGCACGAGCCACCTGATCGATACAAAAGACGATGACGGACTCAAAACCAAAAAATCTACAACTCAGAGACGAGTCAAAGACACAGATCGAGAAATCGAAGAGAGATAGAGATTGTTACCAGAGCAAGAGTGCTGCTACCGGAGTAAAGTCCTGGAGGTGGCGCCATTGATCAGATTATTAGCAGTTCCTCGGCGGAGAAAAACCCTAACCCCAAATCGATCGAATCTTCCGAAATCTCAGATTCGCGAGTAGTGTGATATGAAAAAACAGTGTTCCCTTTGTCCTGTCTCTAGTAATGTCAAAATGGGCTATGGCCCGCAGGTTCAGCCCAAATAGGTTCAGTGCGGGGCGGGTTTGGGCTACAAAATGAAAACCTAAAAAATAGCGGGTCTCGCGGGTTTGATCCGTGCGGATTTTGGGTTATGCGATTTGACCTGTCTTGGGTTAGCGGGTTTGCGGGCCAAACCGCTAAAATTGGTGTTTTCTAATTTTCTTCAAGTTTTAGGAAAACTAAACACCTTCATCTTCCACTTCTTGGCGTCTGTCTCTTTTCCTTCCTCCGTTTACGTTCTTGAAGATCCAGGTCGTGTCCCATCATGTTATGCTTCTTTTTGTGTTCTAATTGAAATCTGTTTCCGAGGTTCTGGTCTTAATATGATTTTCAATTTTTGTTGGATTCGAAGAATGATTAGTGGATCCGAAGAGAATTCCGGCAGATTGGAGGAAGAAGGTGGCTGTGATCAGGGTCAAAATTTTAAAAAGTACTCTTCTTTGCCAAAGACATGGATCTGTTGATTCTGTACTTTCAAACTCCAGATCCTGAAGGTAAGTTTTGTCCAAAAAAACCAAACTTTTGTTAAATAATGTTTCTCAGTTGACGATTTTTGAATACCCAGAGTGAATTCGTCCTTTTTGAAGCAGAAATGAGTAGCATGGACTACAAATTCCCTCTTGTATTTTGCTGTTTTGGTTCGCAGCTCATACTTAAACGTTTAAAGTGTCTGTATTTGTTTTTAAAAAGGCCAGAGAAATTTGATTTGCATCTTTTATGAAGACCACATAAGCTCGTGTGGAGTTTGACTGTGTCTGATGCATCCTGATTTGCAAATTTTATGCATCATATGTGCAAAGCTTTGGTTGACTTAGCTGGGCCAGAACGTGTAAAACGTACATGAGCTGATGGGATTTCTCTCTTTTTGTTTTGTAAAGAGAGACAAATGACTAAGCTGAGAAATTTGTTTGCAAAACGTTTTTACAGGGGAATTCACATCAACAAAGGTCTACTAGCTCCGGGAAATGTAAACGGTGCACTAGGAGATGAGAGAAAGAGAAAGGATTGTGGAATCGTTTGTTTATTTTTTATTTTTAGAGTATTGTTTTTTTGGATTATTAGAATTCTACTTTCAGATTTTATTGTTATCAATGTTTCTTGATATAAAAATTTCATCAAAACACATAGAAACTAAAAAAATAGGTTAGTAGATTTGTAATGTACTAATGATAGGAGAACCCGCGGGTCAACCCGCTAACCCATAGAATACATGCGGGTTGGGCTTGGGTCACAAGATTTCAGACCGCAGCCCGCTCGGGCTGGCCCGCCAGACCCAAAGAAAATTTGAAACCGCATTGGGTTGGGCTATTTGGGCTTGGGTTGGCCCGTCTTACATCACTACCTGTCTCCGTCTTCTCACAAAGAGAAGCATTGGGCTTTATATGGGCCTTTATCAATGGAACACCTTAAGCCCATATCGAGAGCCTGAACTTAGCTTAATAAACTAAATCGAGAAATTGAAGATTGAAAAACAATGCATTTTTTCTTTTTCTCGTGGTATTCAAAAGCTATGAATGTAACCATTATCAGTAGTATCTTGTGTAATTTTTAGTTTTTCAACTGAATCTATTTATTATAAAGAAAATGACTTGAAACTACCAAGCATTTAATTTTGTTTCTTTTACACGACATGTCAACGTGTTGTTTTTATTACACCCTCTTCATTCACATCTCTTTACATAAAAATATATATATTAGAATAATGATGAACTTGTATATGGAAGAGATCGTAGCCCGTTAAGAAAAAAAAAAAGCTACATACAATATTGTAGTCCTTTAAGAATAAAGTTATTTATTTTACGTTTATATCAAAATGTATTAATTTTTCTAAATTTCTAATATACCCAACATAAAATTGTAAATGACTACTACCATTTAATTATGCAAATATCAAAGGAATAATATAACATATATATTTTGTCAAAAGGTCATTTTCATGAAGTTTTTCATCCCAAGACGAGGATATAATTATATAAGTAAAATAAAGAAAAAGTATTGGAAAGCTATCGACATAAACGAACTCTGAGAATTTTAAATTTTTAGGAGAAATCACTGTGGACCCTTAGATCAGAACATCGTTGGGGAATCGGACGGTGAGGAATCCACCAAGTTGAGAATGCTATTCCAGTAGTTCTTGTTATCCTCGTAGTAGCTATAGTCACTCTCGTTGACGGCGACGGAGCCGGCGGTCGCCTCATCGTTTTTGCCGGTGGAGAGACTCCGATCAACTGAATCACCGAGGAGGAGGCTCGTGAATCCTTCTTCGATTCCTTCTGCCGGACAGTTGATTTGCCTCATCCAGTCGTGTTCGGAATCTTTGACCAGAGTCACATCGGAGGAGGTGGAGGAAGAGACGGCGAATCCAATCATATTCGGAATTTCAGAGGATTCGTTGTTACTCTCTCTGATGTTTCTGTCTCTGTTTTCCGTCGGGATTCCTAAAGGCATGATCATCACTGGAAGATTCTCGGAGAATGTCACCGTCGACGTCGGAGATTCAAGCTGTTGATCTCCGTTTCCTGTCAGAATTTTCATTGTATATACATTATTAAAAAAAACCCAATCAGCTCGACGCAGAAATATTGGGCTTTCAAGATCACAACATCTCTTACCTTCGTTTGGTTTTGTCCACTTTGTTGACGTTTTGTGAGTGAAGCAATGACTAAGAGCTGGTTTCTTAAGGTTGTTGTTTTGGCACTGCTGTAAATGGAGAAGCTTTGATTCTCTAGCTAGCCTTGCTTCAGCTTCGAGCCGAGCACTCTCCCATTGAGCCATGTGGCTAAGCGTGGCTGCGTTCTTGGATTGACCTGTGGAAGACAAAAGAGTCTCGTTTTTGTGCTTGTGAGTCACTGGATCTATCCCCATCTTAACCAGACGTTTTTTCAAGTGTGTGTTCCAGTAGTTCTTGATCTCGTTGTCTGTCCTTTTTGGTAAGTGAGTTGCTATCGCTGACCATCTATGAGAATCATGACACACAACACGACAGAGATCGACTTGGTTTTAAAGCAGTTGCAAAAGATAAAAAAAATTTGGTGATCCTTTCAGAGTTATGTGATTGAGTCACCTGTTTCCGAGGAGAGCGTGGAGTTGAATGATGGTTTGTTCTTCTTGGACAGTGAATTTGCCTCTCTTGATGTCAGGTCTTAGGTAATTAGTCCATCTGAGTCTGCAGCTCTTTCCACATCTTTGGAGGCCTGTATGGAGTTGGACGAAATCAGACAGAAATTTTGAGTACATGTAGAAGATCAAGAAATGTGGAGTTTGCGGAAGAAGCAATAGCAGAAAATGTTGAAGTTACCGGCTTTCTCAGGCAAAGATCGCCAGCTTCCATGGCCATGTTCTTCGATGTAAGCCAAAAGTTTTTGATCCTCTTCTGGTGTCCAAGGCCCTTTCTTCAAACCAGACTTGTCACAGCATGGAGATCTTCCCATTGTTTGCCACAAATTGGCTAATCTACTTAAGAAAATGCTTTTTTCTTTTAAACTATATTTCAGTCTGATCCACGGTGTAATGTAATGTATGAGATAGTAGTCATTACATGATCATGATAATCCACAAAAGCTGCTCTCTTGGCTTGAGTCTGATTTATAGAGGGAGAGACACAACAGAAAATGTCTCTGTTTAGGTTCTGTAAGCGCCCCTTTTCCCGGTCTTTGATATGGATTGGCATTCAATTAGATGGGGCCGAGATATATTATTACCTTTGTGGCTCCAACACCTTGATTTCCTTTTAAAGACTCAACAGAGCACCCATAGAGTAGCAACCGTCTTTTACACAAGATAAAACAGTTAATTTCAGAGCTAGGTTCAAGTTTTCAGGTCAACATCTATCCATAGCCCTCACTTTGATAACCCACTACAATAGGATAGTGCCATAGATAAGAATGTTTTCTTCATCACGCTTAAACAAACTCGTCTTTGGTCCCTTCATGATCTTGAAAAGCTTCGACATTTAAAACCATTCTTGTTATTTTCGGTAGCTTTCTCTCGCGTCAAGGTTCGCTATAGACAGTCTCTGATCCCTACATGTTCACATCCGCAATGCCTTCATCTGTTTCGTTTTTTTTTTTTTTTTTGGGATCAAGATCCCATTAAACTAGCTACAAAACTTCAACACTTGTCACTAAATCTTGAAACTTTTGTCTTACACTAGGGTCAGAAAGATGCTCTAGGTTTCTTATTACAGGTGTGGTTTTTTTTAAAGCTACAAAGATTCTTTTGTGTTCTCTCTCTTAGCTATAACTAGTTACCGTAATAAGTTACATTTCTTTATCCAAAACGTGTTTGTTGATTTTTTTTTTTCACTTTTTTGTTAAGCTTTTAATTACTAGAAACTCCACAACAGTAAATGCTGTTAAATGGCGGTGAAGAAGAGGAAGCTGGTACTATAATGGGAAAAGTAAATCAGACACAGAGGATTGATGATATTTGCAGTAACTCAGAGCAAAAAAACTTTACGATCTATTAACTCTAATTATAGAAGAAAAAAGGGGAAAATGCAAAGTAGCTGCTAGTAATTAATAGGTTGTGTATGATAACATTACCATATTCAATTATTCATTGCTTATTTAATTATATTAAAATATAAATATTATTTAGTTGAGAACTCCATCTGAGAAACTCCATCTATGAAGATGCTCTAACCTTACAAAATGAACAGAGGAAGCACTTGAGTGGAGGGGAGCAAGAAGAAAGGAGATGAAAAAACTTTCCTTCTGTGATTCCTTCACCATTTAATGAAAGTCCCACTAGCTGATACACTGTTCTTGGTGTCAAGTCATCAGAAGATCTATTTTTTTCACGAAGATAAACAAAAATAGACAATGAATGATCAAAAGCATCCAGAAACTTACCACCAAATAGCCTAATGGGTAAAAACCAGTATTTATTATTTGGTTTACCATTTAACAGTAGCATATCGCAAAAGCTTCAAAGTTGATCATACATGCTTTCGACAACTACATTTCTCATCAACCTAGCTGGGAACTGACTAACCTAGATTAACTCAGAATCTATACCTTACTTCTCAACTGCAATATTTTTACTATAAAAAGTTAGCTTTTATCATACATGGTTTGGATAGTTTACAGGTGGTCAAACGTTGTCGACAAAGGTAACTTTTGCTGCCAAGAAAGGTAGACGAGTTATGGCGGTGACGGTGACATTAAAGAGATTTTACTAGACTAAACAAAGAAAGAGTATCACAGTGTGCTCCATGGCAGCAAAGAAGGGGATTTATTGAGGTGGGCTCCAAGCTTGTGGGGAGAGAAGAAAGTATCTTCATCGACTCAAAGAGAAACCATAAGACAAACCTCATAGGCCCAAAGACTTGTGCCAATAAAAACAAAAAGAAAAAGCAATTCAGTTTTTAATACTATAATAACACAAGAAAATAGGGGGAAAAAAATCATATTGGCTGCAAAAGATGTAAAGGACAATGGGGACTCCTCTTTAAATGTCTTGCTGATCTCATATTGACAGCTTCTACTCTTTATGGTCCAAACAGTTCTCGCAAAGCTTCATAGATGATGATGATGATGATGCCACTTGTCAAAATCACATACATCCACGTAGCTGAACCTCCCAAGCAGAAATTGAGAGAAGTAAAGAACCAATGAGTCAAGAAGAGGGGCCAAAGCTTTTAAAGTCAACTGGTAACCATTTGCTTTTCTTCATCAGATGCCGGTTTTTAATTTGGACCGGAAATAATTGAATACCATCATAGTTTCTTAAATATTCATCACATCAATGCTCCTGGTCTTTTGCATTAGTGTGCTCGTTCTATCGAAAAGAACAACAAGTCACACGCATGAAAAATCAGTAGGAGAACAAGAAGTACGTCACACGCATGAAGAATTAATCACATCAGTGCTCGAAGTCTTTTTTCTTTTACCTCCAACTAGCTTCAATTTTCACGGAAAAACTATGGAAAACACTTCTAGTTAGACTGGCTTAGTAATTACGGAACTCAAATTAAAACGTACGAACGCAGGACCGGTTTCATATATTCCCAACTTCAGTAACCTGTCACTGGATCAACACATT
This sequence comes from Isatis tinctoria, assembly GCA_010577795.1. Lineage (NCBI taxonomy): Eukaryota > Viridiplantae > Streptophyta > Magnoliopsida > Brassicales > Brassicaceae > Isatis > Isatis tinctoria. The sequence goes on from CM021246.1 coordinate 34,195,768, forward strand.
TCATTCTCCATCAACCAAAGGCTGACTAGTACGCAGATGGATCGCAAAAAGGTATCCATTTTTGCTATCTTTTGGGAGTTTAGTCGAAATAACAATAATTAAGGAATTCATCATTGTGTAGCCCAAACTTTGGTTATTCTCAGTTAAATCAAATTTCTATCACTATCTCCAGAAGACATGACCAAATAACCCAACTAAAAGTAAACGAAAAAAGGAAGTAATTAGCGAACATGCAATACAACTTTCATCTTAATCACGGTAGGGCAAGCCAAGCATAGGGATTACTTGAGAGAACTTATGGCAAGAAAAAAAGCCACGTAAATTAAAAAGAGGCTACAACAAACTCAGTACAGTGTTAAAAAGACTAGTTAATAATACAATTAAACCAGTAGTATTAATGGATGAGAGTACCTTCACAAATAGAAGAGACTATTGAGACCCTCTCGACCAAGGCTAAGGACATGAGATTTAACTGACAGTTAGTTCATGTAGGGCCAAGAAACAGCTCAAAGCTGTGAGCTTTGATTTCCCAATTGTCTGTGACCCTATATTAAATTGTGTTTTGCTTTTTTCAGGTTTAATTTAGAATTTCTTTTAAAGGGGTAACAATAGAATGACATGATCAAAAATATCTCACTTAACCATTATATACTAGGCAGGTAATTCCACTGAGAAGATCACAACAAAAGAAAAAAAAAGAAACCCTAGCTAGATTAACCACAAAAAACATCTCTTATTTGAAGATGATGAACAACTCGACATACTTCTCCATCAACGCATTACGTTCTAGTGCAAACATAGAAAAAACGTAGACAAGACATATCGTGAGAATTGCGACCCCGATCGAGTCACACACACATGCATGAAAATCCTCATCATGTGTCAAAACTTTTCATGGAATAACGATTATGTAAAACACTTACCCATTGACGGGGAAGTTATTAATGGTGAGCAGACGCAGGCAAAAAGGAAGTCATTTTGCTATCTTTGAGGAGTTTAGTCGAAGCATAACCAAAGTCATCCAACTAAAAGTCAACAAAAGAAGAATGGAACCAAGAAAAGCTACTTGTTACATATATGGACCAAGGCTGGACAGTCTTATTTTTTTAACCATTACGTGAAAAGTTATTAAAATATTGGGCCCTTAATGGGCTTATGAACCCATCTTTCTATCCGCTGTAGAAGAAGCGGAAATAAGGTTTATTTTTTTAATAGGATGGAATCGTAACTTAATTCATTTTTGGGGGACCCGATTTGCAAAATTGGGTGAAATTTTAGCTGTATAGTTTCCGATCACAATTAAGCTGAGAGAGAAGCGAGAGCCCTTTTAGCGTCGGCCTTTGCTCTGTGTGATCGTTTTTACAAAGTTGTTATTTGTAAACGCCGTTTCACCGGAGAGATGTCGAGCTCAGGCCAAACACAGTTCCGCTATACGCAGACGCCGTCGAAGGTGGTCCACCTGCGGAATCTGCCGTGGGAATGCGTGGAAGACGAGCTCATCGACCTATGCAAACGATTCGGCAAGATCGTCAATACCAAGAGCAATGTCGGCGCCAATCGCAACCAAGCCTTTGTCGAATTTGTGAGCTTTTTCTTATTTATTTTCTCCCATCAGACTGTTTGGTTTATTAATTTCCCCAATTTGTTGCTAGTTCCTGGGATTTGGTTAGGAATTGATAAAAGTAGAAATTTGAACTGCTTGCTGGTTGAGATTGAAGCCCTTAACCTCAAAAACATGTAGTCGAATTCGGCTGTTGATGTAACTATTAATTTGACATTTCAGGCTGACTTGAATCAAGCTATATCAATGGTTTCGTATTACGCTTCATCTTCAGAGCCCGCGCAGATTCGAGGGAAAACTGTTTATATTCAGTACTCAAATCGGCATGAGATCGTGAACAATCAGAGTCCTGGAGATGTCCCTGGAAATGTCCTCTTGGTTACCTTCGAGGGAGTCGAATCTCACGAAGTCAGCATCGATGTCATCCATCTCGTAAGTGCATCTGCCTTCATCTTATAAACTTTGCTTCATATTGTGGCTCCAAGTGTGAGCTTCTTTCGGTGATTTTTGTTTTTTTGTCAGTATGGGTATATGATATCTCAGTGGGAATTAGTTATGTTTGATAAAACTTGAGATTGATGCTTTTGCACGGGTGAGGCAACACAAGAAGGCCTTGTGTTGTGCTTCGAGCAGATGAATATATAAAAATAGTTTAACTTGGTTTGGTATCAAGCAAACTTCTTTGAGTAATTATACTATTGTAATTACAGTGTATCAACATTAATGAAAATGCTCGAATCACAGATGTTGATGCCTCTTTATTAAAATCTTTCTGGAGAGAGTTTGGAAATAGTGTCGTGTTCGTCATTCTCCTATCTATGCTCTATCATGCCCATAAGTGGACAGGTGTCACTCTGTACTTATCTGGGCTTCTCTTTTTTAAGTCCCAATCCGGGATCGTTTGAGTTTCTTTCCACCGATTTGGTTCCCTTTTGTTAATTCTCCAGTTATCCACTGTATTATGGTCACGACTCATATCTAGTCCTAACCTTTTTTCCAGGTATTTTCTGCTTTTGGATTCGTTCACAAAATTGCCACATTCGAGAAAGCTGCTGGTTTCCAGGTGAGGTGTCGCGAGATGTGTTTTGAACGTCTTGCCTTATGGAGAAAATGAAATGATGTTGAACTTATTTATCTGCCGTCATAACCTGCCAGGCACTAGTTCAGTTTACGGATGTGGAGACTGCTTCAGCGGCAAGGAGTGCGCTAGATGGCAGGAGTATACCCAAGTATGCTCACATTCTTTATGGATGCTCGACCATAAGATAGAGCTCTGTTGATGATTTCTTTTCTTTTTTTTTTTTTTTTTGTAAAATTCAGATATCTGCTTCCAGAATATGTTGGCTCTTGCAATTTGCGAATGTCTTATTCAGCTCATACCGATCTAAACATCAAGTTTCAGTCCCATCGTAGCAGGTAGACTTTTGAGTCCTTGCAAAAATGTGCATCTGCATGATACTGCTAGTAATGTTGGGAACGTTATGTTAAAATAGTTGTTTCATGTGTTTGATTATTTTACGTACTCAGGGATTACACAAATCCATACCTTCCAGTGAATCATACCGCAATGGACGGGTCTATGCAGGTAAGTTTTTCCTCGCCACCCTTTTATCTAATCTTTCTCCGTCACCTTTCTTATATTGAATGCGTTATGTTTCATTACTGATCTTCTTTGACATCACTGCATTCAGCCTGCTTTGGGTGCTGATGGAAAGAAGGTAGAATCTCAGAGCAACGTCCTGCTTGCTTTGATAGAGAATATGCAGTATGCTGTCACCGTGGATGTACTTCACACGGTGAGGAATAACAACAGTATGCACGTGTCTGCTTTTCTGCGTGCTTAAATCTCTCGAAATATAATACTTTCCTGTGCTTTCATAGGTGTTTTCCGCGTACGGGACTGTCCAGAAGATTGCTATATTTGAGAAGAATGGTTCAACACAAGCCTTAATTCAATACTCTGGTACATGACCTTGATGATCTGCTTTGATATCTGATTGTGATCCGATCCAAGCCCTTTTCGAACTCTAAGCTTATTTCGGTTATTTTAGAAATAAGCTTTATGGGTATGCTAAGCGATTGAATATAGTCATAATTTTCTTCATGAATCTCTGTAGATATTGCAACGGCGGCAATAGCCAAAGAAGCACTGGAAGGACACTGCATATATGACGGTGGCTACTGTAAGCTTCGACTATCATACTCTCGTCATACTGATCTCAATGTAAAGGTACATATGATCGGTTGGTTTCTTGAGTTGTGTACCGAAAAAAGAAAAAAAGTGTAGGGAAAGAGATAAATAACCGATGCCTGCAAGAACCGTATGCTTTTTCCTCTTCATCAATTCAGTGAAATCTGAAATTAAGTTTCTAGTTTTTTAACTAACTTTTTTCTTCTTCTTCTTCTTCTGTATCTGGTGTTTGAATGAAGGCTTTTAGCGACAAAAGCAGAGACTACACACTGCCTGATCTGAGCCTACTCGTGGCCCAAAAAGCTCCCGGAGTCGCCGCAGCTGCTGCGCCAACAGGTGGTTGGCAGAATGCGCAGGCGCAAACTCAATACGCAGGTTATGGTGGAAGCCCATATATGTACCCATCAGCTGATCCCACAGGGGCTTCGCCTTCTTCTGGTCATCCTCCTTACTATGGTTGATCCATAAAATTGTTTTCTATATAAATTTCGGTTTTTTACTGTCGTCTAAAGACCCAACTGGGGGTTTCCATGTTTTAGGTTTCACCAGTTTGTTACGTTTCAGGTAAAAGTGTGATTGATCTTTCTTTTTCGGTTTAATAGACATTTAAGTGGGAAAACCAATAATAAATCAAACGCGCTTCAAGCGCCAATGTTGCGTGTGCCATTTTCAAATGTAATGCGAGTTCCGTAAATTAGGATCTTCTCACTGATTTAGACCAAAAAAAAAAAAAAAAGGATCTTCTCACTGATAGAAAATGAAGTATTTACAACCAATTGTCATTGGTCGGACGATGGCCACTACATGTATTCCATCTTCTCCAAGGTTCAAAGCAACATTAGTAGAAAATGAGTTATAACACTTTTAGAAATATCTAACCATCTTTTTAAAACCGATGCGAGTCTCGACTGAGGAGAAATGACAAAATTAACCGATTTGAATCTCGAATCAAAATTGAAACTGTGTAGTCATTTCTTACAGAAAGAAAAGCTTTTCAATATACCAGTGCTCTGAATTTTGAAACAAAAGAGAAGTAACAAAATTGATATGAAGGAAACAAAGACGTTATTACTTTTTTGATAAAGCTTTGGCTTTGTTCTTCACTCGCTGAGCCAACTCGGCAGTTCCTTCTTTTTTCTTCTCCGAACTCTTCTGCTGCATCTTGAGCTTCAACGATTTGACAGTAGCAGACTCGGCAAAAGTCCGTTTCTTTGATCCCACCATGCCACCATCTGTAGTCGACGCCTTTGTCTCCGTAGCTTTCCCTTGCTCGTGGCTTCTTGGATCGTCCTTTTGCTTCTGAGCTATTTGCTTAACATACGTCGCACTCCTGCAAGAACCCAACAAATTCATGACAAAGACTCAATAATTCGCAACATACAAAATCTCAAACTTCGCATCAATTTACCTTTTAAACTGTGGATTCGTAGGATCTAGAGCATAGTCAGGATCTGTGAATGCAGCTGAGAATCTTGGATCGTCAGGATCAGCCGAAGGTATCTTCTCTTCTGCCATCTCCTTACTTCTCTTTTTACCTTTTCCTTTAATATTGTAGCCTTTTAGACCTTTACCATCTCCTCCATTCTCATCAGCTACTATCAACTCGAGCTCCGCTATGCTTCTTTCGTCCGCTGCTACTTTCTCCTCTAACCCCTTCTTATTCTTCTTCTTCTTCTTCTTATCAACGTTATAGTCGTCGTCGTCGTCATCATCATCATCATCATCCGGAGAAGATGAATCATCCTTCTGTTTCATCCTCCTAGTTCTCTTCTTCTCGCGTTTCTCCCTTAGATGTGCCTCCCAGAGCGTTTCTGACTTCTTGTCTTTCTTTTCAAGAATTTTCTTACTCAGATCTTCTAACCCGGTGTTGAATGTTACTTCCATATCCTGGTCATTCTCCTCCTCCTCGTCTTTATCAGAATCGACACCTCCAGCTTCCATTAACGCTCGGTACGTTTCCTTTCTTCTTTCATCATCATCTTCAGATTCACTCTCATCAGAAGCTAAAAACTCCTTCAGCTCAAGGTCTGCCAACTATGATTGTGAAAATTTTATAAACAGAATCAGAACACAAACGGCTGCAGCTATATAGATGATGCTTTTAAGCCTAATTTGAAAATTTCTTATAATAAAAAGTATACAGACCTGATCAGGATTGAATTTCTGATTTAATGTCTTCACGCGGTGCGGCTCATCTTCATCCCAAGTAACATGCACTTTACTCAACTGCAGTGCTTGGCTTTGAAAATCTAAACCTTGATAATTAGCAGGTGCCTGTAAATTTTTGTTTTTAAAACTTTTAGATCACCATGAAACCAACAATATTATCACACTTAATAGGAAGTAGAGTAGTAACGCACCTCGGTGGAAATGTCACGAGGTGGATGTTTGAATTCCATGGAATCGGGAATAAATCTTAAGTCGAGCTTGTTCGAGGATCTCTCAAACTCAATACCATCACATGATTTGTACAAGTAATCTGCAGTAGCACTCGAATCACATTCGGCAACAGCAAAATAGTACCTGAAACAGAGCAGTAGTAACTGTGAGCTTTAGTAATAGTCCCCCTTCAACATATAGCCTTCAAAGGCGGAACTTTGAACTTACTTTAATCTACTTTTTTCGTAATCACGTAATCTCTCATTGGTGACGTCCTCATCTTCTTCTTCTTCTTCATCATCATCCTCGTCACCATTATCTTCATTCTTCTTGTCGCCATCTATTGCCGGGCCATGGACTTCCTCCTCTTTCATTCGCTCAAGTCCAAACTCTGTTGGATAGACCGCAACTGACAAAAGGCGCCCATCTTTCGGCAGAAACGAATTGAAAACTACGAACAAGTCTTTGGCCTACGTAACAAATAAGACAGCAGCCATAAGAACAAATACTGCTAAACACATACAAGACTAACTCTCTAGACTATGCAAAGTAACGGCCAAGCTCCTGCCTATTGAGCAAAAAGCTAAAATCTTTGGAGTATCAGATTAGCTCCATAGCCATAGCAAAGAGATTAAAGCAAAAAAAAAGAGAGCTAATTTGAAACAATACATAATAATCGACTGAGAACTCACCGAGACATATCTCCAGTCCATGTTGACAATAGCCAGTCTGTGAGTTTCTTTCTCGATATTCGTTATGTTCTCTTCCTACAAACCACCAAAATTTGCAATATGAGAAAATTAACACTTATCAAAATCTATATAGTCAAAAGGCATGTGAATCAAAGTTGAAAAGCCATTTACCGCAATTTCTGGTCCATCGTCCTCATACATAGCTTCATCGTCCTCGTCGGTATCTTCCTCCTCTTCCTCTTCGGATACATCCTCGCTGTCTTCCTCTTCAGACTCTGCACCCTCATCAGATTCTTCATCCGAAGAAGCCAATTGCGAAGTAAGCTTTTTCTCAGCCTTACTCTCTTCCTCAATAGATTGTTCGGTTTTCCTCCGCTCCGCCTCAGCTTTCAGAGCCATCAACTCTTGCTCACCCTCGCTCTCATCACCAGATTCATCTTCGCTATCCTCCTTCCTTTTCCTTTTCTGCTTCTTCTTGTCATCGTCTTCTATACGATAATACTCTTTAAGAGAATCCTTGCCACTTCCTCGTCTCCTCCGCTTCCCACGCTTATCGACCGGAGCAGAAGCCTTATCGGTGAGCACCCCCTTGAATCGAGAGTCAAGCGTGACTTTGGATTCACGCCTCGGAACCCTACGGAATCTCGGGTCCGTGTGCGCCGACGAGAACCTTGGATCCGTTATCATCTGTTTTCCTTCCTCTGCCTCTCCGCCTCCACCGGATTCGTTTTCTCCCTTACTTGGCTTATTTCTTTTCGAACCCATTGTTGGATTGAGACAAAGGATTGTTGGATTGAGACAAAGGATGTTTTTTTAGGGTTTAGTGGCTGTGAATAGTTTTGTCTGCGAGGTACAAGTAGAGAAGAACGAATCGGGAATTTTAGGGTTTTTATAACGGGAAGTCAAGGTTTCACTGATCTCGGCGTAAATACAGTTTTTTTTTTTCTTTCTAATGGATCCGAATTATGACGCCAAAAATAATGCGGAATTGTATGATTATTTATGATCTCTGAATTTTTATTAATTTTTGGAGTACTGTAGTATTACACTGTTCGAATGAAAATAAAGTTGGAGTCTGTCGGAAAAAAAAAAAGAAGAAAAAAAAGTAGATTTATAAAATAAATATGGCGTCATCTAAAAAGAGGCGACACACACCTATGCAGGAAGGTAGAGTTATCTAAACGCGTGTCACTTGCTCTCTTTCCCCTCTCACAAAATCGAATATACGAATCGATTCCATTCCCTTGATTTGGACCCAGAAAGAGAAGAACTTGAAATCATGACGACGATTGAGATTCTTTCTACACGTTGAGTTCTTACTTCACGAACAACCTTCCTTGTCTGCTCTTGCCGTAGCCTTCAATCTCACTTTCTCTCGATTCGATTCAGCTACGAAATCCGATCAGCTTTTACGAGCAAGTAAAAAGTTGAGGTTTTTCATTTTGATGGATTGATCTCATTTCGAGGGGAGTTCCGATCAGATTGAAACCGAGCTTTTTTATATATCCATTCAATCAGGTGAAATTCGAAAACTTCTCTTCGTTTCAGGACGTTTCTCGATCTCTGGGTTTGATCGTGGATCGATCGATAATTGGGATCGAGGGATCACAGATCGATTCTGATTCAGCTCTTGGATCCGCCTAGTTCGATTGGATTTATTTTTGTGGTAGAGAGGAAAAAAGATCAAAGCTTTAGTTTCGAATCTGTTTGTGTTCTGTTGATTTCCTTCGAGGGATTGGAGTTTGTGAGTGAGATGGTATATTTCCATAGCTCAATCTCGGTCTGCAATTCCGTCGACCAAGCTCCTACATTGATCATGGCCAACTCCTTTCACTCTTCAGATTTGCAGCCTAAATCCAGAAACACCCGGAAATCTTCTTACACAACATCACCTTCCTGTTCCAAATTCCCTGTCTGCGAAGGATCTCAATCGGCTGCTATCGACGTCGTGATCCTGATCGCGGTGATCACGGCCTGCGGGTTCTTGTTCTTCCCTTACGTCAAACTCATCACCCTCATGTCGATAGAGGTCTTTTCGGATATCTCGGTTTTAGTCAAGGAAGAGATTTCTCAGAACCCGATAGTGTATGGATCATTAGCTCTGAGCATCTTCTGCGCTGCCATCTCCACTTGGCTCGTGATACTCTTGTGTACAATGCAGAGATGCGGGAAACCCAATTGCAAAGGGCTTAGGAAAGCTGTCGAGTTTGATATTCAGCTAGAGACTGAGGAATGCGTCAAGAGCTCCAACAACAATGGCAAGAAGAGGATGTTTGAGTTGCCTCGTGTCCATCACCGCGAACTGGAAGCCGAGCTGAAGAAGATGGCACCGCCTAATGGGCGCGCCGTGCTGGTTTTCAGAGCCAGATGTGGTTGTTCTGTGAGGAGATTAGTGGTTTCGGGGCCAAAGAAACAGCAGCGGAAGATCAAGAAATGAAAAGAGAAAGAAAGAAATGAAATGGGATCGTTATACTTTTCTATTATTTCTCACACACACTTTTTAAAAAGGACATATATGTTAATCTATGTGTTTAAATAAGGTACAATGGGAATAAGCATTGTAAGGATAATGTGGGAAGCTGGTTATAGTGAAGAACATTTTGGTTATAATCTCTGCTTTTTGGATCCCTGTATGGGAATTGATGTTGCTTTTGGTATGGCCTGGTTAGGTTTTTCAATCATGAAGGTTGAAAGTTATGTGCAGGTTAGCAAAAGATCTGTTTCATCTGTGTTTGTGCGTCTGCTAGTTCTCTATGTCCTTTTTATGTGGCTTTGTTGTGGAGCTTGAAAAGTGATGAGCACTCGGAGATCTCGTTCTTTAAACTGTTGATTCCTGGATTTCACCGTCTTGGGTTTCTTGATTTGTTTGAAGAATCTACAGAGTTACACTTTGGTAGAGAATACAGAATTACGTATGAACTGAATATTATATGCGATAGGAGATTTTCTCTAGAACAAAACAAAGTTACGTGATACGATGGAGGGTCAACTTGGCTCTTGTAACTTAAAATACAGTTATAGGCTTATAGCCAAATACATAGCTTATAGGTTTAGTTAACATTAACAATAAACCTACGTTTTTGTTACAAGTTGGTTTTAGTTTAATAAAAGTTCGAATATTTCCAACATGTTTAAAACCAAAACTATATCAACAAGGAAGAAACACTCAAGATTATGACTTGACTCTTGAACAACTTTATTTATTAAAGATAAGTCTGAAGGAAAAAATTCCAACAAGGCTCTTTCTCAGCAGCTTCTTCATCACCATCATCATCTTCTTTTTCTTCTTTATAAAGACACTCCTTGAGTCCCTCTTTCTCTCCCTTCCTTCTCTCTGAAATTTAATGGCTTTACTCTCAGCATGTTGGCTAATGATAGAATCCATAGTAATTCAAGATGGTTTCTTGAAATGGTCCTACATGAAATTATACATGCACCCTCTTGTTCTCTTTCTTTGTCAACTTCTTCTGTGGCTCTATCTCTTCTTTTTATGGCTTGTTCCACCCTTTCAAGCGTTTTACAAAGCCTTTTTATCGTTCTTGGTCACGTTCTCTAAGCTATTTAATAGTTTTCTCCAAGTCATTTTGGTTAGAAGGGAGGTTTCATGTAATATCGAGTCTAGGCAAGAGATCAAGAATACCCTTGCTAACTTGAAACTTTCTAAGAGTATTCATAATCCGGTTCCTGCCTTTAGCTTTTCGTTTAAAGATCAAGTGGATAGTCAATTAAAAGTTTTTCTAGCTCTGCAAGAAGGCGAGATTCTTGAAGATGAAGAAGATTTTTGCTGTCAATTTGATCAAGAAGATGTTGTTGATCAGCTTCTTGATGCTAAGGAAAGCGACGGGGAAGAAGACATTGACATTGTTGATGTTTTGAACATGGATAAGAATCTTGAGTTCGAACTTCAGACTATGTCAAACATGGATAAGACTCTCGAGTTCAAACTTCAGACTATGTCAATGGATCAAGAAAATGAATTTCCTTTAGCCAAAGATGATGATGAAGAAGAAAATATTTTTAACTCAGACGTGGAGAATGATCTACCTTCTCTAGTAGCTAGTGATGATATAAATTCACTCAACAGTGATGGAGATCATCCCTCTCCTTTATCTATTTCAAGCTTGGATTCAGCGATCCACGATTCGGTTGCGACAGAGAATCAAACTCATCGAGATGAAGACAATGAAACCAATGAAGTATACAATAAATACTGCGAAAGAATGAGGTGGTATGACATTCTCAGCCGCGACAGAACCTATGGACTAAGTAAGTCTTTTCATTTTGTTCCTTTTGTTCCTTTTTTTTTGGTTAGGGAATAATATATCTCGGACCGAAATCCACACTATTGAATAATTGGTTTATTATTTAAAACATTTACCATAATCAAATTCGAATTCTTTTATAATATACATAAATCATTTTACTACAGTTTACTAACCATACCATAACATATCATAATGTCATTGATGTCAAATATCCATATCTATCATTCCTAGGTGTGATCATGAACCAAGAAACGGCAGGTAGTTTGAGCTTATGGGGAATAACGGCAGAGAAGAGGCTAAAACAAAGCATAGAGAAGGATCTTGAGCTAGTGTATGTTGCTCAATCATGTTTATCATGGGAAGCTCTTCAGCATCAGTACACAACAGTGAGAGATAGTTTGAAATCCACTGATTCTAAAGGGGGGTTCTATAACCATGATATCTCTAAAGAATTTCAGAAGTTTCAGGTTTTATTAGAGAGATTCTTGGAAGATGAAAAGTGTGAAGGTAAAAGGGTCCTGAGCTTTGTTCAGAAAAGGTTTGAGCTCATGAGCTTCTTTCAAGTCCCAAGACTTTCAGGTAACTGATTGATTTATTTATCACAAACATTCACATCATATCCATATTAATATACTAAGAGTTTTGTATAAAGTTTTATATGTGTATTACTTTTCTTGGTGGGTATACATCGCGTATGAATTGAGAGTTCGTACAATATAGTTTTTTATTACGTTGGTTGGAATCGTAGGAACCATAATCTACTTTTATTTTAGTAATATTAATTGATTATTGTCACCTCTTCTTTTCTTATAATATGTATAAGGTCGTGGTCAAAAGATGAGTATTAACAGATTCCTTGACTAAAGTTGTACCTAGTCTCGGAAAAAATGTTCAAAAGCTCAATCAAAGAGTAATGACCACTCCTTAAGAAAAACATTTTTAAAAAATTCCAAGCAGCTTTCATTTTAGATACGACGAATCTATCAATTAATTTTTTTAAATACAGGTAAATAAATTAAATACCTTATAATTTGGAAGGTTATTTGCATTTGTAAAATAGTCAAATTTCGGTTCTAACAGGTTGTGTCGACAGTGGTGGATAAGTCACACAACTCACAAGAACACCCTTATCTATAACGTATTTTAATTTTATTTAAAATCTTAGAAGAATTGTCAACTCTATGTGTTGGCCAAGAAAAAAATGTGTTCTACAAAATTCTAAAGAAATTTCAAAGTTAGAAGATTAAATTGTGTGATCCATTTTGAATTAGTTGTCCGTATAACTTCACATGACATTCTTTCCACATGGAATTTTTTATAAGTTATATGCCAAATTTTATTTTTTATTTCAACTAACTTATATTACTTTTTTTTCTTTTTTATCAATTATCATTTTTACAATAAGGATATAGTAGAAAGGGACCTCGTGAGGGAGAGAGTGAACGGAAGGACAAACAAGTGTTGGAAGCAATAGAGAGATGCATTGAAGTCTTCTATGACTTTGTGAAAGTAGACATCAAGAGACCTTTGATTTGGGAAAGACTCAAAATCTCATTCGTGAACTCTCCTCTTATGGAATTGGAAGATCCTAGAGACATTAAGCTTTTTCTCGACCTCAAAAACTTACTCCAAAAGGTAAATCTTTGAAGTTCTTTACCTTCCCCAAATTTTTTACTAAAACGCCTTAAAACATTTGGATTTGTGAAGAAGGAACAATTGCTGAAGGCGGTACAAGTGAACAAGAGGAAGACTTGGTTCAAGAAGAAGAAATCTTCTAACACGGAAGAAGATGAGCTTGAGAAAGATGAAAATTTTATGTTAGTCAGATTTCTAATGATAGAGTTAAAGCTTGTGTCTAGAGTTTTACACATGTCTTTGGTCTCATCTTCTCACCTCAAATGGTGTCAACACAAGCTCAACAACATTGATTTCAATGGTGGCAAATTCTCTAGAACTTCCTCACCTGTTTTATTCCCATCTTCTTGATTTCACAAGTACCATATTTTTTTTTGGCCAGTTGTATCTATTTGTCTAATTTGCCAAGTCTATCACTTTAGAATCACCTTAGAGAGAGCGCAAGAGATTAAAAAAAGCTTGATCCCTTTACCACAAGGAGCTTACAAAGCATGATAATTTGCCAAGCTCCAATGTAACTTTTTTCACCAAATCTACAAAACTATGCTTCTTAACAATCCCACAGACAGATTCTTTACAGACAGTGAAGGAAAAAGAACTTTTATTAACTCACCATTGATACTTAGCAGCAACAAGAACTTCTTCATACTTCTCTGCAGCATTATCCCAACTCAAATCTTGTGTCATCCCTCTTCTCTGAAGCCCTTCCCAACTCTCCTTATATTCTCTATACGTCAACAAACAGTTTCCTAAAGCATGAATCAGCTTACCTGCTTCCGCGCTATCAAATGTCCATCCAAGACCAGTTTCACTATATGGGTCGAACTGTTGAACCGTATCCCTCAACCCTCCTACGGCATGGACCACCGGAATGGTTCCGTAGTTCATTGCGTAAAGCTGGTTTAGACCGCACGGTTCGAATCTCGAAGGCATCAGCAAAATGTCTGCACCAGCTGTTATTCTGTGAGCTGTTTTAACCGAGAAACCAACCCATCCCCGTGCTTTATCCTTGTATTGGTGCTCCATTTGTCTGAGGAGTTCTTCAAGATCCGGTCGCCCTGTGCCTAACATAACCAGCTGAACATCCTGACTCATCATCCATGGAACCGCCTCAGCTATCAAATCAACACCTTTCTGGTGATCCAATCTTCCGATAAAACCGATCAGCGGAACATCAGGTCGAACAGGTAAACCGAGCTCTCTCTGTAACGCAGCTTTGCATTGGGGTTTACCAATTTGAAGAGTCTCCAGTGAATAGTTTTTATAATCATCAGAGTGCAGGTGAGTATCAAATTTTGGGTTCCATTCTTTTGTGTCGATACCGTTGACAATTCCTCTAAATTTCCAGTCATTTTCATTTATGATGTTGTGGAGACCCCAACCTCCTTCTAAGGTCTTAACCTCCCAGGAATATCCATGGCTGACAGTGAGAACTCTGTCCGCAGCTTTTAGACCAGCCGCGAATATGTTGAAGTGCTCACCTCCCACAGGGTCATATAACTTGAAGCTATCCAAGTAATGGCTCGGTAAATCCACGTATGAGAAGTCATCTACAGGTCCTCGACCCTAAAATACCACCAGTAGGTTATGCATGGATCTCTGGATATAAGAGTGAAGTTTTTTATTTTTTTTTATGGAAAATGGAGAATTACTAACCTGGTAAGCAATGTTATGGATCACAAGAACAGATCGTGTGTATTTCATAATTCCGTGATCTCGGTAATACGCTTTCAGGTATACAGGCAGCAACGCAGTGTGCCAATCATTTGCTATAAAAGCCAAATTTCCATCTCCATAACACACACCTCCACATGGAACATACCAAGGAACCTGCCAAAATTCCCCAAGAAGCCGAACTTTGTTGGTCTAAAAAGAAAACAAAATATCGATTTACGCTCATGATACTGGAGCAGAGGTTACCTCAACAGCGGCCTTGCAAAATAAAGCCATCCGCTTTAAGATATCCTGGATTCACAAAGACCGAACTTAGTACATGCATGTAGGCTGAAACTGATTTTTCAGTAAAGAACATTGAGAATAAAATAATCTTACAAGGCGATTTCCACCGTAAATATTATTACTCAGATGCCGAAACACAGGGCTATCGATGAAAACAAAATCTACACCATCAATATATGCATGGAAGTACAATACTTCCATATCCTGCAGTAAAGTGTACTCAATATCAAAATGTTTTCTACCTCAAATATTTTTGTTAAGGAATTTTAAATGAAAAGGAAAGAAAATTCCAAAGTTGATACATTAACAGCTCTTATACCTGCCCGGCCACCTTATATCTCTTCCGTACCCCTACATCTTTGGCTTCGGGATACTCTGCATACCGAGGAACCACAACCTAACAAGCAAAATAAAGAAAATGATTCACTAACAAGTTTAAGTTTTGATGTACCATAACCAACCAGAAAGCTTATATGACACGGAGAAGGCACTCTGTGATAAATATTACCATAACCCTATGTCCACGCCGAGCCAAAGCCTTTGGCAAAGCGCCAGCTACATCTCCAAGGCCACCTACAAAATTTCTCACCGTCTTCAGTTCGTGTAATCGAAGATAAGCCTACTTGTGGAGGAGCAAAAAAAAATTTGCACAATCGATCAAAGTAAAAAATGGAATAGTTACCGGTTTTGGAAAATGGAGCACACTCTGCTGCTACCAATATCACATTCATGACATTTGCTCCAGCCAGTGGAGGCGGCTTCTCTTCGTCCCTCGAAGGTTCATTAGTATCACTACTTGCTTCTTCATCTGTTTTTTCCTCTTTTGTTTCCTTGTACTCCTCTGTCTTTATACTTGATGTTTCGGTTGTTTTAGTCAGGTAAGACGGTAGTGGGTCTGACCAAAATGCACCAGCACGAGAGTTACTCGTATTTCCAGGGGAAGTTACAGGATCAGAAGTTTTCTTAGAAGAGGTCATAGTAGAAGATGGTTTATAAGGAGGATCTACGCTGGAGGCTACTACGCTAGACCAAGGTTTCCCATTATTGGCTACACCGGATGGTTTCTCGTGAGAGGTTACCGGGGAAGAAGATTTTGCAGACGCCGAACTTTGTTTGTTGCTCTTCAGGGGTGCGGTTCCGAGAGGTAAAGTCTTAGGTTCTGGTTCTATGTTCAAAGATGACTTGCCGTAACCCCTTGGGCTAACACTACCGTTCCCTTCTCCATCCATCTTCTCTTTCTTAGGTGCATCAGCATTTGCATTCACAGAAGAACCATACTTTTCTTTGGCAGAAGCTGTTCCATCATCCAAGTTAGGTGTGCTCTCTTTTATAGATGAGACCAGCTTCCTCCTTTCAGCAATCTGAAGAGTAACAAGATAGATGAAGTGAAAGAATCTTAAACACAAATGTCAAAGCACAACTCAGTACATCTAATCCTAAAACTACCTAAGAGCAGCTTCCACATGAGATTATAATAGAGTTAAGCATCGAGTTCATTCAGATCCTTGCACAATCACCATATTTTCATCACATTCTCACTAACAGCTCAAAGTGTAAAAGATGTAGTTTTTTCTAGTCTAATTATCTCTCGAAAGCAATTCATTGACCTCATTCTCACATTGAATCATATTCAAAAAGGTTTAACTTTGCGAGATCAAAAAAGAAGAAGAAGCTGAAAAGCTACCTTTACCAAACCCAGGATTCAACTAAAGCTCCAGAATATGAAAAAGAAGTAGACTTTCACAAAGAAGTTCCACCGAAATCTAACAAGCTCAGTGCCAATTCTAAGGATGGATCTACCTGTTGAAGAAGGTTCCTTTGCATATCAAGAACCTTCTTGCTCTTCTCGATGGTAGCTTGAAGGGCATCCTCCTGCTCATCTCCACTGGCAGCTCCAGAAGAATCTGGGCTCGTAGCCTCCACACACTTGACGAACTTCCATCGATGTCCCAGGACGAAGCTCCGGCCACGAAATGACAGCGACCCAGAAGCGAAGTCAGGAGAAGAAACTCGGACAAGACTTGAATTCCTCAGCGTAGACGAAGTGGCGCGACGCTGGCTCTTGATCTGACACAGAAGAGGGAAAGAGCTCTCAGCAACTGATGCCATTTACTCGTACGACGAATTGCCTCAGTGAACAAAAAAAAGTTTCTTTTGTATGATGAGCAGATCACACACAAACACCGACAGGTCTCATCCGAGAAATTGGACAGACCTAATTGAGAAAACCGAACTCGGATGATCCAAAGAGGAAGAGGGATCTGTCAGAGAGCAGCGAGAAAGAGGAGAGAGCTTTGAGAGTAATAATACGGCTATGCTAATCATCAGAGACGAATCAAACAAAAACAGAGTCGTGGGAGAGGAAATCTTGCCCAGATGGGGCCACAAAGAGAAATCACCATGTACTCAATACCATCGCGTGATTCACATGAGAATATTATGCAATTTTATTTATTTATTTTTATTAGTTTTTTTTTTCTCAGAAGCATTGGATTATGCAGATGATCCATCGCCACAGAATTTTATTCCGCGAGATTTCCCAGAACCAGAAGCAATCGGGACCGTCCAAAATTACAGATATCAAGAGTCTAGCATACTCCCATCAAATTACTTTTAAAAAAAAAAATACGCTAGAAAAAATCATCTCATAAATTTCTGGTTCATTTTTTTTGGTTATTTCTGGTTCATTTTTTCAGCCATATGTTTTTGTAACATTAATTAACGAGGTTTCTAAAGATGAGTTTCTAAAAAATAAATTATAATATAAAATATTGTTTAATATTTATTTATTTAAAGTGAGTCTCTAAAAACTAGTAATGCTCCAAGAAAATCTCTATGGTTAAAGATTTTCTTTGAGCATTCCTAGGTTTTAGAGATTCTTTGAATAAATAAATATTGTTGAATATTTATATTATAATTTTTTTTAGAGATATGTCTCCAATAATGTTGCTCTAAGAGCATCTTTATTGGAGAGCTTACCTAAGGTTCTTACTTAAAAAAATAAAGATAAAAAAAGAAAAAAAAAATGACATGGCATCTCTACACTAAAGAGTCGCCCCTAAAATAAGAGGTGTACAGGCAGTTCTAAAAAAGTCTCTAAAATTTTTAATAATAAAATATGTTTGAGAGTCCAAAGTTGGTCTCTCCATTAATGATGCTCTAAGTATTATATTTGGTTGATAGATGGAACACCGTCCAATTGTTAAAAAGAAACTCTAGTATCAAACACCAACTCACATTTAAAACATGAAACAAATGATAACCTCCATATAACAGTTTAATTGTCGTAAGTAGGTCGTAACAACTTTTGGCATATTAGTAGTCATTGTCAATTTCAGAAACAGAGTTCTTTAAGATTAAGACTTTAATCTCAATTTCTAAAAATTTGTATTATGTACTCTTTCAAGCAGATAAAGCTTATCCATACAACGTTGATGCAACTTATTGAAACTTTCGATAAACTGAAATATTCATTATGAACTTGATGTATATCGAAGACTAATATCCATACAACGTTGATGCAACTTATTGAAACTTTCGATAAACTGAAATATTCATTATGAACTTGATGTATATCGAAGACTAATGTCGACCACTGCGAATATGCATGGCGTGACCTAAGTGCAACGATGAAGTGGTATAATATGAGATATATTTTTCTTTCAGAACGACCTTATAATACAATCCCTTGTACATGAAAAAACAAAAAATAAAATACATGGCTTATTTGTTTGACAGATTAAATAAAATACAGTTTATTCCCAAGAAAACAATCACATTTAAATTAACGTCTTTAAAAAGAAACAATAGAGAAGCAAACCGTAAGATTCAAACTCGCCGAGATATATTTACGTTTTTAAAAAATCCCTTAATTAGGAACACGACACATCTTACGGATCTCCCCGGCCCGGCCCGTAAGAGCTCCGATCCGACCCATTTTCACCATTGAGACACCAAAGTCATGAAAGAAGGTTGAGCCATGAGTTCTTGCCTGCTGCAAGACAAAGGCCCTAGTCTTTGAGTTGTCCAATAGAGCAGCATCCGACTGGAAAAGCCCTCTTCTCTTAGCCACTAGCGTGAAGTAGCTCACGTCGAATGTCTTAAAACTTCCTGGATCCATCTCTAGAGCCGTCGTGGTATCGGTCGGCTTGCATTTCTTCCTGAGGTTAGCCGCGTACTCGGGGTCCAAACTCGGGTCGCTGTCTCCTCTTCCAGTGAAGTTGTAAAGCCGGTTTGCTATTAGAGGGCAGTGTCCCATTCCAATTGTGTGACCACCTTTGGAAAAGTACAAATCATATACAAATTCATTCTTGATCAATCGAAGCTCCGATTAATATATATCATTCCACGTGTCCGTACCTGAAAGAACGACTAGATCTTTCTCGTTGAGTCCCTTTGAGCGAAAATCAGTGATAAGCTTGGCGATGTTATCAAAAGGTGTTGGCAAGTTGACCTCATTGATATTAGAAACCCTACCGTCTCTTCTTCCCGTTTCAACTTCCCATGATGGTCCTTCAAGCTAAAAACCAACATATATATAATCATATATTGAATTTAAAGATAGAATTAATTAATTCTCGGATTGATCATGTGATGATTACTTACTGCAACCATTGCGTCCCTAGCGATAAGGGCTAAGATATCAGAGCAAGAAACTACGCCCGGACACACTTTTTCTAGAGCCGCCTTGGAATCGTCTATGATGCCAAACCCTCGAAGGCTTAGGTTAGGAACCGCATTCTTCTCCGCCTGATTGTTCGATGAATCTAACAAAATTGATCCGTCACATCCCTGTCGATTATGGTTCACTCATTAGACGATCGCTTTACCCGTAATAAACATAAATTAAGAAGTATATAAAAGTCACGAGTGACTTCAGAAACTTAGTTACCCTAACGAAGCAGTCGTGGAAGAACATTCTAAGCAAAGGAGCACCAACCGTAGGCGCTTTCTTCATCGCAGCGAACACGACCTTTCTAACAATACCCTCCGCCTTTGGGCATGTTTTGCCGTAGAAGCCTACTTTCAAGCCTTGTGCATTGGCTTCAGCTACCAACAACACCAAGAAAAAGCAAGAGACAACTAATCGCTTGTATGCAGCCATTTTCTAAATTCTATTTAGCTCTTAGCTTCTTCTTTTTTTCTTGCTCGATTGATGATGAATTGTTGATGAAGATTGGAGTTATTTATACTCAAGTACGTGAACAGTTTAAACTGATATTGGAATATTATAAGGGTTTGTGGTTAGAACATTGATATTAATTAACATAATGTAGTTGACTATCATCGGTCTGCGGTGGAATGCAAGCTTGTTCTTATGATCAATCATTGTTTGTAGAAATAAAAAGAAGGCAAATTGTTTGTGTATATACTATTAAACATATATAATACTAATGTTTATGTTTTCGTGTGCATGATGTATACTGCCACCAGAAACGAATGTCTGCCTGTTTTCGAAAAATCCCAAAAAAACCACAAATTGGGTTTTAAAAATTTGTAAATTTCGCGTGTAAGCCTTAGTTCGAATATAGTTAAAACAATGTCTAAAAAATTAAACTATTCTAGACTGGACGGTAGTATACCGACACTTGGAAGTATTTAATTAAATTTATATATTTTTAATCTTGTTAAGTATATACATATAATCTTTGTCAATGAAACTTTTAATTGTTGGACGTTATCGCAAACAATTAAGTATATACGTATAATCTTTGTCAATGAAATGTTTAATTCTTGGACGTTATCGCCAACAATTATTTGATCCCACATGCATATATCCATGTATTATAGGTTCCCCGCTCCCCGTAATGTTTATTTGCATGTTCTTCCACTTACATCAATCATTTGACCGCTACGTTTTAACCTTCGTTAGGTAGCGCCTGTTGACAATCTCAAATCAATGATGGATTTGAGCTTATTGACCCTAATAAACTAAAAGAGAAATAGCTCATAGAGAGCTTTATTGTGCAAAAATATAAAGAAAAGAAAGAACTTTAAGATTTATTACCAAGAATTAAGAATAGAGCGATTGATTCATAAAGATGAGAAAGAGAGGCTGCTCTAAATGCAGCCAGAGGTTTCAAACAAGATGACATTACACACATTTTATATGGAATCTAGAAACCCTATATACATAGAAGTAGTGGGTTTGAATGGATCTGTCTGGGCTTGAGCTTCTGATACTCCCCTGCAAACTTGGCGTCCGGGTGAAAGCAAACGGTGCCAAGTTTGGACTACAAATGAAGTGGCTTGGAAGAGCTTGAGTAGATGAAGAAGAATCACATGGAGGTGAAGGTTTTTTTTTCCGTCTATTGTTTTATTTGAAATTTCAAACATACGCACCTCCGAAGTACACCAAAATCAACGGATTACCCTAAGCCATAAGTCTAAAAGAGGGAGCCACAAGCCGGCAGAGAAAAGACATACTCTTCGGAGCAAAAAAAAAAAGATAGCAAAACCAAAGCAAAATAAGAAGACGAGAGCGTGACACGCTTAATAAAAACGGGAATTAGAATCGAGCTTCGAGAACCAACTCAGTCGAATGACCATTCCATAGGACATGGAGGTGAAGGTAGATTGCTCAATTCACCAAAAAAAAAAACATTAATATGAAATCGCTTGGTCTAGACTTGGAAAGCTTGCATGACTCACTCAGAGGTTCTTTTGGTTTGGAGAGTTTAGCATAGTCTTCTCTCTTGTGACCTTTCTTTCTCACAAAGAGTTAGGATTTTCCTTACCCTTAACTCAACTAATATGTCTCATGACAAAGGAGAAATGTTCCCACAACAACTGAGATCCTACTCAACTCTCTATTCTCATCCAGTAGCCAACTACAATCTGCATTTCACAATCGGCAGTTCTCTTTGACATTTAAGCAAACACCTTGTGTGCGTAACGAAGAAAATTTGTATTTGCCACTGAAACCACATAAACTTGCATCAGCATCCTAATAATCAATCATGTGGATGAACATATACTAACTTAACTAGCAACCATAAATCAAAATCCATAATCAAATAGAAATAGTTTACCAAACTAACGTCGAGAATAAAACTGAGCTCTAGAAAAATTCGTGGAGGAATCACAAAAACTTGTGTCGACGTGCTATAACACATCCAAGTTGCATTGCATGCAACCTTCCTACTAATAATTAATTGCTGATGATACTTCTCCATTTCTCCTTGTTTTTTTTTTTTTATATAGTAAAGTAACGAGTAATCATATGCTAACACTTATTGGATATAAACGTAAAACAAATTCAGAGTAAACCCTATAATTAATTATTATTTGTTTTGTTATTCATTCACCCTATTTGATTGGTTGATTATTTCCATGAAAGAAACACAAATGCGAGTAGTTCGATCTTCTTTTATTTAGAAAAACACAAAATTCACCCGCCTCGGTTTGATTTGATTAGTTAAAATACTACCAAACTGTTTCCTCCTACCCAAGGAAAGGAGTGAGCTTAGAAGCGTTTTGATATACACGGGACGGACGTACTACTGTCTCTTCCGTCATGGTAAAGCCGCAGAATCACAGCTGCGGTTTCTTCAATCGCCTTATTCGTCACATCTGCAACCGCAAGAATAAATATGAGAAGAAGCAAAAAGTACTGAATGAAGAGAAACACAGAATTTCGATACTAGTAAAATGAGAATGGTGTCTTTCATTACCTATGACCGCCCATCCAGGGTTTTTGGCGTAGATCCTTGATGCGAAATCTAGTTCTTTCCGAACAAGATCGAAGCCCGAGTATCTGTTCTCTGCTTCTGTATCCACGCCTAACGTTTTAGCCCTTGTTCTCCTAATCGCTTGCAGCACAACAAGTTCAATCTTCAGACCAAAAACTTTCCTCGGTTCAACCTCAAAAAGCGTCTTTGGCGGATCCACACCCATCACGAACGGTACATTTGCGACTTTGTATCCTTTCTGAGCAATGTAAGTGGAGAGTGGCGTCTTTCCCGTCCGGGAAACCCCGACTAGAATTATATCAGCCTTGCCCAAGTTCTCAGGTAAAGTCCCATCGTCCTGCTTGATGGTAAACTCAATCGCTTCGATTCTTTTGAAATATGCATCGTTGAGAGTCTTGACCCTACCGGGGGCTCCGCGGGTAAGGCCTGATGGAGAAGCACCTAAGTGAGATGCGATCCCTTCGATGATTGGTCCAAGAATATCGACCGAGAGTACCCCCCACTGATCACAAGCTTGCTTTGCGGATTTCGACATGGAAGGATTCGCTAGAGTGTAGAAACACATTGCTTTTTGTTTGGCCGCCTGCTTGATAATCTCTATCAGCTTCTCCTCATCCTCAACCTGACCAATCCCCAAGCCAAACCAAAACTCAATCAAATGTTAAGAGATTGCCAAACTGAACTCAGCTTGTCCCCATCCCTCAACCAAACCAATCCCAAAACAAATAACATAGTACAATATAGCATTAAAGATGATGTCTTTTCGCTCACTGCCAGTAAAAATTAATCAGATTTCAGAGAATTCGAAAACTTTCGAGGGAATGATCCAATCGTATCTCTTAATGGCAACATTCTTTCTCTCCAAATCCAAAGAAAGAAAAGATCTTTAATAGACAAAACGAAATGGGATCGTTCCAGAAAGAAAAGATGAGATTTTTTGTGTGTGTATAATAATAATACCCAAGAGAAGAGATGGGTGTTAACAGAGCAGCCTCGAATGACCAAGCGATCTTCGAATTGCCCCAAAGCGGCGTTAACGGAGTGCTCTGCCGTCCACCCAGTCCCGTCGGAAACCAAATATATAGACTTTCCCGCCACGTCATCACCACCACCGTCATTCGCCTCCGTCTTCCTGTCAGCCTCCTCCGTCGTTACTTGACGGCATGGTGTGTTATCTGAGCGATGAGCCGTGCGGTCAATCTTAACACCCGATCGCAAAGCTCGGGCCATGGACCATCGATTCAGTTTGGAGCTAACCTTCAGCTTCGGACTTGAAGCTGTCACCGGTGGTTCGGAATCAGGCTCGGGATGGCCTTGTGAATTCATCCTCCTCCTCGGAGATTACAAAAGCGAGCGACGGTTACGTTTCTATCTTTGTTATCCAATCACGACGGTCCAAACGCCTTCACCGCTAAATTGATTTTCATCGTTCCAAAACAGCGTTTTGAACATGAGAAACTGACGGATAAGATATTTGGGCCCAAGACACTAGTTACTAGTACTGTATTAAAAACAGAACACGTGTAGTAAGATCCGCATCACTATGGCGTGCTGTTCACGCGCGAGTTTCCCCTTGTATTTTCAGAAATTGGTGACATAAACGACGCGTGAGAACCTCCTCGACCACAAACATCAATATCGAGCCGACAACAAAAAAATGTGAACAACTCTTCACACTAATTCTGTGTTCTTTCTAGATCATCTCCTTCTCTTTCGTTGCTTTGCTTCTCAAGCTTGTGACTTTCCTCATCTATCTATCTCATACCTTCAAATCAAAAATACGGTAAGCTAAAAAGGACACCCACCACTTATCAAATTATTCGTGCGTTGGTTTCTCCAAGTTTCCAGTTTTTTGGTTTATACTTATTACTACTTTGATCGATCATCTGAGTCTTCTTTCTTTTGTATTTTTACTGCCGTTACTTTCATCGATGGGCTTATTTCAATTATAATGCAAGGTTCTTACTCTGTTTCTCGTCTGGTCATATAGAAAAGGGAGGCACTTTTTTATTTTGTGAATAGTGACCTAATCGTTGTTTTGATGGTTTATTACTACAGCTGTGTATATCTTTTGTAAATTAACCTGATTCAAGAATCTGGGGTCATGTTTGAGTTTAGGTATCTGGGTTTGCGTTAGAAATGTATCCATGTGGTTACGTTGCTGAAGTCACCAACTTGTCTACTCAAGCAACTGAGAAAGATGTTCTTAGTTTCTTCTCTCATTGTGGAATCGTCGAGCTCGTCGAGATCACTGGGTAATTGGTACTTACTTGTTGTACTAATTTCATGGATTCTTGTTTAATGTCTCTCCATGGATTTTCAGGTGCGAAGGGGATGATTCTTTAACGGCCTATGTAACCTTCAGAGATGCGTATGCCCTGGATATGGCCTTGTTGCTTAGCGTAAGTCCAGTCCGTACATTTTCCCGCAAAAAAAAATCCCAGTTGAAAATGACCCTCTCGGCATTGACTTTCAACGTTTTCAGGGAGCTACGATCGTTGATCAAACCGTTTGGATATACATGTACGGTGTCTATCTACACGAATCTGACAGCCTCACACGAGAAGGAGATTGTACTGTAACGGTAAGAAGAAAGCAGAACTAACTTTGATTACTCTGTCATCAAAGATTCGAAACGTTTCTTTGTTTTCTTTTTGGCTGTAAAGGTGACTACTCAAAGTCACGCGGACGCGTTTGCTTCATCGCCTGGAGAAGCAGTAACCATTGCTCAACAAGTCGTGATGACGATGATAGCGAAAGGCTACGTTCTAAGCAAAGATGCGATTGGTAAAGCCAAAGCTCTGGATGAGTCTCAGAGATTCTCAAGCTTGGTAGCGAACAAATTGGCAGAGATCAGCCATTACATTGGCCTCACGCAGAACATTCAGTCGAGTATGGAAGCCGTGAGATCAGCGGACGAGAAGTATCATTTCTCGGATTTCACTAAATCTGCGGTTCTTGTCACGGGCACGGCTGCTGTGGCTGCAGCCACCATTACGGGGAAAGTGGCCGTAGCTGCGGCGACTGGTGTGGTGAACAGTCGATACTTTGCTAATGGGGCTTTGTGGTTCTCAGATGCTTTGTCCCGTGCTGCACAAGCAGCAGCCCATATGGGTGGTGGAGGAAGCCATTGATTTTCCGTTGCAAAACAAAAATCATATGTCTAGTACAATATGAGGTTTTAAGCCATAGATGTTGGACATAAAAAAATAAACCATGAATATATAATTGGCACCATACATGCTACTCCTGTATGTTATATAAAATTTCAGACCGAATTTTTAAATATTTATGAACAAAAAAATTTTCTTTTATTGCTAAGAAGATTAAAGAGTTTATACATGAAGTCGAATATATATGAATAATCTTACTATAGAAAGCCTAAACTTAATTAAAAAAAAAAAAAAACAGGATGGGTCCTAGAAACCTCCCTAACTTGATCCTTTCCTCCTCTCTCTATTTCTCTTCTTATATGAGAGGTTGATGAGATCCACAAGAAACTCCAAATTCATTTATTCCAAATTTGTAAGCATTAAATTAAGCATTTGATCACTACTAGATTTTAACTTCACAATCCAATATAGAAACGTATATGTTATCGGTGATCGGTCATTGGTGGAGTTAATTTGTATATACATGTATGTGTTTGATCCAACCACAGACGCAGCCGCAGGATTGAGATTGGAGATGGCGTTTCCTCAGCATGGTTTTATGTTCCAGCAACTTCACGAAGACAACAGTCATGATCAACTCCCTTCTTGTCCTCCTCCTCCTCATATCTTCAATGGTACTAATCTCCATCTCTCTCTTTCTCTTCATAGATACTTAGATTTTTTTTTTTTTTTTGAAATATACAGATACTTAGATTAACTTTTGTTGTCTTGTTGGTGTATATAGGAGGAGGAAACTATATGATGAATAGATCTATGTCGTTAACGAACGTGCAAGAAGATCATCATCAATCCGTTGATGAGGAGAATCTATCAGATGATGGGTCACATATGATGCTTGGAGAGAAGAAGAAGAGGCTGCAGTTAGAACAAGTTAAGGCATTAGAGAAGAGCTTCGAGCTTGGGAACAAGCTGGAGCCAGAGAGGAAGATACAACTAGCTAAAGCACTGGGGATGCAACCGAGGCAGATAGCGATCTGGTTTCAAAACAGGAGAGCTAGGTGGAAGACTAGACAGCTCGAGAGAGACTATGATTCACTCAAGAAACAGTTTGAGTCTCTTAAGTCGGACAATGATTCTCTTCTGGCGCACAACAAGAGTCTCCTTGCTGAGGTATATAACATATACACAAACATTTGGCTTGACATTGGTTGCGTTCTTTAGTTTTTACAAGATTAATAAAGTGAAAATGAATCTAAAATCTTCAAAATATAGAGAAAAAATGTATTAAGTTTCTTTTAAAAATTTATTTTTGGATTCAGTTACGTTCAGCTTATACTTATGGTTTTTAGGATATTGAAAAAGAAAAAAAAAAGCTATACAAATTATGTCCGCTTTTTAAATTGGATTGGTTCATGAATTTATCCAGTTCATGAATTTATCCAGTTTATATATATATATATATATATATATATATATATATATGAATTTTAGTAGGACGAGACTCATAATATATGGAATGCAATAGATCATTGTTTGGCTCATGATCCAACACTATAAGATGTTTGTCAAAAGGCAGTATGTTTTGTTTGTTGATTAAACAAATGGTTCTTGTTGATCAGTGTATTAATTAATACATTCCCATATGACTATCAAGTAATGGCATGTGTAGGAACCGCTAACCAGATAAGAGAAGAATACTATATATATAGTTGTTATAACTATATTATTTTTGGGTTTTCAAATGATTCTATTAGTTACCACGTAAAAATGATTTCTATTAATTATTAAAAAGGTGATGGTTTCAAGATTTTTTGAAATAGCTCAAGTAAATATCTAAATTATATATAGCGTTACAGAAATTATAAATTCTGTTGAAAGAAGGTTTTATATCTTATTTTAAGTGTATATATATGTTTTCTGTCAATTTTGTAAATATGTTTTTGCTATTTCAAACAATATATTCAAATAGGTATAATTTAAATGTCACAGAGAAATGAAATCCTGACAAATGAATAGGAAAAAATGTATTCGATCTACACGTGCATCAATGAACTAATTCTGTCTTAGTTTCAAAAACTTAACATTTGATTTGATGGTTAAAGGTAATGGCTTTAAAGAACAAAGATTATAGTGAAGCAAGCATAATAAAGAGGGAAGCAGAAGCTTCTTGGAGCAACAACGGAAGCACAGAGAACAGCTCAGACATAAATCCGGAGATGCCTAGAGAGACCACTACAACACATGTGAACACGATCAAAGACCTTTTCCCTTCATCGATTCGTTCATCTACAACCCATCATGATCATGACGATGGCGATCATCATCAGAATAATGGAATGGTTCAAGAAGAGAGCTTTTGTAACATGTTTAATGGCATTGATGAAACGACGTCGGCTGGTTACTGGGCATGGTCTGACCCAAACAACAACCACCACCACCAGTTCAATTGATTCATGATCCTATAGCTCGAAGCTATACTATCATGGTACTATCATCATTACTACGAGAAGAAACGACTCATCTCTTATTTGAATCTGACGCTTTGGAATTATTGTTACTCTTTTAAATTTAAATTTGGGGTTTCCTTTGGTTTGTAGAGCATTGGTGTATAGTGCGAAATTCGTTGTTGCTTTAAATATAAATAAAATTAAATCTTTATTTTTTTAAGCAACTTATATATGAGCAAGAGTTTAATTAGAACTTGAAGCTAATCATAAGATCATCTTACACTTTTGCTAGTGACCGAAAAATTGGACTACGTGAGAAGCATAGCATTGCCATTTTGCGAACCTTCAATGACTCCGATCCCAACAAGACCAATTATTTATAAATTACGTTTCTTTCATTTTGTCTAAACATGACTTTGTGTGTGTGTGTCTGTGTGTATGGGTTGGTTCCAAGTTAAATAGCAAAACCACTCTCTTTAATCCGAACAAAATTCTCACTCTAACCAATTGGGTGAGACTAAAACCATCAGCAATGGTGATACCCGTGAAGGATCGATCCTTCAGGAAGAGGTTTAAGGATTGAATCCTTGCTGACGTGGCGGCCTGTGATTGGTCGTCACTATTAAAAAAAAAAAAAAAAAAAAAAATGGGTTAAGGATTCCACTTCGGTATCACCGTTGCGGATGCTCTAAAACCATGACCTCTTCAAAAAAGTTTTTATAATAAATAAAGACATTTGTCAAAAACTTATATTATTTGATGAGCTGGTATAAATTTATTAAAAAAATAAGGAAATAAAAGTGAAAAAAGATTCATATGCATGTGACCTCGAGTGGGATTCCAGCTCTGTCATTGACGTAACATGATCGAGAAGGATATTTCTAATATTTTTTATTATCTTTGCAAGTTGCAATCTAAAACAAGAAACTTGCTCTGAATACAATAAAAGGCTGACGATTACAAATTATTGAAAACACACATGTATCTAAATCGTTAATGACGTGCGTCGCTAGGAAAGAGGAACCAGTTCAAAAAAAAAAAAAAAAAAAAGACAGGAAAAAGGGAGACTATCAGAAGCACACGTTCCAAAATACAAAGAAGGACAGACAAAAAAGAAGAAAACAAAACTGGAAACGCTGTTAAAAGATTAGTTCACTGATCTTTTGGGTTCTTTCTCTTTGAGACGAATCTTGATTGTTTTTTTTTTAAAAAGTAGTATCTTCTTACTAGTAATTAATAACGTTTGAAATCTAATAGAGTTTTCGTTGTCTTCTTTATTGTTTTACCGAATTGGCATAAGAGACCATTGTTATCACATACGTGCGAAGAATAATACTTTTCACAAACATACTTCTATATGCATACACTTTTATGTTATGCTATTATTGTAATTAAAAAATAAATAATAATCATCATCTTTGTGGCTCTCCATGAGTCCACCTGATGACGTGAAGAGTCAGTCACAAACATAGTTTTCTTTTTCTCAACAAGTAGAAAAGCTTAGTGATATGTTGCATACCAGTCGACAAAAAAGTGATGTTTCTTAGTAATTCTTACCATGGGATCCTCGTTATTAATTTCATAAAATTATAATACTAATTAAATATGTGAATACATTTGGGACGAATCTTGATTTTAACAAACTACAAATCTTGATTTTTTTGTTAAAATCTAGATAACCAGGTTCTCAAATATTGTTCGATGGATATGAAGATAAATATTTGGTGAAGTAGACGTGAATATATATGTTGATGGATAAATCAAGGCATACATTAGTTTTTTTTTGTGAAAAGCTAAAATTGTCTATTATTATTCTGTAACTATTACAATGTGTTGATAACTAACTAACAAAATATTAGCACAAAGATATATATATAACTACAACTAATACATTTCATTTAATTGTATTACAATTGATTTATTATTCAATTGATGCAATTAATTAAATATATACTATGGGCAAATATTTTCTCCTCTCATTTGTAAAGCCACACTCCATGGGCCAACTAATGTGAAACCTCCTTAAAAAACGCATCAAAACATCCATCAAACCATAATTTCTTGTTTCAATATCTCCCACCGTTTAATCCCAAATCCTTCAAAATGGATTGAATTACGGATGCGTATCTCCCTTTCTGTGGCGCCAGCTTGATCCTCCTGTTGAATTTCTTGAGCTTTTTCCCTAAAGGTTCAAGACTCTTACCATTTTTGTAAGCTTCTCCAATCTCTTTCAACATTTCCTCAGATTTGGTTAACATTGTCACATCGGTTTCCAAGTTGTTAATGTTCGTTTCCTTTTCTTTTAAGTCCTCTTCGATCAAGTCCTCGGCTTCATGCAGGTCGTTTTCAAGTTCTTGTTCGTCCAGATTTATCGAACGATGAGCCTCAGTGACATGTAGAAAGGCAATAAGGGCGACAACGAGAAGTACAAAGGAGGTCTTTACCATGTTTGATGATTAACTTTCCCTCAACGTAATTTGAAGTAGATCAAATTATAATTTGTTTTAAGGAAAATATTATATGAGAGGAGTGAGTTGTGTGTTCATTTCTTAAGGCGTTTATAGCTTTATCTATGCGTAAAATAGTAACCTTGTTTTGATGGTCAACGAATGGTGTTGACTTCGTTAGTTAATTGTCTTCGATCGGTCACCCATAAAATTCGCAAAATTTTTTGGTAGTCATCTGATTCAAAAACTTCCATTTTCGAAGTTATAACCTTCAATTATGGAAATTCAAGAAATAAGATTCTTGCTTCCTATATTTATATATATATATAATTTTCGTGTAAACGGTTTAGCGATGAACAAACAGAATTCACCACAATCACTCGCATAAATAATTTGGAATACTCAAAATAAAAACTTGCTAAATTTTATCATACTCGTTAATTGTAAATTAAGACAAACGATTTCATTAATAATAGGAAAAGAAGATTTCATCAATGTAGAGATCGTTTTATGCTAAAAAATGGTTTAAAACAAGATTTTCTGCTTAATTATCGGTAGCATTTGGGAAGCGAAACAACATAAAGTAAAACTTACCCAATACAACAAATTATATTTTACGGGTGATCACTTATGAGGACACTTCTTAGGCTGCATGTGTTTGTTGAGAAATATTTTATGTTTCAGATCCAAAAAACAATATTTCGAACTAAAATATTAGTCAACATGTTTATGAAAAAAAAAAATTCACATAAAAAATTATTATAATTTTTACTGTATTTTTATTAGTGCATTACACAATTATATATATATATATATATATCTAGTTAATAAGTTACAATAATATAGAGAAATTAAAACTTTGTTTTAAATATATATAAAAATGTATGGACAAACAATTACCCGTTGTTTGTATATTAATGTGGTTCATTAATAGTATTTTATAAATATGTATCTCAAAGTTTTTATCCACAAAAAAATTACTTAATTAATTAAGTTTGAATCTAATAAAAACTGTAATAAAAAATAAATGATTCCCATAAAAACATCTATATATTATGATATCATAAGTAACAATATTCAATTTAATCATATTAATCACAATATGATGCAACGTATACTAAATATGGGGGAAATGATTTGCTCCTCTCACTTGTAAACTCCATGAACAAATTCAAACCTCCTTTGAACTTATCAAAAATATTAATCGAACCCTAATCATTATTTTTTGTCAGTCCTTCCCTCCGTTTAGTCCAAAATCCTTCAAGATCGATTGGATTATGGATGCAGCTTTCTTTTTTTTCTCAGGTGCTTTCTTGATGTGAACAAAAAATATGATGCAACGTATACTAAATATGGGGGAAATGATTTGCTCCTCTCACTTGTAAACTCCATGAACAAATTCAAACCTCCTTTGAACTTATCAAAAATATTAATCGAACCCTAATCATTATTTTTTGTCAGTCCTTCCCTCCGTTTAGTCCAAAATCCTTCAAGATCGATTGGATTATGGATGCAGCTTTCTTTTTTTTCTCAGGTGCTTTCTTGATGTGTACTATCCTGCTGAATTTTCTGAGTTTCAAAGCCGCTCGATCCATAGCCTTTTTGTGATCATTCTCAATTTGTTTTAGCATCTGTTCCGATTTGGTCAAGGTTTTCACCTCAGATGTCAAACCTTGAATGCTATTTTTCTTGGCCTTTAAGTCTTTCTCGATGATGGCCTCGGCTTTGTGCAAGTCTTTTTCAAGTGCTTGATCGAATTTTCCGGTGCGGTGAGCTTCGCAAGCGTGAAGATAGACGAAAAGGGCCACGACGAAAAGCAATAAGGAGATCTTTGCCATGACTAGAGCTCAATTTTCCCTTAACAATCAATTTGAAATTAGATTCAAATGGTTTGTTAAAGGAAAAGAGGTGAGACGAGATGTGAGCTCTGGTCTTTATTTTTTAAGCTATTATATACAATTATCTGTGACTAATAATAGTATGTACATATAACTTTAAATTGATGGTCAACGCGCGTATCGTATTGACTCGGTTACTCATCTTTATTTGGCTATCCATAAAATTAGCAATTTTTTTTCCTAAAGTCATCTATTTTCAAAAAAAAAAATTGTATATATTTATAGCATTTACTAATAGAACATTAAAAATATCAAACTCTACCTTCTACTTTTAGACAAGATTTTCCCGTGTAAAGGCTATCACCGGAAATTAAAGAAGCTTGAATCGTCTCATATATATGACCCAAGAAGATTTGCCTTAATTTGAAACTATACAATGGCAGCGAAATCTTTCATTCTAACTGGTCTTATTGTGACCCTAGTCATTGCATTGGGATGCAACATCGATGAGGCTGCAGCGAGAGACGTAAAGCTCGTGAAACTACGCGATGTAAAACCCGAAACCTTGACAACACTGAAAGGAGAAGAAGAACGACAACTCATGAAAGGAGAGTCAAAAGACAATCTTCTAAAAGAGATTGAGAAGGCGAAGAATATGCTCGGAGAGTTGAAAGCGTTGAAGAAGCAATCAAATGGTGATATGAAAGACGAGTTGAGTTCTGTTGTGAAATCTGAAGCGCTACTTACAGAGATTTCAGATTCTCTCAAGAACGGAACGTGCAACGCTAACAAAGCTAACATTTTTGTTGAGAAAGAGTCATTTTTCTACAGGGCATGGAAGGAGAATGCCTATCATTCGGCGGTTCCAGAGAAAGAGAAAGAGTTTATGTCTACGATCAAACGCATTGTTAAGCTGTTGAAGAAAACTTAGAGAGCGACTTTATCATGTTCAAAAGAGAAAAATCGTGTCACACACACACATATTTATATACTTATATATATCGATGGTTTGTTGAATATTTTTTTTGTAATTAGTAATTACACTGTTTTGTGTTTGTAAGCATATCCAAGTTGTATTTGGTGGGAAATACTAAAAATACAAAATATATGGGATATAATTTTATCATCCACTGTAGTCATCGTCAATCAAATGGGCCTAAAGACCGGTCTGAAAAAACATAAAATTATCTCGTATAATGTTCAATGAAATGATTTCAGAACGATTAGACGCCGAGGCCTAAAGCCCATAAAACACCCAAATTTTTAATTGGGCCTAAATTTATGGTTCGGATTGTAATTTTATTGTTCTGCAAGTAATCAAAATAACTGAGAATTATATCAGTTTAGTAAAACATGTTTCATACAATAATTTAGTGAATCAGTTTTGCCGTCAGCACAAGAGAAGGGCTTGTATGTTCCAAATGTTCTGGAGCGAACAACAATTTCACACGCGATCGATCGTCTTGGCAATGCAAAGAGCTTGTTAAGGATCACATAATCTTGATGATCCTCTATCTGATCTAAACGGAGAGTGAATTTCTTGAAGAATACATATAATGTTACAGTTTTTTATATTCGAAAGAGAAACAAACAAAAAGCTGTATTAATTATCAAAATAGATAGTTCACCCCAAGAATGTCAGAAGAGATGGTTAAAATCACTGATACTAGAGACCAGCGTAAGAAAATCACGATAGCTTCACCGAAATTAATCACACCAACAAGATCCAACTTAACAATGGAGCTCAAGTCATTTCATAATGATTCTTCTGATTTGTCTCCGTACAATCCTCTAGAATAAAACACATGCACACTAAATGGAACTTAAGAACAAGGATCAGCATCTTCTCACACATAAACTATATATATAGTTAGAACCTTTTTTCTTCCTTATTCACAAAAGTAGGCGTAGAAGAAGAAGAAGA